>CM061066.1:76417738-77038988 GCA_030762895.1 Sophora flavescens
AGATTTGATCAGGAACACCTATGTACCTAACCCATGTACATGTGTAAAAACTGAAAATTTGTTTAAACATGGATGTGATCAATAGCTGTATTGAGGTTCAGCAATGGATCCCCTGTGTTTTTAGTCTGATAAACTAAGAATACACAAGATTCTAATTCTGCTCGTCCATTAAAGTGACAAAAGTGCTCGCCCACACAAGTGACAGAAGGGCTCGTCCACACAACACAAGTGACTGAAGCACTCGTCCACACAAGTGGCAAAAGTGCTCATCCACACATGTGACAGAAGCGCTCGCCCACACAAGTGATAGAAACGCTCGTCCACGCAAGTCTTTGGACTTGCTAAGTCCTTAATGAGAAGCTCTGTCCAATGACGTGGCATATGGAGCTCGTCTACTAGGTTACTTTGTGTTTTAGTACTTCCGTCTACTGACGTGGCAAGATGGACACGCTTATTTTCAACTACGAGCCCTGAGGATTGAAGACGACGCCGATGTAGAATCTTGTTTCAAAACTTCAAATCTTCTGAAACCCACTCTTTATTCACCTAATTCTGCAACCCTAGCAGAGCTAACCTTAATCCTTCTTGTACCCAAACCAACCCTAACATGGCAAGAACCAAAAATACTGGATCTTCACCCTCAAAAGCTGTTGAGAAGAAGAGGAAGGAAATGGAAACTTCCAAGTCAGCTGAGAAGAAGAAAGGAGTTGAGACTTCAAAGGCTCTTGAGAAAAAGAGGAACAAAGGAAAGGAAATGGAATCTTCCAAATAAAAGGAAGTCACTGAAAGTCCTGCTCCAACATCATATATGGACAACGATGCTTTTCTTCAAAGGTATTTTTCTTCTGATGAACAAAAGGAATACTTTAATCAAAACTTCATATATAGAGAAATTCTTGAACCTTGTGTAATGGATGTAAAATATTTTGAGGATAATGAGTTTAACTTTCCTGAAATTATAGTCTATCAAAAGCTCACTGAGTTTGTGCAAACTAAGTTTGACTATCACCCCTTACTGATCAAAGTCTTTTACTTGAATTTGGAAATGAATGCTAATCGAATTAGCTCTGAAGTTAAGGGAATTAAGATAAAAATGTCATTAGAGGAATTCAACAATCTTGCTAACCTACCTTATTATGGACCTAGCATTGCTGGAAATGGTCCCAAATCTGAGTGGTATAATGAGTATGATAAAGAACTGGCTAGACCAGATTTCGTTAACCTAAATGTAGAGTTACCTATACCAGTATAATGATTGTAGAGGATAGACTTCTGCATTATGTTGTATGCAAAATTTTACTTCCAAGAGGAGGAAGTCACTCTATTCTGCAAAACTATGATTTAACGCTTATGTGGGCTATGCTGAATGAGAAGCAAATCAGCTGGGGGTACTGTGTTGCTGCACACATGATAGAATGCAAGAAAAGCAAGATGATGCTTGCCTACCCTGTACTAGTCTGCTTAATCCTAGCTCATTTTAATGTTCCTTTTGATGGAAAAGAAAAGAAGCTTGCAAGAAGAATAACTCATAAGTTTAGTGAAGAAATTGTGAACAAAATGAAACTGAAGAAAGAAGATGGAAGATGGATAAGGAAAGCTGGAAACAAGGAAACTATTGCAGATGGTACTTCAACCGGACAAGAAAATGCACCTTCTGATTTCCTGTAGAAACTGATGAAAATGCTGGAAAATGTTGAGGAAAATCAGAAGAAAAATCATGAAATTGAAATGGCTGCAATTGCTGAAGTGAATGAAAGGATAAAAAGGGCAGAAAAGGACATTGATAAACTCAAAGATGACCTAGGAGTGGACATTCATTTCCCTGCACCTCTAGCTCAAACAGAAGAAGATGTTGATGTTGCAAACATTGCAACAACTGCTGTGAAGGAAGCTGAGCTCACCCCTGCTGAACCATCACCTAAAGGCCGAGACAAAAGAAAATCAAAAAGGAAGAACTAGTTCTAGGAATTCATAGGAATTAGAACTTAGTTTTTTGAAAGGTAAAATGCCTTAGTTCGTAATTTTGGCTGATGGTTTCTGTTTTTTTTATTTGTCCCTGCACCTATCCCTCTATCACGAACAACTTTATATGCTATGTTTGAATGTTTACATGCTTGCCTTCTCTATTGCTTTGAATGTTTCTTTTCTTTACCTTTTTGATAATGCCAAAAGGGGGAGGAAAAAGTATGATATAGAGAAAGGGGATAATAACAAATTATACATGCATATGTTGAGGGCGAGCTTATAAGATTACATGATTAATGGGGAGTAAATCAAATTCTGCACTGATAAATTTTTTTTGCTCTGATATACTTCTGCTCTGATACCATGATATAAATCTATCAAAAACACTTAGCTTCTGCTACACTTATACTCTGATCTTATAATTTGTTAGAAGATTTGTCATAATAAAAAAGGGGAGTTTGAAAGACTCAATGACTTAGAGATTTTGATATATGACAAATACAATTTAATGTGTGTGCAAGTGTTTTAGTGTCAAATTGCAAAGACATGTATCAAGCAGTGATCAACAAGTTCATTAAGCAAATTCAAGGAAAATATTCAAGGAAGAACTTGAAGGAATCAAGGAGCTGCATGTAGAAATCAAAAGAGCAAAGTCAAAGGATCATCAAGACCAACCTTAAAGGAGGATTTTAGACTTAAGTCTTAGATGATTTGTAAGAGAAAAAAATCTCTTAGTCACAAGATAGCTCAACTAAAAAGATGCATGAAGAAAATCAATTTTCATAACCTACATTAAAAGGAATAAGTTTTTTTAACGAAAACGATTTTTGGTAACAAGAAAATTATTTGTCAGGTACAACCATGTAATCAATGGATGTATGTCTGCTACTGTAACTAACAAATGAATTTAAGGTTCTTGATTCAATACATAGATGTACTGAATGGGTGTACTGATGGATTAACCAAGTTCAAGTTTTTGAAAAACACGTATATTACATAGGTGTACAGAAACTATCATAACTATCAGCATGAAATTGGTTAATACAGCCTTGTACTCAACCCCTGTTTAAGAACCAAAATCAAGAAAACAGATTCTGTTATCAGACCTAAATCTGTTTTAATTGATCCCAACGACTATAACTTGTTTCCTATATATAGAGGGATCAAAGGAACACTTTTAACATATCAGAATTACACGAAATCAATTTGAGAGATCAATTGTGAAAATCATTCATCTTCTTGCTTGAGCTTCATTGTGAAAAAGAGTGTTTCAATTCTCATAAGAACTTCAATTTGTATATCTGACTATTGAGAGTTTAGGAATCAATCTTTTCGTTCTATTTGATTGTAAAGAGAGAGGGAGTCTCTCTGTGTGATTAGGGTGAGGTATCCCTAAGGAAGAACATTGAGGCTCCTTCCCAAGAGTGTGATATCTTGAGGTGAATGAGTGCTTTGTGGTGTAAAGGTTTTTCAAGCTACCTAGCTAAAGCTTGTTGTGTTAGTGTGTGAAAACCCATAGGTGGAGTGGGGACTGGATGTAGGTCACAGTGGTAGTGACTGAACCAGGATAAATCTGGTTGTGTGGTATCTCGAAACTCAAACTCTTTATTTTATGTCTTGTGCATATAAACTGTGATATTTGATATTCACAGTTCTTGAAAGTTCAGTTCTTGATATGCAAAACCTGAATTGAACATTGTGTAATCTGAAATACAAATTGTGTTGTTCAAATCTGTTGTTTAAGTTCTACATTTGAAATCAATCTTGTGTAATTAAGGAATCAAAATTGCGTTGATAAATTCCTGATCTTGAACATTGAAACTGAACCTATACAATCTGATCTTGACTGATTTATGCTTAAAACTGAATCTTGCATTACAAGTGTTCAAATTTGAATTAATTAGTTTGTTCTTAAACACTAAACTGAACCAATGTCACTTGTTCTTGATTGTTGATGTTAAGTCTGAATTGTGGACAACCTATTCCTGAATCTTAAAGACCGAGTGCTTACTGCAAAACCTGATGTTAAAGTTTAGAACTTGATTTGTATTGTATCAATTTTGATCTTGATTCATCTTATCCTCATCTTTATTCAATTCAAGAATTTGTAAAAAGCCCTTCACTGTTTTTGTAAAAGATCCTGAGGCAACTTTGATTTGAAAAGTAAAGTTTTTGAAAAGGAAGAATTTTTTGAAAACTCAATTCACCTCCCCTCTAGAGTCTTTGAAGCCAAAACAACAGTTTTATTCAGCAAAGCTTTTTTCCCCTTAATTTCTTTATTTAAAGAATCAATTTTTAATTCAAGACTAGAAATGGTTTTCTTAGATGCTGAAGTTGTTTTTCTAAGACGCATGCTTTCATCATTCAATTCTTCACATGCAATAAGTAATTCATCATAAGATAATTCAACAATAATTTCGTCATCGATTACCTCACATCAATATCCTCATGATTGGCCATGAGACCAAGGTTGGCTTCTTCGTCATCGGATTCATCGGAAGATTCTATGTCGTTATCTTCCTATGCGATGTAGGCCTTCCTTCCACTTTTATCGTTTTGTGGCGTCTTTTCCATCTTATCATTCCTCTTTTCCATATTATCATTCCTCTTTTGGAATTGAGGACACCCTGGACAAATGTGGCCCTTGTTTTTGCAATTGAAGCACGTAGGTACATAGGAAGTTGTCTTTCCTTCACCTTCTTTTGAGGAGTTAAGTTTTGACGAGCTTTCCCTTTGTTTCTTTGGAAACTTTTAAACTTACGGACCATCAAGCTTATGTTCTCATCTCCTTCATTGAGTCCTTCCAACTCATCATATTCGTTATTTTCCTCAACTGTCTCATTCATACTGACATTAAGGGCAAGGCCTTTCATACTCACATTAAAGGTGTCTTGTTCCACTACAAATTTTAGGGCAATGATCCTATCTCTAACCCTTTTTACATCCACAATATCATTCTTCCAATATTTATCCGCAATTATGCCCACCCCATTTCTCGATTTTACTTTGCCAGTGTACCAAAGCTTAAAACCCGAAGAGTCTAATTCCTTTGCCTTTTCTCCCACCCACTTAGTTTCTTGTAGGCACATGAAATTGATCCTCCTCCTAATCATAGTGTCAACTATTTCCATTGAATTACCTGTAAGTGTGCCTATATTCCAAGTTCCAAAGCGAATCCTAATCTCGTGAGCTAGCTTCTTTACCCATACTCGTTCACAAAAATGTGGGAACCCTTGCTTATTTTTAACTACATCCAGGCGGCGATGCAGCGACCCTTGCTCTTTTGACACTGTACTCGAGCTATACAGTGCGTTGCTCTGGGCAACGACCTAGCATTAGCATTATTACGTCGTTGATCCATGTCATAGAGATTCGACTAAGTTTTACGTTGGCTGTCGATGGCCTAACACAACCCTCTCCTTTTATCCGGGCTTGGACTCTTCCATACCTCCACAGGTGCTTGACATCAGAGAGGAGGACCAAAATTATACTTTTTATCGTAGAATCCAAGAGCATGAGGTAAAAGAAGCTCTGAGAAGGATGGATAATGGCAAGGTAGTTGGACCGGACAATATACCTGTGGAGGTATGGAAGAGTCTAGGAAATATAGGCATTAGTTGGCTCACGAAGTTTTTTAACGAGATTATGAGGTCAAAGAAAATGCCGGACGAATGGAGGAGAAGCACTTTAGTTTCGATTTACAAGAACAAGGGAGATATACAAAATTGCGCAAATTATAGGGGGATTAAGCTTATGAGTCATACTATGAAGCTATGGGAAAAGGGTGCTTGAACGAAGACTAAGAAAAGAAACCAAAATCACCGACAACCAATTTGGTTTTATGCCCGGGAGGTCGACCATGGAAGCAATTTACTTGCTACGACGAGTGATGGAACAATATCGAAGGGATCAAAAAGATTTACACATGGCCTTCATTGATTTGGAGAAAGCGTATGATAGGGTGCCAAGAGAGGTTTTGTGGAAAGCCTTAGAAAAGAAAGGTGTTCGGATTGCCTATATTCGAGCTATCAAGGATATGTATGAGGGGGCCACGACTAGTGTGAGAACGCAGGATGGAGCCACAGAAGATTTCCCAATAACCATAGGTCTGCACCAGGGGTCAGCTTTAAGCCCCTATCTTTTTACCTTGGTCTTCGCAGACGATATAGTCCTAGTTGGAGAGTCGAGAGATGATATAAATGGAAGGTTGGAGACTTGGAGACAAGCTTTAGAAGCACATGGCTTCCGCTTGAGTAGAAGCAAGACGGAGTATATGGAATGTAAGTTTAGCAAAAGGCGAAACACCTCTAGCTTAGAGGTGAAAGTTGGAGACCACAACATACCACAAGTCACACGGTTTAAATATCTTGGGTCTATTATACAAAATGACGGAGAAATTGAGGGAGATGTAAACCATCGGATTCAATCAGGGTGGTCGAAATGGAGGAAGGCTTCGGGTTTTTTGTGTGATAAAAAGGTACCTCTTAAGCTAAAGGGAAAATTTTACCGTACAGCTATTAGACCGGCGATGTTGTATGGGACGGAGTGTTGGGCGGTAAAAAATCAACACGAGAGTAAAATCAATGTAGCAGAGATGAGAATGTTGCGCTGGATGAGCGGAAAAACTAGACGTGATAGGATTAGGAATGATAGCATTAGAGAGAGAGTTGGGGTAGCACCTATTGTAGAAAAGATGGTTGAATCTCGACTTAGGTGGTTTGGGCATGTATGGAGGAGACCTTTAGATTCTGTAGTAAGGAGAGTGGATCAAGTGGAGGGCAATCCAATAGCTAGAGGTAGAGGTAGGCCAAGAAAAACTATAGGAGAAGCTATTAAGAAAGATTCGGAGGCCAATGATTTAACTGTTAACATGATTCATGATAGAACATTATGGCGCCGTATGATCCATGTAGCTGACCCCACCTAGTGGGATAAGGCTTGGTTGTTGTTGTTGTTGTTGTTGTTGTTCCTCACTTTCAATGAGGCAGTTTAACTCAAGTTCATGTTCCTGCAATTTATCAAGCAAAGTAGCCCAAGACATAGAAGATAAATCTCATGATTCAGATATAGCAGTTACTTTTGGTTGCCAACTTCTATTTAGACATCTAAGAACTTTGTTAATTAAATATTCATTTGAAAACGACTTCCTAAGAGCCCTAAGATGATTAACTATATGAGTGAAACGTTTTTGCATATCCTGTATGCTTTCACCCTGTTTCATCCTAAATAGCTCATACTCATGGGTTAATGTGTTCACCCTAGCCCTTTTGATCTCGGTAGTACCTTCATAGGTCAATTGAAGGGTGTCCCACATTTCCTTAGCGGTCTTGCAATTCGAGACCCTATAGAACTCATCGTAGCTTAAAGCCGAGGTGATGATGTTCCTAGCTTTCAAATTGTATTAGACCTTTTTCTTTTCCTCGTCGGTCCAAAGGGTTTTTGGTTTATCCACCAAAGCACCATTGACTTCGTGCTTGGGGAGAAATTGACCATTTCCCACAGCATCCCAAATATCGATATCAAAAGCTTCTAAAAAAAAGTGCATTCTTTCTTTCCAATATCCATACCCTTCACCATTGAACGATGGGGGTTTGTTTACGGAATTACCCTCATTACAAAAACTGTTTGAAGTCATCTTTGTAATAGCTCGATTTTCAGATACGGCTGTATTAACAGTAAATATATATTTATTTATATTTTTATCTGAGACCTAGGAAATGATTTTGGAGAAAACAAAATCATATCTAGAACCTACTCTATGGTAGGAAGCTCTGGTTAAAATTTGTGTTCAAAACTCAGACGGAAACCGGTCTGTGTTTTTATTGACAATATAATTTTAAACCAGCATAAAACCCTAATTTGACCCGAAACTGAAAATCAATATATTTTTCATATTATGTTCGCGAGGAATTCTACTTTCCAAATTTCTGATCAAAAATAAAATATTATGTTTATTCGGACGAATTTTGGTGAAAGTTCGGACGGAAAATGGTATGCGTTTTCATTGACAGTAAGATTTTACTGATCAGAAAACCTAACTTTGACTCGTGAACGAAATGATTTATGATTAAATCATATTTCCAACGAGTTTGGTTATTTTGAAAATTATCGATCGAAAACGAAATATTACGTTTTTATTCGGGCGTAAAACCCTAATTGGGAAACCGACGGAGTCGAGAACGGATGTGCAGAGACAAAAATGGAAACTGGAGGAGCTAAGTCATGGGGTGAGTCACCACCATGACTCACCAAGAATTTATGAAGCATTAAATGCAATTTTAGGTGAAATGACCAAAATGCCCTTAAGCTTAACCTAACCTATCCTAGTTAATTTTTAAACTTGGTTAAGGCAAGTCAAGGCCAATTTGGCTTCTTCCTCTTCATTTGTGGCCCAAAACCAGTCACACCTCCCTTCATTCTCCACCACATATTCTAACCTAACCAGGATCACTATTAACTATAGTTAGGTTATTATAACCATAGTTAAGTTTTTATATTATTTTCTAACTTAACCTAGGTCAAGTAAACTCAACCATGGTTCCATTTTAACATTAAACAAATCATTTTTCACTCACTCATCCTCTCATTTTCGTGGCTTCCCATTTCTCCCCATACTTACCACATTTCTTTCTTCCTATTACACTTGTTCTTCACCAAACACTAAGAGCATCATAGTGTTATGGGATGTATGGGAAAAAACAGAAAAAAAAATTAAAATCAAACTTATCTCAGATAAATATAAAATCAAGAAATAAGATATCTTTTTTCATATGATAGATAAATATATTTTCTAAAAATGGTCAGATTGCACGAGGAAAAGAGAAAAAAATAAATTAAATAGTTTCTCATGCGAGAAGAATAATACTATGATAACATCTTTTAAATATAATAATTTATTTTTCACATCCGATATCCAGGTTTACCAACGTTAATTACCACGTGCATGGCACAGGTCAGTTACTCCAGTCGTAATACACATGATATATCATATATGACACCAAAGTCCCAAAAGGTAGCCCCAACATTATATTTTATCTATTATTGTGTGTGTTCTGAGAGAGGTCAAGAACGTTGTCTCCAAAGGGATGTCTTTTATATTGGACCTGTGCTGGAGTGCCCCAATACTTGGCTTCAATGCTTGAGGATGACGTCAATCTTTGTTCTCTTGGTTGCTCCTTTGGTTGGACCGATCGGAGGTGTACCTGCGAAGACACTGAAGATGACATAGGGAAACACAAGAAGGGGGGTTGAATTGTGTTAATTAACATTTTCTTTACCAAAACCGCTTTTCTTAAACCCTTTTTGCAAGCAAAACAAGATAAAAACACATAGATAAATAAACCCTTCCAAAGTGTTAACAAACTTAAATTCAAATCCCCACAGTTAGTATAAACAAAGACTGTAAAAGCTACGGAAATAAGATTTACACAAGTGATTTATCCTGGTTCACTCTCTTCCAACCAAGAGCTACTTCCAGTCCCTTCTACCTGAAGGTTTTATCCACTATAAACCAATAGCTTTACAAGTATTCAACACCTCGATCTTCATTCTTACAAGTATTCTTTCTCTACCAAGCCTGTTCAGGCTCTAACTCTAACAAATAGATTTCAAGTTCAAATTAAATCCATTTATGTCGAGTTTAAAACGTGTTCAAAAATAGCATAATCGATTACCATAATCGATTATACTTATTCAAAATTTGAATTTCAAAAGGCAACATCTCTAATGTTTAAAGACTCATTTAAGTACAATTATGAGCTGCATAATTGATTACCATAATCGATTATTCCTCGAAATATTTAATTTTTGAAAAACTTTAAACGGTTAATTATATTTTCCATAAAATCCAATTAAAATCCTTTTTAAGTTTATTTTTAGAAAGGATTTTAAAGTGCGTGTGTGTTTTAATTAATCTTTGAGAGACACACTACCACTTACATTTAATTCTGCAACAAGCAACACAAATAAATAAAAAATCCCTTAACCTCAGATATTTACTTATTGGTTCTTTTCACGCTTTTTACAAATAAGTCCTTATTGACTTGAATCCTTTTGTCAATCATCAAAACACATGTACCTATCAAGGCATATATCAACAAACTCCCCCTTTTTTATGATGACAAACATCTTAGGAGGGATTTTCTTAAAGGCAAAGTTAGAGAAACAAGTATATGATATATCGGAGTTTTAAATGTTTGCTCTACTCCCCATCACTTTATGCATTATTTAAAATCCTCTCCCCCTTAAGCATGCAATCTTATATCTCTCCCCCTTTTGGCATTATCAAATAGCGGGAAAATCAATAAAACCTAACATGACATATATCCACTAATATGTAAACCATTCAAGTATGAGATATAAAGGCCATGGCATGCAAACAGTAAATTATCCAAACACAATAGTCATAGATAAAAACAAGAAAAATGTACGTTCGGAAGCCAAAGTGCCAGGAAAATAAAAGTTATACAGTCATCCCAAAAATAGTAATAAAAGTCATAAAGAAAATATGAAATTAGTACTATGCATAGTACTCTTCATCACCGTCATCTCCACCACCAATGTCACAACCCTCATCATCACCACCACCACCATCATCAGTGCTGCTGCTATCAAAGTCCTCATGAGTCTGTGACGCTGCTCGAAGTGGACTTACCTCAACTGCAACAACTCTACGCTCCAAGGATTTGACCTCCAATGAAAGCTCACAAATAGCAGTAGAGTTAGCTCGGATCTCCGTGGTGTTCACCCGAACCTCAGCTAGAATACTCTGAAGTAAAGCCATCACCTCTGAGGAACCGGGAGCTGGAGGGGCCTGTAAAGAAGATGATGCTCCATTTGTGCAAGGTGGCTGAGTGTCATACAGTTTCAGACTTTTGGATTTGTAAACCCAATCACCATTATAGTTAATGATTCCCATTTGATTAATTGTGCGCTCCTTCATCATGACATGGATTTCGGTAGTCCAGCTTAGCCTCACCAGTGAGGTTAACCCTAAAATGCCGAAGGATACGGGTCACTACATGACCATAGGGAAACTCAGCACTCCCCCTATTATCATACATGTGCTGCATGACCAAGCCAGTCCAGTTTACCTTCTTCTTATTCTCAAGCAACCACAGTAAAACAACATCCATCCTCAACAGTTGTGAAAAATTTTGGCATCTAGGAAACAAAAGTCTACCTAACACATAGTGCAATAACCTACTTTGCACTTTCATTTGACCAGCAGTTATCTCTTTGTCATTTGCATCCATAGGTCCGGTCAAGACATCCTCGATAGCCTGAATCCTAGCAAACTCATTTACCAAGGGTTCTGCAGCAGGACCCTCAGCAGTGGCATAGGTGCCTTCAAAAGGCAAGCCAACTACTCTACCAAACGACTCATCAGTGAGACGAATGGGTTAGTGACAAACCTCAGAAATCATAACACCATCAACAAGCCTTAGGTTGCAGTAGAATATCTTTACCAAATCCGGATAGATATCCTCAGGTTGAGACAGAAACTCCGTGATTCCAGCAAAGTCCAAGAACTCCAGAAATTTGAAATTACTTTTTGTCATCCATTCGATGTCCAGAAAATGAGGCTTTTGAAATTCCTTACTCATATAGTTACTCATGAATTCCGCATATTGAGTTCCATTGGAAAATAATTTTTCCACTTGTTCTTGAGTGAGTGGTCCAAGGTTGATGACAGCGGTCCTTTGGCACTTGGGAGGCATAATGATGATGGGAGTTGAGAGGAGATGAAGAGCTTTTGAAGTATAAGGATTTTGAGTAAAAACCAGAGAAAAAATGCAAGGAGGGGCGCAAAAATGGTAAAACACATGCAAGTGAGGCGCTAGGGTTTCGGATTACCTTATAAACTCGTGCAATAATCGATTACTTTACCTCAATTATCGATTATTTTGATGACGTGGCAGCTCCTGAGTGGTTGGTTCCTGCCCATGAGGTTTTGGCGCTAATCTCTTCATCTTCACATAATCGATTATGCAATTTATTATCTTCTGGGTTCATCTCCAAAAATCGATTATAGATGAAGAGCGATGAACACTAATCGATTATGTAATCGATTATTAACTTTATGGAATTTTTAATTCATAGAGTAATCGATTCCCACGATCGATTATTCCTCCTCTGTCCACGTTGCTCAAAAAGTTAGTGTAGTCATAATCGATTATTGTAATCGATTATGGAATCTCTATTTGTTGGACTGAAATTTTTGTTTTGTCATAATTGATTATTCTAATCGATTATGTCCTCTCTGCCTACACACTCAATAAACATGTCAGCAAATAACAAGGTGTAATATGCAGAAATTAATCAATGCATGACTGGTTCAAAATCCCTAATTCAGTTCTTATGAAAAAGAAGCTTTCTTTATGTAGGGGTTTTGTAAAAATATCTGCAAGTTGTTTAGGTGTTTCAACAAATTCAATCATGCAATCACCCTTTTGAACATGATCCCTAATGAAATGGTGCCTAATTTCAATGTGTTTAGTCCTTGAGTGATAAACAGGATTCTTTGTGAGGTTTATAGCACTTGTGTTGTCACATTTTATAAGAACAATGTTAAGATTAATTCCATAGTCATCTAAATGTTGTTTCATCCAAATAATTTGTGCACAACAACTACCCGCCGTAACGTATTCCGCTTCGACAGTGGATAAAGCCACACTGGCTTGTTTCTTACTATGCCAAGAAACTAAAACATTCCTAATAAGTGGCAAGTTCCACTAGTGCTCTTTCGGTCTAATTTGAAACCCGCAAAAATAGAATCCGAGTACCCAATTAGGGTGCAGTCAGCCCCTTTAGGGTGCCATAAACCCATATTTTGTGTGCCAATGCGATATCTCATAATGCGTTTTACCGCGGCGAGATGTGGTTCTTTTGGGTTCGATTGAAACCGTGCACACATGCAAACACTAAACATGATATCAGGGCGACTATCAATAAGATAAAGGAGATAGCCTATCATACCTCTATACTTACGTCGACGGACTTACCATTCTCATCCTTGTCAAGGTAACAAGATGTGCTCATGGGAGTGGATAGCTCCTTTGAATTGTTCATCCCAAACTTCTTGAGAAGTTTTTAAAAATATTTGGATTGGTTGATGAAAATTCCTTCCTTTAATTGCTTGATTTGAAATCCAAGAAAGTAGTTGAGCTCCTCCATCATTGACATCTCAAATTCACTTTGCATAATTTTAGGAAAGTCCTTGCACAAAGCTTCGTTAGTGGCACCAAAAATTATATCGTCCACATATATTTGCACAAGTAAAATTTCATGCTTTTTGTTTTTGATGAAAAGTGTGATATCAACTTTTCCTCTTTGAAAACCATTTTCAAGCAAAAAATTACTTAAACGTTTATACCAAGCCCTAGGGGTTTGCTTTAAACCATACAAAGACTTTTTCAATTTGAAAACATGGTTTGGAAATTCAAAATTTGAAAAACCAAGAGGTTGATCTACATAAACCTCTTCTTGAATGAAACCGTTTAAAAAAGCGCTTTTGACATCCATTTGAAAAAGTTTGAAATCCATGATGCAAGGAAAAACAAGAAGCATACAGATAGCCTCTAGTCCAGTGATACGTATTTTTTTAAATAAATAGGCAAGTGTACCCAGTCATAAACAAGTAATACGGTGGTAAGACCGGATATCGTCCTCAGGGATCGGTTGCCAATTACCAATTCACAAAGTCAACAACTATCTAGACTAAACTATGGTATGAAGTAAGATCAAAATAGAAGATAAAATAAAGCAATAAAATATTTTTGGTCTTTTGAGAATTTTAACAAACACTTGGAGGGAAACAGAAATGTGGTCAAGATTGTCAGGGTTAGACTACACTAATCCTCCCTTAATTGCAATGAAATGGTTACCAACACAATTCCTAATTCAATTATGACAATCAAGTCTTTTTAAATACTCAAACCCTAATGTCTTAGGTGGAATGAGCCTAAAACCCCAAATCAAACCCTAATGTCTTAATTAGGTGGATTAATCTGAGATTTTGCATTAAGAATCAAGACTTATAAGATTGCAAGCACCTCAAGACCTATGTCTAGGTTCATGAACTACTTGGCATTTGATTCACGAGCATGCCTTAACATCAATCTGTCAATTGTCTATCAAAGCAACAAATCATCCCAAGGGTGATCAAACCAAGGAAAGCATTAAGCATAGAATCAAATACTCATAAAGAAATAGAAACTTGCATTGAAACCAAATCAAATAAAAACAAGTTTAGAAAAGCTACATCTAAACCCAACAACAAGGGGATTTAACTACTCATAATGAATGACAATGCAAAAGCAAAGGAGAGAAGAGATGAAGAACACTCATAGAAGAATCCTCCAATCTTCTCCCATTCCCAGAGCAAGGAAAACATCCCCTTTTAGGGTTGGAACCCTCTTCCAGCCGTCTGGCCTCCAAGTGCAGCTTCTCCCTCATTTCTGCCCTAAAACAGCCTATAAATAGATGTTCTGGGTGTCGCCCGCTCGCGGGGCGAGACCTGCTTCGCGAGGCGAAACCGAAAAGGGTGATCTCTGGCACAGTCAGGCCTTCAGGCTCACGAGGCGAGATGGTGATTCGCGAGGCGAGACAGAAAGGGTGACTGTTGCTGTTCAGGATGGTCTTCGGGCTCGCGAGGCGAAACTTCCAGAATTCCTTTTCCACTGCTTCCTTCATTTTCCTTGACTCCAAGTGCTTCACTTTTAACCTGAAAATGTAAGATAGCATTAAATGCTTTATTTGACTCAAAATTAACTAAAATATCCTAAAAACTACTTAAGAGACTCAAAGTGTTGCTTGAGGACAATTTAAATCTAATTTGGGCGAAACAAGATATAATTAGCACAAAACCAAGGTTTTTCTAGTTATAAAACTAGATGAGCCAGAGGCTTATCATCTAGCTACGGGAGCATAGGTTTCATCAAAGTCTATGCCCTCTTGTTGATTATATCCTTTAGAAACAAGCCTAGCTTTATTTCTATCTATAATTCCATTTTCATATAGCTTGTTACGAAAAACCCATTTAGTTCCAATTACCAAGTGGTTTTTAGGTTTAGGTACTAATTACCAAACATAATTTCTTTCGAATTGGTTTAATTCTTCTTGCATAGCAAGAGTCCAATGTTCATCTACTATGACATCATCAACATTTTTAGGTTCAATTTGAGAAACGAAAGCCATGTAATGACACATGTGATTAATAGAGCTTCAAGTTGTTACCCCTTTAGAGATATCACCTTTAAAGTTGTCAAGAGGATGGTGTCTAGATGTTCTCCATTCTCTTGGAAGATTGGAATGAGGTGTCTCTTCTTCTTGTGGTGGTGGTTGATCAGCAATGTCTTTCTCTTGAGTGTTCTTGTCTTCAAGACTAGCACTTCCCAGAATTTCTTCAAGTTCATCAACACTTTCCTCTACTACAATTTTAGGGTTAGTCTCATCAAAAGACACATGCAAAGATTTGTCAATGGTCATAGTTCTTTTATTATATATTCGAAAAACTTTACTAGAATTGGAATATCCAAGAAATATACCTTCATCAGCTTTAGCATCGAATTTACCAAGGTTTTCCTTACCATTATTTTAAAAAAAGCATTTACATCCGAATACGTGAAAGTGGGAGATGTTAGGCTTCCTTCCCTTGTAAATTTCATAGGGCGTTTGTTTCATAATAGGTCTTATGAGGACTCTATTCATCACATAGCATGCGGTGCTTACCGCGTCTACCTAGAAATACTTAGGAATGTTGGTCTCATTGAGCATTGTCCTCTCTAGCTCTACTAGAGGCTGATTTTTCCTTTCCACGACCCCATTTTATTGGGGAGTCCTAGGTGAGGAAAATATGCCTGATTCCATTTTCAGTACAAAAGGCCTCAAATGCCTCATTTTGGAACTCACCACCATGATCACTTTGGATAGTTACAATGTTTAATCCTATCTCGTTTTGGATAACCTTGGAAAGTTTACGAAATGAATCGAAAGCATCTTTTTTATGAGGAATAAACAAAGTCCATGTATAACGAGAATAGTCATCCACAATAACAAGTGCATAGTCATTACCACCAAAGCTCATGGTTCTAGATGGACCAAACAAATCCATATGTAAAAGCTGTAAAGGCCGGTTTGTAGAAACAACGTTTTTAGATTTAAAAGAGGCTTTCACTTGTTTTCCCTTTTGACAAGCATCACACATCTTATCTTTTTTTAAATGGATCTTTGGTAAACCAACTACTAGGTCCTTGCGAACCAACTTATTAAGATGGTCCATGTGAATATGAGCCATCCTCCTATGCCATAACCAAGTTTCATCCTCTTTACTTATTAGACAACATACATCATTTGAAGGCAGGTCATCCAAGCAAACAATATAGATATTTCCAATTCTTTGACCAATTAATTTTGTTAGTTTGTTAGAATCCATGACCATTAATTTAGAGTTATCAAACACAACATTAAATCCTTTATCACACAGTTGGCTTATACTTAACAAGTTGTGTTTCAAACCGTCAACATATAGAACATTTTCTATGGTGTGGTTAGGACTCTTACCAATAGTCCCAATTCCTAAAATTCTACCTTTATTGTTGTCACTATAGAAGACGAAGCCACCCTTTTTGGGTGTGAGGGAGGAAAAAATGTTTTTGTCTCCCGTCATGTGCTTAGAGCATCCGCTATCGAGATACCAATTTGAGTTCTTTGCTTTCAAGCACACCTACAAAATAGATTTAGGTTTTAACTTTTGGTACCCAAATCATGTTGGGTCCATGGGAGTTAGCCTTAGGCGCATTGCCCTTTTGTACCCATACTTTCTTACCATTCAAAATCTTATTCTTTCTAGCATTGCAAATTGAAGCAGCATGTCCTTTTCTACCACAATAAAAACATTTAACAAAAGGACTACTAGATGTGTTTGATAGGCTAAAGAACCTTTTAAAAGATTTTTCATGCAATTTAGGGTGATAGACTAAACCAGCTTTATAATAGGTTCCCTTTTGATTTCCTAACAAAACATTTAGATTATCCCTTCCACTAGTGAAATTTGCAAGCGTATTGTATAGGTATTCAATTTTAATTTTCATAACCTTGCATTCACTACACTTTGAAACTTCATTATTTTTGTTTTCACAAGATAGGCATGATGAAGTTTTATTCAGCAAAGCTTGTTTTTCCTTAATTTCTTCCATTTCTGTATTTAAAGAATCAATTTTTAATTCAAGACTATAAATGGTTTTCTTAGATGCTGAAGTTGTTTTTCTAAGACGCATGCTTTCATCATTCAGTTCTTCACATGCAATAAGTAATTCATCATAAGATAATTCAACAATAATTTCATTTATGAGCCTCTGTTTGACTGGTTTTATAACTGGTAAAGACCTTGGCTTTGTGCTAATTTTATATCATTTTCACCCAAATTAGACTTGATTGTCCTTAAGTAGTATTTTGAGTCTGTAAAGTGTTTTTAGGTTAATTTAGTTGATTTAGAGTTAAATAAAGTACTTATGTAATTTTCTGTTTTTCAGGTTAATAAAAAGGAAATAATACTGGTTCGCCCCGCGAAGAAGCTCTCGCCTCGCGAGTCACCAAGCCTAGAAAGTTAGAGACGATCACGGTTTGAGCATGTTGAAGGTCACGGCTGTGGGAGTTTTGAAGTTGAAGCGTTCGCCTCGCGAGCATCCATTCGCCTCGCGAGCCTGGAAGTCAGAAAGCATCACGGTTGGCCCCTGATGTTCATAACGGGCGTAACAGAAGACTTTTCAGATTCTCGCCTCGCGAAGGTGTGCTCGCCTCGCGTGAATACCAAAGGTTGCAGACTGTTCACAAGATTCGCGTCGCGAGAGAGGCTTCGCCTCGCGAGAAAGCTGATTCCAGAAACTTGTATATAAGTCAGAGTTAGCCAGTTTTGGCTAGTCTTAGACAGTAGTAGTAGCTTTCAGTAGTTTAATTCTTGTCTTTTGTTTTCCCTTTGTAATGGAGAACTAGTCTCCTAGATTAATCTACAGGGATTGGTTTCAATTACACTTGAGGTTCTGGATTTCCTATTTGAATTGCTATTCCTTTTTAGTACTGTTTTATATGTTTCTGTTTGCTTAATTCAGATATGTATAGGATTAGTATTGATTTATTTCGATGATTGTATGTTCCTATATATAATCGCGTTTGCTTAATTCGCGCGTGTTCAATCATGTTCGCTTAGTTCATGAGTGCTTCACCCCGTTTGCTTAATTCGAGAATAGGAATATATGTCTCGTAGTATTGATTTCGCTTGTAAATTGATGCTACAATCGGAAAGGGTTTAGAATCTGCTTAGGGCTTGGATTTGCATGAACCAATGATAGTGGGAAACCGAGAACAGTAGGTTAATCATCTTTAGTTTATTTGCTATTCTCTTTAACTGCTTTGTCTTTCTGTTTGTTTTTTTCTTTATTTAATTTCATATCCAAACAAACCTCCCCCCAAATCCGACTTTTACTGATTTTTTGTTAATAACGACAACACCTAAAAGTCCTTGAGAGACGATATCCGAGTTGTCGCTCTATACTACATTATTTTAATAATCGCTCGTTCTTTTTGGCGCGTGGCGACAGCGCGACTATTCATCACGATTACCTTATCATCAATATCCTCATGATTGGCCATGAGACCAAGGTTGGCTTCTTCGTCATCGGAAGATTCTATGTTGTTATCTTCCCATGCGATGTAGGCCTTCATTCCCCTTTTATCTTTTTGTGTCCTCTTTTCCATCTTATCATTCCTCTTTTGGACTTGAGGACACCCAGGACAAATGCGGCCCTTCTTTTTGAAATTGAAGCACGTAGGTACATAGGAAGTTGTCTCTCCTTCAACCTTCTTTTGAGGAGTGAAGTTTTGACGAGCTTTCCCTTTGTTTCTTAGGAAACTTTTAAACTTACGGACCATCAAGCTTATGTTCTCATCTCCTTCATCGAGTCCTTCAAACTCATTATATTCATTATCTTCCTCAACTGTCTCATTCATACTGACATTAAGGGCAAGGCCTTTCTTTTTCTTGTCGCTTTCCTCACTTTCAACGAGGCAGTTTAACCCAAGTTCATGTTCCTGCAATTTACCAAACAAAGTATCCAAAGACATAGAAGATAAATCTCATGATTCAGATATAGCAGTTACTTTTGGTTACCAACTTCTATTTAGACATCTAAGAACTTTGTTAATTAAATATTCAATTGAAAACGACTTCCCAAGAGCCCTAAGATGATTAACTATATGAGTGAAACGTTTTTGCATATCCTCTATGCTTTCACCCTGTTTCATCCTAAATAGCTCATACTCATGGGTTAATGTGTTCATCCTAGCCCTTTTGATCTCGGTAGTACCTTCATAGGTCAATTGGGTGTCCCACATTTCCTTAGCGGTCTTGTAATTCGAGACCCTATAGAACTCATCGTAACTTAAAGCTGAGGTGATGATGTTCCTAGATTTCAAATTGTATTGGACCTTTTTCTTTTCCTCATCGGTCCAAAGGGTTTTTGGTTTATCCAGCGAAGCACCATTGACTTCGTGCTTGGGGACAAATTGACCATTTTCCACAGCATCCCAAATATCGATATCAGAAGCTTATAAAAAAAGTGCATTCTTTCTTTCCAATATCCATACCCTTCACCATTGAATGATGGGGGTTTGTTTACGGAATTAACCTCATTACGAAAACTGTTTGAAGTCATCTTTGTAACAACCCGATTTTCGGATACGGCTGTATTAACAGTAAAGATAAATTTATTTATATTTTTATCTGAGACTTAGGAAATGATTTTGGAGAAAACAAAATCATATCTAGAACCTACTCTATGGTAGGAAGCTCTGGTTAAAATTTGGGTTTAAAACTTAGACGGAAACCGGTCTGTGTTTTTACTGACAATATAATTTTAAACCAGCATAAAACCCTAATTTGACCCGAAACTGAAAATCAATATATTTTTCATATTATGTTCGTGAGGAATTCTACTTTCCAAATTTCTGATCAAAAATAGAATATTATGTTTATTCAGACGAATTTTGGTGAAAGATCGGATGGAAAACGATATGCGTTTTCATTGACAGTAAGATTTTACTGATCAGAAAACCTAACTTTGACTCGTGAACGAAATGATTTATGATTAAATCATATTTCCAACGAGTTTGGTTATTTTGAAAATTATCGATCGAAAACGAAATATTATGTTTTTATACGGGCGTAAAACCCTAATCGGGAAACCGACGGAGTCGAGAATGGATGTGCAGAGACAAAAACGGAAACTGGGGGAGCTGTGTCATGGGGTGAGTCACCATGACTCACCAAGCATTTATGAAGCATTAAATGCAATTTTAGGTGAAAGGACCAAAATGCCCTTAAGATTAACCAAACCTAACCTAGTTAATTTTTAACCATGGTTAAGGCAAGTCAAGGCCAATTTGGCTTCTTCCTCCTCATTTGTTGCCCAAAACCAGTCACACCTCCCTCTATTCTCCACCACATATTCTAACCTAACCAGGATCACTATTAACTATAGTTAGGTTATTATAACCATAGTTAAGTTATTATATTATTTTCTAACTTAACCTAGGTCAAGTAAACTCAACCATGGTTCCATTTTAACATTAAACAAAGAATTTTTCAATCACTCATCCTCTCATTTTCGTGGCTGACCATTTCTCCCCACACTTAACACATTTCTTTCTTCCTATTACACTTGTTCTTCACCAAACATTAAGAACATCATAGTGTTCTTGCTAAGTTCTTCATATATAGTTCTTCATTTATTCTTCAAGTTCTTGATCAAACGTCTTCATTCCAAGGTGGGAATCTCTTCCCCATCATCTTAGCTTCATTTATCATGCATCAAATCTTCATTTTCATCAACTTTTCACAAATCTCCATTTCTAGATCTAGATTTTCAAATAATTCTAGAAAATTGTAGAAAAATCATTTTAATGTGAAACCAATTTCTATGATCTTCGTGTGACTTATATACTTTCACCATCTAAGATCATGGAAGCAAAAGAATTTTCCTCCCTATTTATCTATTGAATATCGAATGAATGTATTTTTTTAGGGAAAGGAAGTTTTGTTCAATTTTTACAATATGACACTTGATCTTAACTCTTTAATACCTGTAGTTGTTAAATCTAGAAGTATGATATCAAAAGAAACTCCTAGCCCTATTTTCTAGCCTTGGCCAAATCTATGTTCATGAAAACAAAATGATTTTTCTTAAATCTTTAATTGGATAATGATTTGTATCGACTATTTAAAGTATGTAGGTTCTAGATCCAAGAGTTTGTGAGTAAAAGGAATTTCTAGTTATGACCGAACCCCTAACCAAAGTGGTTAGAGGATTTTATTTCATATTTTTGAATTGTAACACTTGTTTTATTTTAGTTAATACTCTAGGAACTAGAATCCAAAATATAGAATTAAGAAAATAACCCTAGCCTCATTTTGAATTGAATGGCCGAACTAGCATAATTAGACATAGATGAGTTTTGTTTGGTTAACTTGTTTTATCATTTATTTGGTTGAAGGTGAATTTGGTAACTTGTGGTGTGGTAACGAGGAGCTTCGACTTCGTGTTTACGGTGATAACTTAGGTGGGGGAAAGAATCAACCTGTCATCGGAATGGATAAGTAGTATATATTATAATAATTGTGTAGGACAACATAAACACTACTAGTGGTCGAGTAATCGACAAGACCAAAATTGCATTGGAAACTTTTCCGTGATACCAATGAGGATTTGGGGATTATAGGTTTATCGATGTTAGGATAATTTTAGAATGATTGAGGATGTTTGACTTTATGATTATTGACTGTTTGTGATACGTTGGTTGAGGTATTCTATTACATGCGACGTTTTATTTTGTTGTTTGAATATTTTATTGATTATTATGTTATGCATGATCTGCCTGGTTGATAAATTGCATATTTGGTTTTAAGGAAAGATATACGTTGTTCGAGAGATATTTTATTTGGGTGAGAGATTGAATGTGACTTAGAGCTGCCTAGCCAGAATTAATCATTTCATAGATGAGTGGTGACATAGAATATGTGTTGAGGCTATAAGGGAAGGTTGAGGCACTAGGTTGTTATTGATACAATTAAGTGAGATTCATATATATATATATATATGTGTGTGTGTGTGTGTGGGCACCGTCGTGTGAGTAGAACACACGAGTTCAGGATACCTATTTTGGATACCGAATATTGCGGGTGAGTGCCCTACGGATTTGATGCCAAGGTAGACTACCGTAATACTCCTTAGTCCTTGACGCGTTGATCTGATATATCCTATCAAAAGATAGAGGTGTTATATCGAGTACTATCCTATCGAAAGATAGAGGTGCTATACCGAGTGCTATCCTATCGAAAGATAGAGGTGCCATCCTATCAAAAGATAGAGGTGCTATACCGAGTTCTTGACACCGAACTATTCTGGACTATTGACTGGCATAATAGGAATAGAGATGACCAAGTCATCATAAAGGTTTAGTTACATGAGCTTGTTGAAATAGACAACTATAAACATGAGAAGGGGGGTTGAATTGTGTTTATCAGAATTTAAACAAAGTTGAAATCTTTTTGCATACAGAAGCTTAGTTCAGACGAGTGGAAAGATACAGGACAGATAGGTGACCTGTCTGATGAAATTTTAACAATGACTTAGACAAACATACCACTTAAAAAAATGGATAAGAAAACTAAGGCAACTAAAGAGTTTATAAGGAAAGAGAGATTGACACAGCCATTTATCCTGGTTCACTCTTCAAAGCAAAGAGCTACGTCCAGTCCTTGGCAGCACCAAAGTTTTATCCACTATAACTGATCAGGTTACAGACTCCAAGTATTGTTTGCGCACCTAGCCTCTTCAGGCTCCAAGACAAGTATTCTTTGCACACCTAGCCTCTTTAGGCTCACTCAGGTTTGTTTGAGAGATTTGGTTTGTAATAAATACAACTTCAGACAGATAGAACTTTCACTAACACTTAGTGGTTTAAATGTAAAGCTTAGGAAAGTCTTCGTAATAACTTCAAATGATTGAAGAATATAGAATGAAAGAATAAAGATATTAATGCATAGAGTAATGGCTCTTTAATGCTATGTGTATTCTCTATACTTCATCTTCAATGACTTATGTATTTATAGTCTTCAAGCATTTAGGATCCGTTAGAGACATTCCCTCAAATGTTGGCTTCAACAGAACTTCATTAAATGCAATAGAGTCGTTAAGGGCAGCCATTAATTCAATAGGAACATTGGCTGTACTCTAACATGAAGGATAATGGCTTTATGCATCCTGATACAGCCATATCAAAGTTGTGTAGAGAGCTTTTTGTACTTTGCTGAGTACAATTCCCTTTTCGTGTAAGGACCAGAGGTACTAGGGAATAAAGCATGTTGGAAGCATTCTTTAACTGGTCTTTGGTTCTGATAACCGAGGTTGCTTGAGAGAGTAACTTCTGACTTTTCTTGATAGGCGTGAGACCGAGTAGGAGAGAAGACTTCAAGTCTCTTTCTGATGGGACAGCCAACAAAAGCTTGTTTGGTCCTTGATTCTACAACGAGTAACCTCAGACAAGTGTATGAACTCGTGGGGAGACAGGTTGAAGACGTATCTTGAAAGAAGTCAATAATCATAGTCAACAGACAGGTTGACTTTCGCTTATCCAGACAGGTAGTCACTTATGAGAAGATAGATGATTCTTACAGTTTTAATCTGCACACTAGATTGACAGGTTAGCAACCAATATGAAGCTTAATTAAATCATTAACCAATGTTTAGTTCTCATCAAAACTTAGGGAAATGCACATCAGACATTTTAGAAACTTAACAATCTCCCCCTTTTTGATGATGACAAACATTGAGATGATTTAATGAACCTTAGAAAATATCAACAAAGAAAATAGCATATATCTGACAAGTTGAAATTTTCTGAAGCGGACAGGTCATGCAGATGCTTGATCAGACATTAAGATTGATTATATAATCCGTTTAACTTAGTCACACATAAGTTTGACTTGTTTTACTTTGAAATTATTATTAGAGCAATCTTACTTAAGATTTATCTGAGCAATTATAGCAACTATCAGAACATACTTATGTCCATGTATTATTTAAGATCATATCATATTCATTCTCCGATTCTCCTATATCATATTTCTCCCGTTCTCCCCTTTTCGTCAACATCAAAAAGGAATAAACTATGAAAGCATTAAAGAAATAAAGGGGAAATTTATTTTATTCATCGTGAACGTTTACAATTACAAGGTAGTCTATATACCTAAAAACTACCTAGATTGACTAATTAACAAAAATAAGGAAGCAACCCTTTGCTCTAAGAGCAGCCTAGCTCACCTTTCTTCATCTAGCTATCTTCTTAAGTCTTCTACTTGTCCTTGAAGAAGATGAAAGTCTTGTAAGGCCACTGTTTGAGAAGAGACAGACGGTGAAGAGTGCCAGGGTAAGGCTAAAACTGGGGGTGCCTTAGGTAGAGATAGGGGAGAGATGATGGAAGGGAAGAAAAGTTCATGGATAGTTTGAAGGGCATAGAAAGGAAGAAAGACGAATTTGAAGATAAGACTGATTCTGACACAGTCAGTATCAAGTGAATGAAACATACAGGAAAGTCTCTCGGACAGAGACAATCTGATGATTGTTATTTGAATAGGTGGGAGAAGAGGTGTTTGAGCTAAAACAGAGGGAGGGATAGGTAATAAAGAATCAATATGGCAGAAAAAAGAATTAGATCCTGTGACTAACATAAAGAAATACCTAGACCTATGTGGTAGCATTACAACAGAAGCAGGATAGTGAGTTCCAGCTAATGTTCTAATGAAGATAATAATAGGTGGGTAGAAGAAAAGTTCTCTACATGGGTTAAGAATATGAGGTGGAGGAGAAGTGATGAAAGAGACATGTGAGATACTTGCAAATAAAAGAGATAGCAGATCAAACACAAAGAGTCTCGATGATATGCTAGTTTGTTCTTTGGGAGCAGAGTCCCTGTGAACAACTGTGTACTGATAGTCATCAGGTACAATAGTGAAAGAATATTTTTGAGTTTGAAAGGAGGAGACAAGTGAAGAAATAGGAGATGCAACAGAAAGAGGTTGAACAAAAAGGGCAGATGGAGAAGAGACGGATGGGTTGATGATACCTTTATGAGAAGGGGAAGGGAATGAATGAGATGTCTGCTCTTCAGATATCTTCAACTTCTTGTGAGAAGGAGACACTTGGTCATCCTTGGGTACAACTGTCTGAGCTCCTCCAGACAGGTCTTCTGCAATGTTAGCTTTTGCAGGTACTGGGTAGCCAGATCTTCTCTTTTTGGGAATAATTCCCAAAATGAAAGTCTTCTTTGGTTCTTCCAGGACTTGCTCTGTTTGCTCCCCCTGAGCAGATGCTTCCTCTTTTCTAGGCTTAGACTCAACTTGTCTGACCTTGGCAAAGGTCTTCACCAGCTTCGCTTTCTTGCTGGGATGAGCAGGAACATCCACTAATTCCTCAGGTTCACTAGTCTTCCTCTTGAGAGAGGGTCTCTTCAGCCTGAACCTCAAGGGCTCAACTGTTTCAGCAGAATTTTCAGATACTGAGGGTTGCAGCTCTGGAATTTGGTTTTGTCTGGGCACCTTCCCAGACGGTTTGACCAACCCTTTAGAAATGGGGACTTCTGATTTGTCAGTGGAAACCACTGGTTCTTCCTCCTTTTGCTCAACAGCAGGCTTCTTCTTCTTGCTGTCTTCCTCCTCATCAGCAAGAGGGATTCCCTTGATGTCCATCATAGACAGTATCTTTCTATCTGTGGGCAGTGACCTGTCCACAAAGTGAACATCACTAGGAACAAACAACTTGTTCTTGAATACCCTTGTCAGCAACATCCCATAAGGATAGGTCTGCATGTTGGTTCTCTTGATCAGAATCTCAAGGTACATGAAGATAAGGTCGTTGATGTCAACCTTAATTTTTTGGATCAAGTGGTACAGAGCGAATATGCCCATCTTGGTTACACTGTCTCGTGAGCCTTTCCTTGGCATCATGCACTCCAACAGCAATTTGTGCAGGAATCTGCACTTGACCACCATGTTGACAGGCTTAGGGTTCACTGGTTTGGGAACACCATAGATGGCAATGTTGATATTGTCATCTCCCACTTCATCTTCCCAGTTGGGTGTGAAGCCAGCTCCGATTCTCGGACATTTTGTGACAAGCTCCAGATAGCTAATGAGGAAGAGAAGGGTTCTATCCCCCATTTCAGCCTTAAAGCTTTTGATTCCGTTGAGTAGGTTGGTGACAACCACAACATTTCTCCAGAACGTTTGAATGAGCATAGGGTGAACAAGCTCCTTGATGTCGAAGAAAGGAGTCCACTTGGAGTACTCCAACTCTTCAGTGACATCCATTCCTAGTTTTTTCATCTTTTGACAATCAACAGTCTTTCCCGGAATGATCTTTTCTATCTCAGTAACCTCGAGATTGTATTTCTCAGTGATTTATTTTGTAGAGAGACACTTGGATGATGCCATTTTTTTGAGAGAAAATGATTCTAGGGTTTTGAGAGAGAAGAGGGTTTGAAAGATGAGAAGACAAAGAGATTTTGGAATATTGAAGCGTAAAGGTTCAACCTTCCCGATCTATTGTCTTTTATAGTCATAAAGGTAGGAGAGAGAAAAACAACATTTTTAATTCAAAAATGGCACGATTTGTATGGGGAACTGCAACGCCCACTTAAGACATAATGAAAACATGTTTTCGAGATATGTAAACCACCATGCACACGATTAGCTTCAGATAAGGGAATGGAATTAATTAAATAATAACCATTTCAACGAAACTAATGAGTTCTAGCATAATGACTCAGCAGAGTCAGACAGGTAAGCATAGACAGGTGATAAAGCACAGACAGGTTAACATTCAGACATGTCATTCAACAATGCAATTCATGTTTAGATTATCTCTAATAAATAAAAACCTTTCTTCTGCGAGGGGTTTAGTGAAAATATCAACCCATTGATTTTCAGTTTTAACAAACTTAATATCAAAGATGCCTTTATGAACATAATCCCTAATAAAATGATGTTTGATTTCAATATGCTTAGCCATAGAATGCTGAATTAGATTTTTAGTTAAGCATATAGCGTTGGAATTATCACTCCATACAGATATGTTATGTTCATAAATAGAGTAATCCTAAAGTTGATGTTTTACCTATAAGAGTTGAGAGCAGCAACTAGCAGCAGAGATGTATTCTGCTTCAGTAGTAGACAGGGCAATGGTTGTCTGCCTCTTGCTTGACCATGAGACTAAACTTGCTCCAATGAAGTGACATCTTCCGCTGGTGCTTTTTCTTTCTATTCTGTCTCCAGCAAAATCAGTCTCACAATATCCCACCAATCTGTATTCTTTTGATCTTAAATACAACAAACCAAGATTAGTAGTTCCAAGCAAATATCTAAATATTCTTTTAACGGCCTTAAGATGAGATTCTCTAGGATCAGATTGGAATCTAGCACACATACAAACACTAAATTGAATGTCAGGTCTGCTTGAAGTTAAGTACAGTAGAGAGCCAATCATACCTCTGTAGACAGTTTGATCTACCTTTTTGCCTTCATCATCTTTGCTTAGTTTTGCATTGGGTTTCATAGGGGTTTTCATGAGCTTTGCATTATTCATTTTGTATTTCTTGAGTATCTCCTTGGTATATTTTTGTTGATGAATGTAAATTCCATCACTTGTCTGCTTGATTTGTAATCCAATGAAGAACTTCAATTCTCCCATCATGCTTATCTCAAATTCAGATTGCATTAGATTTGAAAGTTCCTTGCACAGCTTTTCATTAGTTGCTCCAAAAATAATATCATCATCATATATTTGAACTATAATAAAGTTCTTTTTAGAGCATTTCTTGAACTGAGTAGTGTCTATTTGTCCTCTAGTAAAACCATTATGCATGAGAAAAGAACTGAGTCTATCGTACCATGCTCTAGGTGCTTGTTTCAAACCATCTAATACTTTTTTAAGTTTGAAAACATGATCTGGTTTATCAGTATCCTCAAAACCAGGGGGTTGTTTAACATACACTTCTTCTTCAATTATACCATTTAGAAAATCACTTTTTACATCCATTTGAAATAGGGTAATTTGGTGTTGTGCAACATATGTCATTAAAATGCGTATTGCTTCTATTCTAGCTATTGGTGCAAAGGTTTCAGTATAATCAATACCTTCTTGTTGGTTATAGCCTTGAGCTACTAACCTTGCCTTATTTCTGACAACTTGTTTTTAGGCTTAGAAACAAGAGTCCAGACATTATTTCTGGTGAACTGGTTAAGTTCTTCTTGCATAGCAAGAATCCAACTTTCATCCTCAAGAGCTTCTTCAATGCATTTAGGCTCCAAATCCGAAATAAATGCCATATTGCTTGATTCTCTTAATGTGGATCTGGTTTGTACTCCTTCAGAAGGATTTCCAATAATAAGATCCTTAGGGTGATGAGTGTTGAACTTCCAATCCCTTTTGAGATCATCATGAAGATCTTGACTTGTCTTCTGACTCGTTTGTTGACTTGTCTGCTGACTTGTCTGGTCCACTTGTCAGTCAGCCTCAGGCATATGTTCTGTCTTGGTTAGATCGGGTTGTTGAATTTCTGGATTGTTTATATCAAGACCTACAAGATCATCTTCTAGACCTGATAGTTCTTTATCAGTCTTTAATTCATCATTGAATTTAACGTGAACAGATTCTTCAATATTACAAGTTCTTGAATTGTAAACTCTAAAAGCCTTAGACATTTTAGAATATCTTACGAAAATACCTTTATCTACCTTAGAATCAAACATTCCAAGATTATCTCTGGTATTCAGAATAAAATATTCACATCCAAAAGCATGAAAATAAGATATGTTGGGGCTTTTTCCTTTCCATAATTCATAAGGAGTCCTTTTTAGAAAAAACCTAATAAGTATTCTATTTTGTACATAACAAGCAGTGTTTACAGTTTCTACCCCAAATTACTTAGGGAGATTATTTTCATTGAGCATAGATCTAGCCATCTCTTGTAGAGATCTGTTCTTTCTCTCAACCACTCCATTTTGCTGTGGAGTTCTAGGTGCAGAGAAATTGTGAGAGATTCCATTCTCCTCACAGAACTGTCTAAACTGCTCATTTTCAAATTCTCCCCCATGATCACTTCTAAGGGTAGAAATACAGAAACCCTGCTTATTTTGTACTCTTTTGCAAAATACTGAGAAAGCCTTAAAAGACTCATCCTTATGTGTTAGGAAGAGTACCCATGTGTATCTAGAATAGTCATCAACTATGACAAATCCATATTTTCTTCCATCCAGGCTGGCAACACTAACTGGTCCAAACAAATCCATGTGTAACAACTGAAGAGGTCTAGAGGTTGATACTTGGTTTTTAGATTTGAAACTTGATTTTATCTGTTTACCTCTCTGACATGCATCACACAAGACATTTTTCTTAAAACTAATATCAGGCAATCCTCCCACAAGATTATTCCTTTTAAATTCAGAAATTAGTTTCATACTAGCACGTCCTAGTTTCTTATGCCATAACCATCTCTCATCCTCTTTAGACATCAGACAGGTTACACTTTGATCTGAGAGATCGGACAGTTCAATCTTATAAAGATTTTGTTGCCTTTTAGCTGAAAAGAGGGTTTTTCCACAACAGCCTTTAACTATGCATATATCCTTGGTAAAGGAAACATCAAAACCACTATCACATAATTGACTTGTGCTAAGTAAATTGTGTCTTAATCCTTTAACCATAAGAACATTAGATATAGAGGGAAGAAGGGGTTTACCACCAATAATACAAATTCTTATAACTTTCCCTTTCTAATTCCCTCCGAAGGCAACGTGCCCTCCTTTCTTAAGTTGGAGGTCTAGGAACATAGACCTTTCTCCTGTCATATGACGCGACCAACCACTGTCCATGTGCCAGTAGGGGTGTTGAGGACATCTGCAACAAAAATTATTTGGTTTTTAGGTACCCGTATTTTTCTGGGTTCTTTTCTGTTAGTTATAGGAGTCTGTGAAGACTTCCTTCTCTTCTTATGGATACACTTAGACATAACATGTCCAGTTTTTCCACAGAAGTTACAGACAAGTGTAGACTTGGTTACAGTTGACTTAATAGATACTGTAGAAGCTTTAGCTGATACTTTATGATGTGTCTGATGGACATATTCAATACCTTCTTTGTTAAGAGAGTGCCTCTGATAGCCAAGTAGCTTAGTCAGATTATCTCTACCATTAACAAATTTGGCAAGATCAGAAGTGAGCTCTTCCACTTTCTGTTGAAGTTTTCAACTTCTTCAGATGGTGATGATTCACTTGAGATCTTAGCTTCATTAGACTTTTTAGTCTTCAGCTCACTATTCTCTTTAGCCAGCTTCTCACACTCTTGAGATTTCTGTTTATGCTCACTGGTGAGCTGTACATACTCTCTCTTAAGGGATTTGAAAGCCTTAGATAAGCAGTTTGATTCCTCCAGCAACTCCTCATAGGCATCAAGTAATTCCTCATAGTTAGGATGTACCTCATCGTCTGTGTCTGAGTCAGTGTTGACCATCAGACAGAGATTGGCTTCTTCCTCTGTTTCTTCATCAGAAGATGTTGACTCCAGATACTCCCAAGTAGCCATCATTCCTTTCTTCTTCTTCTTGAAGAATTTCTTAAAAGGGGCCTTCTTGAGTTGAGGACATTCAGCCTTGATGTGACCAGGCTTCTTGCACTCATAGCAGACAATTGGACTTTTGTCTGTTGGAGTGGATTCTTTGAAGTTCTTGTCCTTGTTGAACCTTTTGAATGGCTTATCCCTCTTGAACTTCTTTTTATGTAGGAGAAGCTTTATCTTCCTGGCCAGGAGAGACAATTCTTCATCAGTCTCAGATTCCCCGTGTTCAGACAGGTCAGCATCACTGGATGACTCGTCTACCTTTAGAGCCTTGGAAACTTTTGCTGACTTTTGATCAGATTTCAGAGCAATTGACGTGCCCTTCTTTGGTGCAACTTCATCTCCAAGTTCTTGCTCATGAACAGTGAGTGTTCCAAGAAGTTCATCCATAGTCAAGGTAGTGAGTTCCTTGGCTTGAGAGATAGCAGTGACCAAAGGTCTCCACTGTTTAGGTATACTTCTTAGAATCTTTGCAACCTTCTCAGCATTGGTATATACTTTGGCAAGAGATTTTAAACTGTTGACGATAGTTTGAAATCTTCCTATCATTTGAGCAACAGATTCTCCTTCCTCCATGACAAACAGTTCATACTTTCTGACAAGTATGGCAATCTTCGACTCTTTGACTTTGGTTGTTCCTTCATGTGTGACAGCTAAAGTGTCCCATATTTCTTTGGCAGAGTGACAAGCACATACCTTCTCAAACTCCTCAGGATAGAGAGCACAAATGATGTTATATCTAGCTTTGTGGTTCATCTCCCATTTGGCCTTTTCTTCAGTAATCCACTGAGCTTTTGGTTTGTCAGTGTTATCATCATTATTAGGAATGAATGGACCATCTGTAATGACATCCCAAAGATCAGAGTTTGTAGATAGAATGAACCATTGAAATCTATCTTTCCAATAGTTGTAGTTTTCTCCATTGAAGTAAGGAGGTCTGGTAAGGGAAGCTCCTTCAGTCTGGTGACTTCCACTTGAACTAGCTCCAGCAGCCATGTCTATTCTTCAGGACCTTTTACATATACACTGTTAGATGCTCAGCCCAGAGGCTGAGCTCTGATACCAACTGAAATAGACAACTATTAACATGAGAAGGGGGGTTGAATTGTGTTTATCAGAATTTAAACAAAGTTGAAATCTTTTCGCTTACAGAAGCTTGGTTCAGACGAGTGGAAAGATACAGGACAGACAGGTGACCTGTCTGATGAAATTTTAACAATGACTTAGACAAACACTCTACTTAAAAAAACGGATAAGAAAACTAAGGCAACTAAAGAGTTTAAAGGAAAGAGAGATTGACACAGCTATTTATCCTGGTTCACTCTTAAAAGCAGAGCTACATTTAGTCCCTGACAGCACCAAGTTTTATCCACTATAACTGATCAGGTTACAGACTCCAAGTATTGTTTGCACATCTAGCCTCTTCAGGCTCCAAGACAAGTATTCTTTGCACTCATAGCCTCTTCAGGCTCACTCAAGTTTGTTTGAGAGATTTGGTTTGTAATAAATACAACTTCAGACAGATAGAACTTTCACTAACACTCAGAGAGTGGTTTAAATGTAACGCTTAGGAAAGTCTGTGTAATAACTTCAAATGATTGAAGAATACAGAATGAAAGAATGAAGATATTAATGCGCAGAGTAATGGACCTTTAATGCTATGTGAATTCTCTATACTTTATCTTCAATGACTTTTTTATTTATAGTCTTCAAGGATTTAGGATCCGTTAGAGACATTCCCTCAGATGTTGGCTTCAAGCAGAACTTCATTAAATGCAATAGAGTCGTTCTAGGCAGCCATCAATGCAATAGGAACATTGGTTGTACTCTAACATGAAGGATCATGGCTTTATGCATGGTGATACAACCATATCAGAGTTGTGCCGAGAGATTTTTGTACTTTGCTGAGTAAATTCCCTTTTCATGTAAGGACCAGAGGTACTAGGGAATAGAGCATGTTGGAAGCATTCTTCAACTGGTCTTTGGTTCTGATAACCGAGGTTGCTTGAGAGAGTAACTTCTGACTTTTCTTGATAGGCGTGAGACTAAGTAGGAGAGAAGGCTTCAAGTCTCTTTCTGATGGGACAGTCAACAAAAGCTTGTTTGGTTCTTGATTCTTCAACGAGTAACCTCAGACAAGTGTAGGAACTCGTGGGGAGACAAGTTGAAGACGTATCTTGAAAGAAGTCAATAATCATAGCTAATAGACAGGTTGACTTTCGCTTATCCAGACAGGTAGTCACTTATGAGCAGATAGATGATTCTTACAGTTTTAATATGCACACTAGATTGATAGGTTAGCAACCAATATGTAGGTTAATTAAATAATTAACCAATGTTTAGTTCTCATCAAAACTTAGGGAAATGCGCATCAGACATTTTAGAGACTTAACACTCGCGGGTAGAGGAAGATATCGTGATTTGAGGATGATTGCTAGTCATGTGCGATGTGTGTCTTTGACTGTTATTATATTATGTGCTATGTATTCCTTTCCGCTTTTGATGATAGAACTGATTCTTATCCCCTATTTTCTGTATTTGGTATATATTTTTATCATGTGATCGTATGAGAAGATCCGATGGAGGAACCAGTTGCTGAGGAGCTGGATGAGATTCCATATGAACCGGATGCAGGAGGAAGAGCCGTGGATTCTAGCGAAGTAGTTTAGTGTCTAAGGCCAGTGAGTCTTATAAGACGTTTATTTTTTGCTGACTATAATAGTTTGTGTAAGTATATACCTGCAAGGGATCCTACTGATAGGATACCCTAGACAGTGTTTTAATACTCTGATGCATAAACATATGGTGTGTGTGTATGTTTTATATATATAGTGTGATGACATAATTTCCATACGCTGTATGTGTATATTTAAGTTTTTAATTTTTATGTATTTCACGTTAAGCGTGCGGTCAAAAAATGAATTAATAAGATTTTAATTTAATGACACAACGGGGCACAACGGGGTGTCTCAATCTTTCCTCTTGAGACAGTTTCGTCCTTTATATCCAAGAGTTAAGCCCTGATGCCACTTGTTGACAAGTGACTCCAAACATAAGAGGAGGGTGAATTGTGTTTTTCAAAAACTTTGACAAAATAAAACTTTTCCTTTAAATATATTCTGAAAAATCGTTTGTAAAAGACGCGTTCAAATAAAAACGTTTTATAAGCAGTAAAGCGGAAATAAAAGAGATAGGGTTTTAGAAAATGAGCACAAGCGATATATCCTGGTTCGGCGGCAAACTACCCACGTGGCCTACGTTCAGTCCCCAAGGCAATACGACCAAAGGTTTTCAATCAACTCTAGTTTTTAAGCATGATCAACTAGAACCTTTACAAAGCAGAGAATCCTTACACAACTCACAGGATATACTCTCCCTTGTGCAAGAGCCTTAAAATCGTCTTCATGAGATCACACTCACTAAGAAATCAGAAAGATGTTTACAAAGATGAGCACTCAAAAGTGCAATAGATGAAACAATTTGAAGCACAATAGAATCAACACCTATGTGGTGTAAAGCTCTCTAAGATTAAAGTGATCAAAGTGTAAGAGAAATAAAGTATTAAAGAGATAGTTTCAAGATGAGAGAATTCAGAAAATATTCAGTGTTTTCATTCTGCTATTGTGTGTATGCTTTCTCTCAAAATGACCATTTGATAAAACATTGAACCTTAGGTCAAAATCTCTTGAAAACTGATTTTTCTCGTGCAATAATCGATTATTTAAAAACCATAATCGATTATTTTATGCAATTTCTTAAAGCTCAATTTGAAATAGTCAACTCATAATCGATTATAATAATCTATTACATGTTCTCTATTTAAGTTCAAAGATTGTTCAAATAGGGATAATCGATTATCCTAATCGATTACCAACTCTCAGACTTTTCATTTCAAAATAATAATTGATTCTTAAAACCCATAATCGATTATAACATTTCAAAATTCGAACTCAACGGCTTAATGATAATTAAAAACATTTTAATGCAAATTAAAGCCATTATCCTGAGTTTAAAACGTGTTCAAAAATAGCATAATCGATTACCATGATCGATTATACTTGTTCAAAATTTGAATTTCAAAAGGCGACAACTCTAATGTTTAAAGACTCATTTAAGTAAAATTATGAGCTGCATAATCGATTACCATAATCGATTATTCCTCGAAATATTTTGATTTTTGAAAAACTTTAAAGGCTAAATTATATTTTCCATAAAATCCAATTAAACGCCTTTTTAAGTTTATTTCAAGAAATGATTTTAAAGTGTGTGTGATTTAATTAATCTTTGAGAGACACACTACCACTTACATTTAATTCTACAACATGCAATAGAAATAAATAAAATATCCAAGACCTTAGATATTTGCTTGTTGGTTCTTTTCACGCTTTTTGAAAATAAGTCCTTATTGACTTGAATCCTTTTGTCAATCATCAAAACACATGTACCTGTCAAGGCATATATCCACAAGTTGACTTTAGTCTCAGTTAGGAGATGGCATAGACAGAACTTGTGAAGAGCAGAGAGGTTGTCCTTTGACCTAACCTTGTGCAAAATTGATTTATTCAGAATATGATGAAGGATTCGAGCTTCATCTTTCATTTCCACAGCTTTCCAAGAATGAGACCTTACTCTATCAGATCTCATCAAGATAGATGCAATAACTTTTTCTCCACCCAGGTCTTATTCCCATTTCTCGGTTAGGGTTAGACCTTCTTGAATGCAGTGAATCATAGTCATGATTGTTACTTCAGGTACCACCACTTCAATATCTAACACAGTGGTAGAGATTTGTCTTTGTAACCTTGGGTTTCTTCCAGAAAGCCCTGATGAGGTTTGGGTACACAGAGACCTTCTCTACAAATAAACCGTCCCACCCAGCAACTCTGACATACTGACTAACATCAACATTGTACTCTTTCAGAATACCAAAGTCAAAATGATGCTCTATCCCAATCTCAAGAGCATTGACATTATAGGTACCAGTAGCAGATGAAGTAGCCATTGTTAAGGTTGAAGGTTTGGGGAAACAGGGAGTTCTTTGGCAAAGAGAGAGTTTAGGTTTCAAGGAAAGTGAAAAGTTTTTCAGAAAGAGAGGGAAACAATTAGAAGGTTTCGGAGAAGAAGAGTTTTCCTTTTGAAAATAATTCTAAAATAAAATGAAATGAAAGACGTGTGATAGGACGTGCATTAAATGTCGACACAGCGTTGGTTTCTTGAAACCGTAAAAATAAATTTTACAAATGATGGAAATAACTGACTCAGCAGCTAGAATTTGAACTAAATATTTCTTTGAGACATAATAAATGCAAATAATAACTAAAAAGTCTAGACGAGTCATTTAAGCACATGCAAACAGATATTGGACGAAATATGCAATAAACAGCCATTACTGGACGACATATTAATCCACATATATCATGCTAAGATGCTTTCTAATAAATATAAATTTGTCCTCGGCAAGAGGGTTAGTAAAGATATCTTCCCATTGATTGTCAGTATCTACAAACTGTATATCAAAAACACCTTATTGTACATAATCTCTAATAAAATGATGTTTAATCTCAATGTGCTCAGCCCTTGAATGTAAGATTGGTTTTTTTAGATAGATTGATTGCAGCAGTGTTATCACACATAAGTGGAATACTACTTACAAACACATTGTAATCCTCCAATTGATGTTTGATTAAAAGAAGTCGATAAGGCTCTGGTGCTTTGTCTTTTACTTGATCATGAGACTATATTAGCTCCAATGAAGTGACATCCTCCACTGGTACTCCTTCTTTCTATTTTATCTCCAGCATAGTCAGCATCACAAAAACAAACTAATCTGTAATCATCATTATTCTTAAAGCATAAACCCAGATTAGTAGTACCTTTCAAATATCTAAATATTATTTTAAGTGCTGATAAATGAGATTCTTTAGGATCAGATTGAAATCGAGCACATAAGCAAACACTGAACATATTGTCAGGTCTGGACGCAGTAAGATACAAAAGAGATCATATCATACCTCTATATACCTTTTGATCTACCTTTTTATCTTTGTCATCTTTGTTCAGTATGGACGTGTGGTGCATTGGTGTATTCATTGGTTTGCAGTCATCCATCTTGAAGTTCTTTAAAAGTTCCTTTGTATACTTGGTTTGATGGATGTACACCTCGTCCACTATTTGTTTTACTTGAAGTCCAAGGAAGAATTTTAGTTCTCCCATCATGCTCATTTCAAATTCCTTTTGCATTAACTTAGAAAATTCCTTGCACGGAGATTCATTAGTAGCCCAAAGATTATGTCATCAATATAATTTGCACAATTATAAAACTAGACTTGTTGGATTTTCTAAACAAGGTTGTATCAACCTTTCCTCTACTAAATCCATTGTCCACTAAGAATGAACTTAGCCTTCCATACCAACCTCTAGGAGCTTGTTTAAGGCCATATAAATATTTCTTTAGCTTATATACATGTTCAGGATGGGTTTCACTTTCGAAACCCGGAGGTTACATAACATACACTTCCTCATTTATAAAGCTGTTTTAAAAAAGAAATTTTCACATCCATTTGATAAAGCATAATATTATGATGTGCAACAAATGACAATAATATGCATATTGCTTCTAAATGTAGCAGGCAGTGTTAACAGCTTTAGCCCAAAAGTGTCTAGGGACAGAGTTGTCATTGAGCATTGTTCTAGCCATCTCTTGAAGAGATCTGTTCTTTCTATCTACCTTACCATTTTGCTGTGGTGTTCTAGGTATCGAGAAATTGTGAAGAATACCACTTTCCTTACAGAACCTTTCAAATAGCTCATTTTCAAACTATCCCCCATGGCCACTTCTGATTGAAGTGATACACGAGCCTTTTTTCATTCTGTACACATTTGAAGAATATAGAAAATAACTTAAATGACTCATCCTTGTGGTCTAGGAACATAACCCATGTCCATCTAGTGTAGTCGTCTACTATGACTAGACCATATTTCTTGCCACCGACAGAAGCAGTCCTTGTTGCACCAAAGAGATTAAGATGTAGTAACTCTAGTTGTCTATTGGTACTAATAATATTTTTGGATTCAAAAGAACCTTTAACTTGTTTTCCATTTTGAAATGCATCACAAAGAGCATCAAATTTAAACTTAAGGTTTGGTAATCCTCTCACGATGTTATGTTTATTTAGCTTTGAAATTAATTTCAAGCTTGCATGACCTAGCCTTTTGTGCCAGATCGATAGTTCATCTTCAATGGACACTAGACATGATACACTCTGATTTGCAAGGTCCTCCAAGTCAATCTTACACAGATTTTTTGCCTTTTGGAAGTGAATAAGAGTGATCCATCAGTATTCTTGACATTACACATGTTCTTATCAAAAGAAACAACATACCCACTATCACATAATTTCCTTATGCTTAGCAAGTTGTGTTTTAAACCATCAACTAACATAACATTATCAATAGAGGGAAAATGATGTTTACCAATTTTACTTACTCCAATGATCTTTCCCTTCTGATTACCTCCAGAGGTAACCCAACCACCATCTTTATGTCTAAGGTCTTGGAACATACACCTTTCTCCCGTCATGTGACGTGAGCATCCACTGTCCAAGTACCAAGATGCATGTTTCTTTCCTGTTGTTAAGCAAATCTGCAACACGTATAATCTTGTTTTTAGGTACCTAGATTGACTTGGGTCCTTTTCTATTAGTAGTCATTGGACGAGTATGCTTGACATTCTTATTATGTATGCATCTAGATGTGATATGACCATTTTTGCCACAAACTTTACAATAAGTGTTGGACGAGCTGGATTTTGTTTTATGATGCTGTGATTGAGTTTTAGAAACTCTATGAGGTTTTGATACTTTGTGAGATGCTTCATGCTTCTCTTTGTCATAGCCTTGGACAGACTTATCATGAGGTGATCTAGAGTACCTCAGTATCAAGTTTAACTTTTCTGAGCCACCTACAAACTTACACAGACTATCTATCAGATATGTCACATCTTGTTTCAGTTTTACAACTTCACAAGAGACATCAGGTTTAACTTGGAGTTTGTCAGTTCGACTGACATTCTCTGACTTAAACTTCTTGTTTCCATTAACAAGGACTTGCTTTTCCATGCAGACTTTATCATACTCCTTAATCAACTTAGAAAATTTATTATTGAGAATTTTATAGTCATGAGACAGAATGGACGAGTTGTGTAATAACTCATCAAAAGCTTCTTGAAGAGTAGACCAGTCATAATCCATTACCTCAGCATCAGTGTATTCACTTTCCGAAGAAGTATCAGCAATGAGACAAATGTTTGCCTCTTCCTCAGCTTCATCTTCTTCTTCTTCTTCAGATGATGTCAGATCCAGATCCTCCCAAGTAGTCATTAGACCTTTCTTCTTTTTGAAGAACTTCCTTTTGTCCTTCAGTTCTAGGCAGTCAGCTTTAAAATGACCAGGCCTTTTGCACTCGAAGCACAGAGGTGGTGGTGAACTTTTTGTTGAACTGTTTTCTTCTGAAACCACCTTTCTTTCTCCACATATGTTGAATCTTTTTGGAGATGAAAGACGTTTCATCTTCATCAGATCCTTCATCACTATCAAAAGGGTCTGCTCCATCTGAGGATTCGTCAACTTTTAGAACTTTTGATGAAATATCCTTTTTGGCTTTTAGGGTAATGGACTTCCCTTTTCTGGTACTCTCTTCTTCATTGAGCTCAAGCTCATGGACTTTGAGATATCCAAGAAGCACTTCTAGAGTGAGAGTGTTGAGGTTATTTGCCTCCTGAATAGCAGTGACCTTAGGTCTCCACTTCTTCAGGTTGACACGTATTCTTTCTCTACCAAGCCTCTACAGTCTCTAACTCTAACAAAGAGATTTAAAGTTTGATTTTACAAGCTCACTATGTGTGAGAGTATGAAAGTTTAAGATCAGATGTGATTACAAATGAAAGTGTTCAAGAGAACTTTGAGTAGAGTTTTAGCACTTTGAATATCAGAGTATTGGTCTCTTCTTCACTAGGGGTCGTCCAATATTTATAGGTGAAGTGCATCTCTAACTTGTTCTTCTTCAACGATCTTTAACTTATATCCATTTAGAGATAACATTTAATGCTAGGATCCGTTGAGACTGATAACTTGATATGCTTTTTGTGAGATGTGCTATTTGTAACATCCCTGGCTGCTCTATGGATTGGCGACTGACCCCAGAGACCAACACAGGTCTTTTCAGCATGTTTTGTCCTCACTCACACACTTCCAGGGAAAACTTTCCAGGAGGTCACCCATCCCAGAATTGCTCAGTCAAGCACGCTTAACTGTGGAGTTCTTAAGTGATGGGTTACCGAAAATAAGATTCATCTTGTTTGTATAGGTAGTACCAATCAATTCATATAATTCATCCTCAACTATATAGTCCTGTACCTACACAGTCTCAGGATCCCTCTCATTCCGGTGTGTAACTGGTTCATTCATGTGTCCCTCCGCCTAGAAGCCTGCCAGGAGCTGCTCCTTTTCCGTGCCTTCTTGCACCGGTGACCACTCCCCGTCCTCGTTAGCCCTGAGTGTGACATGTCCACCAGCTTCCGCTCTAATACCATTTTTTATTTCTGTTATTTTTTTATTTCTTTCTTTTTTTCTTTTTTTAATACTTTTTCTTAAACTGGGCAACATGAGACTAGAACTCGGGCTAGGGGAATCACTTCACGTGGTGCTGTCATTTCTCTGTTGTACCGATGATTGATTTCTGACTTTCCTTCTTCGTACTTGGTTCAACTTTACAGTAACATTTGTGTCAGAGTAAAAAGGTTTGTGTTCTCAATGGTACTATGTTTCTTTTACCAAGAAACAAAGATTTAAACAATTCAAATAACACAGGAAAGGGACACAAATTCCTTCGTATTAAATAATAATAATTTGAAATAAATTTACTTGACTAGACGGGTCCAGTTCCAGTATGTCTTTGGACGTGCATGTCTTTGAACGCATATTTTTAACTATGTATAGTAACTGGGTAGTCTACTGATTTTGCGTCTAGTTGACTTATCGTCTAGTTACAAGTCTTTGGACTTGCTACTTTACTAGATTATTTTCAATGGCTCGTCTACTACTTATTTCAGAGGTAAACTTAGACACTCGTCTAGAGTCATTTAAGTTAGCTAACTTTTAGCGCCTTGTCTAGCGATAACCTTATGTACTTAGATTTTTACATAGTTTTTGAAGGCTCGTCTAGCGAGTAAAGTCTTAGACCCGATAAGTAATTTAAGCTCTTCTAAGGAGCTTTAACTTAGTTCCCTCGTCTAGCGATACTGAAAACAATCCTGCAAGCTAGAATAGACGAGTTAGTCCTTTAACACAACTTTGCCATGCAAATTTAATCTTTTTGTTAGTATCAAAACTTAAGAGATTATTTAACCAAAACCACTTTGGTTCCAACAGACACTCTTATGCTTAATTCAGTAAAGGTGTTGCGGATAATATATGTTTATGATGTTAGGAAAAATACTTACCTTGGTCCATGTGGCCCTTTTATAATGGTGTCCTTGGTGGGGGTAAGCGTGACTGCAATAGCTGGTAAGGCTTCCCATAACGCATGGCGTGTGGTATACAGGGAGTTGGTGTGGTTCTCATGTTATATGATGTTTGGGTCAAGTGCTTCACTCGACTAGGGGTAAGTCGTCCGATCCTCGGGGTTCCCCAGGTCCTTGTTGGGCCAAGTTACTGGATTTCGAGATGTAAGCCGTAATAATAATTTGGTTGCAACAGTTTCCCTGGGCCGGTCCTTGTTCATTCGGGAAAGGATCGGGTCAAAGACAAGACTTTTATGGGTTTTTTTAGTGTCATTAATTTTTTTCTATTTAGTTTTGTCTGTTAACTCACTGTTCCAAGCTCACGCCATTTTGGGGGCGTTACAAGGTTTTGAAGGTGTGCGTCGTTTCATGTATGGCATCAATTCACCTCTACAAATATGGAGGTCCCCTTTCCTTTTTTCCTTAATCTGCGTCTTGCTTTCTTCATGTTCATTGACATTTTCTTGTCCTTGCGCATTCAAATCACTCTTTGTTGTCCTTCCATATTTTGTCCAAATATTTTTCTCTTTACTTCCATTGCCATTTATTCCCTTCTTTTTAGAGAGTATGGTGAGGCTGTGTCAGTTAGGGGAGGAAGATAGTGATTATGATGTGGAGATTCAGTCCAATGCTCCTCCTTAGTTTTCTTGTCGTCGGCATTTTGGGATTCTTCTTCCCCTGGTGTGCCCCTAGCTCAGTACGAGCCTAGGTTTGTGTTGGGCCTGGCGTTCATGCCTTGCCTCTGGAACCTTTCAGTGCATCGTCGATTCTCCCTGTGGTCGATTTGGTGCCTTACTGGTTAGGCGTTTTACAGGAAAAAGGGGTCACTTTGTCCTCCGAATCCTCATTTGATTTTGATTCCTCTTCCATTTCAGGAGGTGACCGTACGGGCAACCAATATTTCAACCATGAGGATTCTGATAGTATCCTCAGCCCCCAGATGTCGAGCATTACCCGTGGGTCGATAGGGAGGTGCTAGGGAGTCACTCGGAGACGCGATAATTGGGTGGTCTCGTGGTGGTGGAAGATGAGACCGAGGAGGATATGGTGAAGTATGAAATTTTATTTACTTATGATGAGGAGCGAGTTTGTCTGGACCATTTTGCCACGGATGGTGGCCGGTCTTTCTATATGTACCAGGCGGTTTTTATGGAGCTCGGAAATCGCCTTCCTTTTTCTTCCTTTCAGATGAATGTCCTAAATTTCCTTCAAGTGGCACCTTTTCAGCTTTATCCCAATGCCCAGTGGATGACCATATCATCTCGTCGTGGACTCGTCATGTTCACTTATTTCAAGGATTATTTTAAATACTTCAAGATTGATTTTATTTGCATTCGGATCCCTACCCGGTTTCCTACTTTCTATGATGGACAGAGCGGTGCCCCTTTGTTTCCCCTTTATTTGAATAGGGAATGTGCTAGCCACAAGCCTGCTTTCTATAATGAGTCAGTTGACGCATTGAGTTAGAACGAGTTGTACATCGTCCAATAATTATCAAACTGGGTGAATTCGTTCGGCTTCTCAGCTGTCGGGAACTTCTTACTCCAAATGATCCCGGGGGTTCGTTAGGTAGTTTTCCCGTTTCTTTTGTTATTCCCCCAGATTTTTTTTTATTTGTAGTTTTCGTATCTAATGAATTTAGATATTGTGTAGAGGAAATGGTGACCAAGAATTAGATGTTGCAGCCTTGATTTGGAGGAAGCAATCTGTTGCTAATGGAGCACCTTAGCGGCGACTAATGCACGGTCCTTCCTTCTCACAAGTGCACTTTTGCTGAAAACCAAGCGCATGTGTCTGACGGCCAGAACTGGGAAAGGTCTCCCTGATTGACTGTACACTCCTCTCCAGCTTTCTCTTCAACTGGTCCCTTCAAAGTCGACGTTCCTATTTGCGGGGAGTCAATCCAGTCTTTCTTCCGTCCCGCCGGGATCATTCTTCCTTCCAAGCTCTTTCGCTCGAACCTATGATCATCACGACAAAGAGTTATATTTGTTCTGCAGCGACCATGCTTCGTTTTATGGAGGTAAGAAAACCTTGGCATGTACGGTTTAAGGCATTGACGAAGGAATTGGAATTATCCCATGCCAATTCCACTGTCGCCATTGCTGATAACGAGAAGAGGCAGAAGGCCGCCGAGGATGCTGCCGTAAGTGCTAAACAAGCTCGCTGAAAGGGAGAAAAAGCTTGTAAGAACAAGGATGACGAGCTGCAATCGGCCTTGGTGGTTTCAGTTAGGGTGAATGAGGAGATAAGGGCTGCACATGCGTCACATGACTTGGTGGTGAAGGATCTTCACTGGGTGACCAGTCAACTGGAGCACTGGAAAGGAGAGGCAGCGAAGTATGAAAAGTGGTTTGAAGCTACTTCGGAGTCTTCCTTTCAGAACATTGTGAGTCAGTTTCAGCTTCTGAATCCTTCTGCTTCTCTTCGTTTGGATTTGTTGTCCGTCACCAAGGTTGTTGTAACATCCTATCTTTTGTGAATTAAAAATTAGATATCTTAATTAGATGGGAATAAGGGTTAGATAAATCAAAACTATCACTAGTGTAAAATATGCTTTTTACATCGGAGTTTCCACATCGGTTTCTGTAAAACCAATGTGTAAAAGGAGACGGTGGCATTTTTGAAATTAAAATCAAAGTATTCCACATCGGTTTAGAATTTAACCGATGTGTAAATACTTTCCACATCGGTTATTTTTAACCGATGTTTAAAAGTAAAAAAAATTTAAAGTTAGAATTTTTATCTTTTAACATCGGTTTTCCGAGAACCGATGTGTAAAGTAGTCATTAACCACATCGGTTTAAATATAACCGATATAAAAAATTATAAAAAAAATTAGAATTTAAAACTTTATCTTTCCACATCGGTTCCATGATAACCGATGTGAAATATAACAATACCACATCGGTTTCTTAATAACCTATGTGTAATATAACCCTTCTTTAAGTTTCTATTTTCATTCCCTCCAATTCACGCCCCAGTTTGCATTTCTTCCCACATCTCAGACCTTCACACTCACTCACTCTCTCACTCACTCACTCACTCTCTCACTCACTCACTCACTCACTCTCAGTTCTCTCGGTTCTCATTTCTACCTTCACACTTACTGACTCTCTCACAACTCCACAACAAACCTTCAAGATCAGATCTGCATTCTTCCACAAAAAAGGTGCATTTTCCTGTTCCTATTTTCAAGATTAGTCATTTATTCGTTTCTTGTTTAGAAAAGTTATGAACTTTGACTCCAAATGGTTGGCTAAGTAAATAGGGGATGCCTGAGAATGGCACATGAAACCACTCCTCATTTTCCCTGTTACTGGTTTTCAGGCTCATCACAGGTGCACAAAGAAACCTTCAAGATCTTCATTCTTAAAAAAAAAAGGTGCGTTTTCCCTATTATAAACAGTCCCATTTGCAATATTAGTCATTTATTCGTTTCTTGTTTAGAAAAGTTATGAACTTTGACTCCAAATGGTTGGATAATATACTTGCATGTGTTGTTCTGTTGCTCCAAGACTGGATTTTTCCAGTGGTGGTATCACGCGTCACGGCCGTGCTGCCTGTCACGGCTAGGCCGTGACAGATTCTGCCTTGAAGGTTGCTTCACTGGTTGTTCTATCACGACCGTGACCACCATCACGGCTAGGCCGTGATCAGTTCTGCCTGTGAGGGTCTGGTTCAGTTGGCATGTTACGGCCGTGATGGCCATCACGACCAGGCCGTGACAAGTTCTGCCTTGGAGGTTGCTTCACTGGTTGGTCTGTCACGGTCGTGACCACCATCACGGCTAGGCCGTGATCAGTTCTTCCTGTGAGGGTCTGGTTCAGCTGACATGTCACGGTCGTGATGGGCATCACGGGCTGGCCGTGACCAGTTCTGACTTTTCCATTCTTTCTTTTAAGCTCTACTCGATCACGGCCGTGATGGCTTTCAAGGCTAGGCCGTGATGGGCTCTATTTGGCTAATTTTCTTCACTTTTCAAGTCCCATCTTCATGTAAGCTAAATAATTAGTAAAGCCTTAGTTTCCTGTTTGAGATGCAATACTAATGAGCACACGTGTATGTGCTTAATGTACCGCTCATTGTGTTGGATCTTGAATTGTCCAAAGTTGGACAGTTTGGGGAAAAACTTTTTCTTAATTTAGTTAAAATAGTTATTCATTGATTCTAATGTTATATACTTGATGAAAGTTCGGATTGATACATTTCCTTTCGTTCTCCGGGTGCATACTTTATCGTGGTAGATGTCATCGCGTTCAAGTAGTGTACGTCGGAGACCGAAGGGAAATGCTGCCGAAATTTTGTCGAGTATGAGCATGAGAGTTAAGGACTAACTGTTAACCGAATGTTGAAAAAGTTTCTTCTCGAATGGGATAGGGCCATACCCTGTCATAAGAAGTGGTTGATGAATATGTTGGACTAAGTACGAAGTTATTGGTTTAGTCATGGATCGCGGTTGGATGAATGCTAGACGGACAAGTGATGAGTATGAGAATGGAGTGGAAGATTTTCTACAGTTTGCAGAAACAAATGCTCCTGATAGTGGTAACGGAAGGTTTTATTGTCCTTGTGTTAACTGTTTGAATGAGAGACGACTAGAAGCCGAGGAGATACGTGATCATCTTATTTGTGAGGGGATTTGCAAGAGTTATACAACATGGATATGTCATGGTGAGTCATTAGACAGACCGAGGGTATCGGATAGAGAAGAAGTTGATGACGTGGAAATGGACGATGGACTAGAGGACATGATCCGTGATGTTGGGCAAGAGTCTTTTCGGCGCGCACATGTGTATGATACTTTGTGCAGTGATGCGGAAGTGGCTTTGTATCCGGGGTGCACTAATTTCACACAGTTGTTAGCGGTGTTAAGATTGTTCAATGTGAAGGCGAGAAATGGGTGGAGCGATAAAAGCTTTACCGAATTGCTTGAGTTGTTGAAAGACATGCTTCCAGAAGGCAACACATTGCCATATCGAAACTATGAGGCGAAGAAGATATTGTGTCCGATGGGTATGGAGTATAAGAAAATACACGCTTGCCCCAATGATTGCATATAGTATAGGAAAGAGTTTTAAGAGATGCACGAGTGCCCCAGGTGTGGGGTATCACGCTACAAAGTGAAGGATGGTGATTCTAGTTGTGACGTGGTCACCAAAGGTCCTCCTGCGAAGGTGTTATGGTATCTTCCCGTGATTCCGCGGTTCAAGCGATTGCTTTCTAATGTAAATGACGCAAAGAACATTAGATGACATGCAGATCAGAGGAAGTGTGATGGACAGTTTCGGCATCCGGCCGATTCTTTGCCGTGTCATTGGTGTTGGATGGGGCGTCGGCATTCGCCAATACCATGGTTCATCTTCACACCAATGCCACAGGGATGTTGATGCAGATAGAGCACGGCTAAAACAAGAGATTGCAGCTGAGCTTCGACAGGAGATGGCCGAGCAGTTTGCCCAGCAGATGGCAATATTGACTTCTATGTCCCAGCAGATGACAGCCGGTGTCCAACCCTCTGTCCAACCCTCTTTCCATGTGAGCACTAAGGGCTCATGTGATCCTCCTCATCAGCCTGAAAATGATGATGATGGTGGTGGTGATGATGATGATGATGATGATGATGATGATGATGATGATGATGATGATGATGACCCTGATAGGTGTGAGCTGTATGTTGATGATCATCATGATCGCCGCTTAGTAGCATTAGGTAGGGCACATAATAACTTAGGTAATATGATACACCATCGTTTATTACCGGATGATCAGCTGGGGGTTGTTGTTGAGATTATTCGAGATGTTGATGCTCGAATCCCTGTGCCCACTAAGGAGGTTCAAACAGTGGGTCAGGCCCCCAGTAACTTCATCCTCTGGCCAAGAAGACTGGTCAGCTTTCTTGTTGCATCTGAGGTATTCAGTTAGTTGTGTTTTTCTATATTCATAGTTGAAATAATTTATTATTGTTTAAAGATAATGCTTTATTTTTATTCGTTATAGGATGTTGGAAATGATATTGTACCTAAAAGGTCGGATCCAGGAAGACCAGAGATGTCTGCTCCTGCCAAGGTATTCATTTGACCATTTAGTTAATTACGAATTAAATAACTTAATTATCCATGATTACTAATATATATCTATGTTGTTTAGGGGATCGACAAAGGGGCACCTGGCCATGGTGATGTTTTTAAAGTTCTGGCTATACAGGTTGTCACCATGGAGAATGACGCAGCCTTGGTAAGGTTGGAACATGATGCCAGTCCAGGTGATGAACTGTATATCCCAAAGAAGGAACTTATGGAGATGGTACTCAATAAAGAAATGGCTAGTTCTGCACACATATCGTTATGGTGCACGTAAGTACATTTTATTTATAAGTTAAGTAATTAATTTTTAAATACTATGATAATTAACATGTTTTTCCAATATATTAGGTATCTGCATCGTATGTTAGTTGATCAGGGTAACCTCGCCCTTTATGGTTTCATTGACCCTATGTTCATTCAGGGTGATGTTCTCCTAGCATCAGAAGACCTGGTCACCACCATACGTGATATACTTGCCCGAGACGATCATCAACTCTACCTTGCACCTTATCTCAATAAGTAAGTACCGGTTATTTAAGTATAACTATATATGACTTAGTCACTAACTGTTCCGCAAATACATCCAGCATTGGCAACTGTTGACCTTGTACCCTAGGATGAACGTCGTGGTCTTCTTCCGCTCATTGGGAAATAAGCCGGTGAATGCACTGAAGATGATCATCGAAACGTAAGCATTAAAATACTTTATAATCAGTAATGCAGTTGTTTTAATTATCTGAAATCTATTAGATATACTTTAATTAATGTTTTTGTCATGATAGGTCTATTACTGCAAACCACATGTTGCGTGGTGAAAGGCGTACTCGGGATATCAGATGGATTATTCCTAGCGTAAGATATTTATTAGTTCAAATGCATAAAATGCAGTGGGTATAATTATTGATTGCTATTTAATTCCTCATATTCTAATTGGGTTTCATTTGTACGTAGTCACATATACAACGTGGATCATGGGAATGTGGCTACTATGTGATGCAGTGGATGTTGGAAATTATCTCCTCCAGGATCACTAAAAGATGGAACGAGGTAAATGTTAATTGACACAATTAGAAGTAATAGTTATAGATTCGTTATATGTTTTATGTTAGTTTATTACTTAAAAGATATAATCTTTTGTCCAATTAAACTTGCAGATATTCAACAATCCAACTCCATTATCTGATTCCGACATCAACAACATAAAGAGGTGTTGGGCAACTTTCTTTCTTGAAGTGTACCAACCATAGTTTGTATATATGTAGTTAGATTAAAAACTTATCATGTACTAACTATAGTGTACTTTTGACTGATCATATGTATTTTGATATGAAATCTATAATATATCATGTAGCTTTTTGGTTTCTAATTATCTTTGTTGTCTGAATGTAATTGAACGTACATATGTATTGTTCGTAATAAATTCAGTATATATTAGTTGTGTTTTTGTCGTACAAAAGTGATTGTGTTGAGAATATTTACAGTATATTATTCTGGTATTGATCTGCATTACTGAAACAGGGGAAAGGAATGACAGAAATGTAAATAACAGAATAAAAAAATGAGACTTTACACTTCGGTTCTCAGTAAAACCGATGTGGAAAGTGAAATTTCACAGTGGTTTTTACAAAAACCGATGTGGAAAGTGAAATTTCCAATAGGTTACCAATTGACAAATTAATTTTTCACATCGGTTAAGGTAAAAACCACTGTTAAAAATATACTATAAACATCGGTTTTAAAACCGATGTGAAAAGTGGCAATAAACCACATCGGTCATTTCAACATCAGTTTGAAAATCGATATGAAAAGCCAAAAATAACCGATGTGGAGTCCCTTTTCTGCACCAGTGTATTTAAGAATTCGAACATATATGCAAGTTTATAGAACAAAATTCAAGCAGCTCAAAATTTTCAATAGGCAAGCACCTCAAGCAGGCACGTCAAAACTCCCTTTTGGAAGCACGTCAAATTCAATCCTTAATTAAAATGGTTTATCAATAACAAAATTAGAAGATAATTAGCCATAGATATAGACCTTAGTCATAGCTAATTAATTATGATTAATTTACTCAAGTTTTACTAATCATTATTATTTAACACTAATGCTAATTAATTATGCGTAGCAACTTTTAACTTAGTTAAATAATCTAAATGAATTCTTAAACCTTCGGATTAATTTCTATACGGAAATAAGGCTGTGGTTTTACAACTAAATGACACCTCCAGCTTGCAAATTTTCTACATGATCAAATGCCACCTCCTGCTTGCACATTTTCTTACTTCACACCAATGTTAAGTCTAATACATGATCCTCCATGTGCCACCTCTTGCTTATGTTTTCTTTTATAATTTATGCAAGTTAAGTTCAGTCCATGACTACCAAAAGGCCACGCATCCTGCTGCCCTTCCTCTCTAATTAACGCAAATGTTAGCCACTTCATGGTCATCTAATAACCACGCCAGCTGCTTCCCTTTCTTTTCTTTAATCCACACAAAGTTTAGCTTATTTTATGATCACCTAAGGACCACGTATGCAAGCTGTTTGCTTCATGATCATCATTGCTCATTCAAGCAATGTTCCTTTTTGCCTCCACATTGAAGTAACGCAGAGATAGAAAAACTAAAAACTAAGAGAATGGCGTAGAAAAATAGAGAGAAGACCGAGAGAGAGAGTTGAGTTTCCGGAGTCGATTCTAGTCAAACAGTTCATCCCATCGAGAAACAGATTATACCGTTGTGATCCTCGTGACGTCTACTTCATTATTCTATCTTTATTTTCTTGATTAGGTTAAGGTAAACCCATGTCATTTTTATGTCGAAATTCCGTCGGCGACAGTATTGAGGTTATCTTTCAATCCGTTTATCGGTTTTCAATTTCGTCTTCAGATTTTGGTTACAAGTAAAATGTGCTTCACAATGATGTGTTCAGGTGAATTTTTGGAGCCTCGGAGGTAGGAGAACCTCACGTGGCAGATTTGAGGAATATTGGAGTGGGTCCGTTTCGTTGCTCAAAAGCTAGTCTACGACACTTCAGGTGAGAGAAAGAAGCCTCATATCGTCGGAATTTACTAAGTAGCATATTTTACAGTAATGACGTAGGGCGTCCTAAACCTTACCAGTGGGCGAATAATTGACAATGTCAATATCACATTGGCAACTACTTAGTGGTACCAATGATGATATGGAGATTGTACGTTTATCGCCGTTAGTTTAATTTTACGATATTTGAGATTGTCTGATTTTATAGTATTTGAGCTGCTCGTGGTGTGCTGTTTAGATTAATGTGTTATATGTGGTTAATTATGTTTATTTTAAATATTTTATTATTATTATTTTATGATTATGGTTGATGACATGAGTTGGGTGATAATATGTTTTATCTGTTATAACATGCTTAGTTGTTTCTTAGGCAGTGATATATTATATTCTGGAGCGATGCATCTTGGGGAGTATATGATGTATGATTTAGACGTGCCTAACCTAATTAATTTAAATTTTATTATAATGAGATTGATGATGTGATATAATTTGAGATATTTTATGAGATAGTAATGAGAGGTTAAGGCACTAGGGTATGACTCGATATACGTCAACGAGACCATATAGATGCATGATGTTGATCACAGTCGTGTGAGTGAAACGCATGACGTCAGATTATCCGTAGATATATCTGTAATCCTTGTATAGCGGCTCCGTGTAGCTTTTGACTACTGTGGTTTTGGACCATTCAGGAGCTATTGATATTATTATGTGTAGCTTTGGGATATTGTGGCTTCGGGCTACTGTGGTTTCAGACCATTTATGTATACATACATACATACATACATACATACATACATACATACATACATACATACATACATACATACATACATACATATATATATATATATATATATATATATATATATATATATATATGATAGAGGGGAGTGCTCACTCGGAGGAATGACTAACATCCCTATTATGACGGATATTGGATGTCATAGGTCAGTTCCCTAACGGGAATGGGGGAAACTACCGTGTTTTGCTTATAGTTCTAGCTGAGTTGTCCCGTATCCTAACGTGAATGAGGATACTTTTGTGTTGTGTAGCTATTCCCTAACGGGAATCGGGGAATAGTGTCATTCTTTGAGTAAGCACCCTAACGGAAATAGAGGTGTGTCTTATTCACTAAATGAACACCCTAACGGGAATGGGGGTGTGCACCGATGCAAATATATACGGACACTCCGCTTAGATGATTGACTTATATTCCTAATCAGATGAGGGATGAGTGACAGGATTAGGTGGTGGTCATGTCAGCATACATGAGCAGTTGCATTAGCGTGAAGGGTAGAGGATGATGATATATTTTGGAGGATGTCTGTTATATTGATATGTTTTTATTTGGTTATGCATGTCTGTGTGCTATTACTGTTTATATGTTATGAAACCTTTTCCGCATATGATGATAGCATGTTTCTAATCTCCTATTTTCTCTATGTGGTGTATGTTTATTTATCTGATCGCTATGAGAAGACCTTACGGAAGAACCGGCTATTGAGGAGCTCGATGGGACCCCTTACGAACCAGATACTAGAGGACAAACAGTGGACCCTAGTATTTGAGTTTAGAGTATATGGTCATCGCATCTTTTTGAGATGTTTTATCTTCCGTTGCTTTTGTCAGTTTGTATTAATATGTATTTTATGGGACCCTACTTATGGGATACCCTTTTTAGTTATCGGCACAATATGTTTGTATTTATATACGTGTGTGGAGGAGGGCCGTCTAATGGAGGTGCTTGGCTCGAGGGAGAAGGTGGTGGTATCTTTGGACCCCCTTAAGTTGAAGAAATTGAAATGCCACCCGAGGAGTCAGTCCAGGTCGCCGATGGTCCTGGCCATGGAACTGGGGCAAGTAACGAGTCGGAGCAGGAGCATGTGGAGCAATAGACTTTTTAGTGGTTTTTTATGTGGTTTTAGAGTCCTTTCTGTAACAATTGTAGTGTTTTTAGTTTTTAATTTTGTATTTTACTATGTGTATTGGGATCTCTCTGGATTTATATTTTTTTCTTGATATCTATCCTTGTCCTTTTGTTATTGCCTTTCCTGATAAGAACTTTTTGATTCATTGAGCTGTACCACTCAGTCGTTGTTTGGGGCATTAACTCTTTCTTATATGCTTTCTTGGAAATACGCATGTTTTTTACGTAAAGACCCTTTTTTTAGGAAACTTTTTTGGGAATGTGTTCCTTCCTACAAGGTGTCTTTTGCTTTGATAGGATCGTGGTAGGTTGATGCCTATAAGTGGATTCTTTCTCTTTTTTCCTCCTCGTCCTTTTTTCTTTTTTGAACGACTATGCTATCCTTTTTTTTTCCTCTCTTGGGTGCGTTTGATTTGCAAAAAATCAGGGGGCTGGACAACACAAAAATTTTTGTCCCCTGTTTGATCTGAAAAGTGGTCAAGGGACAGGACAAAAAAAGGGGTGAGGGACAGGACAAAAACCCAAAATTTTGTCCCCCACCAAACCATGGGACAAAAAGTTGTCCCATGGACAGGCTAACAAAAGACAAAATTATCCTTACATCTCTCTCCTCTCTCTTCTATCTCTCTCCTCTCTCCCTCCCTCCTCTCTCTCCTGTGCTGTACTGTCCTGTGATTTACTGCCTTTCTAGGGATTACATCTTAACCCTTATCTTGGGTGGTGATAACGTTCATGCTATAGAGGACAAATGGTGATGAGGTTCTTTACGTTTCCTCGTCACTTCATTTTATGAGGGTGCTTGAGACACCCCGTTGTGCCCCATTGTATTATTACATTAAAACCTTAATATTTATTTACTTAATCGCGCGCTTACTGTTGAAAATACGTAAAAATTAAAACTTAAATAATAATCATATAACTTCTACAAATACAAAACACACCAAAACTATATTACATAAATACACAAATAATTATTCTTTATTTTACACAACACGGTTTAGGGCATCCTCTCAGTAGGATCCCACACCAATACTTATTCATACAAACATGCTTATAACTAACTGAAAACAAGAAACATCTTATATGACTCACTGGCCCTAAACTTACTACTTTATATTATTAGAATCAGTAGGTTGTCCTCCAGCGTCATCTTCATACGGAATGCCATTCAACTCCTCAACAACCTCCGTCTCGTACAAGGCTTCATCCATCTCCTCAGCAACATATTCGTCCATCTGGTCTTCTAACGTAACAAAGTAGACATACACAAAAATATAGAAATAGGGATATAAGAAACAGTTCTATCATCATAAGTGGAAAAGATTCATAGCTTATAATACAATAATAGTCACAGACACGCATCATTCAAAATCAACAATCATCCTCAATTCACTATATCATCCTCTACCCTCCAACTCATGCAACTAAACCTTTATGCTGATGTGGCCACTGCTAATCCTGTCACACATCCCTCGTTAGGAATGTCAGTCAGTCGTCCAAGTGACACGTTCCCAACGCCGGTGCACATTCACACCCATGGTGTACATCCATGGTGAGAATGCTCATGCAAAGCAATGACACTAAAGCTGCACAAGATCACGGTGCACACCCTGGTTCTCTCTCTCAACTCAGTCAAGGGTGCTCATGCAAAGCAATGACACTATAGCTGCACAACTTAAATTCTAATTTGGAACGGTCTACAAGAACTTCGGACCTCGTGTATCTCAAATACACGGTTATGAACAACAATGCAACACATGATTCTCACTGATTTTATCAATAACAACCTAGTACCTCAAGCTTTTCCTCATAACCTCCACTTACACTCTATATCACATCACTTCTATAAAATAATAGTGAGGCACTTCTAATTCATATTCAAAACTCTCACCCAAACAAAATACCTCCGAGCAATATATATCTTTCCTTAAAATCAACTAAGCAATTTATCAAACCAAGCAGATCATCTCTAACCATATATCAGAATATTGTTGAACCAAGCAATTCAATTATCATCAAGCTATAATACATTCTCACATAAACATATTAATCATCATAAAATATCATTCAACAGAATAAAAATCACCAAATTTAAGAACTACAAATAGTATACCGGATAATTTCCCAGGAAAAAGAGGTGGTGATAAACACGCTTAAATACCAAGTTTTTCCTTAGCCAGAAATTACCCAAACATATACCATTCCAACCTCAAAACAGCATATTAACATCCATATCATAAAGTATCAATTCGATATAAATAATAAAAGCAAATCATCCATCAACGGTTAATAAATATCAACATAATATCAATAAAATAATTAAACACCATAAAATATCACTTAAAACAAATTATCACAGCCAGCATATCACAATCAGATCAAATAATAAATAAAGCCAAACATCCTCAACATCATAAAATCAACCTTAATGTCGATAAACCTACAATCCTTGAATCACCATTGGTTTTATGGAAAAGGTTTCCAATGTGATTTTGGTCTTGTCGATTACTCGACTTCTAGTAGGGTTTAGGCCGCCCCACACCATTATTATAAATTATATGGTACTTATCGGTTCCGACGATGGAATGGTTCTTTCTCCCACCTGAGTTTGCATCGGAAACACGTACACGATGATCCTCTTTATTCCGTCACGAGTTAACACTACCACCTTCAACCAAACAACATAATTATAATTTATCAACTAACAACCATCTATGACACTTTAGGGCTAGGTTCGGCCACTTAAAGAAAGTAGGGAAGGGAAATATTTTTGATTACATGCTCTTGGATAAATAAAGGAGGGATCATATCTAGATCATAGAAATTGGTTTCACATTAAAAGGATTTTTCTACAATTTTCTAGAATTATCTGAAGTTCTAGATCTAGGAATGGAAAAATATAATTCATGGCATAAAAATGAGAAATACATGAATATGAAAGCTTATATGATCAAGGAGATGAGCTTTTACCTCTTGAAGATTGAAGAAATGAAGAAAATGATCAACCTTCAATATGTTGAAAACTGGACAGCTTGAGGGTGTGATGGTATTGTGAGTGTATCTCACAATATACTCATCCAAAAATCACGAACTTTGGCTTGATAGAAAGATAAGAAGAAAAGGAACACCTTTGGTGTTTAAGGTTTCATTCGGTTCGGATCATAACAGGGGTGAAAAGGGCCTTATTTCTGCTGTTTCGTGGGTTGCTGAGAATTCTGGGCAGTTTTGGTATTTTGAGCCTATCTCCCAATCCACTTATCCGTTTTTGATGATCTTTATCTTGTTGGAAATAAGAGATAAAGAGGAACAACTTTTATGTTGAGTGTTTTCCGATTTTCTTAAATTAAGAGGGTCATATGTTTGGTGGGAATTCGGTGTTCTTAGGGTTTTGTAACTTAGTTGGTGGGGAAGATGAAGAGAATGAAGAAGATGAGTGAAAATGGTGAGGGAGGCCACGGTTTGGGGTATTTATAGGAGTAATCTTATGCCTGTTTTGTTAAAAGGAATTGGTTTAATGGGTTTTGTGATTATTAAATTAATATAAGCTTAACTAAGGTTATAATTAACTTAACTAAGGTTATTTTGGCTAACCATGGTTAATAATATGTGGCTCACATTTGATGGAGGTGTGACTGATTTTGGGCCACACAAAATGACTCACCAATGAGTCATCGATCTTATCCATTAGCGGTTCCCGGAAATTCCGTACATAGCTCCGTCGTTTACCCGATTTCAGTTTTTGAGAGGAAAATAATGAAACGAAAGCAAAATGAAATAGGTAATATTTATTGGAGGTGGATGCACGAAATTGGAGAGATGTGGAAGGTTTTCAACCACGTAAAATGAGTGGTTAAGAATGCGTAGATGCGTCTTGTTAATACTCGCGAAAGCTTGGGGGTATTTTGGTCTTTTTACCTAAATGTCTTGATTACTTGCATTTAATGCTCATAAATGCTTGGTGACTCATCCTCCATGAGTCATCATGTATGACTGTTGTCCCAATATCTTGACGGGTCTCTGCACTTCCCTTCTCGACTCCGTCGGTTTCTCGATTAGGGTTTTACGCCTGCGTAAAAGCGTAATATTTCGTTTTGGACTGAAAATTTTCAAACTAACCAAACTCGTTGGAAATATGATTTAAATATAAACCATTTCGTTCACGAGTCAAAATTAGGTTTTCTGCTTAGTAAAATTATACTGTCAGTGAAAATGCAGACCGGGTTCCGTCTGAATTTTCAACCCAAATTTTTATCGTAAGCTTCTACCCTAAGATAGAGTATGAATATGATTTTTATTTCATAAAAATAAATCTCCATGAACTCAGATAAAAATATAAATAAATACATTTATACCGGTTAATACAGCGAAAATATTTTTACTGAAAAAAAATCGGAAAATAAAAAGTAGGGTGTTACATTACTACCCCTCTTAGAAAAAAATTCCGTCCTCGGAATTTCTTAACTCAAAACTAGACATCATCTTGCAATCGTATCTTAATCTAAAGATCCCACATTATATTTCTCATCGCTTTTTTTTCCTACCTAACAGCGGTAATTTCATAACATAATTCATTCTTATATCATTCTATTTATCCTCGAACTTATCCATCACTGTATTCTATTCATTGTTCATAACCTTTCATACTTGATCTAACATCCTTAAAGGACATAATCAAAACTTAGTCCCTTCCTCTTCTTACTACTGATCCTCTAAAGAATCTTATTTCAACATCTAGCAGCCGTAATTAACACCACAATCGAACTACCCTAATTTCCTACTTCATGTATCCAATCACAGTCATAATTCCTTAGAATGTATTTCACTATTCTGGATTATATCAAAATCACACCTTTCAAATCTCCAAATAAACATCTCAACACTCCGTAAGATAAATTGCAATCAAAAGATCAATACCTGTTAGGATTATCTAACTTAACAAATTTGAATTTCTCTAGTAACCTCAATTTACATAAGAAATAATCTTTTTTGCTCATCTTCGGCTTAGGTGAAAGCTCATATTCAACTTAGATGAAATTACTATATACACTTTCGTTTACTCTTCCCAAACTCATACAATCCATCTTAACTACGATCATTAATCATTGCCCTAGAATCCATAATGATACTATGCCTCGATCAACATTTGATTTATAGTAATTGTCTTACTCACTGATACTGATCTTAATCTTACCAGTCATATCTATATCTCAAAACTCCCATCACTTCCTATTTATCCTATTATAGGGAAACAATACTTAGGTACTATACCTAGATTATATGTTGCTCAATCAAATCTTAATTGTAATCCATAACCATCAGAGGTTAAGGTGAAATCCTAACTCACCATTTAAACAAGAACAACATATCATTATAACCATTATCTCAAAAATAAAAGGCTACAAAGCTTCAACCAAATGAATCCTATACTAGCTAAGCTCCAAACTAATTCGTTATCTCTTTATTATTTTCAAGGACTACCCATACTATCCAAATATATCAAGCAGTTAAGATAAAGTTCCCTTAATAACAATTATCCCACAACAATCTATACTTTCACTGTAATTGATTTTAAACAAGTATGAAAACCACAACCGACTAACTAACAATACTTGCGGATTTCCGTTACCATCTTCAGACTTTCCAACCAAGAGCATGATTTCCACTTCCGTAAGATCGTCGGCAAGCGTTTACAATAAATATCATATTCTTAACAACTATATGACACTGATGTCAAACACATACCTTATATGAGATCTGCAGAGTGATAAAGTTCAACTCCCCTCATTGTAAACACTCTCCCAGTGACCCACTGTCCGCAATCTCTAGCTATATGACCAGGTTTTCCACAGTGGAAGCAACTAGGTTTCTCCTTGAAATTTCTAACATGATGAGGTCCTCCGCATCTGAAGCAAGCTAAGCTCTTCTGTGGCTGCTGACCTGCTCCTGGATCTCTTTTCCTAGCTTCACCTCCATAACTTCCAACTCCTTTACCAGCAGCTACAGTCTGCTGCCTATTTCTTTGTCTACACTTACGAGCATAATGACCCAGTTTACCACAATGGAAACAACTAGGTTTTTCCGTGCAATCCCTAAAATGATGCGATCCTCCGCATCCGAAGCAAGCATAGACTTGTTGTTGTTGATCCGATCTAACCACTAGTGTTGGTGCAGCTGTCTGCATTGGTTTAGTATATGGTCCCCATCTCCATTGAGAACCACTCTCTACCTTCCTTGGAGAACCTGAACGATTAGGGCCTCTACTTCTTGGTTGTTTCAGCTCAGCATCTTGCTTCTGGTCTATGCTTTCTATAGCACTGCAACTATCAACCCACTCCGGAAAACACTGAATATCTAAATACATTACAGCTCTTCGCAGCTCATGTCGCAATCCTTCTTCAAAACTTCTACACTGCCAATCCTCATCTGGGAATCTCTGATAGAATTCTGAAAACTTAATCAGAGACTCAAAGCGTGATACATAATCACCTACAGTCATGTTTCCTTGTCGGAGACTAGTAAACTTCCTCTCCTTCGCACATCGGACTACATTCGGAAAATACTTCTCGAAGAAGCATTCAGTAAACAACTGCCAGCAGATAATCCTACCCTCTAACTCCAGTATTCTTATCTTACCTCTCCACCAAGACTCTGCTTCTCTAGTTAACATGTATGCAGCATAAGTCACTTTCCTCTCCTCCATGCAGCGCATGGTGTCAAATATCTTCTCTATCTCTTGTACCCACCATTCTGCCTTCTTTGGGTCATAGTCCCCTCGGAACTGTGGTGGCTTCCCTTTTAGGAAAGTAATCAATTCTGCCTCTTCAGTTTCAATGGTTGTTATTTGATTCTGCAGTTCCTGCTGCTCTTTGTTTATTTGTAGCATCTTTGTATTCTTCTGTGTTTGAAATAGCAAGGCAGCAGCTATTGTTTCCATGATATTGGGAGTCGCAGATGACTCTCCTCCATTTCCATTAGGATTAACCTCACCATTGTCAGCTCCAATGGCTCCCTCAGAAGATCTATCGCCACTGATAGTCGGACTTCTTCTTCCATTAGCCATGATTCTGTAACAGAAATCATCCTCTCTCATCAGTATGACATATAATACTACATAGATAGGTATATAAATACCATATGCCATACTAATGCTAATTATCGCATCGGGTTCGGACACACTACCCAACTTCTAAGCATAGTTAAAATCCGATGTGGACTCAACTAGACACGGCCAGTAACAACATCCTAGACCTCACAGTCCGATTAGAATCGAACTGTTCTGATACCACCAAATGAGACACCCCGTTGTGCCCCATTGTATTATTACATTAAAACCTTAATATTTATTTACTTAATCACGCGCTTATTGTTGAAAATACGTAAAAATTAAAACTTAAATAATAATCATATAACTTCTACAAATACAAAACACACCGAAACTATATTACATAAATACACATATAATTATTCTTTATTTTACACAACACGGTTTAGGGTATCCTCTCAGTAGGATCCCACACCAGTACTTATTCATACAAACATGCTTATAACTAACTGAAAACAAGAAACATCTTATATGACTCACTGGCCCAAAACTTACTACTTTATATTATTAGAATCAATAGGTTGTCCTCCAGCGTCATCTTCATACGGAATGCCATTCAACTCCTCAACAACCTCCGTCTCGTACAAGGCTTCATCCATCTCCTCAGCAACATATTCGTCCATCTGGTCTTCTAACGTAACAAAGTAGGCATACACAAAAATATAGAAATAGGGATATAAGAAACAGTTCTATCATCATAAGTGGAAAAGATTCATAGCATATAATACAATAATAGTCACAGACACGCATCATTCAAAATCAACAATCATCCTCAATTCACTATATCATCCTCTACCCTCCAACTCATGCAACTAAACCTTTATGCTGACGTGGCCACTTATAATCATGTCACACATCCCTCGTTAGGAATGTCAGTCAGTCGTCCAAGTGACACGTTCCCAACGCCGGTGCATATTCACACCCATGGTGTACATCCATGGTAAGAATGCTCATGCAAAGCAATGACACTATAGCTGCACAAGATCACGGCGGTGCACACCCTGGTTCTCTCTCTCAACTCAGTCAAGGGTGCTCATGCAAAGCAATGACACTATAGCTGCACAACTTAAATTCTAATTTGGAACGGTCTACAAGAACTTCGGACCTCGTGTATCTCAAATACACGGTTATGAACAACAATGCAACACATGATTCTCACTGATTTTATCAATAACAACCTAGTACCTCAAGCTTTTCCTCATAACCTCCACTTACACTCTATATCACATCACTTCTATAAAATAATAATGAGGCACTTCTAATTCATATTCAAAACTCTCACCCAAACAAAATACCTCCGAGCAATATATATCTTTCCTTAAAATCAACTAAGCAATTTATCAAACCAGGCAGATCATCTCTAACCATATATCAGAATATTGTTGAACCAAGCAATTCAATTATCATCAAGCTATAATACATTCTCACATAAACATATTAATCTTCATAAAATATCATTCAACAGAATAAAAATCACCAAATTTAAGAACTACGAATAGTATACCGGATAACTTCCCAGGAAAAAGAGGTGGTGATAAACACGCTTAAATACCAAGTTTTTCCTTAGCCAGAAATTACCCAAACATATACCATTCCAACCTCAAAATAGCATATTAACATCCATATCATAAAGTATCAATTCGATATAAATAATAAAAGCAAATCATCCATCAACGGTTAATAAATATCAACATAATATCAATAAAATAATCAAACACCATAAAATATCACTTAAAACAAATTATCACAGCTAGCATATCACAATCAGATCAAATAATAAATAAAGCCAAATATCCTCAACATCATAAAATCAACCTTAATGTCGATAAACCTACAATCCCTGAATCACCATTGGTTTTATGGAAAAGGTTTCCAATGTGATTTTGGTCTTGTCGATTACTCGACTTCTAGTAGGGTCTAGGTCGCCCTACACCATTATTATAAATTATATGGTACTTATCGGTTCCGACGATGGAATGGTTCTTTCTCCCACCTGAGTTTGCACCGGAAACACGTACACGATGATCCTCTTTATTCCGTCACGAGTTAACACTACCACCTTCAACCAAACAACAAAATTATAATTTATCAACTAACAACCATCTATGACACTTTAGGGCTAGGTTCGGCCACTTAAAGAAAGTAGGGAAGGAAAATGTTTTTGATTACATGCTCTTGGATAAATAAAGGAGGGATCATAACTAGATCATAGAAATTGGTTTCACATTAAAAGGATGTTTCTACAATTTTCTAGAATTATTTGAAGTTCTAGATCTAGGAATGGAAAAATATAATTCATGGCATAAACATGAGAAATACATGAATATGAAAGCTTATATGATCAAGGAGATGAGCTTTTACCTCTTGAAGATTGAAGAAATGAAGAAAATGATCAACCTTCAATATGTTGAAAACTGGACAGCTTGAGGGTGTGATGGTATTGTGAGTGTATCTCACAATATACTCATCCAAAAATCACGAACTTTGGCTTGATAGAAAGATAAGAAGAAAAGGAACAACTTTGGTGTTTAAGGTTTCATTCGGTTCGGATCATAACAGGGGTGAAAAGGGCCTTCTTTATGCTGTTTCGTGGGTTGCTGAGAATTCTGGGCAGTTTTGGTATTTTGAGCCTATCTCCCAATCCACTTATCCGTTTTTGATGATCTTTATCTTGTTGGAAAGAAGAGATAAATAGGAACAACTTTTATGTTGAGTGTTTTCCGATTTTCATAAAGTAAGAGGGTCATATGTTTGGTGGGAATTCGGTGTTCTTAGGGTTTTGTAACTTAGTTGGTGGGGAAGATGAAGAGAATGAAGAAGATGAGTGAAAATGGTGAGGGAGGCCACGGTTTGGGGTATTTATAGGAGTAATATTATGCCTTGTTTGGTTAAAAGGAATTGGTTTAATGGGTTTTGTGATTATTAAATTAATATAAGCTTAACTAAGGTTATAATTAACTTAACTAAGGTTATAATTAACTTAACTAAGGTTATTTAGGCTAACCATGGTTAATAATATGTGGCTCACATTTGATGGAGGTGTGGCTGATTTTGGGCCACACAAAATGACTCACCAATGAGTCATCGATCTTATCCATTAGCGGTTCCCGGAAATTCCGTACATAGCTCCGTCGTTTACCCGATTTCAGTTTTTGAGAGGAAAATAATGAAACGAAAGCAAAATGAAATAGGTAATATTTATTGGAGGTGGATGCACGAAATTGGAGAGATGTGGAAGGTTTTCAACCACGTAAAATGAGTGGTTAAGAGTGCGTAGATGCGTCTTGTTAATACTCGCGAAAGCTTGGGGGTATTTTGGTCTTTTTACCTAAATGTCATGATTACTTTCATTTAATGCTCATAAATGCTTGGTGACTCATCCTCCATGAGTCATCATGTATGACTGTTGTCCCAATCTCTTGACGGGTCTCTGCACTTCCCTTCTCGGCTCCGTCGGTTTCTCGATTAGGGTTTTACGCCTGCGTAAAAGCGTAATATTTCGTTTTGGACTGAAAATTTTCAAACTAACCAAACTCGTTGGAAATATGATTTAAATATAAACCATTTCGTTCACGAGTCAAAATTAGGTTTTCTGCTCAATAAAATTATACTGTCAGTGAAAACGTAGACCGGGTTCCGTCTGAATTTTCAACCCAAATTTTTATCGTAAGCTTCTACCCTAAGATAGAGTATGAATATGATTTTTATTTCATAAAAATCAATCTCCATGAACTCAGATAAAAATATAAATAAATACATATATACCGGTTAATACAACAAAAATATTTTTACTGAAAAAAAATCGGAAAATAAAAAGTAGGGTGTTACAGTGCTAGGTAAGGTTCGAGGTTCTCGAATCCTCCTTTATTTGGGGGGAAACTAGGTTGTTGGCCTTTCGTTGGGTTTTCCTCCTTTGCAAGTGGGGATTGGATTGTCTCTAAGGCCTCTTCCTTTTACTTGATCTTGCTGTCCTAAAATGAAGTGTGAGCAGTCTTGTTTTGCCCCAAATAGTGTTCGTTCGTATGGGGTTTTCTGGGCTCTCTCTCGGTTGGCTGCTCATGGAGCGCACCCTCGTACCCTATGTTCCACCCTTTTCCGATTTGGTTGAGGTTGTTCGAGCGGAGGATAGGCTTTTGGCCATTGTCCTTTGCTCTCCCTCGAGCCTCCTCCTTCGTTAGCTGTCCGACTTCCTATTACTGTAGGTCACTGGTTGTGTATCGTCTGCGGGGATCCATGCATTTTACGTCTTTCGTTGTATCTATTTTTGTTTGTATTATACCAAGATTTAACAAAATGTGATGTTTTTGTCTAAAACTCTAGTGTTTTTCAAGTTTTGCTGACTTGAATTGTTTTCTCCGTTTGACGTTGGACTAACCAAGTGAAGACTCGGGTAGTTTCGTCCTTCGTTTTACCCGTCAGGACCTGCCGAGTCGTTTAGAGACAATTGTCGTTTTGTCCCGGAGCCTGATTTTGGAGTAACCGAGTGAAGACTCTGGTCGTTTCGTCCATCGTTTTGCCTATCAGAACCGGTCGAGTCCTTTAGAGACTGATGTCGTTTCACCCCGGAGCTTGATTTTGGATTGACCTGTTGAAGACTTTGGTTGTTTCATCCTTCATTTTTCCCGTTAGGAACAAACGAGTCATTTACAGACCGGTGTCCTTTCAGTCCGGAGCCTGATTTTGGACTGACCGAGTGAAGACTCTGGTCGTTTCGTATTTCGTTTGCCCGTAAGGACCGATCGAGTCCTTTAGAGCATGATGTCTTTTCGCCTCGGAGCCTGATTTAGGAGTGATCGAGTGAAGACTCTGGTCTTTTCATCTTTCGTTTTGCCCATTAGGACCGGCCGAGTAGTTTAGAGACTGGTGTCGTTTCGCCCATGAGCCTAATTTTGGACTGATCGAGTGCAGACTCTGGTCGTTTTGTCCATCATTTTGCCCATCAGGACCGACTGAGTCTTTTAGATATTGGTGTCGTTTCGTCCCGTAGCTGAAAATTTTGGACTGATCGAGTGAAGACTCTAGTCGTTTCGTCCTTTGTTTTGGCCATGTGAAGGGTGTCACGACCGTCCCATCCAGGCACCGCGAAAAGAGAGGAGTCGTCACCAAAATTTATTTAACTAGGAAAACCTTGGGAAAACCTTTTTATTTGAAAATATGGTCATTAAAATATTAGATTTCAAGCTCAGGAGTAGATTACTAGTAGGGAAGGTTTTAGCATCCTATATTGGCCATTCTATGAATGGTACCTTAAATTAATTGCACAAATTTTAATTATTTATTTTTACCTCCTAAAAAATTATTTACAGAAGATTATGAATTAATATTGCCCAAGTTTTTGTTTAAAAGAAGAAAGTTTATTTTGTGAAAATTTTTATGATTTTTATTGATTTTTGTATTTTAGAAAAAATCATATTAATAAATACTAAATGAGGTTGAATATGATATATAAGTTCACATGACAACCTCAAAACTAAGGGATTGAGCATGACATTCTCATAGAGCAACCCCAAAATAAAAGATATTAATTTTAATTATTTATTTACAAAAAAACTAAAATAAAATATAAGAACTTAAAAATGAGATTTTATTTTTTAAATATATTTTGAATATTGAAAGGTCCTAAGCAAGGTTGAACATGTCACATAAATTCATATGACAACCTTAATTCTACGGGATTGAACATGTCACTCAAGGGCATCCCTAAATAATACAATTTTATTATTTTAATTATCTACATTAACAAATATAAAATAACACAAAATAAAGAAAAAAATTAATTTTTCTTAATGGGGTGATTAATCTCGCTCCTACGTATTTCCCGTTGCGATGAGAAACTCAAAGCCACGTAGTTCTTGTAGAAAATATTTTATTTGTTGGTTGATTTTAATTTTTATGATTTTTTTATTTAAAAAGGTTTTTCTTTTATTCATTTTTCGTTTTTGTTTTTTCATAGAAAACTCTTAAGTGAGATAGAACATGATAGATACATCCACAAAGCTGTCCCGAACCTATGGAATTGAGTGTGATACTTCTCACAAAGAAATCCCAAAAATTATTTAATCATTCTATTTTATTTTCTTTAGATTTTCAGAAAAAATCAAGTCTAGTTTCATAAATTTTTATCAGCACAGTCCCTTTTTTAAAAATCATGTTAAAACCACTTAGGGTATGTTTGGGAGGATGGAGTGTGATGGTTAGTAATAGAGCGGAATGATTAAAGAACATTAACCCATTATATGGGAGTTCATTCATTAATAGAGTGTGATGGTAACCCAAACCACTCCATCCCATCTGAACGCACAATTTTTATACCCTCCAAATTGGGGGGGGGGGGGGGGGGGGTTTATATTTCCTCTTTAAACTTCCAAAATAATGAAGTGGTGTACTTTTACTTCTCCACTCCACTTCATTACAAACCACTCTATTACTAACCACTTTACTTCATCCCCTTCAAAACTCTCAAACATGTTAGTTTGGGCCACTCATTCACCTCAAGTCCATCAACTAATCCAAAATAATTATGTAGAAATAAAAAAAAGGAAAACGCATAAAATAAAAGCTACTAAAACCAATACCATGTATTTGGACAAGAGGCCTTTCTCCTTTTATCTGTTCACGTGAGAACGAAGGGGGTGGCGAAGTTGACACAGGCAAACACAAGAAGGCCTTTAAAATTATTTTTGCATACAAGAAGATTAAATCAGAAGCAAGCACAGAGAAATAGATTTTTTAAAAAGAAAGCTTTAACAAAATCAATATCAAAACCCCTTAATCAGTAAAAACAAATAAAGCAGTAAGAGTTTAGAGACAGAAGAATCACACAAGATGTTTTAGCCTGGTTCACTCTCTTCGAACCAAGAGCTATGTCCAGTCCCTTCTACTTGAAGCTTTTTCTCCACTATTTTTCAAATAGATTACAACCAAGTATTCAACACATCTCTAGGCTACAAGTAATTCTTTCTTACTAAGCCTATTCAGGCTCTAACTCTAACAAAGATATTTAATGTTTGATCTTCTTAACTCACTATGTGTGAGGATATGAAAGTTTTAAGATCATATGAATATTTTCACAATATTCAAACCAAAGAATACAGACTCTGTCTCTCAAAAGAATACTAGAATGAGTGATTATGGATTAGATAAAGTTGAGCTACAAAGGTTATGCTGGCAAGAGTTGTTCTTCAGTATCTCAGGTCTTCTATTTATAGTGACCTTCTTCTTCACTTGTATTTCTTCAACGGTTATTTTGAATAATCCCGTTTAGAGATAACATTTAATGCATGATATCCAGTGTGACTGATAGCTTGATTGTGGTAAGCTGAATAGTACTCTTGGTTATCGAGGTAGCATGAAATTGGAGGCTCACTGCTCTGAGTATAGCAGCTTGAGAACTTGTTGTTCCTCCTTTGTATACAATCCAGCTTTTCCAGCCATAAAGTTGTCATCGTACAGATCGTTTTTCAGTATCTCATGTACGATTCTGCTTTTTGCATTTCTTGATGGTACTATGTTTCTTTTACAGCAAGTTAAAACATTAAAAGCAGATAAAACAAATGTGAAGAACAAATATTCTATTGAAATAAATATAAATCATTTGAAATAAATTCAAGAGATTCGGGTTGCATTTATTTATTTGAATATGGAACTCGTCTACTTTAAAAACTCCGTCTATTTAGTTATATGTGAGACCAAGTCTGTCTCAACAAATTATTTTGCTCGTCCGATGATGTGGCATATCTTCTCGCCTATCAAGTCTTTGGACTTGCTATACCTCAATAAGTTATAAAGATCTTCGTCTAGTGACGTGGCAGATAGAGCTCGTCTACTATCAAGTCTTTGGACTTGCTGAATCTAAGAGGTTATTTTGATTTCCGTCTAGTAAGCATTTAGAGCCTCGCCTACTTAAGAAAATCAGTCTACTCAAGTAAATAAATAACTTTTACCAAAACATTGAGCAGCCCGTCTACAAGGGTGGACACGTATTTTTCATTGAAAACTTATCCCAAGTTTCTATTACGTATAATTAAATATTCCTGCATAATTGAAAGCACATGTTAGATCTCAACTGACACTTTGCAAAGAAAATTTAATCATTTTGTTAACATCAAAATTAGAGATTAATTAAATCCAAATCACTTTGGTTCCAACAATCTCCCCCTTTTTGATGATGACAAAAACTAATTAAATTTGAAAAGCAAAGTCTAAGAAAGCCTGCAGTACTCCCCCTAAGACAAAGCATTCAGATAAATAATCAGTAAAAGCATATGAGACAAACTTCATATAAGCTAATAGATAAATGCAACAACTTATGAAACTTAGAGTATATATGAAGGAATAAATAAGAATAGTTAGCAGATATCAGAGTAAATAAGCAAACATAAGTATCAGAGCAGTTATCAAGTAGAAAACAAAATATGCATATGTAGACAAATATGAGCTTTTCAAAAAAAAACTGACTATATATATATATATATATATATATATATATATATATATATATATATATATAATCTTTTTTCTTTCCTTTCTCCCCCTTTTTGTCATCAGTCAAAAAGGTAAAATGAGTGGACCATCATTGTCAGTATAATTAAACAAAAGAAAGATAAAAGGTTAAGGTTAGGCAGGAAGAGGTGGTGGAGGTGGAGGTTAAGAGTCTGGCTTTTCTTGTGTCCATCAGGAATTCCAGTATTTTGTTGACAACTTCTAAGGTTGTAGCCATTGATGTTTGAACTTGTTGTTGGACATCCACCTTAATTTTCTCAGTCATATTTTCAACCTTTTCATCAACTATTTTGCCAACTGTGTCATCAACTATTTTGCCAAGTATCTCTTCAAGGTTCTGTGGCAGAGCATGTTGTCTTGAACTTGCAGCAGATTCTTGAAAAGTGCTTAAGGCTCTGGAGTGTTCAGGGTGATCTGAAGGTTGCATCACAACCAAAGCTAGTGGTTGAGAAGAGTGCTTTCCAGATGAGCTTTGTTTGGAGATGGACTCAGTAGTTTCTTCTTCAGGATCACCTAAACCAGCAACGGTGGCATTCATGCCAAGTCCTTCAACAATAATATCATCTTCAAGAAGCATTGAAGGAGGTGAAGACTGGGCAGGATTAATGACAAGGAGTGGTGAAGGGGTCACTGATACTTCCTTTGCCCATATGATGTGGTAGGAGAATTCGACATCTCGACTAGTTATGAGAAGTCCCCAAAGGTCTTTATAGATCATGTAACGAAAATTAGAAAGACCACACTTTCCTCTTACTTTGGGAATTTCCTTCTTCTCTTCTTGAGTCAGTCCAGAGGAAGATGCTTCTTGTGTGTAGTGAATAATGTGAGATTTCCATAAATATGCAGCACGTTGTTCATTGATCAACCCAATGGATTCAGAATGCAAATAGAAGTCCAGCATGGAGTAGTCAAAAGTTTCTTGACGTAGATCAAGCATTGCTAATCCAGCTTCTGGCATAACTCCTTTGAATCTTCTATTCTTCTTATCCTTGTCCTTGTTCAGATCAACCATCGATAGTCTTGGACAGATTCTGTAAGGCATGATTCCAACTCTGGTTGCTTCACTATGTCTCAGCCAGGATGGAGGGACAAAATGTGCGGCTCTATCAACTCTGAAATGACTCAATTCCCACTTCAGCATTTCATATATGAGCTGATCCAAGAAGAAATCAGAGGCCCTCCCATAGACTCTGGGATGCTCAAAGGATACCCATTTTGTGTCACTGGTCATGATTATGGGGACATGCTTTGATGATCTTGCTCTTTGTTCAGGAATGGTAGGAAGATCTTTTCTTTTAGGGTCTGTCTCCTATATAGTTATTATATGTCTCTCAACTTCATCAGTGAGGGGTAAAAGAGGTGGAGTTTTGACAAGGTTAGGATAGATTTTTCTAGGGGGGAATTTGTTCAGTTGGCAGATGAGTGACTAAGGGTCCTATGTTGTTGTGCATTTGTGAAGGCACTATTTTGATTAATTTGCAGTCAAGATGGGGTAAGTGGAAGGGTTCAACAGGTGGGCTTATTTCTTCCTCATACTCTGGTAGGGGTACCACCTGTCAGGAATGTATTCAGGTGCAGGCTGGTGAGTGAGAAACAGAACACTCAATTTTTTTTTTACTTTGGCCCAATCCTCAGATTTGCCATCATAAATAACAGAAATTGGGGTGAAGGGAAATAAGGTTCTTAAGGGTTTTGGTAAGGAAGCACCAGGGGAAATGCCCTCATTTGGTTGATTGAACCAGGGATCATCGGCATGGATAATTGGTTGAAATTGTGGTCTGGATGAGATGGCTATTTGTGAGTGAGCAGGTGAAGATGTAGGCAAGTTTGTGGTTTGGTCAATTTGTGTTGGTTGGGGTGAGAAGGGTGTGGGAATGTATACATCATCAGTTATGGTTTGATTTAACACATTATTTGGAGTAGAGACAGCAATGTTATCATCAGAGGTAACAGCAATAGGAACAACATCAACTCTATTTTATAGACTAGACACTAAGGCATCTACTGCTATTTGAACAGGATCACTAGTAGAGATTGTTATCTTAGAAGTCTTAATTGTTCTGGTCTTTCTTACTGGTTGTCTTCTGGGTTTTGTTGAGACAGGCACAACGGCCTCAGCAGCAGCAAAAGAAGTTTTCTGCTTCTTCAGGATGGTACTGATAGGAACTCTGTCCTCATCAGCTTCCTTGTCCTCATTGTGTGAGAAGATAACTCTTCTTTGCTTCTTCACAGCAGGAGCATCAGAAGGTTCCCTGATAACAATGCCACCAGCTTACCTCTTAGGGCCTTCCCCGCTGCAATGGTCTTTTGCCTAGTTACTCTTTTTACTCCTAGGACTTCAGCATTGTTTACTTCAACCATCTCTTCCTTGATTTTCATCAATTCTTCAGTTTTAGCCATTTCAGCATCATCATAGGTACTGAGTTTCATGTTAGCTATATTCATTTTACCAAAGTCTGCAGCTGACATTGGTTTTTCAGTTAAGATTGTAGCTTGCTCTTTAGGAGTCCATGCAGCAAGAGTTTCATGGATTCCTCGAGCCTTGAAAATCTTAGACAGAAGATGGCAATAGGGAAATGCCGAAAGTTTGGTCTTGTTGATCACAGCTTCTCTGAATCTTACGTACAGGATTCTAGGAAGATTGATTTTGTCTCCGTGAGAAGATGGCAAAGGCAAAACTTGTGCAGAGAGGAGAGGTTGTCCTTGGATCTAACCTTATGAAGAACCGACTTATTAAGAAGCTGGTGAAGGATGTGAACAATGTCCTTCATTTCAACAGCTTTCCAAGAGTGAGTTCTGACTATGTCTTCTTTCATGAGACAGACTTCAATGGACTCAAAACCACCCAGATCAGCTTCCCTTGACTCAGTAAAAAACAAACCTTCCTGAGCACAGAAAATGGCATCAACAATAGTCTTCTCCGAGACTATGATCCTCTTTCCTAACACAACAAAGGATAAATCGTTGTCGGTCTCTTGAACATTCTTCCAGAAATCCCTAATCAGGTTGGGAAAGACAGAGACTTTCTCTGTGAAGAGTCATCCCCACCCAGCTGCATTAACATAATTGCTTATGTCTAAGTTGTAGTCTTGCAAAATCCCAAAGTTGAAGTGGTGCTCAATGGTGATGTTGAGCTTGTCCGCGTTGAAGGTTGAAGAAGATGCCATTATGGTGAGAAGAGCTAGGGTTTGGAAAACAGAGAGAAGAAGAACTCGAGAGTTTCAGGGAAGTGTAAAGTTTTTTCAGAGGGAAGAGAAGGCTTTTAAAGGATTTTTGAATCCTAAAGGTTTATCAAAAGGAAAGTCTTTTTACAAGACATGTCATTATGGATAAAACGACGTTGTTATTTTGGAACTCTAAAAGGTTTTGATGGGATTGATGAAATTAATGACTCAGTAAGGAGAATAAAGGATAAATTTGTCTTTGAGACAAATTAAAAGCATTAAAAAAATAAAAAAAAATGCCTAAACACAGGCAGATGTGGACTCGTATGAAATTATACAATGGATGCGGTAACCAACAGTGGATGCGACATATAGTAGACGTGCAACACAACATACAATAGACGTAAAAATTTAACAGGCATTGGACATGCATAAGTAATAGATGCAAGATTAACAAAACAAATTTTTCTCAAGGCTGGATGCCTAAACTAATCCACACATATCATATTAAGATGCTTCCTAATAAAGATAAATCTATCCTCTACAAGAGGTTTAGTCAAGATATATGCCCATTGATGGTCACTATCAACAAATTGTATATCAAATACACCTTTTTTCACATAACCCTAATGAAATGATGTTTAATCTCTATGAGCTTAGCTCTAGAATGCAAAATTGGATTCTTAGATAGATTTATTACAGTAGTATTATCACACATAAGTGGAATACTACTTACAAACACATTGTAGTCCTCCAATTGATGTTTGATCAAAAGAAGTTGTGAGCAACAACTCGTAGCTGATATATACTCAGCTATAGAAGTTGATAAGGCAATGGTACTTTGTCTTTTGCTTGACCATGAGACAAGATTAGCTCCAATGAAGTGACATCCTCCACTAGTGCTTTTGCTTTCAATTCTATCTCCAGCATAGTCAGCATCACAGAAACCAACTAATATGTAATCTTCATTTTTCTTAAAGCATAGACCAAGATTAGTAGTACCTTTTAAACATCTAAAGATTCTCTTAATTGCTGATAAGTGAGATTCTCTAGGATCATATTGAAATCGAGCACACAGACATACACTAAACATAATATCAGGCCTAGATGCGGTAAGATATAAAAGAGATCCTATCAGACCTCTATATACCTTTTGGTCTACATTTTTCTCTTTATCATCTTTGTTCAATATGGAAGTGGGGTGCATAGGAGTATTCATTTGCTTACAATCATCCATCTTAAACTTCTTCAGAAGCTCTTTTGTGTACCTAGTTTGGTGGATGAGCACCTCGTCCAAGGTTTGTTTTACTTGAAGTCCAAGGAAGAATTTGAGTTCTCCCATCATGCTCATTTCAAACACTTTCTGCATTAACTTAGAGAATTCCTTGCATAGAGACTCATTAGTACCACCAAAAATAATATCATCAACATATATTTATACAACTATGAAATTAAACTTAATGGATTTTCTGAATAAGGTTGTGTCAACCTTTCCTCTATTGAATCCATTTTCCCTAAGAAAGGAACTTAGTCTGTCATACCAGGCTCTAGGAGCTTGCTTAAGTCCGTATAAAGCTTTCTTAAGTTTATATACATATTCAGGATGGGTTTCACACTCAAAACACGGAGGTTGTATAACATAAACTTCTTCATTAATAAAACCATTTAGAAAAGCACTTTTAACATCCATCTGAAAAAAAGCATAATACTATGATGTGTAGCAAATGAAAGTAGAATTCTAATAGCTTCTAATCTAGTAACAGGTGCAAAAGTTTCAGTATAATCTATGCCTTCTTCTTGAAAGAAACCTTGAGCAACAAGTCTTGCTTTGTTTCTTATTACCTTACCATTTTCATCAAGTTTGTTTATGTAAACCCACTTTGTCCCAATCACTGATTTGTCTTTGGGCAGGGGAACCAGAGTCCAAACTTCACTTATTTCAAACTGATTGAGTTCTTCTTGCATAGCTAGAATCCAACCATCGTCCAGCAAAGCCTCGTCTACTGTCTTTGGTTCCAACTCAGAGACTAGTGCAGAAATATCTTGTTTTCTGAAAGTTGATCTGGTTCTTAGCTTGTCGTATGGATTTCCAATGATCTGAACTTATGGATGATAGTTCTTGAAGTACCAAGATTTTTGAACTGTATCATGTTGAGAAGTGGAAGTTTTTCGTTGTTGGGTGGGGTCATCTGCTTGATCATCAACTTTTATCTCTGGTGAGTCTCCTGGAATGTTCAATTCAAGATCTGCAAAAACTTCATCTAGCTCTGATAATTTCTTATCAGGCTGTTTGTCATCAAACTTGACATGAATACTTTCTTCTACAATCAGATTCCTATAATTATAAATTCTAAAGCCTTTAGATGTTTTAGAATATCCTAATAGTATTCCATTATCTGTTTTAGCATCAAACTTACCAAGTTTATCTTTAGTATTCAGTATATAGCATTTACAACCAAAATGGTGAAAATAAGATATGTTGGGTTTTCATCCTTTCCACAGTTCATAAGGAGTCTTATTCAGGATAGGTCTAATGTATATTCTGTTCTGAATGTAGCAGGAAGTATTAACAGCTTCAGTCCAGAAGTGTCTAGGGACAGAGTTGTCATTGAGCATAGTCCTAGCCATCTCTTGAAGAGATTTGTTCTTTCTCTCTACCACACCATTTTGCTGTGGTGTTCTAAGTATTGAGAAGTTGTGAAGGATACCACCGATAAGCCTCTGGTTATCTAGTTTTATAACTAGTAAGATCATGGTTTTTGTGCTAATTAATCGAGTTTCAATCTCGTTTTAGCCCAAATTTGGATTTAGTTGTCCTCAAGCAACATTTTGAGTTTCTTATGTAATTTTAGTTAATTATGAGTCAAATAAAGCATTTACTGCTATTTCATGTTTTCAGGTTAAAAGGGAAGCACTTAGAGTCAAGGGAATGAAGAGAACAATGGAAAGTGCAATTCTGGAAGTTTCGCCTCGCGAGAAGCTACTCGCCTCGCGAGCCTGAAGACCAGCCTAAACAGCAACAGTCACCCTTTCTGTCTCGCCTCGCGAATCATTATCTCGCCACGCGAGCCTGAAGGCCTGACTGTGCCATAGAATGTCACCCTTTCAGTCTCGCCCAGCGAATCACCATCTCGCCTCGCGAGAACCCAATTTTGAACGCGCGCCACTTTTAATATTCGCCTTGCGAGTGGGCGCAGATTCTGAAGGTTATAAATTGCTGTTTGGGGGCAGATGAGAAAGAACTTTGGATATTCACTGTTTTGCGAATTTTCTAGGTTTTGTATTACGTTTTTAATGGAGAACTAATTCCCTGAGATTAGTATGCTGTAATCGGTTCCGCCGCACTTGAGGTTCTATAATTCCCAATCTGATTGCTTCTCCCTTTCAATATTATCTTATATGTCTTGTTTGCTTAATTCAAGTTATATAGAATAGTATTGATTTATTTCGATGATCATATGTTCCTTACTCTAATCGCGTTTGCTTAATTCTCGTGTGTACAATCGTGTTTGCTTAATTCACGAAGGTCTTAATCCGTTTGCTTAATTCGGAATAGGAACATATATCTCGTAGTGTCAATTGCGCTTGTCTAATTGTTGCTACAATCGAAAAGGGATTAGAATCCGCTTAGGGCTTGGAATTCATGTGAATCGATGATAGTTGGGAAACCAGAAGCAGTAGATTAATCGTTTTTAGCTATTTGATAATCACTTATTTGCATTGTTTTTCTTACTTGAATCATTCAACTCCACCCCCCCCCCCCCCCCCCAAAACTGATTTTAAGGTTAATAACAATCCAAGAGTCATTGTGAGACGATACTCGAGTTGTCGCGCCCTAACTACAATTTTTCCAATCACTCATTTTTTGACCTGTGTGCGACAACGTGTCAAAATTGGCGCCGTTACCGAGGACTCTTGTTGTTATTTTCGCATTTTCTTTTTGATTTTCTGCTGAATTAGTTTTGGCTACTAGGTCTGGTTTTTCTGACTAGTTTGAATTCGATCCTGAAATTGAAAGAACTTTGCACACACGCCGTAGAGCAATTCAGGCTAGCACTAGTTCACCAACCAGTAGCCATTCTGATTCTGAACTTACTTTTGATAACATGGCTGATCAAAGAACATTAAGACAGCTTGCTGCTCCTGATGTTAATTATAATGGTTTATGTATTGAGTATGCTGATGTTGTTGCTCCTTTTGAATTAAAATCTGGCTTAATACACTTGTTGCCAAGGTTTAGTGGTCTTGCAGGTGAGGATCCGCACAAGCATCTGAAGGAATTCCAGGTTGTTTGATCTACATCCTTGAAACCGGAAGGAATAACAGAAGACCATATCAAGATGAGAGCCTTCCCGTTCTCACTTCAAGGTGCTGCGAAGGATTGGTTGTATTACCTTGAACTGAATTCTGTTAAAACCTAGAATGATTTGAAGAGGGTCTTCCTAGAGAGATACTTTCCTGCCTCCAGAGCTGCATCAATCAGGAAGGAGATATGTGGTATCAGACAGGGCAATGAATCATTGGCTGAATACCGGGAGAGATTCAAGAAGTTGGTATCTAGTTTCCCTCAACACCAGATTTCCGAGTAGCTGCTTATCCAGTACTTTTATGAGGGGTTGCTACCCATGGTTAGGAACATTTTGGATGCTGCTAGTGGGGGAGCACTTGTTGATAATACTCCAGCTGCTGCCAAGCAATTGATTGAAAACATGTCACTCAACTCCCAACAGTTCACAACCAGAAACAATTCTGTCGAAACAAGAGGTGTGAATGAGATCCATGGCTCTTCTTCCAACAAGGCCCTTGAAACCAGACTTGATGAGCTTACTTCTTTAGTGAAACAGCTGGCAGTGGATAAAGTTCAAACAACAAGGTTGTGTGGCATTTGTACTTCTCCTGAGCACCTGTCCGATGCATGCCCTATTCTGAAAGATGAGTCAGTCACTGATTTGCCTCAAGCATATGCAGCCAATCTTTGCAATCAAGGCAACAATCAGAACAGGTACAACATCCCTGACCCCTCCACTAATAAGTACCACCCCAACTGGAGGAACCATCCGAACCTTCGGTATGGAAGCTCATCCACACAACAACAGCTGATGTTACCACCACAGAACTCTCCTCAAGTGACCACCTCTGCACCTTCTGGACCTTTATTAGAGGACCTTGTCAAGCAAATGGCTGCACAAAATCTCTAGTTTCAGCAGCGAACGGATTCTAGTATTCATGCTTTGCAAACACAGATTGGACAGCTTGCCACTTCGATGAATGCCATGCAGCAAGCTCAAGGATCGAACCAACTACCTGCTCAACCAGTAGTGAATACTAATGTCCCAAATCCTAATGTGAGTGCAATGACTTTGAGATCCGGAAAAGTTGCAGAACCAGCCCCTGAAAATTAAAAAAATGTTGAGGTAACACCTGAACCCTCTGTTGTTGTTGAAGCTGAGAAAGAGTATGTGCCACCAATCCCCTTCCTGCAAAGAGTGCTGAAAAGTAAAAAGATTGATGAGGAGGACAAAGAGAGAGAGATTCTGGATGTATTCAGAAAGGTGGCACTGAACATTCCGCTCCTTGATGCGATTAAGCAGGTTCCGAAATATGCAAAGTTTCTGAAGGATTTGTGCACACACAAGAGGAGGTTGAAGGGTAATGAGAGAGTCAATTTAGGGTGAAATGTTTAAGCCCTCATTCAACCTAAGCCTGCACCTGAAAGGGTTACTGTTTCAGCCCTCACTCAGGCAATGCCACAGAAATGCAAGGATTTGGGAACTTTTGCTATTCCATGCACCATTGGGGACAACAAATTCGACAATTGCATGTTGGATTTATGAGCTTCTATTAATGTCATGCCCACTTCTGTTTTCAACAATCTTGATCTTGGTCCTTTGCAACATACGGGTCTCACTATCCAGTTGGCAAACAGGACCAATGCTCGACCCATTGGAGTGGTAGAAGATGTGCTGGTACAAGTTAATGACTTGATTTTCCCTGCTGACTTTTACATCCTGGACATGGCAGGGGAAACAAATTCAACCAGATCACCAATCATTCTGGGCAGACCGTTCATGAAAACGGCAAAGAAAAATATTGATGTTGATGATGGAACCATGTCCATGGAATTTGGTGACATTGTTGCAAAATTCAACATTTTCGATGCTATGAAGCATCCCTTGGAAGAGCACTCTGTCTTCCGAATAGAGTTGCTCTCTGAAATTGTTGATGACACTTATGATGACTTGGTTGCTGATTTTTCATCTATTTCTGGTTTTGATGATGTTTATTCATGTGCTGATTGTACTAACACTGACCCTTGTGGTGTTTGTGCTGAGATTGATGCTACCTTGCAGGGTGACAGTGTAAGTGAAACTGTTTGTTCAGCTAAAGTTCTTGACAGCACAGCTGCCCCAAACATACCATCCATTGAGCAGCCACCCTCCCTAGAGCTTAAGCCACTTCCTGGAAATCTGAAGTATGCTTATTTGGAGTGGAATGAAAAACTTTCGATTATAATTTCCTCTAACCTTGATTCTGACCAAGAAACTAAGCTCTTGGAGGTTTTGAAGAAGCATAAGAAGGCAATTGGGTGGACCTTGGACGACATACCAGGCATTAGCCCATCCAGGTGTATGCATAGAATTCTGTTGGAGGATGGGACTAAAACAGTTAGGCAGCCCCAAAGGTGGCTCAATCCCTTGATTCTTGATGTTGTGAAGAAGGAGGTGACAAAACTCTTGCATGCGGGCATCATATACCCTATCTTTGACAGTAATTGGGTGAGCCCAGTTCAAGTTGTACCTAAGAAATCTGGACTCACAGTGGTGAAAAATGAAAATGATGAACTTGTTCCCACTAGAGTTCAGAATAGCTGGAGAGTTTGCAATGATTACAAGAGATTGAACCAGGCTACTAGAAAGGATCACTTTCCTTTGCCGTTCATCGATCAGATGCTTGAACGGCTAACCGGTAAATCACACTATTGCTTTCTTGATGGTTTTTCAGGTTACTTCCAGATCCACATTGCACCAGAGGATCAAGAGATGACAACTTTCACGTGCCCTTTCGGCACTTTTGCTTACAGGAGGATGCCATTTGGTCTTTGCAATGCTCCTGGCACATTCCAGAGATGCATGATTAGTATTTTTACTGAATATATTGAGAATTGCATGGAAGTGTTCATGGATGACTTTACTGTTTATGGTTCCTCATTTGATGCATGCTTGCATGGTTTGAATCTGGTTTTGGAAGGATGCATTGAAACCGACCTTGTTTTAAATTATGAAAAATGACATTTTATGGTTGAACATGGGATTGTTTTGGGGCATATTATTTCTAAAAAGGGTATTTCAGTAGATCCTGCTAAGATTGAGGTGATTTCTACATTGCCTTACCCATCTTGCGTTCGCGAGATTTGCTCTTTTCTTGGTCATGCAGGTTTTTATAGGCGCTTCATAAAGGATTTCAACAAGATAGCTCTCCCTCTGTCAAACTTGTTTAAGAATGACGCCATTTTCAACTTTGATGGCAACTGCAAGAAGGCGTTTGATTTCTTGAAGAAGGCATTGACCTCTACTCCCATCATCCAGCCTCCTGACTGGGCCCTCCCCTTTGAGATTATGTGCGATGCCTCTAACTATGCTGTGGGGGCGGTCCTTGCACAAAGGGTGGGCAAGGCTGCCCATGTGATTTACTATGCTTCTAGAACTTTAGATGCTGCACAGGCTAATTACACCACTACTGAGAAGGAACTTCTAGCTATTGTTTTTGCTCTTGATAAATTTATATCATATTTGCTAGGTTCCAAGGTTGTTGTTTTCATTGACCATGCAGCTCTAAAGTACTTATTGAAGAAACCAGAAGCAAAACCGAGATTGATTCGGTGGATGTTATTGCTCCAAGAGTTTAGTGTGGAGATAAAGGATAAGAGTGGAGCTGAGAACTTAGTGGCTGATCACTTGAGCTGAATAGAGAGGAATGAAGATCCTTCCCCCATTCTAGGAAGGAATTCTCTGTGGGCCAACAGGTTTTACTGTTTAACTCCCGCCTGAAAGTGATGGCTGGGAAACTTCGATCCAAGTGGATTGGCCTGTTTATTGTTACTGATGTTTTCCCTCATGGTGCAGTAGAAATAAAAAGTGCAGGTAGCAACAATGTTTTTAAGGTTAATGGGCAGCGCTTGAAGCTATTCCATGAGAGCTCGATGCTTGAAGATGCTACTGTTGAAGAGCTCTCCTTGGGAGAGCCCACCTACACTACAACTTGATCAGGGAGCACCTTCTCCTTTCCCTCACTCTTATTTTATATCTATGTTCTTTCATTGAGGACAATGTATGTTTTAAGTGTGGGGGAGGGAACCACTTGTTTTGTTTTTGTTTCCATGTTTGTGTTGCTTCGAGTCGTTTGTGTGCGAGTCTTGTGTCGGTAAACTTGACTGGATTTTGTTAAATTTTGCATAGATGGATTGCATGATATTTGTTGACTTTTGATGATTTCCCCCTAGGTCTTGAAATTTGAAAATTGATCCCCATGTGAAAAATTGAAAATTAAACCTTGAGATATTCTATTGTGATTGCATGATTTATGATAAGTTTGGGGGTGAAGGGATGCACACACTAAGGATTGATTCTCGGTTAAACAATTTGCAAAAATGTCCAGGTGAGGATTTGAGCCTCCAACATGTTTTTAATTGTGTGAATCGCTTTTAAGTTGCACTTCCCCGAATTTGCTTGAATCTCTTCATGGTTTGCATGCTTATGTGGTTGCATCAAATGATTTAGGCAATTTTCTTTGAAATAACTACTTGGCCTAAAAGAACCATCCCTAATGCATGTTCCAAAGTTAGCCACATTGAGCCTAATAAGCCTATTGTTTCTTGATGACCTTACGTTATAAGCCAAAAATCTGGAAAAACCATGTTAACCCGATCTTAGGATTAGGAGAGCATGGAAGCTTAGCAAGAGAAGGGTTGCAGGAAAGTAAGTTTGGGGTGGCTGCAAGGTTTGATATGTCATTCTGGGTTGAGAAAAAGAAAAATAAAGGTTGGAGCCAAAGGCAAAGGAAAAAAGAAAAAAAAAAGAAAAAGAAGAAAAGAACAAAATGTAAAAAAAAAAGGGTATTTGAAGAAAAAGGCTGTAGTCACCCAAAGCAGAAAAATGGAAAAAGGAATTTGAGTGGAAGCTCAATGTGTCAAAATGCTCATTCTCTCTTAGTTCCTAGGGACTTAAGCCTAGTACCTTTGAATATCCTACCTTTAGCCAATCCCCATTACAACCTTTAAAAGACCTTTTGATGTTGCAGGCATGTTTTTGTGGGAACTTTGTTTGAGATGAAAATCAAATTCATGGGAAGTGCTCTTGAAATGTGAATTTGAGTGAAAAGTTGATTGCGTATACAAATTGAGCGAATGAGTGAAATATTGCATGCCCTTGTGAGGAAGGCAATTGTTTGAAATTGGTGATCTCCCTTTTGTGTGTAACTTGGATCCTCAACTCAAATTACCGATTGCATGAATGATGAAATTCTCAATTGTTTAAAGTAAATGAATGTGGGGATTACATTGTTGCAAGGGGGGAAAGCATTGAAGAAAAATTGTTTTGATAAAGTTGCATGAAATTTGTGCGAAATTGATTGAATCCTTTAAGCTTGCCAAGTTTGAGTCTTTTTGAGTTTTAGTTTGCTTGGGGACAAGCAAAGTTTAAGTTTGGGGTATTTTGATAAGCCTCTAGTTTTCTAGTTTTATAATTAGTAAGATCATGGTTTTTGTGCTAATTATTCGAGTTTCAATCTCGTTTTAGCCCAAATTTGGATTTAGTTGTCCTCAAGCAACATTTTGAGTTTCTTAAGTAATTTTAGTTAATTATGAGTCAAATAAAGCATTTACTGCTATTTCATGTTTTCAGGTTAAAAGGGAAGCACTTAGAGTCAAGGGAATGAAGAGAACAGTGGAAAGTGCAATTCTGGAAGTTTCGCCTCGCGAGCCTGAAGACCAGCCTAAACAGCAACAGTCACCATTTCTGTCTCGCCTCGCGAATCATTATCTCGCCACGCGAGCCTGAAGGCCCGACTATGCCAGAGAATGTCACCCTTTCAGTCTCGCCCGCGAATCACCATCTCGCCTCGCGAGAACCCAATTTTGAATGCGCGCCACTTTTAATATTCGCCTCGCGAGAGGCTACTCGCCTCGCGAGTGGGCGCATATTCTGAAGGTTATAAATTGCTGTTTTAGGGCAGATGAGAAAGAACTTTGGATATTCACTGTTTTGCGAATTTTCTAGGTTTTGTATTACGTTTTTAATGGAGAACTAATTCCCTGAGATTAGTCTGCTGTAATCGGTTCCGCCGCACTTGAGGTTCTATAATTCCCAATCTTATTGCTTCTCCCTTACAATATTATCTTATATGTCTTGTTTGCTTAATTCAAGTTATATAGAATAATATTTATTTATTTCAATGATCATATGTTCCTTACTCTAATCGCGTTTGCTTAATTCGTCTGTGTACAATCGTGTTTACTTAATTCATGAAGGTCTTAATCTGTTTGCTTAATTCGGAATAGGAACATATATCTCGTAGTGTCAATTGCGCTTGTCTAATTGTTGCTACAATCGAAAAGGAATTAGAATCCGCTTAGGGCTTGGAATTCATGTGAGTCGATGATAGTTGGGAAACCGGAAGCAGTAGATTAATCGTTTTTAGCTATTTGATAATCACTTATTTGCATTGTTTTTCTTACTTGAATCATTACTCCACCCCCCCCCCCCCCCCCAGAACTGATTTTAAGGTTAATAACAATCCAAGAGTCCTTGTGAGACGATACTCGAGTTGTCGCGCCCTAACTACAGTTTTTCCAATCACTCGCTTTTTGACCCATGTACGACAGCGTGTCAACCACTTTCTTCACAGAACATATGAAATAGCTCATTTTCAAACTCTCCCCCATGGTCACTTCTGATTGAAATGATACACATGCCTTTTTCATTCTGTACACGTTTGCAGAATACAGAAAAGACCTTAAAAGACTCATCCTTGTGAGTTAGGAACATAACCCATGTCCATCTAGTGTAATAGTCTACTATGACAAGACCATATTTCTTACCACTGACAGAGGCAGTCCTTGTTGGACCAAAAAGATCAAGATGTAGCAACTCTAGTGGTCTATTGGTACTACAACATTATTAGATTCAAAAGAACCTTTGATTTGTTTTCCCTTTTGACATGCATCACAAAGAGCATCAGATTTGAACTTAAGGTTTGGTAGTCCTCTCACGAGGTTATGCTTGTTTATTAGCTTTGAAGTTAATTTCAAGCTCGCATGACCTAGCCTTTTGTGCCAAATCCATCACTCATCTTCAATGGACACTAAACACGAGACATTTTGATTTGAGAGGTCCTCCAAGTCAATCTTATAGAGATTGTTTTGCCTTTTAGCAGTGAATAAAAGTGATCCATCATCTTTCTTGACAGTACACATGTTCTTATCAAAAGAAACTGCATATCCAATGTCTCATAATTGACTTATGCTCAGTAGATTGTGATTCAAGCCATTTACTAAAAGTACATTATCAATGGAGGGAAAAGGATGTTTACCAATTTTACCTATACCAATGATTTTCCTTTCTGATTTCCTCCAAATGTGACCCAACCACCATCTTTGGGCTTAAGGTTTTGGAACATAGACCTTTCTCCCGTCATGTGTCGTGAGCAGCCATTGTCCAAGTACCAAGACATCTGTTTTCTTCCTGTTGTTAAGCAAATCTGCAACATGTATTATCTTATCTTTAGGTACCCAAACTGACTTGGGTCCTTTCTTGTTAGTTGCTACTGGATAAGTATACTTAGCATGTTTATTGTGTATGCATCTAGATGTAATATGCCAACTTTTTCCACACACTTTGCAAAAGGTGTTGGACGAGCTAGACTTAGCTTTAGTATAATTATATGGGACTTTTAAAGCTCTATGTTGTGTAAGTGGTTTGACTTTTTGTGAGATGCATCTTGCTTCTTTGTCATAACCAAGGCCAGATTTATCATGAGGTGACCTAGAGTACCTTAAAATGAGACTAAGCTTATCCGAGCCACCTACAAGCTTTGACAGAGAATCTGTTAGATATGTTACATATTGTTTCAGTTTTGCAACTTCACAAGAAACATCAGGTTCACATACCATTTTGTCAACTAGACTGACATTCACTGATTTTAGTATGTCATTTTCATCTTTAAGGTTTTGTTTCTCAGTGCAGACCCTATCATATTCTCTAGTCAGTTTAGAAAATTTCCTTTTGAGACTCTTATATTCTTGTGATAGTATAGACGACTCATGCAACAGTTCATCAAAAGCATTTTGAAGAATGGACGGATCAGAGTCCATTACCTCAGCATCAGTGTATTCACTTTCTGATGCAGTGTCTGTAACACCCTGTTTTTTTCGTATGCTTCTTTATCAGTAAATACATGCTTTAATGTATTTATTTTTGATAAAATCCAGAGGATGCTTTTATTTAAAATAAAATCATTTTCTTGTGTTGTTTTACCATATGAAGTCACGGTAAAATTTTCGGTTGAAAATTCAGACAAAAACCGGTCTGCGTTTTCTCTGTCAGTACTAGTTTACTGTGCCAGAAACCTAATTTTAATTCGTGAACGAGACAGTTAGTGTTTTTATGAGGTTTTGTATGGGTTTGGTAATTTTTCGAATTTTGTTGTCCGGGAATAAAATACAATATTTTATCCGGACGAAGCCTTCAGAAAATACGATTGGATGTGCAACCAGTTACGTATTTAAGAAGTTAAAGGAACCCTAAAGGATGAGAGAAGGCTTGATGGGATGCCTAATTAAATGCTTATGACACACTTTAAATGCTTATGACACACTTTAAAGTAATCATGATTACTTTTTCAAATTATAATCTATTTTATTCCAAAAACCCATTAAAACTTCCTTAAATGATCCAAACAATGCCTTAAACCAAAACTTCCTCTCCAAGCCTTGCTCCCTCTCCTCTAGGACGTGCACCCCTCCCCCTTTCCTCTATAAATACCACTCTTCATCTTCACTTCATCACTTTCCTTTCTTCTTCCATTAAAACTCTTTTTTTTTATAAGACTTGGAGTGCAAAGGCATCACCATAGAGAGGGACATCCCAACTAGGTTGGCACCTTCAACTCTACCAATCACTTGCAGCACCCCAGAAATTTATTCCAAAAGAAAGAGGAGAAAAGTAAAGAATACAAAATCATGGGGGGACAAGAACCAAAACCCATGAAAAACAGAGAATCAAGCAAACCTATAGTTGGGAAGACCTAGTCTATCATGACTAAAATCCTCCTGAATAAAACTAGGGACATAGCTCCACCAAGAGTTACTTTGGGAGGTTATCCCATAGTTGGTTAATTTATCAGCACAACCATTGCCCTCTCTATATATATGAGTGACCATGAAGAGCATATTACTGGTGTGTTGCAGACAATTCCTCCATCTATTCCTCAAGGACCAAGGAACAATATGAATAGATTTAAATGCCAAGACTACTAACATAGAGTCACATTCCAACCAGAGCCTATGCCAGCCATTCCTAAAAGCAATCTCAATAGCTTGCATAGCAGCTTCCAATTCTGCATGAAGAGGGGAAGAGATACCCAAATAAGTAGCAAAGCAGCCCATGAGATGTCCTCTATAGTCTCTAAAGATCCCTTCACCAGCCGCTTCTCCAGGAGAACCTTTTGAAGCACCATCTGTGTTGCACTTAGCCCAATAAACCAAGGGAGGATTCCAAAATACCTCAAGAATTCTTGGAGCTTTTCCTGGATGACCAGTCACTCTAAAAGCCTTGAGAATAGATAGCTCCACCATAGCAGAGCAGGAGGTTCTTTAGATAGGTTGCCTGTTAAAGAAACATCCCCTATGGTCATGCTAACTGCTTGCTGAAAAGTTAGAGGTATTCTCAAATCTGACTTTGTTCCTACAGGTCCAGATTGCCCAAAGGACATTGATCACAGCTGCAGCCACTGTATCTCGCAACTGGGCACTCCAATTTCTATTGCAGACCTCAAGAATGGCAAAGGGGGAGGAGGTATCTATGGTACAACCAAGCAAGGCGTTGAGCCAACTCCAAAGCTGAGCTACAAAGGCACAGGACAAGAACAAATGTTGAGCAGATTCCTCAGTTTTACCACACAGACTGCACATGGAGACAGTAGTGCAACCTCGAGCTTTGAGATTTTCATCTGTGGGGAGCCTACTGTGCAAAAATCTCCAAACAAGAAAGGACCTGGAAGGTGGAATAGCATGGTTCCAGACTATTTTTGTCCATGGCAGACCCTGCTGGTGAGGATTCTGAAAAAGAAAAGCTTCCTTGAAAGATAGGCTACCCGAACTTGAGTGAGTCCAAACAAAATGGTCATCACTCTCAAACAAAGGGATGGAGACCTTGTCAATGTCTGATATTACTGTTGGATATCTAAGCCTCAACTCCTCAGGGATGGACCAAGCATTATTCTGTATGAATGCTTCAACTTTGTCCTGGAGGACCAGGTGCAGAGTTTCAGGAATATGCAGCAAATCCACAATCTTCTGATGAAGCCACTTGTCATGCCAGAAACAAATCCTGTTACCTTTTCCAATCTGCCAAGTGCAGTTCTGCAGAACCTGTTGAATGTTAGTTCTGATTGCTGGCCAAAGAGATGACTTAACATAGTGAGCAGTAGGAATGTTGTCCCTATAGAACCTGTTTTTGATCACATCTGCCCATTGGCTAGAGGAGGTGAGCATGTCCCAAGTGAGCTTCAACATAGCTGCTTCATTAACAGCTCTTAGGGACCGAATTCCCAATCCCCCTTCATTTAAAGGTTTGCACAGAACTCTCCAAGCCGCAGTTACCACCTTATTCACATGGATGTCCCCAGACCAAATAAAATTCTTTATCCAAGTGTCAAGTGTTTTGAGTAAAGAGATAGGCCAGGCATATACATGAAAGTTGTATACTAGCATGCCTTGTATAACAGTTTTCACTAGCTGAACTCTCCCCATGATGGAGAGGAGATGTCCTTTCCAAGAAGCCAGTTTGAGCTTGATTCTGTCCACAATTGGCTGAAAGTAAGTCCTCCTTGGCTTGCCTTTAAAGAGAGGAACCCCAAGATAAGTTAAAGGCAGATCACCTGCTGAGAAACCTAAAGTGCTAGAGATTGTAGCAATTCTACTAGCAGAGAGGTTAGGGGCATAGAATTTACACTTCGAAAGGCTGAGACACTGCCCTGAGATAGCAGCATAATCAGTGAACAGCTGCATTAGAACCTGCAGATTTCTCTTGCTGCCATTACAGAACACTAGGACATCATATGCATAGAGAACATGGCTTGGCAGGATAAGTCCTTTCGGACCTTTCATTGGCTGCAAAAGACCCGAGGACACAAGGGCAGTAATACCTCTACTAATAACCTCTTCAGCTATGCAAAAGAGTAAGGGAGACAAAGGATCACCTTGCCTAACTCCTCTTTTGCAGGGGATGTAACCAACTAGTTTCCCATTAACAGAAAAAGAAAGCTTTGCTGATTGCAGAATGATTTGCACCCAAGAGCAGAACTTGTCCTCAAAACCTAAAGCCTTCAGCACATTCAACAAGAAAGACCAATCAATGGTATCAAAGACTTTTCTGATGTCAAACTTCAGCATTAAGTTTCCACCAAAAGTCTTATAGTCCAGAAGATTGACTGCCTCTGAAGCCACACAAATACAGTCACCAATTTGCCTTTCCTTGATAAACCCTCTCTGCTGCTCAGAGATGATTTTAGGAGCAATGGAAGCAAGCCTTTCAGCTAGAATTTTGGTTATGATCTTAAATTGAAAGTTGGTCAGTGCAATTGGTCTATAGTTCTCAATTTTATCAGCATTGGCTACCTTAGGGATCAAGGCAACCAGATTGGAATTAATATTAGGGAGCAACCACCCTTGGTTGAAAAAATGCAGCACAGAGCAGTAAACATCACTGACCACAATGCTCCAAAATTTCTGAAAGGAGCATCCCCCAAAACCGTCAGGACCAGGAGCACCACTACCATTCAAGCCAAAAACAACAGCTTTGATCTCTTCATTGGAAGGCAGACCAGTGATCAGCCTGTTGTCCTCGTTAGTGACTGACCTTGGGATGAATGAGTCAATGAGACCATTTTCCACACAATTGTTTTCAGAGGAATAAAGATAAGTGAAGTATTCAAGCACATGCTGCTCAATATCAGTAACATTGTCCAAATTCCGATCCTTAGATTTTAGGACTGTCATGGCTTTAGAAGCAGCTCTTATCTTTGAAAGTCTGTGAAAGTATGAAGTGTTCCTGTCCCCACTGGTATGCCAGTTGACCCTAGCCTTTTCTTTCCAGAAGCTTTCTTGGAAGGCAAGGGATTGTTGCAAAACAACTTGAGCCTGTTGTTCTTCCATTCTCAACACATCAGTATAGCCCGAGATGGAGACTTGCTCTTGAATTTTCTCTACAGCCAAAAGAGCCTCCTCAACCTTAGCATGAAAATTACCAAAAACTGTTTTGTTCCAAGTTTTGAACTCAGCCTTTAAAGCTTTCAGTTTCTGAGAGAGGATAAACATGGGACAGCCAAAGAATTTCTTCTGCCAGACCTCTTTCACTAGCCTGTGACAGTCTTCATGGTCTGACCACATATAAAAGTATTTAAAGGAGGATGGGAAAGTCTGCATACCTCTATTTAGGATCAGCAACAATGGATGGTGGTCTGACTTGCTTCTTGGCAGAGTGCAACAAACACTAGAGCTCCAAAAGGAAAACCAGTCATTGTTGCAGACTGTTCTGTCCAGCCTTCTTTCTGAAGCAGCTCCACCTCTTCTACCATTTGACCAAGTGAAGGCAGCACCTCTAGTGTTCAGATGGATAAGGTCACAACTATCAGTCCAAGCCTGAAACTCATCACAAGATGCTTTTAAAGGAAGGCAACTACCCCTTTGCTCATAAGACCCCATAATTGAGTTGAAATCCCCAATAAAGCACCAAGGGCCTTGGTAACTCTGCTGCAGATTAGCTAAGTTTAACCATAGGTCTCTCCTCTTAACATGTGATGTACTAGCATAAGTGGCAGCCATGAACACAACTTGATCATCAATCTTTACAGATAGAGCAACATACTGTGCTGAAATGGACAAAATGGTAGGTGACAACTGTTCTGAGCATAAGCCCCACAGATTTGGCAAATTGTCATTTCTGTCATTCACTACAGCAGGTTTCATTTTAAGCTGTTTCCAAAAAGAAATAGGGATTTGATCCATGGAAATCCAAGGCTCAGAGATAAATAAAAAATCAGGTTTATGTAAACCACAAAACTCTTTAAGGACCAATTTAGTATCTAAGTTACCAATACCTCTAACATTCCAGTATAAAATCTTCATGAGGCAAAGTTAAGAGGACCTGCTTTGGATCTTGTGATACGACCTACAGATTGAACCACCTGCTTATTCTTCTTCAGTCTTTGCTTCTTTTTCTGAGATTTAGATAGGACTTTGATGACGTCAAGATCCTCATTGTTGTCTTGTTTTCCCAGGGCAGAGAGAGGCATCCCTTCATCAAAGTTGTCCTCAGTTCCATCAGCCCAGAATTTTGACTTCAGGACTGTTAATTCCTTTTGGACCTGGGGGTGAACATAACCAGCTGAATGGCTGTTGGGGGATCCATTGGTTGTGGACACAAAAGAATCAGTAGCATGCTTAGAGTCTAGAGAGTCAGGCACAATCTCATCACCATTACTTCTTTCAGGATCAGCATTCTGAGCCTAAGTTTCTAAAGGGTCAGTTTGAGCCAGTGAATCGGCATTGTTATGGTTAAATTCATCAACAACCGCTACTGCAACCTCACCAACAGCAGCAGCAGGCATATCCTATGTTGGCAGGATATTTACACTGTCAGTTAAGACATGATCATTCTGTACCAGTGCAGCAACATTGTTATGGACTGGAGATTCAACAGAGACCACTGCAACAACATTCCCATCAGCAGCAACAGGAGTAGACCCATCCTGAAGTGGCTCTTATGTGCTGTTTTAGGCACATATATTGATTTTACCCTAGGTTGAGGTTGTTGTTCCTGATCAGTCTTCAATGCTTGCTGCAAAAGGACGCCCTCTTTCTTATTACATTGATCAATAGAATGACCAATTGATTGACAAGTTTTACAGAAAGAAGGCAATTTTTCATAAACAATTTCCACATAGAAGGCAAAATTGTCTCTTTCAACCATGATCACATTTGGAAGTGCCTTTGTAAGATCAACATCAACCAGCACACAGGCATAATGTCCAAACACTCTATTTTTTGTTGACTCATCCAAAGCAATTGGTGTTCCAACACCATTGGAAATTTCAAAAAATAGTTTAGGGCGCCAGTATTCTTAAGGTAGATCATGGATGCGGATCCAAGCTTGCACATGAGTCTGCTTTTGTTTATTTGGATTGAAGTCTGGCATCCATTGGAACAAACGCAGCAGACCTGGCTTCAAATTCCATGATCCAACAGACCAGACTCTCCTTAGATCTTCTTGTGATTGAAAGCAAAATTCATAATAGCCTTTCCCCAAAGGTATCATGTTCCAGTGAGTGAGACGCTTCCACAGAGACAAAAGCTTGGCCTTCAGATCAGTAAACTTCATTGATTTACTCCCTTTTTCCAACAGAATTCTCCCCTGCAGGTTGTTTTTACAGGCTTGCAGCCCTTGTTGGTATTCATCCTCTAAAATTTTGATCGATACATGTTCTCCTTTATGCAAGGTTTCGGCAACTGAGACAATGACACATTGATTGAACTATTCAGGGCTTGTACAAAGGTTTTTGATTGAGACGAAGAAGCAGCATGAGGGGGAGAGGGAGGGGGAGACGCAAGAAACTGCCATGGGCAAACAGTATTGCGTACGGCCGAAGCCATGATCATGCAAACCCTAGGCTATCACGCAAACCCTAGCAAAGAAGGTTTCCTTTTTTTTTCCCCCAAACAATCAAAAGCACTTTCTTCTCCAAAGCTCTAGTTTTTCTTCTTCTTTTCACTAAGTGTTCTTCATCAAAGTTGTTCCTCTTGCTTAGGGTAATACTCTCATGTATTCTTTTTTTTAAAAACTTCATCTTTTTCTAAAGTTTCTTCTTTATGTCATATATGAGCTTTTATCTTCAAAAATCTCTCAAAAATGGTAGAAAACTCCTTTTGAGTTGAAACCAATTTCTATGGTCTTGTATTTACTTGTAGTTTAACATACTAAGAGGTTGTATAAATCAAAAATCTCCATCCTCTATTTCTCGAGGAGGCCGAATCTACTCATGATGGCCTAGGGAGTGTTTTGTTTCAACTTCTTTTACATGATCATGTGTTTGTTTTTTTTAAGTGTTCCTTGATCATTGAATCCATAAATCTTGAAAGGTTTTGATAGCTTGTTTTCCCATGATGGCCAAAACTATGTATTAGTGGCCTAGGATACTATGTTTCAACTTATTCAAGTGTGATCATGAACTTAGAACCCTAATACATTGTGATGCTTTACTTTATTCTTGCTTCATTTATTTATTGTGCTTTCTTTATGGCTTTCCTTACTTGTGCTTATTTATTTTTATGTCATTATGTTCATGTCATTTACTTCCATGTTCTTTATATTCATGTCTTTTATTCTATGTCATTTATATTTATGCCATTTACTTTATGTCATTTACATTATGCCATTTACTTTTATGTCATTTATGTTTATGTCATTTATGATTCATTTACTTATGTCATTATGCTTTAATTACTTATAGGCTTATGTTGTTCTTACTTTATGTGCTTATGAGCTTTGTTATTTAAAGTCCTATGTTGCTTTCAAGATGATCATAGACTTGAGCTCCATAAGTTATTGGATGCTAAAAGGTCTAAGAGATTGGAAAAATTTAAAGATTTCTATCATGAAAACCCAAGGATGACCGAATCTTAAAGGTTATGGACCTAGGGTGTTTCGTTTTTCATTTTCCAAAGTGATCATGGTTTTGAGCTCCTTACTATTAATGGATACTAAACCAAAGAGATTGGAAAGTTTAAATGTTCCTAGCCTATCTTATTGGTCAAGGCCGAATCTCCATCAAGTGTAACTTGGTGGGATTTTTGTTCAACTTTGTTTAAAGCAATCTTGTTTTAAACTCCTAGCACTTAAGGATCATAAATCCCTAAGTTGCATGTGTTTTGGAAACTTCTAGCCCTAAGTTCTTGGTTGAGTTCTAATCCTTTGAACCTTGTGTCTTGAAACCTAGACTTGCATCCTAACCGACTTTGAAGAACGTTCGTGAAACCATCTATTTTCTCGCATTCTCTTACCTTCTTGAGGTAAGAGGGGATTTCCTAAAGATATTCAATAACTGTATGCATGTGTGTAGGTGTTTAACTGGATATTTAAATGTTGATTGAGCTTACTTGGTTTATCTAATGTACTTGAACTGTTATGCTATTATCTAATGTTGAACTGTACTTGTTCTAAATGTTATAATGCATATCTATGATGAATTGCTTTCAATTGTGATATTAGCATTGAACTGATAATATATACTGTTGTTGATTGAAAGTTTGCTAAGCCAGACTTGTGTCTGTGCTCAACTGTCATAAGGATTAAAAACCTTAATAAGCTTTGAAGATGAAGGGATTGGTGTTCTTTTCCAAAAGCTTGTTAACTTAAAGTACTTGTTTTAAATGTTGAAATGGTTTTGATGAACTATTGTTATACAAGATAAAAATCCTTTTCGAACTATGTGTCTTCAAGTGAAAACTTTCAAGATTATTTGGCAATATCCTATTGGGGATTTTCAAAGATAAAAGTACTTCAAAGATGCTTTACAAAAGATTTTCAAGGAAAATGTTTTCTCCTAAATGTTTTAGAAACTTTCCGATAGCCTGGATAGGTTATCGAGGATTCTGTTTTGAATTTATTTTTCACTGAACGAAAAATAAGTACTTAAGAAAGAGAATCTAGTACGCGAGACATCGCCTCTAGTATTCAGTTATACGCACGTGATCTTGGATCAGTGTTAATTCGAGGCCATGAGTCCTATTCATGATGTTTCTGGACTGAGGGTCCAATTCTCGAAATTGAGGACAGTGCATTCTGATTTCGTTGTGGTGGACTGTGTGTCCTAATCACGTTGTTGTGGACTGTGTGTCCTAACCACGTTGTGATGAACATTGCTAAAGGTGAATGTTGTTTTCTACGACCACAACCCTTGACTGCGGCATCGGTCTCGGGCGTTGTGATTGAGCATTCGGACTGTGTGTCCTATGCTTCTAAGTTTTCAAGTGGTGGGGAAATGATGATTAAGTCGTCAGCTTTGAGCTGCGACAGCGAAAAAGAATGAACACAAAGAAAACCTTTTAAATAAAATATTTTCTCATGTGCATTTCCCCAAGCAGACGTGCTTTCTTATATATCAGATACAAGGTGGTATATGGGAGTCTGTCCATGTAAACCGAGTTCAGAGGCACATGTGACGTTGCTCGTCCTGAGACCTTAAATGCATGAGGGTATGGAGGCAACTGCCCGGTGGGCTAGAGATTGACCAACTCTAATTCTTCTCCAGTGGAAAACGGTGTTGATATCTCATGAGATTAAGTTAGAGCCTGATATTGAAGTGCCATGCATATTTTCAAAGGTTGACTGTGCGGGTTTGAGATCCTTTGATATAACACTGTTATGCTACGTATATGCATGATTTAACTGCTTATATGATTCTGTGATGTATGTATCATGTATATGGTTGTTGTGGGATATATCTTATGACGGTATCTCACTCTTGCACAACTGTATGTTCCGTTCTTTTCTTCTTGTATCGGGAATATGCATGAACTTAGATGGATTCGAACGTTCCCTTGGCACTGACGAGCTTGAGGAGCGAGGTATTTGATCACGCTGGGTCGACGGGGAATTGGACTATAAACGAGGGTAGCATCTGTGGTCACTCTGCATGCAGGTGGCATGGGTAGATCGTTTGTTGGCTTCCGAGTTGTTCCGATAGTCCCTAGGCTTTTAGGTCCATCTTTTGAGTCTTGTACCCAATTCCCTATTCCCAGTTTGACGTTTTCTTTTACCTATTTCTTCAGTCGCTGTTTCAGCGTATGTTGGCCAGTTCGACAAGGCCTGTCTTGTAATCAAATCTAAGATCCCAAGTGGGACAGTTATATCTATATGTATGATGTTTATTTTCACGTTTTGAGTGTTCATCAACTTTCCTTAACTACCTCTTAATATTATAAAAAAGAAAATGAGTACCCTTTTTCAGTAACCTTATATAAAAGGTTATTTTTCCGAAGGCGACCAGCGTTTTGAATAAGTTTCTTTTCCGCAAACGGGTAACCATGTGATGCCGGGTTTTAGGGTGTGGCATTAGTTGGTATCAGAGCTAGTCGAGTCTTTCGGAAATGTTTGGGTTTAGGTATGTTGTGTTGAAGTTGTGTTTTCTCTGACTGGATGTTGTTTGAATTACTTCCTTGAGGTAATGTGTGATAAACCGTGGTTCACATCCCTTTTCTGGCTGTTATCTGACTGCTTGTGTGGTATAGGTCAGTATGAACCATAGAGGTGCTCCTGGACATGGACGAGGCTATGAAGGAATGGATTTTGCTGCCCAAGTGCTGGCTGACGTGGCTACTGCCATAGCCCTTCTGACAGCTAATGCTGCTGCACAAAACCAACAGGAGCAACAAAGGGCAGAACAAGCTGCAGAGGGAAGGCATCTGGATGCTTTCCGATGTCAGAATCCATCACAGTTTGACGGAGACGTGGATCCAATAAAGGCTGATCTTTTGATTCAGGAGCTAGAGAAGATCTTCGATCTGGTACACACTCCAGAGGAATCTAAGGTACCCTATTCCGTGTTCCAGCTAATGGGCGATGCTGAGTACTGGTGGAAGGGAACCAGGCAGTTGTTGGAGGCTGAGCACCAGACGATCACCTGGGGAGTATTTCGTGGCAAGTTTCTAAACTAAAACTTTCCTCAAAGTGCCCGGAAAGAGAAGGAACAAGAGTTCATGAGGCTGAGTCCGCGGGACCTGACCGTAGGGGAGTATGCGGCGAGGTTTGAATCCCTTGCCAAGTATTTCCGTTTCTTTCAAGACAATCCCAGTGAGGAATGGAAGTGTGATCAGTTTGAAGACGGTCTGCGCTTCGAGATTAAAGAATCGGTATTGCCGTTGGAGATCAGGAACTTCCAAGCATTAGTAGAGAAGTGCCGGAAAATTGAGATAATGCGCAGAGAAAGGGATAACAAGGGAAGCGCAGGAGGACCTGTTCGTCCTAAGAGCCAGAATCAAGGCCAAAATTCAAAATGGAAGCAGAACCAGATGAAGCCATATCACCAGGCATCTAGCTACAACCAGAAACAACAAGCTCGTCCAGTGTTTCGGGGACAGGAAGTGGAGGCCAGAGAAACAACGATCAAGGCCTAGAAAGGAGATGTTTCAGGTGTGGAGATCCGAGCCACCTGGAGAATGCTTGCCCGAAGAAGGATTACAAGTGTAACAACTGTGATCGCGTGGGACACTTGGCAAAAGAGTGTCGTGCACCAAAGAGGGAGCATTCTGTCAATCATGCCAGAGTAAACAAGCCAACCGTTAAGGGAAGAGTGTATACCATGAGTGGTGCTGAGGCATCGAACTCCGATGATCTTGTGCAAGGTAAGTGCGACATTGCTGGTAATATTTTGTCTGTACTCTTCGATTCAGGCGCAACTCATTCTTTTATTTCGATGGATCGTGTGAAAATTCTAGACTTGCCTGTTTCTTCCTTGCCATATAATTTGATTGTTTCTACCCCAACTACTGAACCTGTGACTGTTAATTCTGTTTGCTTAAACTATCCTATCATCGTTCAGAATAGACATTTCCTTGTAGACTTGATCTGTTCACCTTTAGTACAGTTAGATTTAATCTTAGGCATGGATTGGTTATCTTTCAACCATATCCTAATAGATTGTGCTCAGAAAACCTTAATCTTTAGGGAGGAGATTTTTGGATTTTTATCTGCTAGTCAGGTAAGAGCTTCTTTGAAAGAAGGAGCTCAAGGTTACATGTTGTTGTTTTCCTTGGACGTCGAGAGCGAGTTTGACTTGGAATCCGTACCTTTCGTTCGAGAGTTTTCGGAGGTTTTCCCTTAGGATGTACCTGGATTGCCACTTGTTCGGGAGATCGAGTTCACGATTAATCTGACTCCAGGAACTGGACCAATATCCATGGCACCATATCGCATGTCGCCATCACAGTTAGAAACCTTGATGGACCAACTTGAGGAGATGATAAGCAAAGAGTTTATACGACCTAGTGTGTCACCATGGGGAGCTCCAGTCCTGCTTGTAAAGAAGAAAGATGGAACTGCTAGGCTGTGTGTGGACTTTCGTCAGTTAAACAAAGTCACGATTAAAAATAGATATCCTCTTCCAAGGATAGATGATCTTATGGATCAGTTACGTGGCGTGACAGTGTTTTCAAAGATAGATCTGCGGTCAGGATACCACCAGATACGAGTAAAAGCAGAAGATGTTCCTAAGACAGCGTTTCAAACACGTTATGGGCATTATGAGTATTTGGTGATGCCGTTTGGAGTTACGAATGTACCTGCTATATTCATGGACTATATGAATAGGATCTTTCATCCCTTTTTAGATCAGTTCGTAGTCATCTTCATTGATGACATTCTGATATATTCTCCGGACAAGGAGACTCATGCTGAACATCCTAGTATTGTTCTTCAGATCCTGAAAGAGAAATAGCTCTATGAGAAACCAGAGAAGTGTGAGTTTTGGTTGGATCAAGTTCAATTCTTGGGGCACGTAATATCCCGCGAAGGAATCGTTGTGGATCCGACGAAGGTCGAGGCTATTTTGGAATGGGAAAGGCCGACAACGGCAACAGAAATCCGTAGTTTTGTGGGTTTGGCTGGCTACTACCGGAGGTTCATTGAAGGATTTTCCAAGATTGTAGGACCTCTCACCCAATTGACGTGTAAGGACCAAGCATTCGTGTGGACAGTAGCCTGTGAGAGAAGCTTCCAACAGCTGAAAAGGAGGTTGACAACCTCACTGATATTGATCCTACCTGATCCCAAGGAATCTTTTGAGGTTTACTGTGATGCTTCGCATCAAGGTTTGGGCTGTGTGCTAATGCAGAATCGGAAAGTTGTAGCTTATGCTTCGAGGCAGTTGAAGATTTATGAGAGGAACTATCTGACACACGATTTAGAACTGGTTGCTGTGGTCTTTGCTTTAAAAATCTGGAGACATTACTTGTACGGGTCTACTTTTAATTTTTTCAGTGACCATAAGAGCTTGAAGTACCTGTTTAATCAGAAGGAGTTGAATATGCGTCAGAGACGTTGGTTAGAATTCCTGAAGGATTATGACTTTCAACTGCAGTATCACCCTGGAAAGGCGAATGTAGTGGCTGATGCCTTGAGCAGGAAGACAATTCACGCATCAGTGATGATGGTTAAAGAGAAGGAATTGCCGAAACAATTCCGAGATCTAAGTTTGTTAGTGGATAGTACACCAGGAAAACTGTGTCTGAACAGGACCACCGTGTCAAATGGATTAATGGAGCAGATAAAGGAGAAGCAAGAGACTGATCAGTATCTACAGATAGAAAGAGACTTAGTGCGTCAAGGAGCTCTGTCAGAATTTAGAGAAGGAACAGATGGAATCTTGAGGTTTGGCAAGAGAATCTGTGTACCTGATGATGCTGAGCTAAGGAAGCTGATTTTAGAGGAGGCTCATAAGAGTAGGTTGAGTATGCACCCAGGGGCCACGAAGATGTATCAAGATCTTAAGAAGTTGTATTGGTGGTATGGGATGAAGAGAGATGTGATGGAATACGTCGCTTCTTGTTTGGTATGTCAGAAAGCCAAAGTGGAACACCAGAGACCAGCAGGAATGTTACAGTCTTTAGATATTCCAGAATGGAAATGGGATGGAATCTCAATGGATTTCGTGACCAGTTTACCAAGGACTAAGAAGGGGTATGAGGCTATATGGGTAATAGTGGACCGACTGACTAAGTCAGCTCACTTTTTGCCAATCAATATGAGATACTCTATGGAGAAGTTAACCCAACTGTACATCGGAGAGTTTGTTAGACTGCATGGTGTGCCTTCAAGCATTGTTTCAGACCGAGACCCGAGATTTACATCGAGGTTTTGGCAGAGTTAACAAAAATCGCTCGAAACGAAACTCAGATTGAGTTCCGTATATCATCCGCAGACGGACGGACAAACGGAAAGGACAATCCAGTCACTAGAGACCTTGCTGAGAGCTTGTGTTTTGGAGGATGTCGGGGGATGGGACGAGTCCTTACCGTTGATAGAATTCACCTACAATAATAGCTTCCATTCAAGCATTAGAATGGCACCTTATGAAGCCCTGTATGGTCGACGATGTTGGACGCCTTTGTGTTGGTACCAAGATGGTGAGAGTTTGCTATTGGGTCCAGACTTCGTGCAACAAACAATAGAAAAGGTGAAGATGATCCAGGACAAAATGAGGACTACTCAGAGCCAACAGAAGAGCTACGCGGAAAAGAGACGACGACCTCTAGAGTTTGAGGAAGGCGAATATGTATTCTTGAGAGTCACGCCAACGACTGGGATTGGCAGAGTACTAAAGTCCAGAAAGCTTGCACCCAAGTTCATTGGACCCTACCAAATTCTTCGTCGTGTAGGTCCAATAGCTTATAAAATATCCTTACCACCCTTTCTTTCCAATATCCATGATGTTTTTCACGTCTCTCAGTTGAGAAAATACATTCTTGATCCATCACACATCATAAAGCCTGCTAAAGTACAGTTAAAAGAGAACATGTCCTTTGTGACTTCACCGGCACGAATCACGGATAGGATGACAAAGCAGCTCAGAGGTAAGCAAATTCCTTTGGTCAAAGTCATCTGGAATGAGACAACCGGAGAAGCAACGTGGGAAGCTGAGGACAAGATGAAGTTGCAGTACCCTGAGTTATTTCAAGGTACGTAATTTCGAGGACGAAATTCTTTTTAGAGGGGTAGAGTTGTAACACCCTATTTTTTTCGTATGCTTCTTTATCAGTAAATATATGTTTTAATGTATTTATTTTTGATAAAATCCAGAGGATGATTTTATTTAAAATAAAATCATTTTCTTGTGTTGTTTTACCGTATGAAGTCACGGTAAAATTGTCGGTTGAAAATTCAGACGAAAACCGGTCTGCGTTTTCTCTGTCAATACTAGTTTACTGAGCCAGAAACCTAATTTTAATTCGTGAAAGAGACAGTTAGTGTTTTTATGAGGTTTTGTATGGGTTTGGTAATTTTTCAAATTTTGTTGTCCGGGAATAAAATATAATATTTTATCCGGACGAAACCTTCAGAAAATACGATCGGATGTGCAACCAGTTACGCATTTAAGCAATTAAAGGAACCCAAAAGGATGAGAGAATGCTTGATGGGATGCCTAATTAAATGCTTATGACACACTTTAAATGCTTATGACACACTTTAAAGTAATCATGATTACTTTTTCAAATTATAATCTATTTTATTCCAAAAACCTATTAAACCTTCCTTAAATGATCCAAACAATGCCTTAAACCAAAATATCCTCTCCAAGCCTTGCTCCCTCTCCTCTAGGACGATCACCCATCCCTTTTTCCTCTATAAATACCACTCTTCACCTTCACTTCATCACTTTCCTTTCTTCTACTCCATTAAAACTCTTAAGCTTTCATATTTTTCTTAACTTCAAGCTTCCAAAGCTATAGTTTTTCTTCTTATTTTCACTAAGTGTTATTCATCAAAGTTGTTCCTCTAGCTTAGGGTAATACTCTCATGTATTCTTTTCTTTAAAAACTTCATCTTTTTCTAAAGTTTCTTCTTTATGTCATATATGAGCTTTTATCTTCAAAAATTTCTCAAAAATGGCAGAAAACTTCTTTTGAGTTGAAACCAATTTCTATGGTCTTGTATTTACTTGTAGTTTAACATACTAAGAGGTTGTATAAATAAAAAATCTCCATCCTCTATTTCTTGAGGAGGCCGAATCTACTCATGATGGCCTAGGGAGTGTTTTGTTTCAACTTCTTTTACATGATCATGTGTTAGTTTTTTTAAGTGTTCCTTGATCATTGAATCCATAAATCTTGAAAGGTTTTGATAGCTTGTTTTCCTATGATGGCCAAAACTATGTATTAGTGGCCTAGGATACTATGTTTCAACTTATTCAAGTGTGATCATGAACTTAGTACCCTAATACATTGTGATGCTTTACTTTATTCTTGCTTCATTTATTTATTGTGCTTTCTTTATGGCTTTCCTTACTTGTGCTTATTTATTTTTATGTCATTATGTTCATGTCATTTACTTCCATGTTCTTTATATTCATGTCTTTTATTCTATGTCATTTATATTTATGCCATTTACTTTATATCATTTACATTATGTCATTTACTTTTATGTCATTTATGTTTATGTCATTTATGATTCATTTACTTATGTCATTATGCTTTAATTACTTATAGGCTTATGTTGTTCTTACTTTATGTGCTTATGAGCTTTGTTATTTAAAGTCCTATGTTGCTTTCAAGATGATCATAGACTTGAGCTCCATAAGTTATTGGATGCTAAATGGTCTAAGAGATTGGAAAATTTTAAAGATTTCTATCATGAAAACCCAAGGATGACCGAATCATAAAGGTTATGGACCTAGGGAGTTTCGTTTTTCATTTTCCAAAGTGATCATGGTTTTGAGCTCCTTACTATTAATGGATGCTAAACCAGAGAGATTGAAAATTTTAAATGTTCCTAGCCTATCTTATTGGTCAAGATCGAATCTCCATCAAGTGTAACTTGGTGGGATTTTTGTTCAACTTTGTTTAAAGTAATCTTTTTTTAAACTCCTAGCACTTAAGGATCATAAATCCCTAAGTTGCATGTGTTTTGGAAACTTCTAGCCCTAAGTTCGTGGTTGAGTTCTAATCCTTTGAACCTTGTGTCTTAAAACCTAGACTTGCATTCTAACCGACTTTGAAGAACGTTCGTGAAACCGTCTATTTTCTCGCATTCTCTTACCTTCTTGAGGTAAGAGGGGCTTTCCTAAAGATATTCAATAACTGTATGCATGTGTGTAGGTGTTTAACTGGATATTTAAATGTTGATTGAGCTTACTTGGTTATCTAATGTGTTGGGAATTTGCGTATAAAACAAAAGAAACGCAGCGGAAAAATTCCCATCGAAGGATCCTTGCGTATGGTCATGATTCATGATTCGAAAGTTTACCTCTTGAAGCGATGGCTGTTTGTTGAAATTTGTCTATCACGAACACCGCACGAACGGTGTCTCTAGAGGTATCCACACAAGCTGATTCCGTGAGCGTCCAACGTCACGAACCGAAGCGTCTCTGTCTCACAGTGCTAGCTTCAAAACCGAGACTTTGTTGTTCACACTTACTCTTTTTTGTGCGGTTAGGTTATCAACCATGTGGGCACAACAACTTAAGTGGTCTACTTATAGTATCACCTCCTTAAGTGAGTTAGTGAGCAACATTTGACCTAAGCCCATCTACTATGCGCTAGGCCCAATAGGAAAGTCCAACTTTCTTTTAATGCTTCTTTTAATCCGCTCTTTTGTGTGTGACCCTATAGGTTCCCAATACGTTAGCAGTAATATTAAATCCCATTTAATATTACAAACAGTGAGCGGTATCTAGCAATACATCACTGCTACCTAAGTAGTGAGAAAGTCAGTGATTTGACGAAACCTTTCTGTGACAAATATTCATGTGCATTGTTATCCCTTTATCCATATATCTATATTGAACACAAGGCATAGAATGTGTCACCCTTGTATGGTTCAATATCATGTTCCCTGATACCCGAGTAGACTTAACAATAAATGAGGTCAATATCTCATATTGACTCATTTCAGCACGGCCATGCATTTTACAGTCTCACTCTATCAAGGGCCCCACAGATATTACTCCTGTTATGTAGGAGGGACAAATTCCATCTAGGTCACTCACATCCCTCTGCATGGCTCGTGGTATGCCCAATGACCGTCTTTATAATCATCCTATTACAGATGACGTTTGACGATATTAAAGCACACGACTCCTCATGTAGGGATCGTAGTGATTTCAGGTCGAAGGATTACATACACCATTGTCACTATGAGAACTACTTATGACATTCACATAACGCTCCATGTAGTGTTCTCATGGTGGGTCAATCCAGTACATCATTACCTTAATGTGTACCTATGTGGCGACTCGATATCTCATATCCATGACCCGTGAGATATGGTCATCGGTCTGCACATATAATAGTCTCAATTGTATTATTATTGTCCTTGTTGATAAAATACTTGACTACGGATATTTAAGAATAGGATTTCATTGTTCAATAGTGTCTCATGATCAAGTCATGTACTTGATATTCTATTAAACTGAAATTTCTATTCTAAGGACTTTATTATGTTTAAACAAGTAACACAATAAACTGGAATGCCTCATATCATATATATATATATGAAATAGCAAGATACAAATGTAAGTCTAAAGAAATACATTGGCCTCTAGGGCTTACACCAACAATCTCCCACTAGCACTAGAGCCAATCAGGCGTCAATCTAATGCCCATCGATCTAGTGTAACCTTCATGCTTCTGTTGAGCAAGAGGTTTCGTAAGTGGGTCAGCAACGTTATCAAGTGTTGGTACTCTGCATATCTTCACATCTCCTCTATCGATAATCTCTCGGATGAGATGGAAGCGCCTAAGTATATGTTTGGATCGCTGATGAGATCTAGGTTCCTTAGCTTGTGCAATGGCCCCATTGTTATCACAATAGAGATCAATGGGGTCCATAATACCAGGAACCGTACCAAGCTCAGTAATGAACTTCCTGATCCAAACAACCTCCTTTGCTGCATTGGAGGCAGCAATATACTCAGCCTCTGTAGTAGAATCGGCAACTGTCTCCTGCTTCGAACTTTTCCAGCTCACAGCCCCGCCATTCAGGCAGAACACATAACCAGATTGCGATCTGGAATCATCCTTATCTGGCCTGGAAGCTAGCATCCGTGGTAACCTATTACAGCAAGCTCTTCCTCGCCTCCATACACCAAGAACGAATCCTTAGTTCTTCTCAAGTACTTAAGGATGTTCTTGACAGCAGACCAGTGACTTTCACCGGGATCACACTGGTACCTGCTCGTTATGCTTAAAGCATACGATACATCTGGTCGAGTACATAACATGGCATACATGATAGATCCAATTGCGGATGCATATGGAATCTTACTCATGCGATCCCTTTCTTCTTGAGTGGAAGGGGATTGTGCCTTTGATAGGCATATACCATGTGACATAGGCAAAAGTCCTTTCTTGGATTCATGCATGTTAAAGCGTCTCAACACTTTATCTATGTATGTACTTTGACTTAGGCCAAGCAATTTCAGCGATCTATCCCTATAGATCCTGATTCCTAATACATAGGTAGCCTCACCCAAATCTTTCATAGAGAAGCAATTCCCTAACCATGTCTTTACATTTTGTAGTGTAGGGATGTCATTTCCAATGAGTAATACGTCATCTACATATAACACCAGAAAAACGACAATGCTCCCACTAACCTTCTTGTAGACACAAAGTAATCCGTACTGTCTTACAGCATCATCAAAACGAAGGTTCCAACTTCTGGAAGCTTGCTTCAATCCATAGATTGACCGCTGCAATTTACATACCTTTCGAGCATCCTCTGAAATGTCAAAGCCTTCAGGTTGTGTCATGTACACATCCTCAAGAAGCTTTCCATTAAGGAAGGCAGTTTTGACATCCATCTGCCATATCTCATAATCATGGTATGCAGCGATAGCAAGTAAGATCCGGACGGATTTAAGCATCGCAACAGGTGAAAAGGTCTCATCATAGTCGATACCATGAATTTGCTTGAAACCCTTAGCGACCAATCGCGCCTTAAAGGTGTGTACCTTACCATCCATGTCAGTTTTCTTTTTGAAAACCCGCTTGCACCCTATAGGTTTTACCCCTTCAGGTGGCTCTACCAAGGTCCATACCTGGTTGGTGTACATGGAATCCATCTCAGATTTCATGGCCTCAAGCCACTTCTCAGATTCTGGGCCGCAATGGGCCTCCTGGTAGGTCACAGGCTCATCTTGATCCATGAGCAATACATCACCTTGTGGAGTCATGAGAAATCCATATCTCTCAGGCTGGTGACGTATCCTGTTAGACCTACGCTGGTCTTGTGCTACTGGAGCGGGTTGTTCCTCCACAGCATTCTGTGAAGGTTGCTCCTGTTCCGCCAATGGTAGGTTACTACTCTGTGATTCTTGAATTTCTTCAAGTTCTATCTTCCTCCCACTGGTTCCTATGAAGATAAACTCCTTTTCTAGGAATACATCAGTCCGTGCGACAAACACTTTGCCTTCAGAAGGATTATAGAAATAGTATCCCTTGGTTTCTTAGGGATACCCCACAAGGAAGCATTTATCAGATTTGGGATCAAGCTTATTAGAAACTTGACGTTTCACATATGCTTCCAACCCCAAATCTTCATAAAAGACATGTTGGGTCGTCTACCAGTCCATATCTCATATGGTGTCTTTTCTACAGTTTTGGATGGAACACGGTTAAGTGTAAAAGCTGCTGTTAATAGAGTATGTCCCCAGAAAGAGTTTGGAAGGTTTGCATGACTCATCATAGACCGAACCATGTCCAACAAGGTTCGATTTCTCCTCTCAGAAACACCATTCCATTGTGGTGTTCCAGGTGGAGTGAGTTGAGATAAAATCCCACACTCTCTCAGATGATCATCAAACTCTAGGCTCAAATATTCACCACCTCGATCTGATCGAAGAGCTTTAATATTTTTACCAAGTTGGTTTTGTACCTCATTTTTGAATTCCTTGAACTTTTCAAAGGATTCCGATTTATGTTTCATAAGATACACAAATCCATATCTACTGAAATCATCAGTAAATGTGATGAAGTACTGAAAACCACCTCTAGCTAATGTGTTTAGGGGTCCGCATACATCGCTATGTATAAGACCCAAAAGATCGTTGGCTCTTTCACCTTTGCCAGTGAATGGAGCTTTAGTCATCTTTCCCAATAAACAAGACTCACATATCTCATATGATTCATAATCAAATGAGTCCAAGAGTCCATCTTTATGGAGCTTCGAAATGTGCTTCTCATTTATATGGCCTAAACGACAATGCCAAAGATAAGACGGGTTCAACTCATTTGGTTTGATCCTCTTAGTATTTACATTATAGATGGACATTTCAAGATCAAGGACATAAAGTCCATTACTCATGTGTGCACTAGCATAGAAAATATCATCCAAATAAATAGAACAACTTTTGTTCTTTATTATAAAAGAAAAACCAATCTTGTCCAAACAAGAAATGGAAATGATATTCCTGCTAATTGCAGGCACAAAATAATAGTTCTCTAACTGAATAGTAAGCCCAGTGGGCAAAGTCAATACATAAGTCCCTACGGCTAAAGCAGCAACCTTTGCTCCATTTCCAACTCGTAGGTCGACTTCGCCCTTTGCCAATGGTCTTCTCCTGTTTAGATCCTGCACATTTGTACAAATGTGAGAACCACATCCGGTATCTAATACCCATGATGCAGAAGTAGATAAATTGACTTCTATAACAAACATACCTGAAGTGGAAGTCTCACTTCCCTTCTTCTTCTTGCTTTCTTCCAGGTATTTTGGGCAGTTCCTCTTGCTTGCTTGCTCTTGGTAGAGCAGCTTGAGGTGCACGATCATATCGTACGCCTCCATGGTCTCATGTTGCTTTTGCAGCTCAGAGGTCATGGCAGCAAGCATAAGACATCCCACGTCTAAGGCGTCATCCTGATGCTTCTTATAAGCATCCCTGTCAGCCCTAGGAGCACTTGAAGCCGGTGGCTTCTCAGGAATAGGCTCCTCAAGAACATACAGCTTTTTCTCATGTTTGAGGACAATCCTCAAGTTTCTGTACCAGTCCAGAAAAATTGCTCGGATAGTTTGTCCTTCTCAAGGAAGGATCGCAATGACAAAGTTACTTGATGTGTTTGATGCCATGGTAATCTACAGAGATAAATATGCAAAGTATAAGTATCATGCCATGAAGTTATTTAATAAGGTCTTTAATTAAATACGCCTCCCACTATTTTACTCAAAACAATGACCCTCATCATTGATTCGGAAAATCCCGTTGGAAGATTTTCTAGTGGGCCAAGATCCATATTTCACCTAGCTTTAAGTCACTTTGGCCGATCACCCAAAAATTCGGTTATATAGGTAGGAAACACTTTCCGATTGCATCTCATGCAACTCTTGGATAGTTGGGTGAATAACTCTTATTCTAATCCATCACATGGACTAAAGCCCAACTTATGAGCCTCTAAGCCTTTCAATCCTATTGAAGTTGGCTTAGTTAAGTCGACCCAATGGATAGCAGTTGAACATTACATTTGTCCCATCGCGCCTTACTATTATAGATAAAGGTACCCCGCTTTGGCGGACCCACACTTAATCGATAGTAGTCTTGACGAGTGCCATGCATCGGAAGGCCTTTAAATGTGACTTAATATTTCCTTTTGAGGGATTTGATTAAAACTTGATGTCATCATTTGTTAAACTCTTTAACTTACTATTTTCATACATGCATCTCATACATATATTAGTTAAACATCTTTTAACATACTATATACATACATGCATCTCATACATATATAAGGTAAATAAATGTGATATGGTTATGGCCCCTAATGCATTGATTCTCCCAAGCCAATGAGAGAATCTAAACTAAAACCTAGGAGCGTCCAAGCTTCTCCAAGCAAGATCTCCCACGTGATAGCGTCTTCTTGTCTCCATCATTACATTACATAAACAGAAACCTCATTTTACATATGAGGGGAGTGAGATGAGAAAAGAAGATACATATGGAATATAAGAGAAAGGCACGGCACGCAGGCCGTATTTCAAAATATAAACCAAAAGGTAAAAGGACTAAGGCCATAACCATTCACCATACATCACCAAATAAATAGTAACAACCAATAATAACACATAATCGTTATTATTATTAATTTCATAAATTAGAGATTTCAAAATCTGAATTTTGAAAACATAACATATATATATATATATATATATATATATATATATATATAATAAATCACATTTATTATAATAGATGTTACTATAAATCATATTTATTGCAATTGTTGTTACCACAAATCACATTTATTATAAATCATATTTATTGTAAATGACATAAATCACATTTATTGCAATTGTTGTTACCACAAATCACTTTTATTGTAATTGACATAAATCACATTTATTGAATTAACAAAATCATTCAATCACATTTATTGTAATTGATATAAATCACATTTCAAAATCTGAATTTTGAAAACGTAACATATATATAATAAATCACATTTATTATAATTGATGTTACTATAAATCACATTTATTGTGATTGATATAATTGACATTTCAAAATCTGAATTTTGAAACTCAGAACATATATATAATAAATCATATTTATTATAATTGATGTTACTATAAATCACATTTATTGTGATTGATATAATTATTAAATGGTGACATAAAATTTCAAAATTTGAATTTCGAAATTACACACTACGCAGAGGTAGCACGGGGTGCCGCTGGAAATTCCGAAATTCCGAAGTGTGCCTCGCTTCCTTGGTGGCTAGGGCGTCAACCTTTCAACCCTAAAACCGCAAGGCCCGTGAACACTTCACGTTGCAAGGAACGACGGCTACGGTTTCAACACTTGGAACCTCAGCCGCAACAACATGAACTTTTCATGTCTGAAACCCCTTAACGCCGCCAACACAGAACTGAAAACAATCATGTTTAACATCAACATTTGATGCCATCGCAGAACATAATAAGGATTCAGAACCAATGTACATATCGCATATATACACAAACATGCAATAGACATATATATCATATACATACGAAAATCACAAACAAGGTTTCGCAAACCAGATGCAAACGGTTTTCAAAAACAATTTTCAAAAAACGATTCACATTACAAACAAGTTATCATACATAACAGATAAACCACGTAATAGAATCATGGTTTCGCAAGCGGCTCTGATACCACTGTTGGGAATTTGCGTATAAAACAAAAGAAACGCAACGAAAAAATTCCCATCGAAGGATCCTTGCGAATGGTCATGATTCATAATTCGAAAGTTTACCTTTTGAAGCGATGGCTGTTTGTTGAAATTTGTCTATCACGAACACCGCACGAACGGTGTCTCCAGAGGTATCCACACAAGCAGATTCCGTGAGCGTCCAACGTCACGAACAGAAGCGTCTCTGTCTCACAGTGCTAGCTTCAAAACCGAGACTTTGTTGTTCACACTTACTCTTTTTTGTGCGGCTAGGTTATCAACCATGTGGGCACAACAACTTAAGTGGTCTACTTATAGTATCACCTCCTTAAGTGAGTTAGTGAGCAACATTTGACCTAAGCCCATCTACTATGCGCTAGGCCCAATAGGAAAGTCCAACTTTCTTTTAATGCTTCTTTTAATCCGCTCTTTTGTGTGTGACCCTATAGGTTCCCAATACGTTAGAAGTAACATTAAATCCCATTTAATATTACAAACAGTGAGCGGTATCTAGCAATACATCACTGCTACCTAAGTAGTGAGAAAGTCAGTGATTTGACGAAACCTTTCTGTGACAAATATTCATGTGCATTGTTATCCCTTTATCCATATATCTATATTGAACACAAGGCATAGAATGTGTCACCCTTGTATGGTTCAATATCATGTTCCCTGATACCCGAGTAGACTTAACAACAAATGAGGTCAATATCTCATATTGACTCATTTCAAAGACGGCCATGCATTTTACAGTCTCACTCTATCAGGGGGCCCACAGATATTACTCCTGTTATGTAGGAGGGACAAATTCCATCTAGGTCACTCACATCCCTCTGCATGGCTCGTGGTATGCCCAATGACCGTCTTTATAATCATCCTATTACAGATGAGGTTTGACGATATTAAAGCACACGACTCCTCATGTAGGGATCGTAGTGATTTCAGGTCGAAGGATTACATACACCATTGTCACTATGAGAACTACTTATGACACTCACATAGCGCTCCATGTAGTGTTCTCATGGTGGGTCAATCCAGTACATCATTACCTTAATGTGTACCTATGTGGCGACTCGATATCTCATATCCATGACCCGTGAGATATGGTCATCAGTCTGCACACATAATAGTCTCAATTGTATTATTATTATTGTCCTTGTTGATAAAATACTTGACTACGGATATTTAAGAATAGGATTTCATTGTTCAATAGTGTCTCACGATCAAGTCATGTACTTGATATTCTATTAAACTGAAATTTCTATTCTAAGGACTTTATTATGTTTAAACAAGTAACACAATAAACTGGAATGCCTCATATCATATATATATATATGAAATAGCAAGATACAAATGTAAGTCTAAAGAAATACATTGGCCTCTAGGGCTTACACCAACATAATGTACTTGAACTGTTATGCTATTATCTGATGTTGAATTGTACTTGTTCTAAATGTTATAATGCATATTTGTGATGAACTGCTTTCAACTGTGATATTAGCATTGAACTGATAATATATACTGCTGTTGATTGAAAGTTTGTTAAGCCAGTCTTGTGTCTGTGCTCAACTGTCATAAGGATTAAAAACCTTAATAAGCTTTGAAGATGAAGGGATTGGTGTTCTTTTCCGAAAGCTCATTAACTTAAAGTACTTGTTTTAAATGTTGAAATGGTTTTTATGAACTATTGTTATACAAGAGAAAAATCCTTTTCGAACTATGTGTCTTCAAGTGAAAACTTTCAAGATTATTTGGCAATATCCTATTGGATATTTTCAAAGATAAAAGTATTTCGAAGATGCTTTACCAAAGATTTTCAAGGAAAATGTTTTCTCCTAAATGTTTTAGAAACTTTCCGATAGCCTGGATAGGTTATCGAGGATTCGGTTTTGAATTTGTTTTTCACTAAACGAAAAATAAGTACTTAAGAAAGAGAATCTAGTACGCGAGACGTCGCCTCTAGTATTCTGTTATACGCATGTGATCTTGGATCAGTGTTAATTCGAGTCCATGAGTCCTATTCATGATGTTTCTGGACTGAGGGTCCAATTCTCGAAATTGAGGACAGTGCGTTCTGATTTCGTTGTGGTGGACTGTGTGTCCTAATCACGTTGTTGTGGACTGTGTGTCCTAATCACGTTGTTCTGAACTGTGTGTCCTAACCACGTTGTGATGAACATTGTTAAAGGTGAATTTTGTTTTCTACGACCACAACCCTTGACTGCGGCATCGGTCTCGGGCGTTGTGATTGAGCATTCGAACTGTGTGTCCTATGCTTCTAAGTTTTCAAGTGGTGGGGACATGATGATTAAGTCATCAGCTTTGAGCTGCGACAATGAAAAAGAATGAACACAAAGAAAACCTTTTAAATAAAATATTTTCTCATGTGCATTTCCCCAAGCAGACGTGCTTTCTTATATATCAGATACAAGATGGTATCTGGGAGTCTGTCCATGTAAACCGAGTTCAGAGGCACATGTGACGTTGCTCGTCTTGAGACCTTAAATGCATAAGGGTATGGAGGCAACTGCCCGGTGGTCTAGAGATTGACTAACTCCAATTCTTCTCCAGTAGAAAACGGTGTTAATATCTCATGAGATAAGTTAGAGCCTGATATTGAAGTGCCATGCATATTTTTAAAGGTTGACTGTGCGGGTTTGAGGCCCTTTGATATAACACTGTTATGCTACGTATATGCATGATTTAACTGCTTATATGATTCTGTGATGTATGTATCATGTATATGGTTGTTGTGGGATATATCTTATGACGGTATCTCACTCTTGCACAACTGTATGTTCTGTTCTTTTCTTCTTGTATCGGGAATGCACGTGCTCTTAGATGGATCTGGACGTTCCCTTGGCACTGACGAGCTCGAGGAACGAGGTATTTGATCACGCTGGGTCGGCGGGGAATTGGACTATAAACGAGGGTAGCATCTGTGGTCACTCTGCATGCAGGAGGCATGGGTAGATCGTTTGTTGGCTTCCGAGTTGTTTCGATAATCCCCAGGCTTTTGGAGCCATCTTTTGAGTCTTGTACCCAATTACCTATTCCCAGTTTGATGTTATCTTTTACCTATTTCTTCAGTAGCTGTTTCAGTGTATGTTGGCCAGTTCGACAAGGCCTATCTTGTAATCAAACCTAAGATCCCAAGTAGGACAGTTATATCTATATGTATGATGTTTATTTTCATGTTTTGAGTGTTCATCAACTTTCCTTAACTACCTCTTACTATTATAAAAGAAATGAGTACCCTTTTTCAGTAACCTTATATAAAAGGTTATTTTTCCGAAGGCGACCAGCGTTTTGAATAAGTTTCTTTTCCGCAAATGGGTAACCTTGTGATGCCGGGATTTTGGGTGTCGCAGTGTCTGCCATGAGACAGATATTTGCCTCTTCCTCAGCTTCATTTTCTTCATCTAATGAAGACAGGTCAAGATCCTCCCATGTAGCCATTAAGACTTTCTTCTTTTTGAAGAATTTCGTTTTATCCTTTAGCTCAGGGCAGTCGGCTTTAAAATGACCAGGTTTCTTGCATTCAAAGCACAAGGGTGGACCTTTTTCTTTGGAGTCTGACTTCTCCTTGGAAAACTTTTTGTTGAATTGCTTCCTTCTGGAACCACCTTTCTTTCTCTACATATGTTGAATCTTCCTGGAGATGAAGGACAATTCATCCTCATCTGATCTTTCATCATTATCAGAAGATTCAGACTCATCTGATGACTCAGCAGCTTTGAGAACTTTTGATTAACTTGCTTTCTTTGCCTTTAGGGCAATTGATTTTCCTTTTCTAGAATTTTGTTCTTCATTAAGCTCAAGTTCATGAACCTTGAGAGATCCAAGAAGCTCTTCCAGAGAGAGTGCATTCTGGTTTTTGGCTTCCTGAATAGCAGTTACTGTAGGTCTCCATTGCTTGGATAAACTTCTCAGGATTTTTCTGACACGATCTCTATTTTCATAAACTTTTCCAAGAGATCTGAGACTGTTGGTGATGGTTTGGAATCTTCCAAATATTTGGTCTATTGTTTCATTTTCACCCATCTTGAACAGTTCATACTAATGAACCAGCATGCTGATATTTGATTCCTTAACTTGTGAGGAACCCTCGTGAGCTAGGACAAGAGTATCCCAGATTTCTTTAGCAGTATTGCAGCTGGGAACTTTGTCATGTTCAGATCTGGTTATAGCACACATGAGATAGTGCTTAGCCTTCAGATTCAGCTGATGTTGGTTTTTCTGCTCTTGAGTCCATTGGGCTCTAGGAACTGCAGCTCCAGGTTCATCTCTTGGTTCAGTGTAGCCGATTTCAATCAGCTCCCAAATATCTACATTATGTGCATCCAAGAAGGCCATCGTTCTCTTCTTCCAGTAGTCATAATCTGTTCCATCAAAGAGAGGAGATATGTTGATAGGGGGTTGAATTGTATTTGTTAATAATTTTCGAAAACAACCTTTAAAACTATTTTTGCATATAAGAAGATTAAATCAGAAGCAAGCACAGAGAAATATATCTTTTAAAAAGAAAGTTTTAACAAAAGCAATATCAAAATCCCTCAGTCAGTAAAAACAAATAAAGCAGTAAGAGTTTAGAGATAGAAGAATCACACAAGATGTTTTATCCTGGTTCACTCTCTTCCAACCAAGAGCTACGTCCAGTCCCTTCTACTTGAAGGTTTTTCTCCACTATTTTCCAAATAGATTACAACCAAGTATTCAACACCTCTCCAGGCTACAAGTAATTCTTTCTTACCAAGCCTCTTCAGGCTCTAACTCTAACAAAGAGATTTAACGTTTGATCTTCATAACTCACTATGTGTGAGGATATGAAAGTTTTAATATCAGATGAATCTTTTCACAATATTCAAACTAAAGAATACAGACTCATGCTCTTGAAAGAATGCTATAATGAGTGATTATGGATTAGCAAAAGTTGAGCTAGCAAGGTTGTACTGGAAAGAGTTGTTCTTCAGTATCTTAGGTCTTCTATTTATAATGACCTTCTTCTTCACTTGTATTTCTTCAATGGTTATTTTGAATAATCTCATTTAGAGATAGCATTTAATGCATGATATCCATTGTGGCTGATAGCTTGATTGTGGCAAGCGGGATAGTACTCTTGGTTATCGAGGTAGCATGAAATTGGAGGCTCATTGCTCTGAGTATAGCAGCTTGAGAACTTGTTGTTCCTCCTTTGTATACAATCCAGCTTTTTCCAGTCATAAAGTTGTCATCGTACAGATCGTTTTGCAGTATCTCATTGTACGATTCTGCTTTTTGCATTTCTTGATGGTACTATGTTTCTTTTACAGCAAGGTAAAACATTAAAAGCAGATAATACAAATGTAAAGAAAAAATATTCTACTGAAATGAATATCAATCATTTGAAATAAATTCAAGAGATTCGGGTTGCATTTATTTATTCGAAGATGGAGCTCGCTTACTTTAAAAACTCTGTATATTTAGTTATATGTGAGACCAAGTCTGTTTCAACAAATTATTTTGCTCGTCCGATGATGTCTAGTGACGTGGCGGATAGAGTTCGTCTACTATCAAGTCTTTGGACTTGCTGAATCTAAGAGGTTATTTTGATTTCTGTCTAGTAAGCATTTAGAGCCTCGTCTACTTAAGAAAACCAGTCTACTCAAGTAAATAAATAACTTTTACCAAAAAATTGAGCAGCCCGTCTACAAGGGTGGACGCGTATTTTTCAATGAAAACTTATCCCAAGTTTCTATTATGTATAATTAAATATTCCTACATAACTGAAAGCACATGTTAGATCTCAACTAACACTTTGCAAAGCAAATTTAATCATTTTGTTAACATCAAAACTTAGAGATTAATTCAATCCAAATCACTTTGGTTTCAACAATCTCCCCCTTTTTGATGATGACAAAAACTATTTAAATTTGAAAAGCAAAGTCTAAGAGAGCCTGCAGTGCTCCCCCCAAGACAAAACATTCAGATAAATAATCAGTAAAAGCATATGAGACAAACTTCATATAAGCCGATAGATAAATGCAACAGCTTATCAAACTTAGAGTATATATGAAGGAATAAATAAGCATAGCATCAAATATCAGATCAAATAGGCAAACATAAGTATCAGAGCAGTTATCAAGTAGAAAACAAAATATGCATATGTAGACAAATATGAGCTTTTAAAAAAAACTCACTTTTTATATATATATATAAAAATCTCTTTTCTTTTCTTTCTCCCCCTTTTTGTCATCAGCCAAAATGGTAAAAGTAGTGGACCATCATTGTCAGTATAATTAAACAAAAGAAAGATAAAAGGTTAAGGTTAGGCAGGAGGAGGTGGAGGGTTCAGAGTCTGGCTTTTCTTGAAGTCCATCAGGAATTCCAGCATTTTATTGACAACTTCTAAGGTTGGAGCCATTGATGTTTGAACTTGTTATTGGACATCCTCATTAATTTTCTCAGTTATCTTTTCAACCTTTTCATAAACTATTTTGCCAACTCTGTCATCAACTATTTTCCCAAGTATCTCTTCAAGGTTCTGTGGCAAAGCATGTTGTCTTGAACTTTCAACAGATTCTTAAAAAGTGCTTAAGGCTCTGGAGTGTTCAGGGTGATCTGAAGGGTACATCACAGCCAAAGCTAGTGGTTGAGAATAGTGCTTTCCAGATGAGCTTTGTTTGGAGATGGACTCAACAGTTTCTTCTTCAGGACCATCTAAACCAGCAACAGTGGCATTCATGCCAGGTCCTTCAATAATAATATCATCTTCAAGAAGCTCCGAAGGAGGTGAAGAGTGGGCAGGGGGTAAAAAATCTGATGATTTATATAGGAGGGGGCATGGGGGTTTAAATAAATGGAACGCATGGGGTGGGGTAGGGGTATTAAAGGGGATGGTTGGGGGGGGGGGGGGGGGTTTAATGTGGACGGTTGGGTGGGAGGGGGGCAATAATGGGGGTGGGTGGGGGTTTATTTTCTGTTCGAAAGGGGGGCCTAGTGCCTTCAAAGGCGCCATCCGCAGTGCTGCCTCTCTTGCATTGCGCCACGTGGCGCTGCAGGGCAGGGGCACAACTTTTTTGTTTTTATTTTTTTTAATGGTAGGCGCTAGTCAGAGTGGCACCTTTGACACGTCAGAGACAAAAAATAAAAATAAAAAATGCCTTGTGTCCAAAAGGACCCCTCATTGGTAAATAGTTTCAAAACAACCCTAAACTGGTAAATAGTTTCTAAAAGGACCTCATTTTGGTCAAAAAGTCCTCCCTTGCTAGAATCATGGGATTTGTCAGATTCAAAATACTTTGATCAACATACTTTTCTCATATCAGAACATACTCATGTCCATTATTAAGATCAAATCATATTCATTAAGATCAAATCATATTCGTTCTCCCCCTTTTGTCACAACAAAAAGAAAGGAGTAATCATAATAAAAATGTAAAGAAATAAGGAAAGTAATGAAGAAATATATTTTATTCATTATGAGCTTTGATAAGTACATGGTAGTTTACAATAGAGAAACAAAAACTACCTAGATTGACTAAGTAACAAATATAAGGCAACAACCCTTTGCTCCAAGAGTAGCCTAGCTCGCCTTTCTTCATCCAGATGTCTTCTTAAGTCTTCTACTTGCCCTTGAAGCAGATAAACGTCTTGTAATACCACTGTTTGAGAAGTGGAAGCTTCTGTAGACAAGCTTGGGGAAGAGACATACAGAGGAGAGAGCCAGGGTAAGGCTAAAACTGGGGGTGCCTTAGGTATAGAAAGGGGAGAGGTGATGGAAGGGAAGAAAAGTTCATGGAGAGTTTGAAGGGCATAGAAATGAAGAAAGACAAATTTGAAGATAAGACTGATTCTGACAAAGTCAGTATCAGATGAAGGAAACATACAGGAAAGTCTTTCGGACAGAGACAGTCCGGTGATGATTATTTGGATAGGTGGGGAAGAGGTGTTTGAGCTAAAATAATCAATATGGCATAAAAAAGAATTAGATCATGTGACTAACATAAAGAAATACCTAAACCTATGAGGTAGTTACAACAGAAGCAGGATAGTGAGTTCCAGCTAATGTTCTGATGAAGACAACAATAGGTGGGTAGAAGAAAAGTTCTCTATAGGGGTTAAGAATATGAGGTGGAGGATAAAGGATGACAGAGACATCTGAGATACTTGCAAAGAAAAGAGATTACAGATCAGACACAAAGAGTCTCGATGATATGCCAGTTTGTTCTTTCGGAGCAGAGTCCCTGTGAACATTGTTGACGATTCTAGGCAAGTATACCCAGTCGTGCAAGTAATACGGTGGTGAGACCGTTTATCGTTCCCACGAGGACTGTGACAAGTACTAGCACGTACCGAATTGATTATTATCTAAGCGGATATTTGGATTGAAGGGAGCTCGAAAGTAAATACCAAGCCCAAACAAGATTTAAATCTAAAACAATCAAAATAAGAGAAAAAGTTCTTTAAGTATTTATGTCGAACACTTGGAAGGCAGTGAAAAGGATTCTTCAAATATAATAACAACGCTGGGATTATGTTCACTAAACTTCATCCCCATGCAATGACATGATCAATAAACAATTTCTACCTCAAGTATGACAATCAATCCACTAAATTACTCAAGTCCCAATTCCTGGGATGACAAGATCCTAAATCCACTAATAGACCCTAATTCCTTAGGTGGCCTAGATTAATGAAATTGCATTAAGATTAGGGATTACGCGATTGCTAATAAACCTAGTTCCATTCCTAGATACAAGGTTTATTAGGTGATTAGTTTCAGTTCCAGTTCCAATACGAATTTTCCAATTGGATATCAAAACACTAATCGAGTCTTGGGGGTGCTAGCCACAACAAGCATTAAGCACAGAAAATAAATCACTCAATAAAGAAGTAAAACTGTATTACAAGATCAAGTCGGATAAATGAGAATTCAGAGATAGTGAACGCGTTGTCGCGCACGCGTCAAAAAGCGAGCGGTTTGAAAAACATGTGGATAGGGAGCGACAACTCGAGTATCGTCTCACAAGGACTCTTGGGTTGTTGCTAACAGAAAACATCAGTTTTTGGGGGGTTTTGGGTTTGAAATTAAACAAAGAAAACAGAGCAGAAAAAAACAATGCAAACTAAATAATTATCAAATAGCTAAAAACGATCAACCTACTGCTCTCGGTTTCCCACTATCATCGGTTCATATAATTCCATGCCCTATGCAGATTCTAAACCCTTTTCGATTGTAGCATCAATTAACAAGCGAAATCAATACTACGAGACATATGTTCCTATTCCCAAATTAAGCAAACGGGGTGAAGCACGCATGAACTAAGTGAACATGATTGAACACACACGAATTAAGCAAACACGATTAAATATAGGAACACACAATCATCGAAATAAATCAACACCTATTCTATACGATTCTGAATTAAGCAAACAGAACATATAAAACAAGTATTGAAAGAGAATAGCAAACAAAACAGGAATTACAGAACCTCAAGTGCGGTGGAAATCGATTACAGTAGACTAATCCAAGGAGACTAGTTCTCCATTACAAAAGAAACACAAAATGCTAAACCTACTGTTGCAGCCGCAACTGTGAAAAGAAAAGAAAAGAGAAGAAAAAAAACTCCCTCAGTTCTGCCCTAAAACAGACTTAAGTACAGATTCTGGATTCCGCGAGCTCCCGAGGCGAGCACACCTTCGCGAGGCGAATATAATGAACAATCTTCAATGTTTGGCTCTCTCGCGAGGCGAGCTAAGTATTCGCGAGGCGAGACTCTTAAAATTCCAAACTGTCACAGCCGTGACCTTCAACACGGGTAAGCCGTGATGGCTTCTGGTCTTCCAGGGTTGGATTACTCGCGAGGCGAGTCAAGTATTCGCGGGGCGAGACATAAAGGATTGCATTTTCTGGCACAGTCAGCCTTCAGGTTCGCGAGGCGAGTAGCCTCTCGCGGGGCGAAAAACTCCAGAACTGCTTCTTTTTATTACCTGAAAACAAGAAATAGCAGTAAGTACTTTATTCGACTCTAAATCGACTAAATTAATCTAAAAATACTCTAGAGACTCAAAATGCTGCTTAAAGACAATCAAGTCTAATTTGGGCGAAAACGATATATAATTAGCACAAAACCACGGTCATACTAGTCATAAAACTAGATGAGCCAGAGGCTGATCAAAATACCCCAAACTTAAACTTTGCTTGAACCCAAGCAAACTAAAACTCAAAAAGACTCAAGACATGGCAAGCTTAAAAGATTTAATCAACTTTCGCACAAATTTCAAGCAATTCTTCAAAACAATTTTTTTTCTCAACGATTCACCCGTTTTAAACAAAGCAATCCCCACATTCATTTACTCTAAACATTTGAGAACTTCATCATTCAAACAATCATTAATCTAAGCAAGGGATCCAAGTTACACACAAGAGGGAGATCACCAAATTCAAACAACTGCCTTCCTCACAAGGGCATTTAGTGTTTCACTCAACCGCTCAGTTTGTCTAGGTTATCAACATTTCACTCAATTTCACTTTTAAGAACACTTCCCATAAATTTGATTTTCATCTCAAAATGGTTCCCATGGAAAACATGCATGCAACATCAAAAGGTCTTTTAAGGTTGTAATGGGGCCTGGCTAAGGGTAGGATATACAAAGGTACTGGGCTTAAGTCCCTAGGAACTAAGAGAGCATGAGCATTTGATACATGTTGAATTCCCCTCGAGTTCCTTTTTCCATTTTTCTTTATGCTTTGGGTGACTACAACCTTTTTCTTCTAATACTTTTTTTTTTGCCTTTGGCTCCAACCTTTTTATTATTATTTTTCTTTTTTTTTTCAATCCCAAACAACACATCACACCTTGTAGCCACCCCAAACTTAGTTTCTTGCAACCATTCTCTTGCTAAGCTTCCATGCTCTCCTAATCCTCAGATCGGGTTAACATGGTTTTTCCAGATTTTGGCTTGTAACATGAGGTTATCAAGAACAATAGGCTAATCAGGCTCAAAGGGGCTAACTAGGGAACATGCATTAGGGACGGTTTTCTTTTTAGGCCAAGTGGTTATTTACAAAGAAAATCTGCCTAAATCATTTTATTCAAACACATAGACATGCAAACCATAAAGAGATTCAAGCAAATTCGGGAAAGTGCAACTCAAAGGTGATTCTCACAGTTAAAAACATGTTGGAGGCTCAAATCCTCACTTGGACATTTCTGCAAATTGTTTGACCAAGATTCTATCCCTAGTGTGTGCATCCCTTCACCCCAAACTTATCATAAATCATGCAATCACAACAAAATATCTCAAAGTTCAGTTTTCAATTTTTCACATGGGTATTAATTTTCAATATTTCAAGACTTAGGGGGAAATCATCAGCAGTGAACACATAACATGAAATCTATCTATGCAAATTCAATTAAAATCCAGCAAACTTGACGACACAAGACTCAACACACATACTCCTGATCTTCTCAAATTATTAAGGAGCTAAAAGAAAACAAAACAAAAACAAAGCAAGGAAAAGAAAATTAAAAAGAGTAAGGTTTAGAGAAAACTCATGGGGGTGGTTCCACCAGGATCCCACTGTCTGTGATACAGTGGCCACGGAATGCCCAAATTGCAGTATGATCCTCCCGGATCCCATGGCATGCAGCATAAGGCCCACGTGATAGACAAGGGACGGAAGCTTTTTCCATGGTCCCCTAACTTGCAGCCTTGATATGGAAGTGGGTGCTTGACAATCATGGTGACCTCGTCAAGTGCGACGGACTTCTCACTCCCTCTTGGGTCAAGGTTGATCTATTTCTCAATAAAGTCCTCCCAATAAAATCGGGGTTCAACCCCGTGGACTGGCCATGGTGCAAAATCCAGAGGCTTGAACTCCATCACCGGTTGTTCCACAGTGGGAGGTGACAAACAAGTAGAGAGTGTTACTGGTGCTGCTTCAACTTCTGCACGTTCTTCATTCACTGTGTTAACAAATCCATCACCTGTTAAACTTGAAGAAATCTCAGCACACACCACACAAAGGTTAGTGTTAGTACAGTCAGTACATATAGTACAATAAATAGAATCAGAAAAAACTGGAGTGTCTGGAAATTCAACACACAATTCATCCATCCCATCACTTTCAACACATGCATCTAATTCCAAAGGTTCTTCATAATCCTCAAGCATGGTGCAGCAGATGTCCTCCTGATCCTCATTCTCTGTGTTTCTTGGCTGAACAGGGCCCTCAACCTCATATGTCTCATGTTCCATATGGATGTTTTGCTCTTCATACCTTTAAAAACATGCTACACACGAAGCAAATTCATTACAATCAGCACATGAAGTATAATAGATAGAATCAGGGGAGGCATGAATATCTGGAGATTCAACACAAAATTCCTCAATAGAAGTACTCTTGACATCCTTATCAAAATTATCCTCAGAGGAAGTATTGTCAAGAACAACTATTTGTGAATCTGTATGTTCCTCAAGGGAATGTGGAGTTTGCAGTGCAGCCGAGGTGGAAACGATGTAAGCATTTTGAGTGGCAAAATCCTGACGACTTGCCTCCATCCTCTGTTGAAATTCAAGATTACTTGCTTCCATCCTCTGTTGAAATTCGAGATTGTTTGCTTCCATTTGTTGATTGTTCTCTGTCATCCGTTGAGTGTTTTCTGCCATTTGTTATACCATTTCTTCCAGACTGAGTTGGCATATTGTGAGGTCAGGCTGATATTGCTGGCTTACTGCCATTTGATGCACCAAAGAAGCTATCCCATCCAAAACGCCCTGTCCCCCGCTATGTTGGCTAGAATAATCATTCACTCCAAACATGCCAAAATCATTACTAAACTCATAACTCCCACCAGAGTTAGGATATTATATGCATGGTGGTGGCTTATAATCAACATTAGGCATATAACCATACATGTAATTATCCATGGGAAGTACTAAGATTCACAACCAGACAAAGCAGCTGTAACTAATTCAGTAATACAAAAGTTTTTTTTTAAATTTAATTTCTGTTAATAACAACAAGAGTCCCCGGCAACGGTGCCAATTTTTTGAACAAGTTGTCGCACACGCGTCAAAAAGCGAGCGGTTTGAAAAACATGTAGATAGGGAGCAACAACTCGAGTATCGTCTCACAAGGACTCTTGGGTTGTTGCTAACAGAAAAAATCAGTTTTGGGGGGGTTTTGGGTTTGAAATTAAACAAAGAAAACAGAGCAGAAAAAAACAATGCAAACTAAATAATTATCAAATAGCTAAAAACGATCAACCAACTGCTCTCGGTTTCCCACTATCATCGGTTCATATAATTCCATGCCCTAAGCAGATTCTAAACCCTTTTCGATTGTAGCATCAATTAACAAGCGAAATCAATACTACGAGACATATGTTCCTATTCCCGAATTAAGCAAACGGGGTGAAGCACTCATGAACTAAGAGAACATGATTGAACACACGCGAATTAAGCAAACGCGATTAAATATAGGAACACACAATCATCGAAATAAATCAACACCTATTCTATACGATTTTGAATTAAGCAAACAGAAAATATAAAACAAGTATTGAAAGAGAATAGCAAACAAAACAGGAATTACAGAACCTCAAGTGCGGTGGAAATCGATTACAGTAGACTAATCCAAGGAGACTAGTTCTCCATTACAAAAGAAACACAAAATGCTAAACCTACTGTTGCAGCCGCAACTGTGAAAAGAAAAGAAAATAGAAGAAAAAAACTCCCTCAGTTCTGCCCTAAAACAGACTTAAGTACAGATTCTGGATTCCGGGAGCTCGCGAGGCGAGCACACCTTCGCGAGGCGAATATAATGAATAGTCTTCAGTGTTTGGCTCTCTCGCGAGGTGAGCTAAGTATTCGCGAGGTGAGACTCTTCAAATTCCAAACTGTCACAGCCGTGACCTTCAACACGGGTAAGCCGTGATGGCTTCTGGTCTTCCAGGGTTGGATTGCTCGCGAGGCGAGTCAAGTATTCGCGGGGCGAGACATAAAGGATTGCATTTTCTGGCACAGTCAGCCTTCAGGTTCGCGAGGCGAGTAGCCTCTCGCGGGGTGAAAAACTCCAGAACTGCTTCTTTTTATTACCTGAAAACAAGAAATAGCAGTAAGTACTTTATTCGACTCTAAATCGACTAAATTAACCTAAAAATACTCTAGAGACTCAAAATGCTGCTTAAATACAATCAAGTCTAATTTGGGTGAAAACGATATATAATTAGCACAAAACCACGGTCATACTAGTCATAAAACTAGATGAGCCAGAGGCTGATCAAAATACCCCAAACTTAAACTTTGCTTGTCACCAAGCAAACTAAAACTCAAAAAGACTCAAGACATGGCAAGCTTAAAAGATTTAATCAACTTTCGCACAAATTTCAAGCAATTCATCAAAACAATTTTTTTCTCAATGATTCACCCGTTTTAAACAAAGCAATCCCCACATTCATTTACTCTAAACATTTGAGAACTTCATCATTCAAACAATCATTAATCTAAGCAAGGGATACAGGTTACACACAAGAGGGAGATCACCAAATTCAAACATCTGCCTTCCTCACAAGGGCATTTAGTGTTTCACTCAACCGCTCAGTTTGTCTAGGTTATCAACATTTCACTCAATTTCACTTTTAAGAACACTTCCCATAAATTTGATTTTCATCTCAAAATGGTTCCCATGGAAAACATGCATGCAACATCAAAAGGTCTTTTAAGGTTGTAATGGGGCCTGGCTAAGGGTAGGATATACAAAGGTACAGGGCTTAAGTCCCTAGGAACTAAGAGAGCATGAACATTTGATACATATTGAATTCCACTCAAGTTCCTTTTTCCATTTTTCTTTATGCTTTGGGTAACTACAACCTTTTTCTTCTAATACTTTTTTTTTGCCTTTGGCTCCAACCTTTTTATTATTTTTTTTCTTTTTTTTTTCAATCCCAAACAACACATCACACCTTGTAGCCACCCCAAACTTAGTTTCTTGCTCATGCTCCTTTATAGATCAGGATTCGCGTCACGACCGTGATGGCCATCACGGCCTGGCCGTGACACTTACTGCCTTGGCACGCTTTCAAATATTGCAGCATCACGGCCGTGATGCTCATCACGGGCAGGTCGTGATAGCTTCTGCCTTCACCAAATGATCTGTCACGACCGTGATGGCCGTCACGGCTTGGCCGTGACAGATTCTGCCAAGAGGGGGTCTGGTTCCATTAACATGTCACGGCCGTTATGGGTATCACGGCTAGGCCGTGACAACTTCTGACTTTTCATTCTTTTCTCTCAATTATTGCTCGATCACGGCTGTGAGGGTTATCATGGCCAGGCCGTGATGAGTTCTTCCTGGGTCATTTTCTTCACTTTTTAAGCTCTGACTTCATCCAAGCTCCATCATGGCCAATCTTGAGCATTTTTCCTTTAATTCCTGCAAAACAACACCAAGAAACCGCCTCACCCGATCCAAGGTAAAAACTAATAAAATCTAATCAAATATGCCTAAACTATATGAGAAATGCATGCAAAAATGTACAGGAATTATGATGTGAAATTACACTATCAAATCACCCCAAGCTTATTCAATTGCTTGTCCTCAAGAAATCACTAAGGACAGCAGATATAGACAATCAGATTACGGATAGTGAGCCAAGAACCCTAGTAAATAATCCAAGTAACAGGCATCTCAAATAATTCAACAAGAGACAATCAGCTCAAGTCCAATTAGAGGCTTAGGTTTCTTAGACTCATATTCTCACTGATTCGGGCACTCTTTCTCACCTGAAGGTCACCCCAAGCTTGTTCATTTGCTTGGTTATCTTTCTCACCTCACTCAAGTGTTAGGGACATAAGACAATTCGCTCCATTTTCCTCAAGGAATGAATTCTACCATAGGCTTGACTATCAACCAAATTTCTACTTTTATTAATGAAAACAATTAAGAATCAAGAGGTCTTTTCTTTGATTGTAACGTGGCCATGGGATTTTTCGTTAGGTGGGGAAGTCAAGAAAAGGAAATTTCAAAAGGGCTAAACACAATCAAGCATTGCAAAGCATAAACTTCTAAAATACCTTTTTGGGTTTTGATTCCTTTTTCCACCTTTCTTTCTTTCTTTTTATTTCATTTCTCACTTTCTTTTGTCATCCCCTTCTCCTTAGATTTTTCTTTTTCTTTCATTTGGAGAAGGGGAGATTTTCAGCTCAAGAGAATTATTTTTCTGATTTTCTCATCCCAAACTTTTTCAACTACCTTTTTACCATTTTGTAATACTTTAGAAGGTCCCTTATCAAGCATCATTCATCCACATATTTCAAGGTACCAAGAAAAGCATTTTATTCATGTAGGCTCAAAATTGGGCAACTAAGAGGTAGCATTTAGTCATTCAAAGCTCGGAAGGCCGGAAAAATACCTAGTGCCTCAATCATTTTCAAAAATGTTTTCAAAAATTTTTTAAGCTTCAAAATGGTTTCAAGCCAAGTTCTAGAGAATACAAACCAAGAGGAATAACACTCTAATACAAGGAATGAGGTAAATTTAGTGAGTACCCCTTTTGGCTCAAAATCTCACATTTTGTAGTTCAAAAATCAGTGAGCAACACAAATCTATGAAACCATATGCTAATTATCAACCATCACAGATCATCTCAAGCATTTTCATTTGTAGCCTTATCACAAGAATGAAAAATTGGGTTAAAAAATTCACTATCTTAATTTATTTGGCACTTAATTCTCACAATTGGATGCAAAATTCAGGCAAGGGGCAATCTAATCATGTGAACATGCAAAGCTATCATGCAAAACTATATGAATGCAACATGAACAATGCGAATGCAAAATACCCCTACCCCAAGCTTAAGAACTTACATTGTCCCCAATGTAAATAATCAAGTTGGAGAGAGGAAAGAAAAATTGGAACGACTTACCAAGGCGGCAGAGGGTGCTGGTTCACATGCCTAGTCAGAAGGAATTGCATGAAAATTGGGTCACGGCCGTGATGTTTATCACGGGCAGGCCGTGATGCATTCTGGTTCATAGGAGTGGCTTGTCACAGTCGTGACCTCCATCACTGCTAGGCCGTGATGCTCTCTGATCTTCAAGGTCCTTCCATCACGCCCGTGATGGGGATCATGGCCGAGCCGTGATCCTTTCTGATCTTCAACTCTGGCTCATCACGGCCGTGAACAGTGTCATGACCTAGGCGTGATGGTTGCTGACTTTGGTGTCTCTGCCCTTTTTGCTTCTCCTTCCTCCTTTCCTTGAAAACACTTAACAAACCTATTAATCAATGATATTTTCCTCTTGATCTTCTCAAATTATTCAAGAGGGCAAAATCAAAAACAAAAGGAAAATGAAAAGAAAACTTGGGTTGCCTCCCAATAAGCGCTTCTTTAACGTCACTAGCTTGACATGCTTCTTTCAATTAACTGGGGTCTGCTGGGCGTAGAAGTGCAAGAACACTTCTCTACAATGGAACTCCTCCAAAGAGCTATTTTTGCTTATAAGGCCAATAATTGCTCTTCCGCTTTGCCCTTTTCACTCTGAGCCTCGTGGCCTTTTTCTTACTCCCTCCCGGCGGAGGTTCTGTTTTCACATAATGAGCAGATCCAACTTCATCACCAATTGATGCATCATTTGTCTTGCAGAGCTTCAGAGTTGCTTTCACATTGATCTCTTCCTTCTTCTCAGGAAAGGAGGAGTGGTGCTGATGTGCAACGACTTTTTTTGCCACTGTATCCACAATATCCATGCGGAAACAATCCTCTTCATCGCTCGGGCGATGCAAGCTTCAAATACATTGAAAGTGACTTCTTCCTCTTGCACTCTGATTCGCAGTTGGCCTTTTTGTACATCTATCAAAGCGCGACCAGTCGCTAGAAAAGGTCTCCCCAATATGAGCGGAACTTCTGCATCCTCCTCCATGTCTAATATCACAAAGTCCGCTGGGAAGATAAACTTATCCACCTTTACCAGAACATCTTCCAGAATACCATAAGGACGCTTGATGGATCTATCAGCTAGTTGCAATGCCATCCTTGTTGGTTTCACCTCACCACCTCCAAGCTTGTTCAAAATTGAAAGCGGCATCAAATTGATACTCGCTCCCAAGTCACACGGCCTTCCCAATAGCAACACTCCCAATGGTGAAGGTAATTGTAAAACTATCGGGATCTTTAAGCTTTGGAGGTAGCTTCTTCTGAAGTATCGCACTACACTCCTCTGTCAAGGCAACAGTCTCACCTTCTTTGAATTTTCTTTTCTTTGTGAGCAACTCTTTCATGAACTTTGCATAGGTTGGCATCTACTCTAGTGCTTCAGTAAAGGGTATGTTGATCTGTAACCGCTTGAAGATGTCAAGGAACTTGGCAAACTGTTCTTCCTTCTCATTTTTCTTGCTCAAATAAGGATAGGGCAACTTCACATAAGAGGGGATCTCTTGAGGCTTGTCTCCATCTTTCAAAATATGACTTTTAGTTCTCCTCAAAATCGAATTCTCGTCCACTAGCTTCTCCCTCTTGTCTTTTTCTTCCTCCTCTACTACAACCTTTTTGCCTTTTTCCTTATTCAAATTAGTTTTTTCAGCATTCACCTCTGTTTTTTCATCAACTCTATGATTTTTCACCAAGGGCTCACCACTCTCTCCCTCAAGGCTTTTACCACTCCTCAACACAATAGCATTGCAATGCTCTTTAGGATTGGTTTGAGTATTACCTGGAAAACTGCTGCTAGATTGCTCCGCTAGGTGCTTTGCAATTTGTCCAACTTGAACCTCCAAGTTTTTTATAGAAGCATCTGTGTTTTTCTGGTTTGTCATGGACACTTGCATGAATTGATTGAGGGTGTTCTCCAATATAGAAATCCGGTCTTGAGGCGGTGGTGTGGGTTGAGGCTTGCTTGCTTGTCCGACATCTTGTTTCCAACCAAAACTCGGTTGATTCCTCCATCCTTGGTTGTAGTTGTTGGAGTATTGGTTGTTGCTTGGCCGCCCATAGTTCCCCATATAATTAGCTTCCTCATGGGAACTAGGTGGCGCCTCACAATTTCCATTATCATGATCTCCTCCACAAAAATCACATCTCATTACCTGTTGATGTGGCGTGGTTGTCCCTTGAACCGTTTGGAGTTGTTGCGGGAGTTGAGCTAGTTGCTCGGTAATGGACTCCAATTGTTGTGTCATGAGTTTATTCTGAGCCAAAAGTTCAGATTGTGAATCTAACTCCAACACTCCCCTTCTTGATGTGGGACCTCGATCATGATGCATCAAATAGTCATTCGATGCCAGAGCCTCTATCAAAATCAGCACTTCCTCTGCTGTCTTTGTGTTCATGGACCCTCCAGCTGAGGCATCCAACATATACCTGGTTGACGGCCTCAGTCCATTGCAGAATGTTTGAATCTGAGTAAGATCATCAAACCCATGATTTGGACATCTTCGGAGCAATTCCTTGAACCTTTCCCAAGCGTCATGAAGAGTCTCACCTTCTTGTTGAGCGAAGCTTATGATGTCACCCCTTGTCTTCACAAATCTTGAGGTGGGGAAGAACCTTGCAAGAAAATTTTCCTCTAAGTCATCCCATGTAGTGAAGCTCCCACTTGGTTGAGATCGGAGCCAATACTTGGCTCTATCTCTTAGCGAGAAAGGGAACAATCTGAGGCGAAGTGCCTCATCGGAAACACCGTTCTGCTTGCTCGTATCACACAACTCCAGGAAGTTGGAGACATGACTATTAAGATCTTTGTTCTCCAACCCGACAAATGTATTTTGTGAGACCAAATTCAAGAGAGCTGGCTTGATTTCAAAATTGTTGCAGTTAATTGGGGGCCTCACTATGCTAGTGACATGCCGATTGATATTTGTATTGCCATAGTCACCAAGTGTCCTCCGTGGTGGAGCACCTTCACCATTGCCTACCATTCTGAGCTCTTCTTGATGAACTTGAGAGGTGGAAGTGTCTTGTTCTTCTTCTTGCTGTTCTAACAGTTTCTGCTCTCTTACTTGCCTTCGATTCTTCCTAGCTGTTCTTTCAATATCAGGATCGTGGAGGAGTTGATCAGCTGGGATAGTACCTCGCATACACAAACAATCTTGCAAACAAGAGTGTTAGCAGTAAAAGTCAGCACACAAACAGCAAATATACCAGAAAAATATGACAGCAATCCAGAACACTTTTTTTTTTTGCTTAAATTAGTAATAGAAATGGGTATGCTAATATTGAAACACAGTCCCCAGCAACGACGCCAAAAACTTGTTGACGATTCTAGGCAAGTATACCCAATCGTGCAAGTAATACGGTGGTGAGACCGTTTATCATTCCCACGAGGATTGTGACAAGTACTAGCACGTACCGAATCGATTATTATCTAAGCGGATATTTGGATTGAAGGGAGCTCGATAGTAAATACCAAGCCCAAACAAGATTTAAATCTAAAACAATCAAAATAAGAGAAAAAGTTCTTTAAGTATTTATGTCGAACACTTGGAAGGCAGTTAAAAGGATTCTTCAAATATAAGAACAACGCTGGGATTAGGTTCACTAAACTTCATCCCCATGCAATGACATGATCAATAAACAGTTTCTACCTCAAGTATGACAATCAATCCACTAAATTACTCAAGTCCCGATTCCTCGGATGACAAGAGCCTAAATCCACTAATAGACCCTAATTCCTTAGGTGGCCTAGATTAATGAAATTGCATTAAGATTAGGGATTACGCGATTGCTAATAAACCTAGTTCCATTCCTAGATACAAGGTTTACTAGGTGATTAATTTCAGTTCCGGTTCCAATACGAATTTTCCAATTGCATATCAAAACACTAATCGAGTCATGGGGGTGCTAGCCACAACAAGCACTAAGCACAGAAAATCAATCACTCAATAAAGAAGTAAAACTGTATTACAAGATCAAGTCAGATACATGAGAATTCAGAGATAGCTACACCTAACCCCAACAATGGAGGTTTAGCTACTCATGATCATAGATACAACCAAAGAAATATAGATTAGAGGGAGGAAAAACTCCATGGAATCCTTGTGCCACTGCCTCTGGTTCAGAGAGAGTATTGTAGGGTTTCAAAACTCCAAAAACTGTTTTTCTTCTGTTGTGCTCGTGCTCCTTTATAGATCAGGATTCGCGTCACGGCCGTGATGGCCATCACGGCCTGGCCGTGACGCTTACTGCCTTGGCGCGCTTTCAAATATTGGAGCATCACGACCGTGATGCTCATCACGGGCAGGCCGTGATAGCTTCTGCCTTCACCAAATGATCTGTCACGACCGTGATGGCCGTAACGGCTTGGCCGTGACAGATTATGCCAAGAGGGGGTCCGGCTCCATTAACATGTCACGGCTGTGATGGGTATCACGGGTAGGCCGTGACATCTCCTGACTTTTGCATTCTTTTCTCTCAATTATTGCTCGATCTCGGTCGTGAGGGTTATCACGGCCAGGCCGTGATGGGTTCGGCTTGGGTCATTTTCTTCACTTTTTAAGCTCTTTCTTCATCCAAGCTCCATCATGGCCAATCTTGAGCATTTTTCCTTAAATTCCTTCAAAACAACACCAAGAAACCGCCTCACCTGATCCAAGGTAAAAAATAATAAAATCTAATCAAATATGCCTAAACTATATGAGAAATGCAGGCAAAAATGTATAGGAATTATGATGTGAAATCACACTATCAAACAACTGTGTACTGATAGTCATCAGGTACAATAGTGAAAGAAGATTTTTGATTTTGAAAGGAGTGGACAGGTGAAGGAAGAAGAGATACAACAGAGAGAGTTTGAATAAAAATGGCAGATGGAGAAGAGACAGGTGGGGTGATGATACCTTGGCAAAGGTCTTCACCATCTTCCTCTTCTTACTGGGATGAACAGGAACATCCACCGATTCCTCAGCTTCACTAGTCTTCCTCTTGGGAGAGGGTCTCTTCAGTTTCAACCACAAGGGCTCAACTATCTCAGAAGAATCTTCAAACACCAAAGGTTGCAGTTCTGGATTTTGGTCTTATCTGGCCACCTTTCCAGACGATTTGAAAAGTCTCTTGGAGATAGGGACTTCAGGTTCATCGGTGGAAACCATTGGTTCTTCCTCCTTCTGCTCAACAGTCGGCTTCTTCTTCTTCTTCTTCTTCTTCTTCTTCTTCTTCTTCTTCTTCTTCTTCTTCTTCTTATCAACAACCTCCTCATCAGCAAGAGGGATTCCCTTGATTTCCATCATAGGCAGTATCTTCTTGTCTATGGGCAGTGACATGTCCACAAAGTGAACATCACTGGGAACAAACAGCTTGTTCCTGAAGACCCTTGTCAGCAACATCCCATAAGGACAGGTCTGCATGTTGGTTCTCTTGATCAGAGTCTCAAGGTATAGGTAGATAAGGTCGTTGATGTCAACCTTGATTTTGTGGATCAAGTGGTACAGAGAAAATCTGTCCTTCTTGGTCACAGTCTCGTGAGTCTTTCCTTGGCATTGCGCACTCCAACAACAATTTGTGCAGGAATCTACACTTGACCACCATGTTAACGGGTTTAGGGTTCACAGGCTTGGGAACACCAAAGATGGCAATGTTGACATTGTCAACTCCCACCTCATCTTCCCAGTTGGGTGTGAAGCTAGCTCCGATTCTTGGACATTTTGTGACAAGCTCTAGAGAGCTAATGGGGAAGAGAAGGGTTCTATCCCCCATTTCAGCCTTAAAGCTCTAGATTCCGTTGAGTCTGTTGGTGACAACCACGACATTTCTCCAGAACGTTTGAACGAGCTTAGGGTGAACAAACTCCTTTATGTTGAAGAAAGGAGTCCATTTGGAGTATTCCAACTCTTCAGTGACATCCATACCTAGCTTCTTCATCTGTTGAAGATCAACAGTCTTTCCCGGAATGATCTTCTCGATCTCAGTAACTTTGAGATTGTATTTCTCAGCAATTTCTTTTGTAGAGAGACTCTTGGATGATTCAATTTTTGAGAGAAAACGGTTATAGTGTTTTGTGAGAGAAGAGGGTTTGAAAGATGAGAAGACAAAGAGATTTTGGAGTATTAAAATGTAAAGGTTCAACCTTTATGATCTATTGTCTTTTATAGTCATAAAAGTAGGAGAGAGAAAAATAACATTTTTAATTCAAAATGGCACGATTTGTATGGGGAACCGAAACACCCACTTAAGACATAATGAAAACATGGTTTCAAGATATATAAATTACCGTGCACATGATTAGCTTCATATAAGGAATGGTATTAAACACTTAATAGCCATTTCAACAAAACTGTTGAGTTCTTAGCATAGTGACTCAGTAGAGTTAGACGGGTAAATATAGACAGGTGATAAAACACAGACAGGTTAACATTCAGACATGTCATTCAACAATGCAATGCATGTTTAGATTATCTCTAATAAATAAAAACCTTTCTTCTGCTAAGGATTTAGTGAAAATATCAGCCCATTGATTTTCAGTTTTAACAAACTTAATATCAAAGATGCCTTTCTGAACATAATCCCTAATAAAATGATGTTTAATTTCAATATATGCTTAGCCTTAGAATGCTGAGTTGGATTCTTAGTTAATCATAAAACACTGGAATTATCACACCATACAGATATGTTATGTTCATAAATAGAGTAATCCTCAAGTTGATGTTTTACCGATAAGAGTTTAGAGCAGCAACTAGCAGCAGAGATGTATTATGCTTCAGTTGTACACAGTGCAATAGTTGTCTGTCTCTTGCTTGACTATGAGACTAAACTTTCTCCAATGAAGTGACATCCTCCACTTTTGCTTTTTCTTTCTATTTTGTCTTCAGCAAAATCAGCATCACAATATCCGACTAATCTGTATTCTTTTGATCATAAATACAGCAAACTAAGATTAGTAGTTCTAAGAAAATATCTAAATATTCTTTTAACAGCCTTAAGATGAGATTCTCTAGGATCATATTGGAATCTAGCACACATACAGACACTAAATTGAATGTCGGGTCTAATTGAAGTTAAGTACAATAGAGAGCCAATCATACCTTTGTAGACAGTTTGGTCTACCTTTTTACCTACATCATCTTTGCTTAGTTTTACATTAGGTTGCATAAGGGTTTTCATTAGCTTTGCGTTTTCCATTTTGTATTTCTTGAGTAACTTCTTGCTATACTTTTGTTAATGGATGTAAATTCCATCACTTGTCTGCTTGATTTGTAATCCAAGAAAGAACTTCAATTCTCCCATCATGCTCATCTCAAATTCAGCTTGCATTAGATTTGAAAATTCTTTGCACAGCTTTTCATTAGTTGCTCCAAAAATAATATCATCAACATATATTTGAACTAAGATAAAGTTCTCTTTAGAGCATTTCTTGAACAGAGTAGTGTTTACTTGTCCTCTAGTAAAACTATTATGCATGAGAAAAGAACTAAGCTTATCATACCATGCTCTAGGTGCTTGTTTCAAACCATATAATGCCTTTTTAACTTTGAAAACGTGATCTGGTTTATCAGTATCCTCAAAACCAGGGGGTTGTTTAACATACACTTCTTCTTCAATTATACCATTTAGAAAAGCATATGACATTAAAATGTGTATGTCTTCTATTCTATCTACAGGTGCAAAGGTTTCAGTATAATCAATACCTTCTTGTTGGTTATAGCCTTGAGCTACTAACCTTGCCTTATTTTTGACAACTTTACCATCTTCATCCAATTTGTTTCTGAAGACCATTCTTGTTCCAATAACAGATTTGTTTTAAGGCTTGGAGACAAGAGTCCAGACATCATTTCTGGTGAACTGGTTAAGTTCTTCTTGCATAGCAAGAATCCAACTTTCATCCTCAAGAGCTTCTTCAATACGTTTTGGCTCTAATTCTGATAAAAAAAGCCATATTGCTTGATTCTTTTAGAGTGGATCTGGTTGTTACTCCTTCAGAAGGATTTCCAATAATAATATCCTTAGGATGATGAGTGATGAACTTCCAATCCCCTTTGAGATCAACATGAAGATCTTGACTTGTCTGTTGACTCGTCTGCTGACTTATCTGCTCCACTTGTCTGCCAGCCTCAAGCATAGGTTCTGTTTTGGCTAGATCGGGTTATTGACTTTCTGGCTTGTTTATATCAAGACCTGCAAGATCATCTTCTAGATCTGATAGTTCTTTATCAATCTTTAATCCATCATTGATTTTAACATGAACAGATTCTTCAATAATACACGTTCTTGAATTGTAAACTCTAAAAGCCTTAGACATTTCAGAATATCCTACGAAAATAACTTTATCTACCTTATAATCAAACTTTCCAAGATTATCCCTGGTATTCAGAGTAAAACATTCACATCCAAAAGCATGAAAATAAGATATGTTGGGGATTTTTCCTTTCCACAATTCATAAGGAGTCTTCTTTAGAAAAGGCCTAACAAGTATTCTGTTTTGTATATAACAAGTAGTGTTTATAGCTTCTTCCCAGAAGTACTTAGGGAGATTATTTTAATTGAGCATAGATCTAGCCATCTCTTGCAGAGATCCGTTGTTTCTCTCAACCACTCCATTTTGCTGTGGAGTTTTAGGTGCAGAGAAATTGTGAGAGATTCCATTCTCCTCACAAAACTGTATAAACTGCTCATTTTCAAATTCTCCCCCATGATCACTTCTAAGGGTAGAAATACAGAAACCCTGCTCATTTTGTACTCTTTTGCAGAATACTGTGAAGGCCTTAAAAGACTCATCCTTGTGGGTTAAGAGTACACATGTATGTCTAGAATAGTCATCAACTATGACAAATCTATATTTTCTTCCAGCCAGGCTGACAACACTAGCTGGTCCAAACAGATCCATGTGTAACAACTGAAGAGGTTTAGAGGTTGATACTTGGTTTTTAGATTTGAACTTGATTTTATCTGTTTACCTCTCTGACATGCATCACACAAGACATCTTTCTTAAAATTAATATCAGGCAATCCTCTCACAAGGTTATTCCTTTTTAATTTAGAAATTAGTTTCATACTAGCATGTCATAGTTTCTTATGCCATGACCATCTCTCATCCTCTTTAGACATCAGACGGGTTACACTTTGATTTGAGAGATCAGACAGTTCAATCTTATAAAGATTTTGTTGCCTTTTAGCTGAAAAGAGGGTTTTACCACAACAGTCTTTAACTATGCATACATCCTAGGTAAAGGAAACATCAAATCACACATAATTGACTTATGCTAAGCAAATTGTGTCTTAATCCTTTAACCATAAGAACATTAGATATAGAGGGAACAGGGGGTTTACCACCAATAGTACCAATTCCTATAACTTTTCCTTTCTAATTCCCTCCAAAGGCAACGTGTCCTCCTTTCTTAAGTTGGAGGTCTAGGAACATAGACCTTTCTCCTGTCATATGACGTGAGCAACCACTGTCCAGGTACCAACAGTGGTGTTTTCTTTGTCCTGTTGAGGACATCTGCAACAAAAATTATTTGATCTTTAGGTACCCATATTTTTCTGGGCCCTTTTCTGTTAGTTCTAGGAGTCTATGAAGACCTCCTTCTCTTCTTATGGATACACTTAGACATATCATGTCCATTTTTTCCACAGAAGTTATAGACATGTGTAGACTTGATTACAATTTACTTAACAGATACTGTAGAAGCTTTACTTGATACTTTATGATGTGTCAAATGGACATATCCAATACCTTCTTTGTTAACAGAGTGCCTCTGACTGCCAAGTACCTTAGTCAGATTGTCTCTACCATTAACAAATTTGTCAAGATCAGAAGTGAGCTCTTCCACTTTCTGTTGATGTTTTCCAACTTCTTCAGATGGTGATGTTTCACTTGATATCTTAGCTTCATTAGACTTTTCAGTCTTCAACTCACCGTTTTCTCTAGCCAGCTTCTCACACTCTTGAGATTTCTGTTTATGCTCACTGGTGAGCTTTACATACTCTTTCTTGAGGGATTTGAAGGCCTTAGATAAGCAGTTGGATTCCTCCAGAAACTCCTCATAGGAATCAAGTAATTCTTCATAGTCAGGATGTACCTCACCGTCTGAGTTTGAGTTTGAGTTAGTGTTGGCCATCAGAGATTGGCTTCTTCCTCTGTTTCTTCATCAGAAGATGTTGACTCCAGATCCTCCCAAGTAGCCATCATTCCTTTCTTATTCTTCTAGAAGAATTTCTTAAAAGGGGCCTTCTTGAGTTGAGGACATTCATCCTTGACGTGACCAGGCTTCTTGCACTCATAGCAGACAATTAAACTTTTGCTTGTTGAAGTAGATTCTTTGAAGTTATTGTCCTTGTTGAACCTTCTGAATGGCTTATCCCTCTTGAACTTCTTTTTCTGTAGGAGAAGCTTTATCTTCCTAGTCTGGAGAGACAATTCTTCATCACTCTCAGAATCCTCGTGTTCAGACAGGTCAGCATCACTGGATGACTCGTCTGCCTTTAAGGCCTTGGAAGCTTTTGTTGACTTTTGATAAGCCTTTAGTGCAATTGACTTGCCCTTCTTTGGTGCAACTTCGTCTCAAAGTTCTTGCTCATGAACAGTGAGTGTTCGAAGAAGTTCATCCATAGTCAAGGTAGTGAGATCCTTGGCTTGAGAGATAGCAGTGACCAAAGGTCTCCACTGTTTAGGTAGACTTCTCAGAATCTTTCCAACCTTCTCAATGTCGGTGTAGACTTTGCCGAGAGATTTTAAACTGTTGACTATAGTTTGAAATATTCCTATCATTTGAGCAACATATTCTCCTTCCTCCATGACAAACAATTCATACTTTCTGACAAGTATGACAATCTTTGACTCTTTGACTTTGACTGTTCCTTCATGTGTGACAGCTAAAGTGTCCCATATTTCTTTGGCAGAGTCACATGCACATACCTTCTCAAACTCCTCAGGACTGAGAGCACAAATGATATTGTATCTAGCTTTGTGGTTCAGCTCCCATTTTGTCTTTTCTATAGTAGTCCACTGAGCTTTTGGCTTGTCAGTGTCATCATCATTCTTGGGAATGAATGGACCATCTGTAATGACATCCCAGAGATCAGAGTTAACAGATAGAATGAACCATTGAAATCTATCTTTCCAATAGTTGTAGTTTTCTCCATTGAAGTAAGGAGGTCTGGTTAGGGAAGCTTCTTCAGTCTGGTGACTTCCGCTTGAACTAGCTCCAGCAATCATGTCTATTCGTCAGGACCTTTTACCTTGCACTGTTAGATGCTCAACCCAGAGTCTGAGCTCTGATACGAACTGAAATAGACAACTATAAGCACGAGAATGGGGGTTGAATTGTGTTTATCAGACTTTGAACAAAGTTGAAAACTTTTCGCGTATAGAAGCTTAGTTCAAACGAGAAGAAACATACTGGATAGACAGGTGACCTATCTGATGAAATTTTAACAGAGACTTAGGAAAAAACACCACTTAATAAATGGATAAGAAGACTAAAGCAACTAAAGAGTTTATCAAGAAAGAGATATTGACACAGCTATTTATCCTGGTTTACTCTTCAAAGCAAAGAGCTACGTCCAGTCCTTGGTAGCACCAAGTTTTATCCACTATAACTGATCAGGTTACATACTCCAAGTATTGTTTGCACACCTAGCCTCTTCAGCCTCCAAGACAAGTATTCTTTGCACACTTAGCCTCTTCAGGCTCTCACAGATTTGTTTTGAGAAATGTGGTTTGTAATAAATACAACTTCAGACAGACAGATCTTTCACTAACACTTAGAATGGATTAAATGTAAAGCTTAGGAAAGCCTGCGTAATAACTTCAAATGATTGAAGAATACAGAATGAAAGAATGAAGATATTTACGCGCAGAGTAATGGCTCTTTAATGCTATATGTATTCTCTATCTCTTCATCTTCAAAGACTTCTGTATTTATAATCTTTAAGCAATTAAGATCCATTAGAGACATTCCCTCAGATGTTGGCTACAAGAAGAACTTCATTAAATGCAATAGAGTCGTTCTGGGTAGCCATTAATGCAATAGGAACGTTGGTTGTACTCTAACTTAATGGATCATGGCTTTATGCATCATGAAACAACCATATCAGAGTTGTGCATAGTGCTTTTTGTACTTTGCTGAGTACAATTCCCTTTTTGTGAAAGGACCAGAGGTACTAGGGAATAAAGCACGTTGGAAGCATTCTTTAAATGGTCATTGGTTCTGATATCCGAGGTTGCTTGAGAGAGTAACTTCTGACTTTTCTTGATAAGCGTGAGACTAAGTAGAAGAGAAGGCTTCAAGTCTCTTTCTGATAGGACAGCTCACAAAAGCTTGTTAGGTCCTTGGTTCTTCAACGAGCAACTTCATACAAGTGTAGGAACTCATGGAGAGACAGGTTGAAGACGTATCTTGAAAGAAGTCAATAATCGTAGTCAGCAGACAAGTTGACTTTCGCTTATCCAGACAGGTAGTCACTTATATGAGCAGATAGATGATTCTTACTGTTTTTTATCTGTACACTAGATAGATAGTTAACAACCAATATGAAGGTTAATTAAATCACTAACCAATGTTTAGTTCTCATTAAAACTTAGGAAAATGCACATCAAACATTTTAGAGACTTAACAAAACAAGCATATACAAACTATACAACCCAAGACTAACACATATTGACATAAGGTAAATTTTAGTGTGTTACAATTCCACCCCCTATAAAAATTTTGTCCTCAAAATTTCTACTAACTTTGAGCAAACATATGTGGTTATGACTCCTTCATCTTGCTCTCCAACTCCCAAGTGAAATAGACAACTATAAACATGAGAAGGGGGGTTGAATTGTGTTTATCAGAAATTAAAACAAAGTTAAAAACTTTTCGCACTTAGAAGCTAGGTTCAAACAAGTTTGAAAAACACTGCACACACAGGTGACCTGTCTAGTGTGATTTTAACTGAAAAACACACAAGCACACAACTTGAAAACAAGTTTGATATTCACACTTTAACCCCTTTAGTTAGACAGTAGTTAATATAATCATAGCAACTAAAAATTTTAAGGCAAGAGAGTTAAACACAACTATTTATCCTAGATCACCCTTTAACACTAGGGCTACGACCAGTCCTTGACTACACCATGTTTTCTCCACTATAATTGATCAGGTTATAGTCACCAAGCATTTTTTGCACACCTAGCCTCTTCAGGCTCTAAGACAGGTATTCTTTGCTCGCCTAGAATCTTCAGGCTCACTCAGGTTCGTTTGAGAGAATGATTGTAATTAATACAATTTGCAAGTCTTTCACTACTAGTCAGATGATTGAATTAAATGTAAGTTTTAGAAAGGCCACGTAATAACTTCAAATGATTGGAGAATACAGATTGAAAGAATGAAGAAATGAATGCGCTAAGTAATGGCTCTTTAATGCTGTGTGTTCTCTATCTTCATCTTCAATGACTTCTATATTTATAGACTTCAAGCATTTAAGATCCGTTAGAGACATTCCTTCAAGTGTTGGCTTCAAGCAGAGCTCCATTAAATGCAATAGAGTTGTTCTTGGCTGCCATTAATGCAATATGAACGTTGGTTGTACTCTAACAAGGGGGATCAAGGCTTTATGCATTGTGCAATAGCCAAATCAGAGTTGTGCAAAATGCTTTTGTACTTTGCAGAGCACATTTCCATTTTCGTGTAATAACCAGAAGTACTAGGAAATAAAGCATGTTGGAAACATTCTTTATCTGGACTTCATTTTTGATTTCCTAGGTTGCTTGTGAGAATAACCTCTTGACTTTCTTGATAAGTGTGAGATAGAAAGCTTCAGAGTCTTTTACATGTAAGGACAACTTTTAAAAGCTCTTTGTACTTGTGCTCCTCATCGAAGGACCATAGACGAGTGTGAGGGCTTCACAGAGACAAGTTGAATCTTTAAAGCAAATAGTTAACATCCCAGTCAGTATACATGTTAACTTTTGTTTCTTTAGACAAGTGATCTTTTATGTGGGCAGGCAGGTGAGAAAGTGAATTCTTACTATTGTGATCTGCACACTGGATAGACAGGTTAGTAATCAATATGAAGGTTAATTAAATCATTAACAAATGTTTAGTTTCCATCAAAACTTAGGGAAATGCATATCAGACATTTTAGATACTTAACAATCTCCCCCTTTTTGATGATGACAAACATTCAGATGATTTAATGAACCTTAGAAAATATCAACAGATAAGTCATACAAGATTCAGACAGGTTGAAAAATTTTCTTAACCAGATATGTTGTGCAGACAGGTGCACTTAGGTTCAATTCATATTAGGAGTTCTTTAAAAACACAAAATCAGAGTGAATATATCGGTTAAGAGTGCATTTAACTTAGAGTTATTTGTTAAGTAATTATGATAAGTTATGCAGCTCAGACAAGTCAATTTCAATCATCTTAATCCTCTTTACTTTCTCCCCCTTTTGTCAACAACAAAAAGGAAAAATAATAATGCAGAAAAGCATAAGACAGAAAAGATAGAAGATAAAAGATATATTTCATTCATCATAAGCTATTTACAAGGCAGATTTTAAAACTAACACCTACTGAGACTGACTAAAGATTAAAAATAGAGATTCAACTCTCTTTTCTAACAACAGCCTAGCACGCCTCTCTTCATCCAGGTGTCTTCTAGTTTCCTCTCGCTGAGCTTGAAGCAGATTGAAGTGATGCAAATCCACCATCTGAGTAGTGGGGGCTCCTGTGGTCAAGCTAATTGATGTTGCAGACAGGTCTGAATGCCAGGGCAAGGCCAAAACTGGGGGTGCCTTGGGCACAAAAAAAGGTGAAGAAATACGAGGGAAGACATACTGATGAAGGGTTCTATAATAAAAGAAAGGAAGAAAAGCAAGTTTAAACAAAGGTCTGGTTCTGACATAATCAGTATCAGTAGATGAAAAGACCGAAGACAGTCTCTCAGATAGAGATAGACGAGTGACTCTAATCTGAGTAGGAGGGGGAATAGGCGTTTGTGCAAGAATAGAAGGAGGTAGGGTTAACAGAAAATCTATGTAACAAAAGAAAGAGTTAGAACATGTAACTAACATAAAGAAATACCTAGACATAGAAGGTAACATTACAACAAAGGCATGGTAGTGAGTCCCTTCCAATGTTCTAATGAAGATGACTATAGGGGGATAGCATAAAATCTCCCTACAAGGGTTAAGAATATGAGGTGGAGGAGAGGGAATGACAGACATGTTAGAGAAGCTTGCAGTCATGAGAGATTGCAAGTTTGACACAAAAAGACTTGATGATATGCCATCTTGTTCTTTGGGAGTTGCATCCCTATGAACTACTGTGTACTGACATATATCAAACACTACAACATAAGATGATGTTTGGGTTTTATAAGAAGAGAAAGGTGAAGAAAGTGGAGACATATGGGAAAGAGGTTGGACATACAAGGCTGGTGGAGGAGACATGAAGATTTAGGATACCTTGTTGTGAGGAAGAGGATGGTGCAGGAGAGGTGGATGGAAGAACCACTTGATTTTCTGGCATCCTCAGTTTATACCTTGGCAGAGGAGGGTTAAGAGGGTCAATATCTAGATAGACAACTGTACGTGTCCCAACAGATAGGTCTTCAGTAGTTGCAGCAGCAACTTCAACCTCTACAGCTTCAGCTTCAGCAGGTACTTCTACCCTTTCAGCAACTGCCACAATATGCACTGGGTAACCAGACCTTCTCTTTCTGGGAATGGGTCCCAAAATGAGAGTCTTCTTCTCCTTGGGCTTCTCCATGGGACTTGTCTTCTTCTCCCCATGAGCAGGTGCTTCCTCCTTGCTAGGTGTAGACTCAACTTGTTTGCCCTTGGCAAAGGTCTTCACAAACCTCTCTTCTTGCTTGGCTGAGATGACTCATCTTTTGAGGCTTCCTCTTCCTTGGTCTTCCTCTTAGGAGACAGCTTTTTCGGCTTGAGCCTCAAGGGCTTAACTGTCTCACCAGTTTCAGCAGAAACAGGGTTTCTCCAAAGCAGGCCTCTGGTCCTGTCTGGACACTTTTCCAACAGGTTTCCAGATCTTTTCAGATATAAGGATCTCTGATTCATCAGTGGAGACCACTGGCTCCTTCATCTTCTTCTCAGCAGCATGCTTCATCATCATCATCATCATCATCATCATCTTCTTCTTCTTCTTCTTCTTCTTCTTCTTCTTCTTCTTCTTCTTCTTCCTCCTCTTCTTCTTCTTCTTCTTCTTCTTCTTCTTCTTCTTCTTCTTCTTCTTCTTCTTCTTCTTCTTCTTCTTCTTCTTCTTCTTCTTCTTCTTCTTCTTCTTCTTCTTCTTCTTCTTCTTGTCCTCCTCCTCCTCCTCCTCCTCTTTCTTGTCTTCCTCTTCATCCTCCAGAGGAATACCATCTATGTTCATCATAGATAGGCTCTTCCTATAAATAGGAAATGACATGTCGATGAACTCTCCATCACCAGGAACAAAAAGCTTGTTCCTGAAGAGTCTTGTCAATAGCATTCCATATGGGAAAGTCTGCATGTTGGTCCTCTTGATCATGGACTCCAGGTAGAGGAAGATTAACTCGTTGATATCCACCTTGATTTTGTGAATCAAGTGGTACATGGCAAACCTGTCTATCTTGGTCACACTGTCCCTTGAGCCCTTCCTAGTCATCACGCACTCAAGCAGCAGCTTGTGCATGAACCTGCACTTCAAAACCATGTTCACGGGCTTCAGGTTTTCAGGGTTGGGAACGCAATACAGAGCAATGTTCACATTGTCTATTCCAACTTGTTCTTCCCATTCAGGTCTGTAACCTGCACCAATCCTTGGGCATTTGGTGACAAGTTCCAGAGAACTTATGGGAATGAAGATTGGGCTATCGAGCACACGAGCACGAAAGCTTTTGGTTCTATCAGCAGCATTGGTGAGAATGACAACACTTGTCCAGAAGTCTCTTACCAGTTTAGGATGAACCAACTCCTTTAAGTCAAAGAAAGAGGTCCACTTGGAGTATTCCAACTCCTCTGTGACATCCATGCCCTGCTTATTCATCTGTTGAAGGTCTATAGTCTTGCCAGCTAAGATCTTTTCAACATCAGAGAGTGTCTTGTTGTATTTCTCAGCAATTTCCTTAGGAGAGAAATGCCTTGAGGGTGCCATTGCAAAGAGAAAAAAGATTTCAGGGGTTTTGAAAGCTTAAAGGGTTTGGCAGAGATAGACGAAGACGAATAAGTTTAGGGATTTGAAAGCTTAAAGGTTACACCTTTCCGACTCTTTTCCTTTTATAGTCATAAAGTCAGGAGAGAGAAAGAAAACATTTTTAATTTTAGAAAAGACACGAATTACGTGGGGAACTACAACGCCCACTTTAGACATAATGAAAACATGGTTTCGAGATTAAAAAACTGTCATGCACATGATTAGCTTCAGATTAATAAATGCTATTAAATAATCAATGACCATTTTAACAAAAATTGTTGAGTTAAAGTAATATGACTCAGCAGGGTTAGACAGGTATCAGAGACAGGTGATATAAAAACATAAGACAGGTAGCATATACAGGTTCATCATCAGACATGTCATTCAACAATGCTATGCATGTTTAGATTGTCTCTAATAACTATAAACCTATCTTCAGCTAAAGGTTTAGTGAAAATATCAGCCCATTGATTTTCAGTTTTAACAAACTTAATATCAAAGAAACCTTTCTAAACATAATCCCTTATGAAGTGATGTTTGATTTCAATATGCTTAGCCTTAGAATGCTGAATTGGATTTTTAGGTAAGCATATGGCACTAGAATTATCGCACCACACAGATATATTAAGCTCATAAATAGAGTAATTCCCAAGTTGATATTTTACCCATAAGAGTTGAGAGCAACAACTAGCAGTTGTGATGTATTCTGCCTCAGCAGTAGACAAGGCAATAGTTGTCTGCCTTTTGCTTGACCAGGAGACTAAGCTGGCTCCAATGAAGTGACATCCTCCACTGGTGCTTTTCCTTTCTATTCTTTCTCCAACAAAATCAGCATCACAAAATCCCACTAATATGTATTCTTTTGATCTTAAATACAGCAAACCAAGATTAGTAGTCCTAAGCAAATATCTAAATATCATTTTAACAACGTTAAGATGAGATTTTTAGGGTCATATAGGAATCTAGCACACATACATGTTACCAAGTGGCTTCAATCTCGGGGGGGTTGAATTGAGATCTTCAAATTTTTGTCCCCTTTTTGTGACCTGGACTATTTTTTGGGAAATTGTAAAAAGATAAAGGAAGAGGAAATCACACAATCAGTTTATACTGGTTCAATCACTCCCTTGAGTGACCTACATCCAGTCCCTACAATACATTTGTGAGTATTTTCTACTAAAACAAATCCAAGCTTTACAAACTTCAGCACTCTTCAGTTGGGATCCCCCACCCCTGTGCAAGAGCTTCTAAATCAAACCAAGGGATACCTCACCCTTGTTATAATCACAAGCTAGAGATATTCCTCACTCTATTTTACCAACAAAATCAAGCAAAAAGGATTACAAAGAAGAATACCTCAAAAGGTTGAACAATACAAGTTGAAGCACACTATGACTCTTGTGTAAGATTGGCACAATTGATTAATGAAAAACCCCATTCAGGGGCATCTTTTGAACAATAAATCAAGTTGTTTGGACCACAACCTTAATTTCCGAACCTTTGACATGATTGTTGAACTTTTTAGATGCTTGGATTGACTGAAATTATTTGAAGCTTAAACATATGTTGCTGCATTTTGATATAACCTGTGAAATTTTAAGCCTCAATAGTTTTATTTGATTGTGAGTTCCATACATATGCATTCTCTGTAAAGTTTGACTTGATTCTTGCTTGCTTGTACATATCACTGATGCACACACTTTTGCTTGAGGCATGCTTGATTTTTCTTAATCCTAGTCTTAGCCTAAATAGCCTACCCTTTGATTTTAACTTTGTGTGTGAGCCCTTTGAGCTTGAGCCCCTTATTCTGTTACTAGCCACATGACAATCCCTATAACTTGAAAAACAACAATTGTCCTACCTAGGCAGAGTTTAGGGATGCTTTTCTTGACAACATGCTTGTAACATAAGTTTGGGGATAGCTTGAGGACAAGCACCATTCTAAATTGGGATGCTATACAACAAATTAGTGTATTGTAAAATGATCGAGCTTTGCTAAGTTTTGTTTATTTAAATTGTTAAAAAAGAAAAGAAAAGAAAAACAAAACAAAGAAGAAGAAGGAGAGAACAAGAATAGGGCGAAGACCTTTAAATGTGAAATTTGTTCTCTATTTTCATAAAAAAATAAAAAGAAAAAGAAAAAAAGAAGAAGAGAAAAGAAAATAAGAGAAATAAGAAAAGGAATGAAGGGATAAGGAAACTAGAAAGAAAAGAGTACCTCCTCCTTGGTATTGAGATTGATGTGTTGGTTTGTGGAAAGCATTTGGTGTGGAACACATTGTAGGGAAAGCATTTCAAAACTCCACCTAGTGTTAGCCACTTCCCAAAAATGTATCATACCCTAACCTAAGCCCCATTCCAACCCAATAAAAGTCCTCTTGCAGTGTAAAGCTTTGATATTGTGATAGTGACTTTAGAAGCTTGTCAAGCTTATGATAGGGTTGCATGTGAATGATGGTTGAGTGAACTTGCTTACTTGCGTGAGTGAGAAAGAGCACATTGCTCTGAGTTCATAATGATGTAGCATGTTGTTCTGGGCTGAAAATGATTGATGTCATGAAATTCTGCTAACTTGTGAGGCATGAGTGTTGAGGATGAAAAAAGTTGGTTTTGTGGAAAAAGTGACTGATAAGAAAAAAAAATGTGGTCTATCGTTCTTGTGTGCATGTTTAGGTCTTTGGTGATTTTTGTGTGTCTTTTTCTTTTGTGTCTTTCTTTCCATTACTTGAGGACTATCAATGATTCAAGTTTGGGGTGTGATAACTCTTAGAAATGACGGTTATTTACTCTTTCTTAGCTTGAGTTTTTGTAATCTTTAAGTATTTTATGTGGATGTTTTAGGTGTTTTAAGTTAGTTTAGTGTAATATGTGTCTTTTTATAAATTTCATTTAGTTTTATGTTTTTGAGTGTCTAGGAAAATGTTTAATGTGTTTCTTGAGTGTTGTTAGGTTTTTATTGAGGTTTAGATAAGCTACTAGAACTGGGCAAGCTACAGCATCAGGGAGTGAACTGCTGACAAGCTGCTGGAAAATGATTTGGTCATGCTGCAACATATGGACGGGCATAAAAGGACAAATGCTGAGCACCTTTTCTCTCTCCTGACAGCTGTCATAAAAGCTGAGGACGTCCTTGCTGATTTCTTTATGGTTTTGTGGTGGTACATTTGAGGAAATGGGCCCAAGCACTTATTTTAATATCATTTTTAATGGCCCAAAAGGAGAAAAGACAAATAGGCCTTTGTAAAACCCTAAAAAGGGGGTATTCACTCACTTTTGAAGAGGGAGCTACAGAGGACAATAGCTTAGGCAACGAAGACAACAACTGCAGAGTCTCTTCCTCCTCTCCTTTTTTTTTGTGCTCCCTTTGTTAATGATTTTCTTTTATTTTTTATATTTTGCGTCTGTAAGCTCAACATGAGCTAAACCTCTTAAGCTTTAGGTATGTTATTGTAATGAATGCTTAACTCTTTTTATGCAATGATATGTTATGTATTTTACTTTATTATGTGTAGAATGTTGTTTATTTAAGAGTGGCCAACTTAATTAAATATCTAGCTTGCTTGGCTTGGAAAAAATTGAGTAAAGTGGAAATTAATAAAGGATAGGGGTTAAGTCATTAATTGGAAAATTAAATGATGTTGGATAGGCTAGGAATAGCTATTCAAGTCCCTAAGCAAGCTGGAATGTGCTTGATTAAGAGGGTGGTGTAATTATTCCGAATCTAGGAATAGAACAAAGTTAATGAACCTAACCCAAGTGTTGGAAAACACACTTTTATTTCCTGGAGTTAAATGTTGCAACATGGTGAGGCATAATTGAAGCTAAGCAGGATTTACGATGCAACATACCTAAAGCTATTTTATCCATATTTGACAATATTTGCTTTTTCTTATCTTGTTCTCTTATTACTGCATTTTAATATTGTCCTTTTTAATATTTGAAAATCACACTTTCATATACTATTTGGTTACCCTTTAATGTTAACTTCCAAGAACAATTAATCTGAATTTTTGGTAATTTCTACAGCATTCTATTCCTCGTGGGAACGATCTCTTACTCTTTATTACTTGTTACGATTGTGTATACTTGCACATTGCAAATTTTTATGCAACAAGTTTTTGGCGCCGTTGCGTGGGATTAGTAATGGTGTTATAATTCTAATTTTCAGATTATTAGTTCTTTTAGTTAGGACAACTGATTTTTGCAGTGATTGCTATAGCAACACGTACTTGTTCTTGTTTAAATGGCTGCAGCAAAGCATCCTGACAGCATGGCATTGGCCAATGATAGGAATAGTGCTATCCGAGGATATGCACTCTTTGATCCAGAAACTTTGAACACGGATTGTGAGATCTGAGATCACAACCCCTCACTTTGAGTTCAAACCTGTCATGTTTCAAATGCTGCAACTAATGGGTCCATTCAGTGGAGCTGACAATGAAGATCCTCACTTACATGTGAAGCAGTTTCTGGATGTGGCTAGTAACTTTAAATAACTAGGCGTTACAGATGATGCCTTTAGGTTGAGATTGTTTCCATATTCTGAGTGGGAAGGCTAAAACATGGTTATATTGTTTGGAGCCCAACTCAGTGGATACATGGAACAAGTTAGCTGAAAAATTCCTCATTAAATACTTTTCCGCTACTAAAAACGCTAGGATGAGGAATGACATAACCTCATTCAAGCAGCTGGATGATGAACCAATGTTTGAGGCTTGGGAAAGGTTTAAGGAGCTTTTAAGGAGATGCCCTCATCATGGAATTCCTATCTGCATTCAAATGGAGCATTTTTATGATGGATTGTTGCCTGATGCAAGAATGATGTTGGATGCTTCAGCAGGTGGCACATTGCTGACCAATGGCTCACTGCTAGGCTATGCTCCTACAAATCAAATGTTGCAGCAGGCGTGCATGAAGTGACTGAAATTTCTTCTATTTCTGCTCAGTTAGCCTTACTGACAAACATGGTGAAAATTTTAATCGTGGCTAACCAGAGTATCTGTGCAAACCAAGTTGTAATGAATGAGCCTATGGGAAATGAGCAACAATATTTCCAAACTGATGTTGTATCATGTGTGTACTGTGGAAGGGAGCACTTATTTGAAAATTGTTTTGGGAATCCTGCATCAGTAAATTATCTTGGAACCCTAACAACAGATGCTGCAACAACCTCAACAACAACAACAAGCTCAATCTAGCAATCAACACATGCCTTTGGAAGCTATACCTAAAGCCTTCATGACAAACAAAAGCCCAATGTCAGAGTCAGGTTGCAACAATGAAGAACTTAGAAAATCAGATTGGACAGTTGGCTCCAGCACTGAGATTAAGGCAGGCTGCCACAATGCATAGCACCACAGAAACACCTAAGCCTAATGAAATGAAGCACTGCAAGGCAATAATCCTCATAAATGGGAAAGAAGTCCTTACTTCAATAGGGCAGAATAGAGACAAAAAATATGTTAAGACTAAGAGCAATGTCCAGAATGCAGAATCTGAGTTTAAAAAGATTGATCCAGTTATTGCAGAATCTTCTGAACATGCTGCAGTAAAGAAAACACAGCAGAAAAATTATGCAGAAGCTTCTGAAAAAAATCTAGAAAATTATTTACCCAATTTTGCACCGGAATGCCTTCACTATCTTTCTCCCAATGATTGAAGAGGCAACTCAAACATATGATGAGTAAGATAAGGTGGCTATTCCCAAAAAGGTTAAAAGCCTGGGAAAGAAAATACTTAGGAAATTGGCTCAATTAGCTCAAAGTAGGAGTTACTTTTGTTTGGCCCAGCTATGAAGAATCTCTGCACTCAGATGTTGCAGCATACGGCAACATCAGAACAGGGGATGTTTTCTCTTCTACCCTTTTGCTGTTTTGGAAATTTTTATTCTATTTCATGTTGCATCCTTCTAGTAGTATTGTAGTTTATGTTCTGTTTGATAGTGATTGTCCGTTAGCTGTTTTAGTATGTTTGTCTCTGATTGGACCACAATTGATTAACGAAATACCCCCTTCAGGGGTAGCTTTTGAACAATAAATCAAGTTGTTTGGACGACAACCTTAATTTTTGAACCTTTGATATGATTGTTGAACTTTTTAGCTGTTTGGATTGACTAAAATTATTTGAAGCTTAAACATATGTTGCAGCATTTTGATATAACCTGTGAGATTTTGAGCCTCAATAGTTTTATTTGATTGTGAGTTCCATACATATATATTCTCTGTCAAGTTTGACTTGATTCTTGTTTGCTTGTACATATCACTGCTGCACACACTTTTACTTGAGGCATGTTTGATTTTTCTTAATCCTAAGTCTTAGCCTAAATAGCCTACCCTTTGATTTTAACTTTGTGTGTGAGCCCTTTGAGCTTGAGCCCCTTATTCTGTTACTAGCCACATTAAAAGCCCTATAACATGAAAAACAATAATTGTCCTATCTAGGCAGAGTTTAGGGATGCTTTTCTCGACAATATGCTTGTATATAAGTTTGGTGGTAGCTTGAGGACAAGCACCATTCTAAGTTTGGGGGTGCTATACAGCAAAGTGGTGTATTGTAAAATGGTCGAGCTTTGCTGTGTTTTTTTTATTGAAATTGTTAAAAAAACAAAAGAAAAAGAAAACAAAGAAGAAGAAGGGGAGAACAAGAATAGGACAAAGGCCATAAAATTTGAAATTTGTTCTCTATTTTCATAAACAAAAAGAAAAATAAAAAGAAAAAAATAAGAAGAGACAAGAAAATGAGAGAAATAAGAAAATGAATGAAGGGATGAGGAAACTAGAAAGAAAAGAGTACCTCCTCCTTGGTACTGAGATTGATGTATTGGTTTGTGGAAAGCATTTGGTGTGGAACACATTGTAGGGAAAGCATTTCAAAACTCCACCTAGTGTTAGCCACTTCCCAAAAATGTATCATACCCTAACCTAAGCCCCATTCCAACCCAATAAAAGTCCTCTTGCAGTGTAAAGCTTTGATATTGTGATAGTGACTTTAGAAGCTTGTCAAGCTTATGATAGGGTTGCATGTGAATGATGGTTGAGTGAACTTGCTTACTTGCGTGAGTGAGAAAGAACACATTGCTCTGAGTTCATAATGATGTAGCATGTTGTTCTGGGCTGAAAATGATTGATGTCATGAAATTCTGCTAACTTGTGAGGCATGAGTGTTGAGGATGAAAAAAGTTGGTTTTGTGGAAAAAGTGACAGATAAGAAAAAAAAATGTGGTCTATCGTTCTTGTGTGCATGTTTAGGTCTTTGGTGATTTTTGTGTGTCTTTTTCTTTTGTGTCTTTCTTTCCATTACTTGAGGACTATCAATGATTCAAGTTTGGGGTGTGATAACTCTTAGAAATGACGGTTATTTACTCTTTCTTAGCTTGAGTTTTTGTAATCTTTAAGTATTTTATGTGGATGTTTTAGGTGTTTTAAGTTAGTTTAGTGTAATATGTGTCTTTTTATAAATTTCATTTAGTTTTATGTTTTTGAGTGTCTAGGAAAATGTTTAATGTGTTTCTTGAGTGTTGTTAGGTTTTTATTGAGGTTTAGATAAGTTGCTGGAACTGGGCATGCTGCAGCATCTGGGAGTGAACTGCTGACAAGCTACTGGAAAATGATTTGGTTATGATGCAACATATGGACGCATAGAAAAGGACAAAAGCTGAGCACCTTTTCTCTCTCCTAACAGCTGTCATAAAAGCTAAGGACGTCCATGCTGATTTCTTTAGGGTTTTGTGGTGGTACATTTGAGGAAATGGACCCAATAACTTATTTTAATATCATTTTTAAAGGCCCGAAAGGAGAAAAGACAAATAGGACTTTGTAAAACCCTAAAAAGGGGGTATTCACTCACTTTTGAAGAGGGAGCTGCAGAGGACAGCAGCTGAGGCAACGAAGACAGCAGCTGGAGAGTCTCTTCCTCCTCTCCTTTGTTTTTTTTTCGTGCTCCCTTTGTAATGATTTTCTTCTCTTTTTTATATTTTGCGTCTGTAAGCTCAACATGAGTCAAACCTCTTAAGCTTTAGGTATGTTATTGTAATGAATGCTTAGCTCTTTTTATGCAATGATATGTTCTGCATTTTACTTTATTATGTGTTGAATGTTGTTTATTTAAGAGTGGTCAACTTAATTAAATATCTAGCTTGCTTGGTTTGGAAAAATTGAGTAAAGTGGAAATTGATAAAGGATAGGGGTTAAGTCATTAATTGGAAAATTAAATGATGTTGGATAGGCTAGGAAAAGCTATTCAAGTCCATAAGTTAGCTGTAATGTGCTTCATTAAGAGGGTGGTTTAATTAATCTGAATCTAGGAATAGAACAAAGTTAATGAACCTAACCCTTAAGTGTTGGAAAACACACTTTTATTTCTTGGAGTTAAATGCTGCAGCATGGTGAGGCATAATTGAAGCTAAACAAGATTTACGATGCAGCACACCTAAAGCCATTTTATCCATATTTGACAACATTCTCTTTTTCTTATCTTGTTCTCTTATTACTGCATTTTAATGTTGTCCTATTTAATATTTGAAAATCACATTTACACACACTATTTGGTTACTCTTTAATCTTAACTACCAAGAACAATTAATCTGAACTTTTGGTAATTGCTACAACATTCTAATCCTCGTGGGAACAATCTCTTACTTACTATTTATTACTTGTTATGGTTGTATATACTTGCACATTGCACATTTTTATGCAACACGCTCTCGCATCTCGAGGCGCTTCTCCTGAATCTCAATGAATATCCGTTCCAAAGGATCAACACTTGAGGAGGCTGCATCTTGGTTCCCTCTAGCATCTCTATTTGTAGCTTGGTTCCTCCGGTCATCTCTATTTTAAGCTTCCTTAAGTCTTCGCTCTAATTCTTCAAACGACATATTTAAGGTCCATTCTTTATTATAGATTGAGCCAAGGTGGGGATTAACCCAATCACCATCTATCTGCTTCATGTTCATGTGATTTATAGAACCAGCAGTGAACAATGTGTGTGATTTTTCTGTTTTGATTTTGATTTCACCCTGCAGTGGAACATTGAAGTGTTCCAAAATTTGAGTGATATGCAGAGCATATGGCAGATTTGTCCTTTTCTTGATTTTGGCTTCATTCATATGATATGCAACAAGGTGTACCCAATTGACTCGCCTTTGGGTTTTAATGATCCACATCAACAAGATTTGGTTGTGATTAACTTGTGCATAATTCCCATATTTTGGAATGAGAATATACATGATACTATAGTGAATCAGTCTATTCTGAACGATGAGTGATTTAGCGAGAACGGGTTTGGTGAAACCAGCCTCTAAGTGCCTGAAGCAATCAAGGACCTTGTCAGAATCAAAATCAGTCCAATGCGCAGGGTGTTTAAAATCAAGACATATATCCCCATCAGTGGGCAAATTTACAATAATCCCTAATTCTTGTAGGGTCATTTCTATCTTAACCCCCCTTGACTTCAGATATCAACAGACCATCATCTTTTATAAATCTTAGATTGGTATTAAAATCTTTGATTGGTTCCTTATAATATGCACCCTTGAATTTCAAAAACTCAACGAGGTCTAGATTTACCAGTTTGTCAAAAAAAATGGAACCCAGTTTGCTCGCAAAACTAATCATAATCTAATACCATATGTTTGTCTAGACTCCTAGTAGCAAAATTTTCCTTAAACTTGTGTACTAGATATTTGAAGTAAAGTATTTACCTACGAGAGAAACTACCCGAGGTGCCGGAGTTGGAGCTTTCTCTTGTGGTGGTTCAGATGATTGTCCTTGGTCCGTGGATGACTTCTTCCGTTTGTTTGGGGGTTTGGAAAACCCAAAAGACTTTTGATTGGGAATGATTGAGTGTGTGGGTAGTGATGGCTATGACCAAAAATGAAGATTTGGAGGAGGAAGAGAGCGATGGGGAACGATTTTGAGGGGTACATATTAAGGGTTGATGTGTGGGTGATGATGAAAGTGAGGAAGAATGGAGGTTTTAGTAAGTGGGTATGAGTAAAAATGAAGATTTGATGGAGAGGAAGATGGTGGAGGTGCGGTTTGTGGAGTTTGAGTGGTGGAGGCGCGATTTTGTGTGAGGGAAGAAGGAACATGAAGGTTTTGGTGAGTGGGTGTTGATGAAGATGGAGGAAAATGGAGGTTTTAGAGGATGGGTGTTGATGGAAGTTAAGAAAAAATGGAGGTTAGAGGAAGGAATGGTGGTGGAGGCGCCAATTTCTGGTGTGGGTAGGAAATGAGGCTCGATTTGGAATGTTACAGTGATGAAGATGCGCGTCTAAAACCCTAATTAAACTCCCCTTTTATATTTTTACATAATAATCGATTACAGGAGGTGAAATTAATAATAGATTATTAACCTCCTGTTTTCCTGAGATTGAGTTGCTAAAAGTCCATAATCGATTACAGGACTAGGATAATCGATTATTGGGTTTTAGTTTTGCCTGTTTTAATGCACAGACACATGATAAGCGATTATTTTCTTATAAATAATTGATTATGCTTCTTTAAATTCTTAAAAACATAGTTTTTGACACTTCTTTGGTTCTACAACTCTATGCTTTTACTTGAAATTCAATTTCAACCAATAATTTTTGTGAGTTGTGTGACATTTTAACTATGACAACCAAACCAAAAATCAATCACAAATCACATTCCAAATTATTTTCAAACCATCAAACCAATCAATTTCACGCATTCAATACAAGATTGATCAATTATACCAAGTTCCCTTCTAATATAGAAAAAGCTTTCTTTTTGCAAGGGTTTGGTGAAAATGTCTGCTAATTGCTTAGATGATTCAACAAACTCAAGCACACAATCACCTTTTAAAACATGATCTCTAATAAAATGGTGCCTAATTTCTATGTGCTTAGTCCTAGAGTGTTGAATTGGGTTCTTAGTGAGATTGATTGCACTAGTATTATCACATTTAATGGGAATGTGATCAAGAACTACTCCATAATCTAGAAGTCGTTGCTTCATCCATAGGATTTGAGCACAACAACTCCCCGCTACAACATATTCCGCTTCAACAGTTGACAATGCCACACTAACTTGTTTCTTGCTATGCCAAGATACTAATGCATTTCCTAACAAGTGGCATGTCCCACTAGTGCTTTTCCTATCCAATTTGCATCCGGCCAAATCGGAATCGGAATAACCAACCAAACTACAAATGGCTCCCTTGGGGTACCACAAGCCCACATTTTGTGTTCCTATTAGGTATCTCATTATCCTTTTTACTGCAACTAAGTGTGATTCTTTAGGATTAGCCTGATATCTAGCACACATATATACACTAAACATGATATCCGGTCTACTTGCAGTTAAATAAAGGAGTGAGCCAATCATACCTCTGTATTTGCTTAATTCTATGGGTTTACCTCCTTCATCTTTGTCAAGATAACATGAAGTGCTCATTGGGGTGGCCATTTCCTTTGCCTTATCCATGTCAAAGCGCTTGAGCAACTCCTTGCAATATTTAGATTGGTTGATGAAGGTTCCCTCTCTTGTTTGCTTGATTTGCAACCCAAGAAAGAAATTGAGCTCACCTATCATAGACATCTCAAATTCATTCTGCATAATATTAGCAAACTCCTTTCAAAGCAAGTCATTAGTAGCACCGAATATTATGTCATCCACATAAATTTGAATAAGCAAGATATCATCTTTTGAGGTTTTGATAAAAAAAAGTTGTCAACTTTGCCTATTTCAAAACCTTGATTTAACAAGAACATGCTTAATCTTTCATACCAAGCACTAGGAGCTTGTTTCAACCCATAAAGTGTCTTTTTAAGTTTATAAACATGATTAGGCTTTTCATAACTTTCAAATTCGGGTGGTTGTTCAACATACACTTCTTCTTGGATAAAACCATTTAAGAAATCACTTTTAACATCCATTTGCTAAAGTTTGAAATCCATCATAGATGCAAATGCAAGCAACATGTGAATAGCTTCTAATCTAGCTATGGGGGCATAAGTTTCCTCATAATCAATTCCTTCTTCTTGGTTATATCCCTTAGCTACTAGTCTAGCCTTATTCCTAACAATTATTCCGGTTTCATCTAGATTATTTCTAAATACCCATTTAGTTCCTATGATTTGTTGGCTTCTAAGCTTAGGGACAAGTTCCCAAACATAATTTCTTTCAAATTGATTTAATTTCTCTTGCGTTGCAATAGTCCAATGTTCATCTATTAATGCCTCATCTATAGTTTTAGGTTCTATTTGAGAAACAAAGGCAAGATGATTACATGCATTTCTAAGAGAGTTTCGAGTAGTTACCTGATAGTGTGATTTTACATCATGTTTCCTGTACACTTTTGCATGCATTTTTCATATAGATTAGGCATTCTTTATTTGATTTTAGTTAGATTTTCCCTTGGAACGGGTGAAGCGGTTTCTTGGTGTTATTTTGCAGGAACTTAGGGAAAACTGTGCAGATTTGGCCATAATGAAGCTTGGATGAATTTAGAGCTTGAAAAGAGAAGAAATTGAGCCAAGCAGAATTCTGAAGGTTCGCCCCGCGAGAGGCTACTCGCCCCGCGATACTGAAGACTGACTGTGCCAGAAAATGCAACCATTTCTGTCTCGCCCCACGAACCGTCTCTCGCCTCGCGAGACTGAGGAACAGAAGCCATCACGCCCAGGCCCTGATGCTCATCAGGGGCGTATTTGAGAAGAACCTTTCGGTTTCGTCCCGTGAGCAACTCTCGCCTCGCGAGAGATCCAATCACTGAAGACCATATTTTTAATATTCGCCTCGCGAGAAGACATTCACCTCGCGAGCGCGCGCAGAACTGATTGGTATAAGTTGCTGTTTTAGGGCAGAAAGAAGGAGTTTTTGAGTTTTAGTTTTAGTTTGAAGGTTTTAAGTAGAAAGGCACTTGGAGGCTGCGGCTGAGGGAGAATTGCAACCCTAGAAGGGAGTTACTGAGAGGGGCTGCTGTGACGATGGTGGAAAGCTCCCATGGAGCTTGTTCTCTCCTCTTCTCCTATTTCTCTGGTTTGGCTTTCTCTGTAATTATAAGTAGTTAAATCCTTTTGTTGGGATTAGATGTAACCAAACTGATTATTATGTATTTATCTTGACTAATTATTCTGTGTTCATGCCTTCATATTAGTGATTAATTTTCTATGCTTAATGCTTGTTATGGCTAGCACCCCCATGACTCGATTTGTGTTTTAGTATGCAATTGGGAAATTCGTATTAGAACCGGAACTGAATTTAATCACCTAGTAACCCTTTCATCTAGGAATGGAGTTAGGTTTACTAGTAATCGCGTAATCCCTAATACTAATGTAAATTCATTAATCTAGGCCACCTAAGGAATTAGGGTCCATTAGTGGATTTAGGCTCTTGCCATCCGAGGAATCGGGGCTTGAGTAGTTTAGTGGATTGATTTTAATATATGAAGCATGAATGGGAGGTATCTAGTCCTGGTAGTACATGAGACAGATGTTTGGTGAAGTCTAGTCCCAACATATCCCTTTCGCACCCCAAGTGTTCGATAGAAATCCTCAAAGAACATTTCCTTTTCTTTTGTTTGTTTTGATTTCTCTTCATAGTCTAGATAGTTACTGAGTTTGTGAATTGGTACTTGACATCCAATCCCCGTGGATACGATAACCGGTCTCACCACCGTATTACTTGCACGACTGGGTATACTTGCCCAGAACCGTCAACAAGTTTTTGGCGCCATTGCCGGGGATTGGTTTTGCCAATATCATTAGTAACAGAGGAGGCAACTAATTTAGACAATATTTTTTATTTTTTTATTTTTATTTCTGTATATATTTGATCTTTTTGTTTTGAGTTTTGTTTTTGCAAGGTGGACGAAAGTCATGGAAAATTATTATTATCCACCTGATAAGGAAGCTTCTAGTCATATTTTGGAGGATATACCTTGTGTTGGGAAGACGATATAAATTTGGGAGAATTCTTCGAGGAGTTTTCTTTATCTCATAATATTCCCTCACGAGTCGATCCTATGACTGGCGAGCTTGTATATATATACACCAAGGAGGATTGGGAAACCTTTTGGTCATATTTACCACCTCCACCACCGTGTATTGTGATTCCCATAGAGCCACATGAAGCAGAAGTTGAGCAGAATCTGGTTGTGGGAATGGATCAAATTGAAGATGAAGTGGTGGTGGTGAGGGAACCACAACAAGAGGAATTACCTTTCGCGCATCCTTGGGGAGGAGGCAGGGCATTTGGAAAGCATTCAATCCACCATGCTTGTTGAGCAATATAATTTTACTGCATTAGAAAAATATGTTGGCTTGCATGCATGTGTGGACACTGGTAAGTTAGTCCCTTCCACTTGTCTGTCAAACTTCCTGGTGAAAATGCCATTTGACCCGCTAGGAAGTAAGTGCATTATTATAGTTGAAGAGGTCAATGGTGCTTTCACACACTGGCTGGGTGGAGTTGAGGATAAAGTCATACTACTGCTGCAATCTCCACTCCAATTACCATTTGATCCGGGAGGAGGATTCTAGAACGTCAAGCTAGTGACGTTAAAGAAGCGCTTATTGGGAGGCAACCCAACTTTTCTTAACCCTTCTCTTTAGTTGTTTTCATTTTCTTAGTAGTTTTGTTTTTGATTTTAACCTCTTGAATAATTTGAGAAGATCAAGAGGAAAAATAATAAATTGAGATTTGCCAAGTGATTTCAGGGTAAGAAGGAAGGAGGGAAGAGCAAAAAGACAAGAAAAAGCAACCCAACTTTCATGCAGTTTCTGACTGGAATGAGAGCCAACACCCGCTACCGCCTCAGTAAGCCGTTCCATTTTTCTCCTCTTTCCAACTTGATTGTTTACATTGGGGACAATGTAAATTCTTAAGCTTGGGGTAGGGGTATTTTGCATTTGCATTTGTTCATATTGCATTCATATAGTTTTGCATGATAGCTTTGCATGATCATACAATTAGATTGCCCTTTCTTAGATTTTGCACCCAATTGTGAGAACTAAGTGCCAAATAAATTGGGATAGTGAATTTTTGAACCCAAATTTTTGTATTCTTGTGATAAGGCTGCAAATGAAAATGTTTGAGATGATCTGTGATAGTTGATAATTAGCATATGGTTCTATAGATTTGTGTTGCTCACTGATTTTTGAACTACTAAAATGTGAGATTTTGAGCCAAATGGGTACTCACTAAATCTACCCCATTCTTTGTGTTAGAGTGTTATTCCTCTTGGGTTGTTTTCTCTAGAACTTGACTTGAAACCATTTTGAAGCTTAAAAATTTTTGAAAACATTTTTGAAAATGATTGAGGCATTAGGTATTTTTCTGGCCTTCTGAGCTTTGAATGACTAAATGCTACCCCTTAGTTGCCCAATTTTGAGCCTACATGAATAAAAATACTTTTCTTGGTACCCTGAAAAATTTTGATGAATGATGCTTGATAAGGGACCTTCTAAAGTATTACAAAAGGGTAAAAAGGTAGTTGAAAGTTTGGGATAAAAGAATCAGAAAAACATTTCCCTTGAGTTGAAAAATCTCCCCTTCTCCAAACAAAAGAAAAAGAAAAGAAAAAGAAAAATATATGGAGAAGGGGATGACAAAAGAAATGAGAAATGAAATAAAATGAAAAATAAAGAAAGGTGGAAAAAGGAATCAAAACCCAAAAAGGTATTTTATAAGGTCAAGTTTTGCAATGCTTGATTTTGTATAGCCTTTTGAAATTTCCTTTTCTTGATTTCCCCACCTAACGATTAATCCCATAGCCACGTTACAACCAAAGCAAAAGACCTCTGGATTCTTAATTTTTTTCATTAATAAAGTAGAGATTTGGTTGATAGTCAAGCTTATGGTAGGATTCATTCCTTGAGGAAAATGGAGCGAAATGTCTTATATCTCTAACACTTGAGTGAGGTGAGAAAGAGAGCCAAGCAAATGAACAATCTTGGGGTGAGCTTCAGGTGAGAAAGAGTGCCCAAATCAGTGAGAATATGAATTAAGAAAACCTAAGCTTCTAATTGGACTTGAAACTGATTGTCTCTTGCTGAATTGTTTGAAATGCCTATTACTTGGATTAGTATTTACTCGGGTTCTTGATTCACTATCCATGCTTTGATTATTTTGATCTTCCCCCTTAGTGATTGCTTGAGGACAAGCAATTGAATAAGCTTGGGGTGATTTGATAGTGTGATTTTACATCATGTTTCCTGTACACTTTTGCATGCATTTTTCATATAGATTAGGCAGTCTTTATTTGATTTTAGTTAGATTTTCCCTTGGAACGGGTGAAGCGGTTTCTTGGTGTTATTTTTCAGGAACTTAGGGAAAACTGTGTAGATTTGGCCATAATGAAGCTTGGATGAATTTAGAGCTTGAAAAGAGAAGAAATTGAGCCAAGCAGAATTCTGAAGATTCGCCCCGCGAGAGGCTACTCGCCCCGCGAGACTGAAGACTGACTGTGCCAGAAAATGTAACCATTTCTGTTTCGCCCCGCAAACCGTCTCTCGCCTAGCGAGACTGAGGAACAGAAGCCATCACGCCCAGGCCCTGATGCTCATCACGGGCGTATTTGAGAAGAACCTTTCGGTTTCGCCCCGCGAGCAACTCTCGCCTCGCGAGAGATCCAATCACCGAAGACCAGATTTTTAATATTCGCCTCGCGAGAAGACATTCACCTCGCGAGCGCGCGCAGAACTGATTGGTATAAGTTGCTGTTTTAGGGCAGAAAGAAGGAGTTTTTGAGTTTTAGTTTTAGTTTTAGTTTGAAAGTTTTGAGTAGAGAGGCACTTGGAGGCTGCGGCTGAGGGAGGATTGCAACCCTAGAAGGGAGTTGCTGAGAGGGGCTGCTGTGACGACGGTGGAAAGCTCCCATGGAGCTCGTTCTCTCCTCTTCTCCTATTTCTCTGGTTTGGCTTTCTCTGTGATTATGAGTAGTTAAATCCTATTGTTGGGATTAGATGTAACCAAACTGATTATTATGTATTTATCTTGACTGATTATTCTGTGTTCATGCCTTCATATTAGTGATTAATTTTCTATGCTTAATGCTTGTTGTGGCTAGCACCCCCATGACTCGATTTGTGTTTTAGTATGCAATTGGGAACTTCGTATTAGAACCGGAACTGAATTTAATCACCTAGTAACCCTTTCATCCAGGAATGGAGTTAGGTTTACTAGTAATCGCGTAATCCCTAATCCTAATGCAAATTCATTAATCTAGGCCACCTAAGGAATTAGGGTCTATTAGTGGATTTAGGCTCTTGCCATCCGAGGAATCGGGTCTTGAGTAGTTTAGTGGATTGATTTTAATATCTGAAGCATGAATGGGAGGTATGTAGTCCTGGTAGTACATGAGACAGATGTTTGGTGAAGTCTAGTCCCAACATATCCCTTTCGCACCCCAAGTGTTCGATAGAAATCCTCAAAGAACTTTTCCTTTTCTTTTGTTTGTTTTGATTTCTCTTCATAGTCTAGATAGTTGCTGAGTTTGTGAATTGGTACTTGACATCCAATCCCCGTGGATACGATAACCGGTCTCACCACCGTATTACTTTCACGACTGGGTATACTTGCCCAGAACCGTCAACATTACCCCTTGTGTTACCTCTCCAATGACATTTTAAAGTGGATGATACCTTGAAGTTCTCCATTCTCTTGGTAATTCTTGGCTTGAGCTTGATTCTTCTTCTTGTTGAGGTGGACTTGGTGGTTGCTCCTTCTTTTTGTTATCTTTCTTTTGCTCATAGAGATAAACATTATCCATAGCATCTACAAGATCATCAATATCCTTTCCCAACCTCTTGGGGTTAGACTCTTCAAATGAAAAATGTACAGATTCCTCTATGGTCATGGTTCTTTTACTATAAATCCTAAAAGCCTTGCTTGTTAGTGAATATCCTAGGAAAATGCCTTCATCGACTTTTGCATCAAATTTACCTAAGTTATCTTTTCCATTGTTTAACACAAAACGTTTACATCCAAAAATGTGCAAGTGTGCAATGTTTGGTTTTCTACCTTTGTAAAGTTCATATGGAGTTTTCTTTAATATTGGCCTAATTAGTACCCTATTCATAACATAACAAGCATTACTTACAGCATCGGTCCAAAAATATTTTGGGAGTTCATAATCATTGAGCATTGTTCTTGCAAGTTCCTCCAAGGATCGATTCTTCCTCTCAACAACTCCATTTTGTTGAGGTGTACTTGGTGCTGAAAAATTGTGCTCAATCTCATATTCTTAACAAAATCTCTCAAATTTTTCATTCTCAAATTCTCCGCCGTGGTCACTTCGAATTGAAACAATTTTGAGCTCCTTCTCATTTTGTATGCTCTTTGCAAGTCTTTTGAGTGCCATGAATGCATCACTCTTGTGAGCTATGAAGAGAGTCCATATGTATCTTGAGTAGTCATCTACTATGACCAAGGCATAGTAGTTCCCTCCAAAGCTCATTGTTCGTGAGGGGCCAAACAAGTCCATATGTAATAACTACAAAGGCTTGTTAGTAGTCACAATATTCTTAGATTTAAATGACACATTGACTTGTTTTCATTTTTGGCATGCATCACAAAGCTTATCCTTTTCAAATTTGATTTTAGTTAAACCAATAACTAAATCTTTTGAAACTAGCTTATTCAAGTGATTCATGTGAATATGAGCTATCCTACGATGCCATAACCAAGAGTCTTCTTCTTTACTAACAAGACAACATGCATTATGAGATGAGACTTCATCTAGGCTAATCATGTATATGTTGTCTACTCTATTTCTTATCATCCTTACTTGCTTGCTATTTTTATCTTCAATTATGCAACTATTTGAATAAAAAATTACTCTATTTCCTCTATCACATAATAAATTAATACTAAACAAGTTATGTTTCAAACCTTCAACATATAATACATTATCTATGGATGTAGAGAGATCCTTACCAACTTTACCTATCCCAAGTATTGTTCATTTGTTGTTGTCACCATATGTCACATTACCACCTTTCTTGGGTGTAAGAGTTATGAACTTTGGTTTGTCCTCGGTCATGTGTTAGGAGCATCCACTATCAAGGTATCAATCGGCTCCATGTACCTTGAAGCACACCTATGAAACAAAATCATTGGGATTGTTTAGGTACCCAAATCTTGTTGGGTCCTTGTTGCATGATAAAATGTCCCCTTAGGAACCCATATCTTTTTCTCACTTGTTTTCTTTCTATCCATGCAAATGGATGCGGTATGTCCCTTTTTAGCACAATAACAACATCTAGTAAAAGGACTAGTAGAAACCTTAGGTTTTACAAACATGTCCTTAATTGAATTTTCATGCACAAGAGGTTTGTAACCTAAGCCCGCTTTATCATAACATGCCTTTTGATTTCCAAGAAATGCATTTAGGTTATCTCAACCATTAGTGAACTTTCTATCATGCATTGAAGGTCTTGAACTTACTTCTTATACTTTATACATTTTTTACAAACATAATTTCCTTTAATGTAACCAAGACTATAGTTTTCCTTTTGAAGCTCTTCTTTCCTTAATTAGTTAAGGCAATCACTTGATTTTACAAATAACTAATGGGTTTCTTTGAATTACCTAAAGCCTTAGCTAACCTCATAGAATCCTTATATAATTCTAAAAATGCATCATGCAATTCATCATAAGAATTAGTGGAAGAGTTAGATTCTACCTCACTTTTTCTCTCATGATTAGTCATGAGACATAGTTGGGCTTCTTCACTATTGGAGCTATCCGATGAGTCCATGTCATTGTCCTCATAAGCTATGTAAGCTCTCTTTCCTTTATTTTCTTTGGAGTACTTCTTTTCAAACTTTGGTGATTTCTTTTGAAAGTTGGGGCATTCCATCTTCATGTGTCCCGGCTTGCCACATTCATAGCAAGTTGGAGGAATTGAAGGACTTTCTTTGCTTGAGAAATTCTTTGGTGGAAAGCTCCTTTTTTGAAAAATCTTTTTCTTCATGAACTTCTTGAACTTTCTAACCAATAGAGCCATGTTCTAATCATCCTCATCTAACTCATCCTCATCATCATTCTCATCACTTTCATTACTTGCATAGAAGGTTGATGCTTTAAGGGCTCAACCCTTCTTCTTCTTGTCTTTCTCTTCATGCTCCACTAAGCGATTAAGCTCCAACTAATGTTCTTGAAACTTTCCAAAGAGAGTGGCCAAAGTCATAGTTGCTAGATTTCTTGATTCTGCTATTGCTGTGACTTTGGGTTGCCAATCTCTACTCAAGCACCTAAGAATCTTGTTGATCAAATCTTCATTTGGAAATGTTTTCTCCATTGAAGTAAGTTAATTCACTATGTGAGTGAACCTCTTTTGCATCTCTTGAATACTTTCTCCTTGATTCATTCGAAAAAGCTCATATTCCCGGACCAAAGTGTTTGTTCTTGCTTTCTTGACTTCACTTGTGCCTTCATGTGTGACTAGAAGAGTGTTCCACATTTCTTGAGCCGTCTTACAATTTGAAATTCTAAAGAACTCATCCGAACTTATATAAAGCTGAAGTGATGATGTTCTTTGCACAGAGATTATATTGAACCTTTTTCTTTTCTTCTTCCGTCAATGCATCTCCATTCTTGTTGAGCAAAAACCCATTTACCATATGAGTTGGAACGAAAGGCCCATTCTCTCTTTCCAATACGAATAGCCTTCACCATTGAAGTCCGAAGGACGACTAAGAGAAGCTCCCTCCGGGAGTTGCCAATTTGAATCCATCTTTCTCTTGAAGCTGATAGGCTCTTTAGACAAGAGTCTAGCTCTGATACCACTTGTTATAAGGTGGCTCCAATCTCAAGAGGAGGGTGAATTAAGATCTTAAGATTTTTGTCCCCTTTTTGTGACCTAGACTAATTTTTGAGAAATTGTAAAAAGATAAAGGAAGAGAAAATCACACAATCAGTTTATACTAGTTCAATCACTCCCTTGAGCGACCTACATCTAGTCCCCACAATACATTTGTACGAATTTTCCACTAAAGCAAATCCAAGCTTTACAAACTTGAGCACTCTTCACTTGGGATCCCCAACCCTAGTGCTAGAGCCTCTAAATCAAACCAAGGGATACCTCACCCTTGTTACAATCACAAACTAGAGAGATTCCTCACTCTCTTTAACCAACAAAATCAAGCAAAAAGGATTACAAAGAAGAATACCTCAAAAGGTTGAACAATACAAGTTGAAGCACACTATGACTCTTGTGTAGGATTGGCTCAAATCTTGATCTCAAGAGTGAAAGATTGATTAATGAGGTTAGAGTTGTTGTTCAAGTGTGGTAAGAGTAGTAACCCAGGGTTTTCGGAGCTACTGTAGTGTATTTATAGTGAGGGGTGAAAATATGACAGTTTTGACCAGCTGTCACGCATTTTATGCACTTTATACGACGTATAATCGATTACGAGTCTTCCTGTAATCGATTATATGGGCCCAAAATAATCCGTTATGGCCTGACAGATAATCATTATCAGCTTTCTGCCAGAACTGAAAAATTCAAAAGATAATATATTATGGTCAGAAACAAATAATCAATTATGGACCTCAATATAATCGATTATAGCAATTCTTTTATAATAAAAATGATGTTTTTCAACCTTAAGAACATTCTTACCACTTATGGAAATCATTTATAACCTTTAGCTCATTTCATAAATTATTGAAATCATATTTTTCAAGTCCTTGAAAAACCTTAAGCCCATTTTCAATTTTAAATCCAATTTTAGTTATTTCAATTTTAGTGGCCTATCCTACACTTGAATCTTACAAGTAATCCTAAGACCAAACTTAAACTATATACCCTTGAAGTTCTTCTCTTGGTCTTGGATGATCTTTCTTTGATCTTGCACTTTCACTTTCTCAATGTCAATTGTTTTCCTTTTGTTGCTCATCGTCAAAATTAATTTCCTGAAAGTACATAGCATCCACAATACAGACACTAAACTATATGTAGGGTCTACTTGAAGTTAAGTATAGTAGAGAGCCAATCATACCTCTATAGACAGTTAGGTCTACCTTTTTACCTTCATCAACTTTGCTTAATTTTCCTTCTTGTACTTCTTAAGTATCTCCTTGGTATACTTTTGTTGATGGATGTAGATTCCATCCCTTGTTTGTTTGATTTGTATTCCAAGGAAGAACTTTAACTCCCCCTTCATGTGACACCCTAAAACCTGGCATCACATGGTTACCTGTTGCGGAAAAGAAACTTATTTAAAATGCTGGTCGCTTTCGGAAAAAATAACCTTTTATATAGGGTTACTGAAAAAGGGTACTCAATTTTTTTTTGTTAAAAGAAGTTAAGAAAAGGTGATGAACACTCAGAACATGAAAATAAACATCATACATATAAATATAATTGTCCCACTTGGGATCTTAGGTTTGATTACAAAACAGGCCTTGTCGAACTGGCCAACATACACTAAAACAGCTACTGAAGAAACAGGTAAAAAGGAAACATCAAACCGGGGATAGGGAACCGGGTACAAGACTCAAAAGATGGCTCTAAAAGCCTAGGGACTATCGGGACAACTCCAAAAGCCGACGAACGATCTACCAATGCCTCCTGCATGTAGAGTGACCACAGACGCTACCCCCAGACGAGATATCAGATGATGGATCGATAGCATCATCGCCATCGTCGATAGGGACGTCGTCATCTCCGGGATCATGCGGATGGTACTCTGGCTCCTCCTCCTCCTCGCCCTCGACCTCTATCAGCTCAAAAGGTTCTTCCTCGGGATCCTCCTCCATTGGATCCTCCGCAAGTGGTTCAACTGGATCAAAATGCTCATGAAGGAGACCGATGACATTTAGCATATGAAGGTAGTACCATGGAGGTGGAAGCGTCACAGTCCACGTCTCGACGGTATGAATCATTCGTACGGGCACTCCGTTAGCATTCATCTCGGTAGTCGTGACTGGTCCTCGATACGTCGCGGTCGTCATACCCTCATGTATAGTCCAGTTCCCTACTGTCCCGGCATGATCAAACACTTCGCTCCTCGAGCTCGACTATGCCAAGGGAACGTTCGGATCCATCTAAAAGCACGCGCATACCCGATACAAGAAGAAAAGAGCAGAACATACAGATGTGCAAGAGTGAGATACCGTCATAAGATATATCCCACAACAACCATATACATGATACATACATCACATAATCATATAAGCAGTTAAATCATGCATATACATAACATAACAGTGTTATATCAAATGGTCTCAAACCCGCACAGTCAATCTTTGAAAATATGCATATCACTTCAATATCAGGCTCTAACTAAATCTCATGAGATATCAACACCGTTTTCCACTGGAGAAGAATTAGAGTTGGTCAATCTCTAGCCCATTGGGCAGTTGCCTCCATACCCTCATGCATATAAGGTGTCAGGACGAGCAACGTCACATGTGCCTCCAAACCGGTCACATGGACTAACTCCCAGATACCACCTTGTATCTGATATGTAAGAAAACACGTCTGCCTGGGGAAATGCACATGAGAAAATATTTTATTCAAAAGGTTTTATTTGTGTTCATTCTTTTTCGCTGTCGTAGCTCAAAGCTAACGACTTAATCGTCATTTCCCCATCACTTGAAAACTTAGAAACATAGGACACACAGTCCGAATGCTCAATCACAACACCCGAGACCGATGCCGCAGTCAAGGGTTGTGGTCATATAAATCACTTATGCTTTTATTCATGTTTTGAACTTAACATGATAAGGACAATAGCCCACAACAACGAAATCAGAACGCACTGTCCTCGATTTCGAGAATTGGACTCTCAGTCCAGAACATCATGAATAGGACTCATGGCCCCGAATTAACACTGGTCCAAGATCAAGTGCGTATAACTGAATACTAGAGGCGACGTCTCGCATACTAGATTCTCTTTCTTAAGTACTTATTTTTTGTTCAGTGAAAATCAAATTCAAAACTGAATCCTCGATAACCTATCCAGGCTATCGGAAAGTTTCTAAAACATTTAGGAGAAAACCTTTTCTTTGAAAATCTTTTATAAAGCATCTTTGAAATACTTTTATCTTTGAAAATCCCCAATAGGATATTGCCAAATAATCTTGAAAGTTTTCACTTGAAGACACATAGTTCGAAAAGGATTTTTCTCTTGTATAACAATAGTTCACCAAAACCATTTCAACATTTAAAACAAGTACTTTAAGTTAATGAGCTTTTGAAAAAGAACACCAATCCTTTCATCTTCTAAGCTTATTAAGGTTTTTAATCCTTATAACAGTTGAGCACAGACACAAGTCTGGCTTAGGAAACTTTCAATCAACAGTAGTATATATTCTCAGTTCAATGGTAATATCACAGTTGAAAGTAGTTCATCACAGATATGCATTATAACATTTAGAACAAGCACAGTTCAACATTAGATAATAGCATAACAGTTCAAGTACATTAGATAACCAAGTAAGCTCAATCAACATATAAATATCCAGTTAAACACATACACACATGCATACAATTATTGAATATCTTTAGGAAATCCCCTCTTACCTCACGTCGGAGTTAAGAGTTTTGGATTTGAAAAGAAGGTTCACGAACGTCCTCGCTTCTCCGGCGATGGAAGTCTAAGGTTACCAAAATAAAATCATGAGTTAAAAAAAATTAACTCGAGAACACTAACCACAAGGTATAGGTTCGGTTCATACAATAAACTAGGATTAGGGGTTTCCGAAATTTATGCGACTCTTGGATTTATGATCCTTAAGTGCTAGAAGTTCATAAACAACAATCTTTTAACAAAGTTGAATTAAAAATCCCACTAGGAATTTCTAAACTTTCCAATCTCTTTAGGTTAGAATCCATACATAGTAAGGAGCTTGAAACCATGATCATTTCGGAAAATGGAAAAATCAAATGTCTTAGACCATGAACTCTTAGGTTCGGCCTTAACAAGTTTGTGAGGTTAGAGATCTTTAAATCATCCAATCTTTTGGACATAGCATCCTTTAACATGAAGGAGCTTTAATCCATAATCATCTTGGAAAACAAAATAAAATAACACATCCTAGGTCAAATGTTACATTCGGCCATCATAGGAAAATAAAGCAAGAAAATATTTTAAACTTTCCAATCACTTAGACATAGCATCCTTTAACATAAGGAGCTTTTTAGTCCATGATCACTTTGGAAAACAAAACTCAACATCTTTGCCATAACCATTTAAGGTTTCGGCCTTTTCAAGAAATATGGGTTAGAAATCTTCAAACTTTCCAATCTCTTGGACTTAGCATCCTTCTATATCAAGGAGTCTTAATCCATGATCATTTTGGAAAACAAAACTTAAGCACCATTCCCTTAAAACTCATTGGTTTTGGTCTTTACACAAAAATAGGGTAAAAATCTTTAAACTTTCCAATCACTTAGACATAGCATCCTTTAACATAAGGGAGCCTTGGTCCATGATCATCTTGGAAATGAAACTGAAATACAAACTCATACATGTAAAAGTTGAAACAAGGTTCACCTAAACCATATACATGGTTTCGGCCTCCTTAGGAAGAAGGGGTTAGGAAACTTTGTTTTACACAACTTTTTAGTATGTGATAGTATGAGTAAATACAAGAATATAGAAAGTGGTTTCAACTCAAAAGGAGTTTTCTACCATTTTTGAGAGGTTTTAGAAGTTAAAAGCACATAAAGGACAAATGAAGAAAAATTTAAAATAAAAGATGAAACTTTGAAAAAGAACTATATAGAAGTATTACCCTTAACAATATGAACAACTTTGATGAAGAAATCTAAGAGAAAAGCTTGATAAAAATGTAAACTTTATAAGAGAGAAGAAGAAGAAGAAATGTAGTAAAGTGTAAATGTGAGAAATAGAGGAAATTGATGATGTGTGGAAATGAAGAGTGTTTATAGAGAGTGAGAGGAGAGGGTCACGGATTTGGGAGAGGAATAAAGAAGAGAAGAAAGAAGGTGGGTTGCTTGTAGAGAGGATAAGGAGTTAAGGTGATGTGATGTGATTGGAGAGATAAAGATGAAAAAGGGAGATTTTTGAAAAAAAAGTCATGATTCACCTTTTGAGGTGTGTCATAACCTTCACATCAAGTCACTTCATGTCACTTCATCCTCTTGATGCTCTGCTCCATTGCGTATCAGATGACTTCCCCGATCGTATTTCCCGACGATTTCGCCCGGGAAATCCCTAAGATTTGGCCCGAACAAGATTTTTCGAAAAACTCCAAACCCACACAAAACATCATAAAAACACTAACCGTCTCGTTCAAAAATTAAAATTTGGTCTCTAGCTCAGTAAACTTGTACTGGCAGTGTGAACCCAGATCGGTTTTCGTCTGAATTTTCGACCAAAATTTTTACGGTGACTTCATACGGTAAAACAACATAAGAAAATTATTTTATTTTAAATAAAATCATCATCTGGATTTTATCAAAAATAAACACATTAAAGCATGTATTTACTGATAAAGAAGCATACGAAAAAAACAGGGTGTTACAACTCTACCCCTCTAAAAAGAATTTCGTCCTCAAAATTACGTACCTTGAAATAACTCAGGGTACTGCAACTTCATCTTGTCCTCAGCTTCCCACGTTGCTTCTCCGATTGTCTCATTCTAGATGACTTTGACCAAAGGAATTTGATTACCTCTGTGTCGCTTTGTCATCCTATCCGCGATTCGTGCCGGCGAAGTCACAAAGGACAGGTTCTCTTTTAATTGTACTTTATCAGGCTTTATGATATGTGATGGATCAGGAATGTATTTTCTCAACTAAGAGACATGAAAGACATCATGGATATTGGAAAGAAAGGGTGGTAAAGATATTTTATAAGCTACTGGACCTACATGATGAAGAATTTGGTAGGGTCCAATGAACTTGGGAGTAAGCTTTCTGGACCTTAGTACTGTGCCAATCCCAATCATTGGTGTGACTCTCAAGAATACATGTTCGCCTTCCTCAAACTCTAGAGGTCATCGTCTCTTGTCCGCGTAGCTCTTCTGTCGGCTCTAAGTAGTCCTCATTTTCTCATGGATCATCTTCACCTTTTCTATCGTTTGTTGCACGAAGTCTGAACCCAACAGCAAACTCTCACCATCCTGGTACTAACACAAAGGCGTCCGACATCATCAACCATACAGGACTTCATAAGGTGCCATTCCAATGCTTGAATGGAAACTATTATTGTAGGTGAATTCTATCAATGGTAGGGACTCGTCCCAACCCCCGACATCCCCCAAAACACAAGCTCTCAGCAAGTCCTCTAGTGACTGGATTGTCCTTTCCGTTTGTCCATCAATCTGCGGATGATATGCGAAACTCAATCTGAGTTTCGTTCCAAGTGATTTTTTCAAACTCTGCCAAAACATCGATGTAAACCGCGGGTCTCGGTTTGAAACAATGCTCGAAGGCACACCATGTAGTTTAACAATCTCTCCGATGTACAGCTGGGTTAACTTCTCCATAGAGTATCTCATATTGATTGGCAAAAAGTGAGCTGACTTAGTCAGTCGGTCCACTATTACCCATATAGCCTCATAACCCTTCTTAGTCCTTAGGAATCAACTGGGTGAGAGGTCCTACAATCTTGGAAAATCCCTCAATGAACCTCCTGTAGTAGCCAGCCAAACCCACAAAACTACGGATTTCTGTTGCCGTTGTCGGTCTTTCCCATTCCAAAACAGTCTCGACCTTCATCGGATCCACATCGATTCCTTCGTGGGATATCACGTGACCCAAGAATTGAACTTGATCCAACCAAAACTCACACTTCTCTGGTTTCGCATAGAGCTGCTTCTCTCTCAGGATCTGAAGAACAATGTTAAGGTGTTCAGCATGAGTCTCCTTGTCCGGATAATAGATCAGTATGTCATCAATGAAGACGACTATGAACTGATCCAAAAAGGGACGAAAGATCTTATTCATATAGTCCATGAATATAGCAGGTGCATTCGTCACTCCAAACGGCATCACCAAATACTCATAATGTCCATAGCGTGTTCGAAACGCTGTCTTAGGAACATCTGCTTTTACTCGTATCTGGTGGTATCATGACCGCAGATCTATCTTTGAAAACACTGTCGTGCCACGCAACTGATCCATAAGATCATCTATCCTTGGAAGAGGATATCTGTTTTTAACCGTGACTTTGTTTAACTGACGAAAGTCCACACACAGCCTAGCAGTTACATCTTTCTTCTTTACTAGCAGGACTGGAGCTCCCCATGTTGACACACTAGGTCGTATAAACTCTTTCCTCGTCAGCTCCTCAAGTTGGTCCTTCAATGTTTCTAACTCTGATGGCGACATGTGATATGGTGCCATGGATATTGGTCCAGTGCCTGGAATCAGATCAATCGCGAACTCGATCTCCCCGAACAGGTGGCAATCCAGGTACATCCTCAGGGAAAACCTCCGGAAACTCTCGAACGAAAGGTACGGATTCCAAGTCAAACTCGCTCTCGACGTCCAAGGAAAACAGCAGCATGCAACCTTGAGCTCCTTCTTTCAAAAAAGCTCTTACCTGACTAGAAGATAAAAATCCAGAAATCTCCTCCCTAAAGATTAAGGTTTTCTGAGCACAATCTATTAGGATATGGTTGAAAGATAACCAATCCATGCCTAAGATTACATCTAACTGTACTAAAGGCAAATAGATCAAGTCTACAAGGAAATGTCTATTCTGAACGAGGATAGGAAATTTTAAGCAAACAGAATTAACAGTCACAGGTTCAGCAGTTGGGGTAGAAACAATCATATTATATGGCAAGGAAGAAACATGCAAGTCTAGAATTTTCACACGATCCATCGAAATAAAAGAATGACTTGCACCTGAATCGAAAAGTACAGACATGAGATTACTAGCAATGTCGCACTTACCTTGCACAAGATCAGCGGAGTTCGATGCCTCAGCACCACTCATGGTATACACTCTTCCCTTAATGGTTGGTTTGTTTACTCTGGCATGGTTGACAGAATGCTCCCTCTTCGATGCACGACACTCCTTTGCCAAGTGTCCCATGCAGTCACAGTTATTACACTTGTAATCCTTCTTCGGGCAAGCATTGGCCAGGTGTCTCGGATCTCCACACCTGAAACATCTCCTTTCTTGGTCTTGATAGTTGTTTCTCTGGCCTCCACTTCATGTCCCCGAAACACTGGGACGAGCTTGTTGTTGTTTCTGGTTGTAGCTAGATGCCTGGTGATATGGCTTCCTCTGGTTCTGCTTCCATTTTGAATTCTGGCCTTGATTCTGGCTCTTAGGACGAACAGGTTCTCCTGTGCTTCCCTTGTTATCCCTTCCTCTATGCATCATCTCAATTTTTCGGCACTTCTCCACTAGTGCTTGGAAGTTCCTGATCTCCAACGGCAATACCGATTCTTTAATCTCGAAGAGCGGACCGGCTTCAAACTACTCACACTTCCATTCCTCACTGGGATTGTCTTGAAAGAAAGGGAAATACTTGGCAAGGGATTCAAACCTCGCTGCATACTCCCCTACTGTCAGGTCCCACTGACTCGGCCTCATGAACTCCTGCTCCTTCTCTTTCCGGACACTCTGGGGAAGTATTTGTCTAGAAACTTGCCACGAAATACTCCCCAGGTGATCACCTGGTGCTCATCCTCCAACAACTACCTGGTGCCCTTCCACCAGTACTCAGCGTCGCCCACTAGCTGGAACACGGAATAGGGTACCTTAGATTCCTCTGGAGTGTGTACCAGATCGAAGATCTTCTCTAGCTACTGAATCCAAAGATCAGCCTTTATTGGATCCATGTATCCATCAAACTGCGATGGATTCTGACGTCGGAAAGCTTCCAGATGCCTTCCCTCTGCAGATTGTTCTGCCCTCTGTTGCTCCCGTTGGTTCTGGGTAACAGCATTAGCCGTCTGAAGAGTTATGGCAGCAGCCACGCCACATCCACAAGTACCTCTCTGGTTCATACTGACCTATACCACACAAGCAGTCAGATAACAGCCAGAAAAGGGATGTGAACCACGGCTTATCACACATTACCTCAAAGAAGTAATTCAAACAACATCTAGACAGAGAAAAACACAACTTCAACTCAACAGACCTAAACCCAAATATTCCCGAAAGACTCAACTAGCTCTGATACCAACTAATGTGACACCCTAAAACCAGACATCACATGGTTACCCGTTGCGGAAAAGAAACTTATTTAAAATGATGGTCGCTTTCGAAAAAAATAACCTTTTATATAGGGTTACTGAAAAAGGGTACTCAATTTTATTTTTTTTGTTAAAAGAAGTTAAGAAAATGTGATGAACACTCAGAACATGAAAATAAACATCATACATATAAATATAACTGTCCCACTTGGGATCTTAGGTTTGATTACAAAACAGGCCTTGTCGAACTGGCCAACATACAGTAAAACAGCTACTGAAGAAACAGGTAAAAAGGAAACATCAAATCTGGGATAGGGAACTGGGTACAAGACTCAAAAGATGTCTCTAAAAGCATAGGGGCAATCGGGACAACTCCAAAAGCCGACGAATGATCTACCAATGCCTCCCGCATGCAGAGTGACCACAGACGCTACCCCCAGACGAGATATCAGATGCCTGATCGATAACGTCATCGCCATCATCGATAGGGATGTCGTCATCTCCGGGATCCTGCGGATGGTACTCTAGCTCCTCCTCGTCCTCGTCCTCGACCTCTATCAACTCAAGAGGTTCTTCTTCGGGATCCTCCTTCACTGGATCCTCCGCAAGCGGTTCAACTAGATCAAAATGCTCATGAAGGAGACCGGTGACTTGTAGCGTATGAAGGTAGTACCATGGAGGTGGAAGCGCCACAGTCCTCGTCTCGACGGTATGAATCCTTCGTACGGGCACTCTGTTAGCACTCGTCTCGGTAGTCGTGACTGGTCCTCGATACGTCGCGACCGTCGCACCCTCATGTATAGTCCAGTTCCCTGCCGTCCCCGCATGATCAAACACTTCGCTTCTCGAGCTCGACTGTGCCAAGGGAACGTTTGGATCCATCTAAAACCACGCGCATACCCGATACAAGAAGAAAAGAAAAGAACATACAGATGTGCAATAGTGAGATACCATCATAAGATATATCCCACAACAACCATATACATGATACATACATCACATAATCATATAAGCAGTTAAATCATGCATATACAAAACATAACAGTGTTATATTAAAGGGTCTCAAAGCCGCACAGTCAATCTTTGAAAATATGCATGGCACTTCAGTATCAGGCTCTAACTTAATCTCATGAGATATCAACACCGTTTTCCACTAGAGAAGAATTAGAGTTGGTCAATCTCTAGCCCACCGGGAAGTAGCCTCCATAACCTCTAGCATTTAAGGTCTCAGGACGAGCAACGTCACATGTGCCTCTGAACCGGTCACATGGACTGACTCCCGGATACCACCTTTTATCTAATATGTAAGAAAGCACGTCTGCCTCGGGAAATGCACATGAGAAAATATTTTATTCAAAAGGTTTTCTTTGTGTTCATTCTTTTTCGCTGTCGTAGCTTAAAGCTAACGACTTAATCATCATTTCCCTATCACTTGAAAACTTAGAAACATAGGACAGACAGTCCTAATGCTCAATCACAACGCCTGAGACCGATGCCGCAGTCAAGGGTTGTGGTCATATATATCACTTATGCTTTTACTCATGTTTTGAACTTAACATGATAAGCCCAATTAAGGCATATGATACCTTGTTGGAATGCTTATTCAAAGGGCCTTAATTTGGGCTAGGGTTAGATTAGTATTAATGAGTATAATTATCAGTTTAGTGCCGCACAAGTCAGACACGAAATTAGACCACTTTTGATCATCCTTGTATTTTGCAAGTTTTGGAATTCTCTTCTCTTCTATTCTTTTGAGTTTTCTGCACTTTGTTAATGTTTGTTAAGGATTCTCCAATGGTGATGACTATGGAAGGCTAAGTCTTTTATCAATCCTAGACATTCAAGTAATTTGGTTTGAATTCTGAGTTCCCTACTCTTAATTGTATTTCAATTGCTTCCTCCCCTCTTATCTCCCTTCAATTATGATTTCTGTGAGGTGAGTGTGATTACACTTGATTTATGTCTGATTAGATGTAGATTCAGTTTTCATGATTGAATTGGAATTATCAATTAGGATTGATCAATCTAAAAATATAATAGAGATTAGAGAACCAATTGATAACCTAAGTTATTCGAATTTATGCATAAATCAACATTATTAGGGATTGCGATTGTGATTTCAATTTCGTTGATTAAATCCTACATGATTATGTAGTAGATTCGAATTAACAGAGAAGGAGGGTAAACAAATTTATATCTTTTGGAACGATGACGAATTCTACCAAAGAACTTGACGTCTTGGATTGATGTTTATAATTAATTGAATTTATTTCTTTATTACAAATTGTTTTCTCCTTGAAAATTTTGAAAAACCCCTTTCTCTAACATTCTTGATTGGCTAATAATTTTAGAGATCCTCGTGAGACGACCAAGGTTGTTTTGCCTTGTACTACAGTTTTTAATAACTATATTAATTTGACCCGTGTACTGCCACAGATCAAATTTGGCGCCGTTGCCGGGGATCTTTGATTTTTATAAGCCATATTAGGATTTCTTTTTTTTTTTGGGACTAGTTTTTGTTTTTGTTTTTTTAGTCCCATAATATTCATATTTGTTTTTTGCTATTTTTTTATTTTTATTTTGTTGTTTGGAGCTTATATGTGTGTGTCTTGAGCTCATATGTTTATATCGTAGATGACATTGCAGATTGTGATTGTCGTGGTTGTGAATCTGAGTACTTCCCATGGAAATTTGTATGCAAAGTTATATGCCTAATGTTGATTATGAACCATCATGCATATATTATCCTCAAACCAATTTTGCTCATTTTGCAAGTGGTTATATAGATTCAAGTATGTGTGTGTCAATGGATAATTATTTGTCTCATAGCACTTTGAGAGATTTTGCCATATTTTATGAACCACCATGCATACATTATGTAGAGAAAGAGGTTGAGCCACCATGCATATATTATCCTGACATTACTAGTGATTATGAGTTTAGTAGTGATTTTGGCATGATTGGTGTGAATGAGGTGCAACTTCCCTATTATGACCAACATGGGGGAGAACATGGCAGCTTGGACGAATTAGCTTCTTTGGTGTATCAATTGACAATAAGTCAGCTGCAATATCAGCCTGACCCAACACTTGTCCAACCTAGTCTGGAAGAATTGGTGCAACAAATGGCAGAACACACTCTTGAATTCCAACAGAGGACAAAAGCAAGTCTTCATAATTTGGCCAGTCAAATTGGTCACATTGCCTCCACGTTGACTGCACTGTAATCACAACATCTCCTTGAACAACATTCAGATTCACAAATAGATATTCTTGACAATACTTCTTCTGAGCATAATTTTGATAATGATGTCGAGAATACTATTATTGATGAACTTTGTGTTGAATTTCCAGCTATTCAAGATTTTCCTGATTCTATTTTATGTACTTCATGTGTTGACTTTAACGGTGCTATTTTGTGTGCAACATGTGTTGAAATTTCATCCTTTTTAGGGTATAAGGAGAAAAAAGTGCATATGGAAGATGAGACACATGAGGTTGAGGACCCTGTTCAGCCAAGAAATGTAGAAAATGGGGACCATGTGGACATGCTACCCACAGAAAGAATCCCCATAAATGATGGCGATCATGTCATGATGGATGATGCAAGACTACTTATGTTAGAGACAACCACTAAGGCTTTCATGGTTGATAAAGACTGGCTCAAGCAATTTGGTGAGAAATTCTCAGAGCATGCATTGGAGAAGCGCTTGAGCTACAATGAGACTTGCTGCACTACATTCTATAAGGCTTTTTCTCCTCCTTTCTATTTTATTTTTCATGTCCTCTATGTGAATGAATTTGTTCTTGTTCTTGATTTTAATATGTTCTACATTGAGGACAATGTAGATTTCAAGTGTGGGGGAGATATACTATGTTATGATGTGTTTAAATTGTGGGTTGAACTTTGTTGGCATCGGTTTATTTTGTTGTTTATGTTATTTTTCTCTATTTTTAAATAAAACATAAGAAATGTATTTTTTTATTGGTGTTTTAGTATCTTAGGAATTTTTTTTTTTGGTTTTCTTTGTTGTTTTTATGGTCTCAAAAAATTAAAAAAAAAAATATATTTGTGTTTGAGTCTTGTTGCATGCTTTTCAGTGAAATCTTAAGTTTGTATGAGTTGTGAGTGCTTTGCATCATTCTTGGTTAAGAGGTTTCATGACTTGATATGGAGAAATTCTTGCATTTCTAATGTAATAAGTGGGCATTGAAAATTAATTTGGGAATCATTTATGGTAGGCTTAACCTTTGTGAGTTTTTGAGCCCTATACATGGATGGATTGCATTGTTCCATGGTTTTCCTTTCTTGTGTGATTACACTCATGATTGTTAATTATTCTAGAACTTGACTTGACTCTTTGAAGCCTCTTGTTCACCTGCATATATTGAGATGATTTAGGCCTTCTTTGTTTTTAAGCTACTAGCCAAATTAGCCTACCTTGCATTAAGACCATTGCTTGCCCCCTTGAGCCTATCTAACCCATCCTTTGTTTTGTAGCTAATCACAAGCTTATGAAGTGAAAAACCATGATTCCCCTAACCTTAGGGAGTAAAGGAGCTTTGGAATATTTTTGGGAATGGGTTCTTAAATAAGTGTGGGGGTCTACCCAAAAAGTTTTGTTGCTTATTTGGTTGGAGTGGCAAAGTGGCAAGTGAAAAGAAAAAATTAAAAAAATAAAGAAAGAAAATATAGAAAAAGAAAAAAAAAAGTAGACTGTAATGCAATGTAAAAGTGCAAATGAGTGGAAGTGCAAAGGAAGAAAAAGTTCAAAAGAGACAAATTGTTGTTCATTGACTTTGAATTGTGTTTCTTGGTATAAATTTGCATGCTTATTTAAACTCATTCCCCATTGCTCCTCTAGTCACTTTGGTTTATAGCTAACACCCCTTCTTGTGTCCACCCATACCTTTTCCCCATTACAACCTTAAAAAAGTCCTTTTGATCCTTATATGCATGTGTTTTCAAGTGGTGGAAGTTAGAGGCTTGTCAAGCTCATGGCAATGTAAGCATTCATGATGTGCTTTGAGTGTAAACACAAACATTAAACACTTGAGAGTTGGAGTGTATGCCTAGTGAGGACTCTACCACTTTTGGTTCATCTTTAATTTGAATTGCCTTCTTGTTTGCTTGAGATGTTAAGGAGTATTCATGATTGTCTTGATTCCTCTATGCTTCGAATGTTTTTATCTTGCTCAATCTTGTACATTCTTGGGATTCATTAATAAGTGAGTTTGTTTTGTTCAACAAGTTTTTGGGAATTCAATTTTTGAGTTTTGCTCAGGAGTGCAAAAGAATAAGTGTGGGGGAATTTAATAAATCAATTTTGAGTCACCTTTTAGTGTTGTATACTTGGCCTAATTAATTTCTATATGTGTTTAATATTGGTGATTTGACTGAGTTTTGTATTATTGGGCTTAATTGGGCTTAATTGCTAAACATTGTTAATTTTCGGATTTTTGACTCATCCTAACCTTGTTGTCTTACACAAAGCATAAGTAGAGCTATAGAGATCATATTTTGGTGATCTTGCTGTCCCTAGAAAGATAAGGAAGAGACCTACAATTTCGGTTTTCACAAGAATTGTTAAATTAAGCCAAAATCAAGGCCAAACTGGGTCCCGAATTCTCTGACGCGGATCAATTCGCAGTCCATGATGTTCCCTCACTTAAATGGGCATAACTTACTCATCTTAAGCCCAATTAAGGCATATGATACCTTGTTGGAAATATTATTCAAAGGTACTTAATTTGGGATAGGGTTAGATTAGTATTAATGAGTATAATTATCAGTTTAGTGCCGCACAAGTCAGACACGAAATTAGACCACTTTTGATCATCCTTGTATTTTGCAAGTTTTGGAATTCTCTTTTCTTCTGTTCTTCTGAGTTTTCTGCACATTGTTAATGTTTGTTAAGGCTTCTCCAATGGTGATGACTATGGAAGGCTAAATCTTTTATCAATCCTAGACATTCAAGTAATTTGGTTTGAATTCTGAGTTCCCTACTCTTAATTGTATTTGAATTGCTTCCTCCCCTCTTCTCTCCCTTCAATTATGATTTCTGTGATGTGAGTGTGATTACACTTGATTTATGTCTGATTACATTTAGATTCAGTTTTCAAGATGGAATTGGAATTAGAAATTAGGATTGGTCAATCTGAAAATCTAATAGAGATTAGAGAACCGATTGATAACCTAAGTTAATCGAATTTGTGCATAAATCAACATTATTAGGGATTGAGATTCTGATTTCAATTTCATTGATTAAATCCTACATGATTATGTAGTAGATTCGAATTAACAGAGAAGGAGGGCAAACAAATTTATATCTTTTGGAACGATGACAAATTCTACCAAAGAACTTGACGTCTTGGATTGATGTTTATAATTAATTGAATTTACTTGTTTATTGCAAACTGTTTTCTCCTTGAAAATTTTGAAAACCCCCTTTCTCTAACATTCTTGATTGGCTAATAATTTTAAAGATCCTCGTGATACGACCAAGGTTGTTTTGCCTTGTACTACAGTTTTTAATTACTATATTAATTTGACCCGTGTACGGCGACGGATCAACCATTGCCTTAAAACTCATTGGTTTTGGTCTTTACATACAAATATGGTAAAAATATTTATACTTTCCAATCACTTAGACATATCATCCTTTAACATAAGGGAGCCTTGGTCCATGATCATCTTGAAAATGAAACTCAAATACAAACTCATACATGTAAAAGTTGAAATAAGATTCACCTAAACCATATACATGGTTTCGGCCTCCTTAGGAAGAAGGGGTTAAGAAACTTTGTTTTATACAACCTTTTTGTATGTGATAATATGCGTAAATACAAGAATATAGAAAGTGGTTTCAACTCAAAAGGAGTTTTCTACCATTTTTGAGAGGCTTTAGAAGTTAAAAGCACATAAAGGACATATGAAGAAAACTTTGAAATAAAAGATGAAACTTTGAAAAAGAACTACGTTAAAGTATTACCCTTAACAAGATGAACAACTTTGATGAAGAACTCTAAGAGAAAAGCTTGATAAAAACATAAACTTTGTAAGAGAGAAGAAGAAGAACAAGAACAAGAATAAGAAATGTAGTAAAGTGTAAATGTGAGAAATGGTGGAAAGTGATGAAGTGTGGAAATGAAGAGTGTTTATAGAGAGTGAGAGAAGAGGGTCACGGTTTTAGGAGAGGAAGAAAGAAGGTGGGTTGCTTGTAGAGAGGATAAGGAGTTAAGGTGATGTGATGTGATTGAAGAGAGAAATATGAAAAAGTGAGATTTTTGAAAAAAAGTCATGATTCACTTCTAAGGTGTGTCATAACCTTCACATCAAGTCACTTCATCTTCTTGATGCTCTCCTCCATTGCGTATCAGATGACTTCCCCAATAGTATTTCCCAACGATTTCACCTGGGAAATCCCTAAGATTTGGCCCCGAACAAGATTTTTCAAAAAACTCCAAACCCACACAAAACATCATAAAAACACTAACAGTCTCGTTCACGAATTAAAATTTGGTCTCTAGCTCAGTAAACTTGTATTGGCAGTGAGAACCCAGACCGGTTTTCGTCTAAATTTTCGACCGAAAATTTTACTGTGACTTCATACGGTAAAACAATACAAGAAAACGATTTTATTTTATATAAAATCATCCTCTGGATTTTATAAAAAATAAACACATTAAAGCATGTATTTACTTATAAAGAAGCATATGAAAAGCAGGGTGTTACACTTCATGCTCATCTCAAATTCCGCTTGCATTAGCTTGGAAAATTCCTTACACAACTTTTCATTAGTTGCTCCAAAAATAATATCATCAACATATATTTGCACAATAATGAAATTCTCTTTTGATCTTTTCTTAAACAGAGTAGTATATACCTGTCCTCTAGTAAATCCATTTTGCCTGCGAAAAGAACTAAGTTTATCATATCATGCCCTAGGTGCTTGTTTCAAACCATATAATGCCTTTTTAAGTTTGAAAACATGATTTGGTTTATCAGTATCTTCAAAACTAGGGGTTACTTATCATACACTTCTTCTTCAATTATATTTAGAAAAGCACTTTTTACATCCATTTGAAAAAGAGTGATTTGGTATTATGCAGCATATGACATTAATATTCGAATAGCTTCTATCCTAGCTACAGGTGCAAAGGTTTCAGTATAATCAATACCTTTCTGTTGGTTATAGTCTTGATCTACTAACCTTGCCTTATTTCTGACAACTTTGCCATCCTCATCCAATTTGTTTCTGAAAACCCATCTTGTTCCAATGACAGATTTGTTTTTGGTCTTGGAGACAAGTGTCCAGACATCATTTATGGTGAATTGGTTGAGTTCTTCTTGCATAGCAAGAATCCAGTTTTCATCCAAAAGAGATTCTTCAATGATTTTTTATTCCATTTCTGACATAAATGTCATATTGCTTGACTCCCTTAGAGTAGATCTGGTTCTTACTCCTTCTGAGGGATTTCCAATAATAAGATCCTTAGGATGATGAGTTTTGAACTTCCAGTCTCTCTTGAGATCATCATGAAGATCTTGACTTGTCTGTTCCACTTGTCTGTCTTGCTCATTAACAGGTTCTGTCTTAGTTAGATCAGGTGGCTTTCTGGCTTGTTTATAACAAGACCTGCAAGATCATCTTCTAGATCTGATAGTTCCCTATCAGCCTTTAAACCATCATTGAACTTAACATGACCAGATTCTTCAATAATAGAAGTTTTGGAATTATAAATTCTAAAGGCTTTAGACATTTCAGAATAGCCTACAAAGATACCTTTATCCACTTTGGAATCAAACTTTCCAAATTGATCCTTAGTGTTCAAAATGAAATAATCACATCCAAATGCATGCAAGTAAGATATGTTGGGTCTTTTACCTTTCCACAATTCATAAGGTGTCTTCTTTAGAAAATGCCTTATAAGTATTCTATTTTATACATAATATGCAGTGCTTACTGCTTCTGCCCAGAAGTACTTAGAGAGATTATTCTCATTGAGCATAGATCTAGCCATCTCTTGCATAGATCTGTTCTTTCTCTCAACAACTCCATTTTGCTGTGGAGTTATAGGTGCGGAGAAATTGTGAGAGATCTCATTCTCTTCATAGAACAGTCTAAATTGCTCATTTTCAAATTGTCCACCATGATCACTTATAAGGGTAGAAATACAGAAACCTTGCTCATTTTGTACTTTCTTGCATAATACAGAGAAAGCCTTAAAAGACTCATCCTTATGGGTTAAGAAGAGTACCCATGTAAATCTAGAATAGTCATCAACTATGACAAATCCATCAGCTAAAAATGATTAATCTACTGTTCTTGATTTCACAACTATCATCGGTTCATGTAATCCCAAGCCCTAAGCAGATTCTAATCCCCTTCCAGTTGTAACAACAATTAACAAACGAAATCGCTACTACGGATACATGTTCCTATTCCCGAATTAAACAAACGGGGTTAAACATGAATGAACACACGCGAATTAAACAAACGCGAATAAGTATAGGAACATAGCATCACTGAAATGAATCAACACAACACTATACACTCCTGAATTAAACAAACAGAAATGTACAACATGGCATTGAAAAGGGAAAAGCATACAAAACGGGGATTACAAAACCTCAAGTACGGTGGAAATCAATTATAGCAGATTAATCTATGAAATTTAGTTCCCCATGAAAATGAAATACACACAGAAAATATGTAAAACAAAACAATGGAGAAGCAAAAGTTCTTCCAATCTGCCCAGAACAGCCTTTTATACTATTCAGAATTTTAGCCCACTCACGAGGCGAATGTTATGAAGAGTCAGCAACCTTTGGCATTCTCGCGAGGCGAAGAACGGCTCACGGGGTGAAGAATTAAAGAGTTTTCTTATTACGCCCGTTATGAACATCAGGGGCCAACTGTGATGCTTTCTGACTTCCATTATCGCGAGGCGAAGAAGTTATTCACGAGGCGACCCCGAGAGCTTGCATATTTCTGGAAGTCATCCTTCAGGTTCGTGAGGCGAGATGCTGTTCGCGGGGCGAACCAGAGAGGATGACATTTTTACTGTTCTACTGGCTTTCAGGTTCGCGAGGCGAGGAAACTCTCGCCAGACGAATCCCCTGTTTCTTTATTCCCTCAACTTCTACTTAACCTGAAAACAGAAAAATAGCCATAAGTGCTTTATTTGACTCAAAACTGGCTAAATTAACTTAAAACTACTTTAGAGACTCAAAACCTTGCTTGAGGACAATCTAATCTAATTTGGGTGAAAATAGGATATAATTTACACAAAACCCTGGTCATACTAGCCATAAAACTAGATGAGCCAGAGGCTTATCAATCCTTCGGAAAGGAGACATCAAATCCACTATCACATAATTGACTTATGCTAAGCAAATTGTGTCTTAATCCTTCAACCATAAGAACATTAGATATAGAGGGAAGAGGGGGTCTACCACCAATAATACCAATGCCTATAACCTTCCCTTTCTGATTGCCTCCAAAGGCAACATGTCCTCATTTCTTAAGTTCGAGGTCTAGGAATATAGACCTTTCTCCGGTCATGTGTCGCGAGTAACCACTGTCCAGGTACCAGGAGTGGTGTTTTCTTTGTCCTATTAAGGACATCTGCAACAGGAATTATTTGGTCTTTAGGTACCCATAATTTTCTGGGTCCTTTTCTATTAGTTCCAGGAGTCTGTGAAGACTTCCTTCTCTTCTTATGGATATACCTAGACATAACATGTCCAGTTTTTCCACAGAAGTTACAAAAAGGTATGGATTTAATGAATGTTGACTTAACATACACTTTAGAGGTTTTAGTTGATACTTTATGATATGTTTGATGGACATATCCAATACCTTCTTTGTTAAGGGAATGTCTCTAACAGTCAAGCAGCTTAGTCATATTGTCTCTACCATTAACAAATTTGGCAAGATCAGAAGTGAGCTCTTCCACTTTCTGTTGAAGTTTTTCAACTTCTTCAGAATGCGATGTTTCACTAGAGATCTCAGCTTCATCAGACTTTTCAGTCTTTAGCTCACTGTTTTCTTTGGCTAGCTTCTCACACTCTTGAGATTTCTGCTTATGCTCACTAAGGAGATTTACATATACTCTCTTGAGGGATTTGAAGACCTTAGATAAGCAGTTGGATTCCTCCAGCAACTCCTCATAGGCATCAAGTAATTCCTCATAGTCAAGATGTACCTCATCATCTGAATCTGAGCCAGTGTTGGCCATCAGACAGAGATTAGCTTCTTCCTCTGTCTCTTCATCATCATAAGATGTTGACTCCAGATCCTCCCAAGTAGCCATCATACCTTTCTTCTTCTTTTTGAAGAACTTATTAAAAGGGGCTTTCATGTGTTGAGGACGCTCAACTTTGATGTGACCAGGCTTCTTGCATTCATAGCAGACAATTGAACTTTTGTCTGTTGAAGTGGATTCTTTGAAGTTCTTATCCTTGTTGAACCTTCTGAATGGCTTATCCTTTATGAACTTCTTTTTCTGTAAGAGAAAATTTATCTTCCTGGTTAGGAGAGATAATTCTTCATCACTTCAAGAATCATTGGGTTCAGACAGGTCAGCTTCACTGGAGGAATCGTCTGCCTTCAGAGCTTTTGAAACTTTTGATGACTTTTGATCAGCCTTCAGAGCAATTGACTTGCCTTTCTTTGTTGTAACTTCATCACCAAGTTCTTGCTCATGAACAGTGAGCGTACCAAGAAGTTCATCCATAGTCAAGGTAGTGAGATCCTTGGCTTGAGAAATAACAGTGACTAAAGGTTTCCACTGCTTAGGAAGACTTCTTAGTATCTTTCCAACCTTCTCAGCATTAGTATAAATTTTTCCAAGAGACTTCAGGCCATTGATGATAGTTTGGAATCTTCTCATCATATGAGCAACAGATTCTCCTTCCTCCACGAGAAACAGTTCATACTTTCTACAAGTATGGCAATCTTTGATTCCTTAAGTTTGGTTGTTCCTTCATATGTGACAGCTAAAGTATCCCGTATTTCTTTTGCAGAATCACATGCACATACTTTTTCAAATTCTTCAGGACTGAGAGCATAAATGATGTTGTATCTGGCTTTGTGATTCAGATCCCATTTTGTCTTTTCTGCAGGGGTCCATTGAGCATTTGGCTTGTCAGTATTGTCATCATTTTTAGGAATGAATGGACCATCAGTGATGACATCCCAAAGATTAGAGTTTGTTGATAGGATGTGAAGTTGGCATAGGCAAATACAAGAATGGAAGGGTGAATTGTGTTTGTTGATTATTTTCGCAAAAACCCTTTTGAACAACTTTTTCACAAACAGAAGATAAAAATATAAAACACACAAGAAATCCTTTTTAAAAGATTAACAAAAGCAATATCAAAACCCCACAGTTAGTATAAGCAAATAAACTGAAGAGTTTAGGGATATAAAATTCACGCAAGAGATTTTATCATGGCTCACTCTCTTCCAACCAAGAGCTACGTCCAGTCCCTTCGACTTGAAGGATTTTTCCACTATTTCTCCAAATAGATTACACAACAAGTATTCAACACCTCTTCAAGCTACAAGTATTCCTTTCTTACTAAGCCTCTTCAGGCTCTAACTCTATCACAAAGATTTAAAAGTTGATCTTCTTAACTCACTGAGTGTGAGAGTATGACAGTTTAAGATCAGTTGAATATTACAACAATATTCAAAATAAAAGATTACAGACTTTTGCTTTTGAAAGAATGAAAGAATAAGAGCTTGTCTTCTCAAGAATTGTATTGGCAGAGGTTGGGCTAGTAAAAGTAGTTCTTCAGTATCTGAGGTCTTCTATTTATAGTGACCTTCTTCTTCCATTGTAATTCTTCAACGGTTACTTTGAATAATCCCGTTTAGAGATAGCATTAAATGCATGATATCCATTGTGACTGATAGCTTGATTTTGGCTATGTTGAAAAGTATCATTGGTTATCAGAAAATCACAAAATGGAGGCTCACTGTTCTAAGCAATTGTACCTTAATAATTTTCTTTCCTCCTTTGTGTATAACCCAGCTTTTGTTCAGCAATAAAGATGTCATCGTACAGATCGTTTTGTAATTCCAATTGTACTATTTGCTTTTTGTATTTCCTTGATAGTACTATGAATTTTCTCAAGGGAAACAAGACATTAAATCAGATAAAGACAAATGGAAAGAACAAATATTCATTTGAAATAAATATCAATCATTTGAAATAAATTCATTGTGGACCAGATTGCATTAAATCATATATTCAAGGTAGTAAACATATAGAACATATAGAGCCGTCTACTTAGTTTTAAGAACGCATCTAGACAAGATTTTAATTCTGCTCGTCCACTGATGTGGCAGAAGTGCTCGTCCACTAGAGTGGTAGAAGCGCTCGTCTACTAATGTGATAGAAGCGCTCGTCTACTAATGTGGTAGAAGCGCTCGTCCACACAAGTTTTTGGACTTGCTAAGTCCTTAGAGAACCTCCGTCCAATGACGTGGTACTATGGACTTCTACTGAATTTTAGTTTTGGCACTAGGATTTATACTTGAGTTTCAAGGATAGCCCTCGTCTGTTGACGTGGCAAAATGGACGTGCTTATTTTTCAAGTCTTTGGACTTGCTATACCTAACAAGTTATTTAGGTATTCATTTATAGCCTCGTTTACTAAGAAAAACCAGTCTACTTATCGATTAAGATATAAACAGTTTAAATAACCTTTGGACGGGTAATTCTTTCCACGAGTCCAAGCATTGTATACCTTATATTATTTTGAATATTCCTGCATAAACTGAACTCACTTGTTAGATCTCAACTAACACTTTGCCAAGAAAATTTAATCCCTTTGTTAGCATCAAAACTTAGAGATTATTAAATCCAAAACCACTTTGGTTCCAACAATCTCCCCCTTTTCGATGATGACAAAAACTGATTAAATTTAAATAGAAAAGTCTAAGAGAGCTTGCAAGGCAACCCCCAAGACAAAGCATTCAAATACTTAAGCAGACTAACAGATAGGTACAAACACTTATCATACCTAGAATCTATATAAACACAAGTATCAGAGCAAATAGTATAAGTAAAGCAGATCAATGCAATTGCAAATATATAAGAGCTTTTCAACAACTGACTTTGTATATATTTTTCTTTCTTTTCCTTTCCCCCCCTTTTTGTCATCAGCCAAAATGGTAAAAAGGGAGTGGACCATCACTGTCAGCAAAATAAAATAAGAAAGAAGAGATTCTAAGAAAAAGGAGGTGGTGGAAGGGGATAGTTTGGATTTTGATTTTTCTGAAATTCCGTTAGCAAGGCCAGCATTTGAGTCACCATGGCATTTGTAGGGGCCAAGGTGTCTTGCACTTGCTTTTGCACTCTTTCCTCAATTTGTTGTGCCATCTACTCAGTCTTTTCTTCAACTATCTTTCCAACCTTATTATAAAAAATTCTGCCAATGATGTCTTCAAGATTGGATGGCAAGGATAATTGTCTTGAGCTCTCGGCAGGGTCTGAGACAATGTCTTGAGCTTGGGCTGGTGGATGAACCATAGCAAGAGCTAATGGTTGAGAAGATGTCTAGCAGACTCAGCACCTTGCTTATAAGCACATATCTCACCAGACTGCTCTGTTGGAGTTGGCTCAACAGAAACAACAGCATCAGGTAAAGGAGTTGAAGGCTCATAATCAGGTTTTGAAAAGATTTCTACATTCAAATCAGGGCCTTCCACAACTAGTTCTTCAGATGTATGCTCAGAGGATGAGGTTGAAGCTGTGGCAAAAGCATATTATATAATTGGCTCAGGCATATCCTTTGCCCATCTGACAGGGTAGACAAATTCCACATTTATGCTATTGATAGGAAGTCCCCATTGGTCTTTATATATCATGTACCTAAAGTTTGAGAGTTCACACTTTCCTCTGACCTTGGGAATATCTTCCTTTTCTTCACCGGTCAATCCAGAGGAAGATGCCTCTCTGGTGTAGTGAAATAAGTGTGACTTCCAAAAATCAGTAGCCTTGTGCTCATCGATTAACTCAATGGATTCCTTATTTAGAAGGAAATCCGTCATTAAGTAATCAAAAGTTTCTTGATCAAGGTCGAGCAATGCTGATTCAGCTTCAGGCATCACTCCCTTGAACCTTCTGATTTTCAAGTCCTTGTCCTTGTTGAGATCCAACATTGGCAATCTCGGACAAATTTTGTAAGGCTTGATTCCAATCCTGGTTGTTTCCTTATGCCTCAGCCAGGATGGAGGAACAAAATTTGCAGCTCTATCAACTCTGAGTTGGCTGAACTCCCATTTCAGCATATCAAAGCAGAGTTGATCCTTGAACAAATCAGCATCCTTCCTATAGATTCTGGGATGCTCAAAGGACATCCATTTTGTGTCCCTTGGCATGATCATGGGGCCATGCTTAGATGATATAGCTCTCTTCTCAGGAATAGTAGGAACATTCTTCCTCTTGGGGTCAGTCTCCCAGATGGGTATAATGTGTCTCTCAACTCCATCAGTAATTGGTATGAATGGAGGAGTTTTGACAAGGTTTGGGTAAATTTTCTTGGGGGGAATTTGGCTAAAGGTAGGTGGGTGACTAAAGACCCTAAATTATTGTACATTTGAGACGGTATGACTTTGATTAGTTGACACTCTGGGTGAGGTGGGTAGAGGGGGTTCAACAAATTAGCTAACTTCTTCCTCATATTCAGGTAGAGGATACCATCTGTTTAGGATGAGTTCTGGTTCATGTGGAATGGTGTGGAAGAGTATTTTCCATTCTCTCTGTACTTTGGCCCAATTTTCAGATTTGCCAGCATAGAGAGTGGAAGAGGGAATTATGGGTGGAAATAAAATTTTCAAGGGTTTTGGAAAGAGGGCTTCAATGGTAATGCTGTTATCGACATGTGTTAGTGGTGAGGGTGGTGATTGTGGCAGGGTAGGAACATAAGCATTACTCACATCATATGGAGCAGAGAAATTATCATCCAGAGTTGTCAAATTAGATACTAGTTCATCTACCGCTAACCTAACAGGGTCATTAGCGGAGATTACTACCTCAGAAGTCAAGGTTGTTCTAGCCCTTTTTGCTGGTTGCCTTTTCTTCTTAGCAATTGGACCAGCAACAATAGCAGCTTGTTTTTCAAGAATAGCAGCAATAGGGAGTTCATCATTGTCTTCTTCTTCAGACATAATGACTTTCCTTGCCCTCTTTGGTGCCGGTGGACGAGTAGCACCAGAGGATACAGAGGGGACCGATCCTCTAGTAGTCCTCTTGGGAATGGGTTGCCTCACAGCCATAGTATTTCTCTTGGTTCCTTTTCTTTAAACCAAGAATTGCAGCTTCGTTGGCTTCAATACATTCTTCCTTAACCTTCATTTTCTCTTCAAGCTTTGCCAACTCCACTTGCTTGTAAGTGCTGAGTTGCATGCCATTAAGATTAACTCGGTTAAAGTCAACAGCATGCAATCCTTTCTCATGAAGGAGTCTTTCTTGTTCATCCTCAGGCTTTACACTTAGAATATCATACACGCCTTGTTGCTTGAGAATTTTTGACAAGAGATGGGTGAAAATAATGTGAGAAGCAGAATCTCTGTTGGTAATGGTATCCTTGAAGCGATGAAATAGGATCCATGGAAGCTTAATCTTGGTTTCAAAAACCAGATGGCAAAGGCAGAACTTGTGAAGAGCTGATAAATTGTCCTTGGAGCCAATCTTATGCAACACCCCCTTGTTCAGAATCTGTTGAAGAATTCTGATGTGATCTTTCATCTCAGATGATTTCCAAGAATGATTTCTCACACTGTCTTGCCTCATAAGGGTAACAGCTATTGTCTCCGGACCACCTAGGTCTTCTTCCCACTTTTCAGTGAAGACTAAGCCTTCTTGAGCACAAGTAATGGCATCAGAGATGGTTTTCTCCTATACTATCACTTTCCTTCCCAGCACGAATCCAACAACTTCTGTTTCAGAGATCTTTGGTCTCTTCCAGAATTCCCTTATCGGATCGGGATACACCAAGACCTTCTCCAAAAAGATTCCATCCCAACTAGGAGCGTTGATGAAATTACTCACATCCAAGTTGTATTCTTGTAGAATTTCGAACTTGAAGTGGTGTTCCACGGATGTGGACATAATATCAGTTGCAAAAGCAGGCATGGTAGCAGTGGTTGAAGCCATTGTTGAGTAAGAAGAGTTTTGGAAGAACAAAGGAGACAGAGAGTTCGAAAGATTGAGAGAGAGAGGTTGATAGGGATGAAGAGATGCGAAAATATTTTTAGAGGGAAAGAGGTTACTTTTAAAGATTTCTGAAAACCAACAGTTTCCAAAAAACGATAATGACAAGACATGTCATTAAGTGTAAAATGGCGTTGGTAATCTTGGAACCGTAAAAATTTACGATGGGATTGATGAGGGTAGCTGACTCATCAAGGAAAGAGAAGTGTTTTATATAAATGCATTCAATAACAAATTAGTATAAGCAATAAATGTGTGCATAGACAAGTCCACACAAGACTAAGAGTGGACGTTCAAGGACATAGGTATTGGACGCGTAGAATCCACTTGCTCTGGACGTCATGACTAGTGGACGTGCAGAGAGAACATGCAATGGACGATCATTTTAAAAATCCACATACAACATATTCAAATGCTTTCTTATAAACATAAATATGTCCTCAGCAAGAGGTTTAGTGAAGATATCTGCCCATTGGTGGTCAGTATCTACAAATTGAACATCAAACACACTTTTTTGCACATAATCCATAATAAAATGATGTTTGATTTCTATATGCTTAGCTCTAGAATGCAGTATTGGATTCTTAGATAAATTGATTGCAGCAGTATTATCACACATAAGTGGAATACTTCTTACAAATACATTGTAGTCTTCCAATTGGTGTTTGATCCATAGAAGTTGTGAGCAGCAGATTGCAGCTGATATGTATTCTGCTTCAGCAGTTGATAGGGCAATGACACTTTGCCTCTTGCTTGACCATGACACTAGGTTAGCTCCAATGAAGTGACATCCTCCACTGGTGCTTTTTCTTTCAATTCTATCTCCAGCATAGTCAGCATCACAAAAACCAACTAATCTGTAATCATCATTTTTCTTAAAGCACAAACCCAAATTAGTAATACCTTTTAAATATCTAAATATTCTTTTAAATGCTGAGAGATGGGACTCTCTAGGATCAGATTGAAAACGAGCACATAAGCAAACACTAAACATTATATCAGGCCTAGACGCGGTCAGATATAAAAGAGATCATATCATACCTCTATATACCTTTTGGTCTACCTTTTTCTCTTTATCATCTTTGTTCAGTATTGAAGTGGGATGCATAGGGGTATTCATTGGTTTGCAATCATCCATCTTAAACTTCTTTAGAAGTTCCTTTGTATACTTAGTTTGATGGATGTACACCTCGTCCATAGATTGTTTAACTTGAAGTCCAAGGAAGAATTTGAGTTCTCCCATCATGCTCACTTCAAATTCTTTCTGCATTAACTTAAAGAATTCCTTGCATAAAGATTCATTAGTAGTACCGAAAATGATATCATCAACATAAATTTGTACTACAATGAAATCTGACTTCATAGATTTTCTAAATAGAGTTGTGTCTACTTTTCATTTATTAAAACCGTTTTCCATTAGAAACAAACTTAACCTATCAAACCAAGCTCTAGGAGCTTCCTTAAGTCCATACAAATCTTTCTTAAGCTTATAAACATGTTCGGGGTGATTTGTATTTTCAAAGCCAGGAGATTGCATGACATATACTTCTTCATCAATAAAGCCATTTAAGAATGCACTTTTAACATCCATTTGAAAAAGCATAAAGCTATGATGTGCAACAAAATGATATTAAAATTCTTATAGCTTCTAGTCTAGCAACTGGTACAAAAGTTTAAGTGTAGTCTATACCTTCTTCTTGAGAGTAGCCTTGAGCAACAAGTCTTGCCTTGTTTCTCACAACCTTACCATCTTCATCAAGCTTGTTTCTGTAGACCCACTTTGTTCCAATGACTGACTTGTCTTCAGGCAGGGGTACAAGCATCCAAACTTCACTTCTCTCAAACTGATTTAGCTCTTCTTGCATAGCAAGAATCCATCCTTCGTCCAGTAGAGCTTCGTCCATTGTCTTCGATTCACATTCAGAGACAAGAGCAGAATCACTTTGTTCTCTGAAGGTTGACCTAGTTCTTAGCTTGTCATTGGGGTCACCAATGATTTGATCTTGAGGATGGTAATTTCTGAAATACCAAGATTTCCGAGCATTTTCCTATTGAGAGATAGATGTTTCAGGTTGTTGTTGAGAAGTGTCATCTACTTGGATATCAGTCTTGATTTCTGATTTCTCTCTTGAAATGTTTAGATCAAGATCTGTAAAAGCTTCATCTAGCTCTAATAGATCCTTATCAGGCTGTTTGTCATCAAATTTCACATGAATACATTCTTCTACAACTAAAGTTCTAAAATTATAAACTCTAAAGCCTTTTGAAGTTTCAGAAAATCCTAGAAGGATTCTATTATCTACTTTAGCATCAAATTTACCAAGTTGAACTTTTGTATTCAAAATATAACATTTACATCCGAAAGGATGGAAGTATGAAATGTTAGGTTTTCTACCTTTACACAATTCATAAGGAGTCTTATTCTTAATCGGTCTAATGTATATTCTGTTATGAATGTAGCAGGCAGTGTTTACAGCTTCAGCCCAGAAGTGCTTAGGGACAAAATTGTCATTGAGTATAGTCCTAGCCATCTCTTGAAGAGATCTGTTCTTTCTCTCTACCACACCACTTTGCTGTGGTGTTCTTGGTATTGATAAGCTGTGTTGAATACCACTTTCTTCACAAAACTCATGGAATAGCTCATTGACAAATTCTCCCCCATGATCACTTCTAATTGAAGCTATACACGTGCCTTTTTCATTCTGTACACGTTTGCAGAATACAGAAAAAGACCTTGAATGACTCATCCTTGTGAACAAGAAACATAACCCATGTCCATCTAGTGTAGTCGTCTACTATGACAAGACCATATTTCTTTCCACTGACAGAGGCAGTCCTTGTTGGACCAAAGAGATCAAGGTGTAGTAATTCTAGTGGTCTGTTGGTACTAACAACATTCTTAGATTCAAAGGAACCTTTGACTTGTTTTCCCTTATGACATGCATCACAGAGTATCAAATTTGAAACTAAGGTTTGGTAAACCTCTTACAAGGTTATGCTTTTTTCAGTTTTGAGATTAATCTCAAACTTGCATGACCCAACCTTTTGTGCCAAATCCATCGTTCATCCTCAATGGACACTAGGCAAGACACACTTTGATTTGAGAGGTCCTCTAAGTCAATCTTATACATATTGTTTTGCCTCTGAGCAGTAAATAAGAGTGATCCATCAGCTTTCTTGACAAAACACATATTCTTATTAAATGAATCAGCAAACCCACTATCACATAATTGACTAATGCTAAGCAGATTGTTTTTGAGACCATTTACTAACAAAACATTATCGATGGAGGGAAAAGGATGTTTACCAATTTTACCTATACCAATGATCTTTCCTTTTTGGTTTCCTCCAAAAGTGACCCAGCCACCATCTTTGGGTCTAAGGTCTTGGAACATATACCTTTCTCATGTTATGTATGCATTTAGATGACACATGCCCATTTTTTCCACATAATTTGCAGTAATTATTGGAAGTTCTTGGTTTTGACTTAGTATGTTGTGGACGGACTTTAAAAGCCTTATATTGTGAATGAACTTTTGGTTTATTCAAAGATGCATTTTGCTTCTCTTTATCATAACCAATGCCAGATTTGTCATGTAGTGATCTAGAATATCTTAATATAAGATTTAATTTATCTGAGCTACCAACCAGTTTTGAAAGAGAGTCTGTCAAGTATGTCACATCTTGTTTCAGTTTTTCAACTTCACAAGAGCTATTAGACTTATACTTAGTCTTATCAGTCAGACTAACATTGTTTGATTTTAAAGTTTCATTCTCATCCCTAAGGTTTTGATTTAATGTGAAGACCTTATCATAGTCTCTAGAAAGTTTAATAAACTTCTTTTTGAGACTCTTATACTATTTAGACAGTATGCATGATTCATGCAGAAATTCATCAAAAACAGTTTGAAGAGTAGATGGATCAGATTCTATTACCTCAGCATTAGTGAATTCACTTTCTGATGCAGTGTCAGCCATGAAGCAGATGTTTGCTTCTTCTGGTTCATCTTCTTCTTCTGAAGAAGACAGGTCAAGATCCTCCCAGGTAGCCATCAAGCCTTTCTTCTTTTTGAAGAATTTCTTTTTTCTCCTTCAGCTCTGGGCAGTCAGCGTTGGAGTGTCCTGGTTTCTTACATTCAAAGCACAGGGGTGGACCTTTCTCATTGGAATCTGACTTCTCCTTGGAGAATTTTTTGTTACGCCGTTTCCTTCAGAATCCACCTTTCTTTATCCACATGTGTTGGATTTTTCTAGAGATGAAAAATAGTTCATCCTCATCTGAGTCATCTTCATTATTTGATGAATCAGCTTCATCTGAAGACTCAGCAACTTTAAGCATCTTTGAGGAACTATCTTTCTTGGCCTTTAAGGCAATGGACTTTCCTTTTCTGGAGTTTTCCTCTTCATTAAGTTGAAGTTCATGAACTTTTAATGACCCCAGAAGCTCTTCCAGAGAAACAGTATTTAGATTCTATGCTTCCTGGATAGCAGTTACCTTAGGTCTCCACTGCTTTGAGAGACTTCTCAAAATTTTTCTCACATGATCTCTATTTTTATAGACCTTTCCAAAACACCTGAGCCTTTTGGTGATTGTTTGGAATATTCGAAACATCTGGTCTATGGTTTCATGATTGATGGCGTGAATCCGCAAGTGAACGACTTCGTCATCAAGTAATAAAAAGATCGAACCCACAGAGACCGTGATCTTAAATAACAATTAATTATTAAATTAATTAAACTAGACAAGAAAAAGATTTGGAAAATATTTGGTTTTTGAAATAAGATTAACTAACAAATCAAGTATATAAAACACAATCAAATAAAATTGTAATCAAATCAAATCTGGAGATTTTCAAATTAAAAGAGATTTTCAGGAATTGGGTTACCAACAAGACTGCTCATGCTACTAAATTGATTATCCCTCTTGTTAATTATCGAAATTTCTTTGAAGGTGAATTTATCCTAAATAAGTTAATGTTCCCTCTCGAGATACAAGAACCGTGCCCAATTAAACCAACCCCTACTCTCGTGGTAATTGTATTTAAATTGAACCCATTAAGATTCGTGACAATTCAATGAACCCTGGAAGGACCGCTTCTAACTCTCGTGATTTAAGTCCTAAGTTCAATCCCTATAGATCCAATATCTAAGTTCACCGCTAGGTTCATCCTTAGAGTATCTATGACATGCAAATAAGCGCGCACCAAATTCACAAGTAATTCATGCAATATGAATTAAATTGAAAGCAAATTGAAATTAACAAGAAGTAAAACGTCAATTAATCACATAAATCGAGTCTTGGGCATAGCCACAGTTCCTAGAAATAAAAAGACTACTCAAGCATTGCCATGTTCATAGCAAGCTTGGTTAACAAAAACATAAAAAACCTAAGAGAAAAGAAGAAATTTAGAAGAAGAAAAATCCTAATTTTTGCCTAAGGTAGCAGACCAGAGATATCCCTATTTTCGATCCTAAGAGTCCTATTTATAATGTAGGGTAACTTGGGATTAAAGCAATTACAAATCAGCTAATAAAAACAAATCAAAATCCTAGATTTTGTGCGTCACGACCGTGATGCCTGTCACAGCCAGGCCGTGACGCGTTCTGACTTGGAGATGGCTTCACTGCTTGGTCTGTCACGGTCATGACCATTATCACGGCCTAACCATGATCAGTTCGGCCTGTGAGGGTCTGGTTCAATTTGCATGTCACTACCGTGACCACCATCACAGCCTAGCCATGACCAGTTCTGAGTTTAACCTTCTTTCTTTTCAGCCCTACTCTATCGTGGCCGTGATGCCTATTACGGCCAGGCCATGATGGGTTCTTTTTGGATCATTTTTCTTGTATTTCAAGCTCCGCCTTGATGCAAACTCCAACGTAACTGGTCCTGAGCATTTTAATCTTCAATTCCTGCACACAAACACCACAAAACCACCTTACCCTTTCAAAGGTAAAAACTCATAAAAATCAAATTAAATACGCCTAAACTAGATGTAAAAGTATGCAAAATGACAAGGAAATATAAGGTGAAATCACACTCATAAAATTACCCCAAGCTTAAGATTTTGCTTGTCCTTAAGCAATAACCAAGGCCAGACAAGATAAACAATCAGAGCATGGTTAGTGAACCAAGAACCTGAATTCATATCTCTCACTAATTCGGGCACTCTTCTCACCTCACTCAAGTGTTTAAGGGTATATGACAATTTACTCAATTTCCTCAAGGAATGTATTCTACCGTAAGCTTGACTATTAACCAAATCTCTACTTTATTAATGAAAACACATAACAATCAAGAGGTCTTTTATTTTGGTTGTAATGGGGCCATGGGATTAATCGTTAGGTGGGGAAATCAAGAAAAGGAAAATTCAAGAAGGCTAAACAAAATATCAAACAATGCAAAGCATGACATCCTTCTAAAATACCTTTTTGGGCTTTAGTTCACTTTTCCACCTTTCTTTCTTTCATCCTTTTTTTTTATTTCTCACTTTCTTTTTCTCATCCCTTTCTCCATTTTTTTGTTTATTTATTTATTTTTTTCAATTTGGAGAATGGGAGATTTCCAACTTAAGAGAAATATTTTTCTAACTTTTTCATCCCACAATTTATTTTTCAAACCACCTTTTTGCACTTTTTACAATACTTTAAAAGGTGTCATACCAAGCATCATTCTTCAAAATAAATCAAGGTACCAAGAAAAGCATTTTATTCTATTAGGTTCAAAAATGGGCAACTAGGGGGTTGCATTTAATCAGTTAAAGCTCAGAAGGCCATAAAAATACCTAGTGCCTCAATCATTTTCAAATATGTTTTCAAAAAATTTTAAGTTTCAAAACGGTTACAAGTCAAGTTCTAGAGAATAAAATTCAAGAGGAATAAAACACTCAATCACAAAGAATGGGGTAGATTTAGTGAGTACCCCTTTTAGGCTCAAAAATCTCACATTTAGTAGTTGAAATTAATGAGAAACACAAATCCAAGGAACTACATGATAATTATCAACTATCAAAAGATCATCTCAAGCATTTTTATTTTTAGCCTATCGCAAGAATACAGATGGAAAAATTTGGGTTCAAAAATTCACTGTCTCAATTCATTTGGCACAAAGTTCTCACAATTGGATGCATACTCTAAGCAAGGGGCAATCTAATAATGTGTTTATGCAAAACTACGCCTATATGAAAGCAACATGAAAAATGTAAAAATACATGAAAATGTAAAAATACCCTTACCCCAAGCTTAAAAAGTTACATTGTCCCCAATGTAAATAATCAAGTAGGAGAGAGAGAGAAAATGTAACAACTCGCCAAGGTGGTGGAGGGTGTTGGCTAAGATGCCAGTCATAGAGCTTTTGGAGGATGCGTCACGGCTGTGACATTCATCACGGCCAGGCTATGATCGATTCAGATACTGGTTACTGGGCCTTGTCACGGCCATGATATACATCATGGCTAGGCCATGATCAATTCTGTTCTGTTGGGCTCCTTCGCTTCACACCCATGATGGCTATCACGGCCTGTGCGTGATCCCTTCTAGGTTTCAACTTCTGGCCCATCACGACCGTGACCCTCGTCATGGCTAAGCCGTGATAGATTCTGGTCTCCTCTTCCTTTTTGAAATTTCTCCATCATGGCCATAATGGCCATCAGGGCCAGGCCATGATCTCCCCTGACTTCATTTTTCCATGCCTTTTTGCTCTTCATGCCTTCATAACCTAAAAATACTTGGCAAAACCATCAATTTGTGATATTTCTTCTCTTAATCTTCTCAAATTATTCAAAAAAAAAATTCAAAAACAAATTAAAAAGGGAAAGAAAGCTTGGGTTGCCTCCCAAGAAGAGCTTATTTACGGTCTTAAGCTTGACCATACTCCTTTCAATCAACCGGGATCAGTTGGGCTTGGAAGTGAAAGAACACCTCTCTTCCAAGGAAGTCCTTCAAAGAGCCTATTTTGTTCATATGGCCACATGCGCTTTCCCTTTGCTCTATTCATTGAGTTTCATGGCCTTACTTCCTCCCGGCGGGAGTTTTAACTCCACATGTTGAGCAACTCCAATTTCATCATTATTTGGTGCATTATTTGTCATACAAAGTTTGGGAGTTGCTTCCATGTTAAGCTCTTCCTTCACCTTTGGAGGCATTATCTCAATCATGCACACATGACTCTCAAAAGAAGGGTTGTTATATGAGTTAGTCAAATCAAAATCCACCCTTCCTTTCTCTACATTCAAGGAGAGCTTACCATTTTTACATCTACTATTGCTCCAGCTGTGGCCAAGAATGGCCTTCCAAGAATGATAGGGAATTTAGAATTCTCGTTCATATCCAACACCATGAAATCGGTAGGAATGAAAAAGTTCCCTACCTTTATGGGAACATTCTCTAGTATGCTTAGAGGAGTTTTAGTTGAGCCATCCTCAAATTGTAAAGAGAACTTGGATGGACTCAATTCCTTGGTTCCTAACTTCTCAAAGATGGTATGTGGCATCAAACTCGCACTAGCCCCTAAGTCACATAAGGCTTGGTCTATTTTCACTTCTCCAATTGAGCAAGCAATAGAGAAACTTCCTGGATCTTTTAGTTAGGAGGCATATTAGTTTTTACCATGGTATCATGCTCCTCAATTAAGCTCTTAGTTTCTTTTTCTACTTGCTTTTTCTTGACCAACCTTTGTGGGAAAGGTATTGGGGGTTGGTAAGGTGGTGGAGGGACATACTTTGGCTCTATCTCTTCTTGTTCACTCATGTCCTCCTCACATTCCACATCCTTTTCAACTACCCCAAACTTATCATCCCTCAAGTATATAGCATTACAATGCTCATTGGGATTAACTTCGGGTTGTCCTGGAAACGTACCCTTAGTTCTAGAATATGTACTAGCTTGTTGGGCAATCTGAGTTTCTAACATCTTATTATGGATGGCTAAGTTATCTACCTTAGATGTTAACTCTTTTATTGCCACATTGACTGCCCTACCTTGTTGCCTAAACTCTTCATTTTGCTTTGTTTGAGTTTCAACAAAATTTTCCAAAAGAGACTCAAGTTTAGACTTTTGTACCTGAGGATACCCCGATGCGGGTTTCCTATTACCTTGGCCTTCCTGGAATCCGTGGTTCAATGTGTTTTTGTAGTTCCCGTAGGAGAGATAAGGACTATTCTTCCTCATTTGGTTGTAAGGATTTGGGGGAACATAATTTGGAAACTTCGGGTTCGTGTCATAGAAATTGTGACAAGAGTTCACTTGTTCCCCCAAAGCATTGGATCCAAGAGCAATACCATGTGGGCACTCCATTATGTCATGTCCTTGCATTCCACAAATCTCACAAACAACATTAGTAGCACCTATTGAACTCATATTAGCCTTTTCAAGCTTATCAAAGCGTTTATTCAATGAGTCAAATTTAGACATAATTAAATCATTACTATTCATTTCAAACTTACCCCCCAAAAGCTTTTTCGGGTTATTACCTCTTTCCGAACCCCATTGGTGATAGTTGGTGGCTACGTTTTCAATGATATTGAACGCTTCAGTCAGTAGTCTATTCATAAAGGCTCCACCAGCTGTGGAGTCAAGTGACACCTTTGAAGAGTAATCCAATCCATTGTAGAAGGTATGCACTAACAACCACCTCTCGAGCCCATGATGTGGGTAATACTCTAGCAATACTTTGTAACGATCCCAAGCTTCGGATAAGCATTCTCCGTCCTTTTGGAAGAAGCCGGTGATCTGAGTTCGTAGGTAGGCAGTCTTGGATGGAGGGAAGAATTTTTCCAAGCATGCCTGATCCAGTTGGTCCCAAGTTGACAAAGTATTAGCGGGCACTTGCTTCAACCAAGCTCTTGCCTTTCCAGTCAGAGAGGAGGGGAATAACCTCAAGCGGATAGCTTCATTCGGGGCACCTTGAATTCTTATGGCATCAGTGAACTCCAAGAATGTCTCCATATGATTAGTCGGGTCCTCCGAGGGTAATCCTCCAAATTTATGTTGCCTAATCATGCCAATTAACTGAGGTGGTATAGTGTAGTTCTCTGCCTCAATTTCTGGCCTAGCAATCCTAGTTCGCAAACCCCTAGCATTTAGGGCTGCGTAGTCCTTCAGTGGTTTGGTACCTGGTAGATTTGCCATGAGTGGAATGGGAATCAACCTCTCTCTCTCTTTGTCTTTGTAGTCTCCTACGTCTATGAAAGGTCCTTTCGATCTCGGGGTCAACTTCAATAAGATTTCCAAGACTTTGGGATCTTTGCATACAAGATAAAAATACCTGCAAGAGAGAGATAGATACTCGAAAAGAAAAAAAAGAAAAGAAAAGGAAATAAATAATAAATAATAATAAAAATTTCCAGAAAAATTAATTTAAAAAGTAACTAAAATTCAAGAAAGCACAGTCCCCGGCAACGGCGCCAAAAACTTTATGGCGTGAATCCACAAGTGAACGGCTTCGTCGTCAAGTAATAAAAAGATCAAACCCACAGAGACCGTGATCTTAAATAACAATTAATTATTAAATTAATTAAACTAGACAAGAAAAAGTTTTGTAAAAGATTTGGTTTTTGAAATAAGATTAACTAACAAATCAAGTATTTAAAATGCAATCAAATAAAATCGCAATCAAATCAAATCTGGAGATTTTCAAATTAAAAGAGATTTCCAGGAATTGGGTTACCAACAAGACTGCTCATGCTACTAAATTGACTACCCCTCTTGTTAATTATCGAAATTTCTTTGAAGGTGAATTTATACTAAATAAGCTAATGTTCCCTCTCGAGATACAAGAACCGTTCCCAATTAAACCAACCCCTACTCTTGTGGTAATTGTATTTAAATTGAACCCATTAAGATTCTGACAATTCAATGAACCCTCGAAGGACCACTTCTAACTCTCGTGATGTAAGTCCTTAGTTCAATCCCTATAGATCCAATACCTAAGTTCATCGCTAGGTTCATCCTTAGAATATCTATGACATGCAAATAATTGCACACCGAATTCACAAGTAATTCATGTAATAGGAATTAAATCAAAAGCAAATTGAAATTAACAAGAAGTAAAACGTCAATTCATCACTTAAAACGAGTCTTGGGCATAGCCCCAATTGCTAGAAATAAAAAGACTACTCAAACATTGCCATGTTTATAGCAAGCTTGATTAACAAAAGGATAAAAAACCTAAGAGAAAAGAAGAAATTTAGAAGAAGAGAAATCCTAATTTTTGCCTGAGGTAGAAGCCTAGAGAGATCCCTATTTTCGATCCTAAGAGTCCTATTTATAATGTTGGGTAACTTGGTATTAAAGCAATTACAAATTAGATAAAAAAGATCAAAATTCTAGATTTTGCGCGTCACGGCCGTGATGCCTGTCACGGCCAGGCCGTGACGCGTTCTGACTTGGAGATGGCTTCATTGCTTCGTTTGTCACGGCCGTGACCACTATCACGACCTAGACGTGATCAGTTCTTCCTTTGAGGGTCTGGTTCAGCTTACATGTCACGGTCGTGACCACCATCACGTCCTAGCCGTGATCAGTTCTGAGTTTAACCTTCTTTCTTTTCAATCCAACTCTATCTTGGCCATGATGCCTATCACGGCCAGGTCGTGATGGGCTCTGTTTGGCTCATTTTTCTTGTATTTCAAGCTCCACCTTCATGGAAACTTCAACATAACTGGTCATGAGCATTTTAATCTTCAATTCCTGCACACAAACACCACAAAACCACCTTACCCGTTCCAAGGTAAAAACCCATAAAAATCAAACTAAATATGCCTAAACTAGATGAAAATGCATGCAAAATGACAAGGAAATATAAGGTGAAATCACACTCAACAATGATTAGCCATCTTGAATAGCTCATACTGGTGAACCAGCATGCTTATCTTTGATTCCTTCACTTGTGAGGAACCTTCATGAGCTAGTGCAAGAGTAACCCAGCTAGTGCAAGAGTATCCCTTCTGGTGATAGCACACATGAGATAGTGCTTAGCTTTCAAGTTTAGTTGATGTTGACTTTTCTGCTCTTGAGTCCATTCAGCTCTAGGCACTGTAGCTCCAGCTTCATTCCTTGGCTCAGTGTAGCCATTTTCAATTTGTTCCCAGATGTCAGCATTCTATGCATCCAAGAATGCCATTATCCTCTTTTTCCAATAATCATAATTAGTTCCATCGAAGAGATGAGGTATGTTGATAGCTTGTCCTTCTGCATCCATGATTGTAGGATCGTACTGCCTAAGCACTTATTAGATGCCCAACCCTATCAAGGCTGAGCTCTGATACCAACTGAAGTTGGCACAGACAAACACAAGGAAGGGGGGTTGAATTGTGTTTGTCAATTATTTTTGCAAAAACCCTTTTGAACAACTTTTTCACAAGCAAAAGATAAAAAGATAAAGCACACAAGAAATCCTTTTTAAAAGATTAACAAAAGCAATATCAAAACCCCATAGTTAGTATAAGTAAATAAACTGAAGAGTTTAGGGATAGAAAATTCACGCAAGAGATTTTATCCTCGTTCACTCTCTTCCAACCAAGAACTACGTCTAGCCCCTTCGACTTGAAGGATTTTTCCACTATTTCTCCAAATAGATTACACAACAAGTATTCAACACCTCTTCAAGCTACAAGTATTCCTTTCTTACCAAGCCTCTGCAGGCACTAACTCTATCACAGAGATTTAAAAGTTGATCTTCTTAACTCACTAAGTGTGAGAGTATGACAGTTTAAGATCAGTTGAATATTACAACAATATTCAAACTAAAAGATTACAGACTTTTGTTTTTGAAAGAATGAAAGAATAAGATCTTGTCTTCTCAAGAATTGTATTGGCAGAGGCTGGGCTAGCAAAATTAGTTCTTCAGTATCCGAGGTCTTCTATTTATAGTGACCTTCTTCTTCCATTGTAATTCTTCAACGGTTACTTTGAATAATCTCGTTTAGAGATATCATTAAATGCATGACATCCGTTGTGACTGATAGCTTGATTTTGGCTATGTTGAAAAGTATCCTTGGTTATCAGAAAATCACAAAATGGAGGCTCATTGTTCTGAGCAATTGAACCTTAATACTTTTCTTTCCTCCTTTGTGCATAACCCAGCTTTTGTTCAGCAATAAAGATGTCATTGTACAGATCGTTTTGCAATTCCAATTGTACTATTTACTTTTTGTATTTCCTTGATAGTACTATGAATTTTTTCAAGGGAAACAAGACATTAAATCGGATAAAGACAAATGGAAAGAACAAATATTTATTTGAAATAAATATCAATCATTTGAAATAAATTCATTGTGGACCAGATTGCATTAAATCATATATTCAAGGTAGTAAACATATAGAACATATAGAGCTGTCTACTTAGTTTTAAGAACGCATCTACACAAGATTTTAACTCTGCTCGTCCACTGATGTGGTAGAAGCGCTCGTCCACTAAAGTGGTAGAAGTGATCGTCTACTAATGTGATAGAAGAGCTCGTCTACTAATGTGATAGAAGCGCTCGTCCACACAAGTCTTTAGACTTTCTAAGTCCTTAGAGAACCTCCATCCAATGACGTGGCACTATGGACTTCTACTGAATTTTAGTTTAGGCACTAGGATGTATACTTGAGTTTCAAGGATAGCCCTCGTCTGCTGACGTGGCAAAATGGACGTGCTTATTTTCAAGTCTTTGGACTTGTTATACCTAACAAGTTATTTAGGTATTCATTTATAGCCTCGTTTACTAAGAAAAACCAGTCTACTTATCAATTAAAATATAAACAGTTTAAATAACCTTTGGACGGGTAATTCTTTGCATGAGTCCAAGCATTGTATACCTTATATTATTTTGAATATTCCTGTATAAACTGAACTCACTTGTTAGATCTCAACTAACACTTTGCCAAGCAAATTTAATCCTTTTGTTAGCATCAAAACTTAGAGATTATTAAATCCAAAACCACTTTGGTTCCAACAGGATGAACCATTGAAATCTATCTTTCCAATAGTTGTAGTTTTCTAAATCGAAGAATGGAGGTCTGGTTAGGGAGGCTCCTTCAGTCTGGTGGCTCCCACTTGAGCTAACTCCAGCAGTCATGTCTATTCTTCAAGACCTTGACCTCTACACCGTTAGATGCTCAAACCAGAGACTGAGCTCTGATATTGATGTGATCAAGACATAGATCACTAGCATTTTAGGATCTTTCTTTGATTTCAAGTGCTAGGAATTCAAGATCAAACACAAACTAGAACAATAGAATGAAGCTTGATTCTCAAGTAAGAATCAAGAGAAACAAAAAGGAGTAGAAGAGAACAATTATATATGAATTGAAATGACAAGAACAAGAATTAAAGTATAGAATTTAAAGTGCAGAAAATTAAAGGATCAAAGTAGAAAATGGAATAGGAAGAAGATGAAGGGAAGGCGCCACAAATTGAATCATCTTTAAGAAGAAGATTGAATTTGATATGCCAAGGGAAGATTCACCACTTGAATATGGAAATTCGAGATAAGAATCAAAGGTTCAACTCATGAACCAAGAAGAGGAGTACTCTCAACTCTCTCTAGAAATCTCAAGTGTGAGAAAACTCAATTGCATTCAAACTTGTAAAATGATTTACATGAAGCCTATTTATAGGCTCATCCTACTTAAGGTGCAAGCTAGTCTAACTTGAGGTGCAAGTTACTATTCTAAGTCCTAATGGGCTTGGAACACTCTTAAGCCCAATTACAAGCCTAACTAAATCAAAACGAGTACAAAATTTTGTGCTAAACGGGTAGCCCAATTTTAGTCATGATAGACACTGAATCAGGTCTTGAGTAAAAAATAAGATTTGTAGATAATATTCTAAGATTTCCAACGCATCCACGATCACTTCAATCGGACATCTAAAACTCAAGAAACAACCAAAATAGTGAAGCAGGTTTGATTTGGATTTGCTTCAAAGTTGACTTACCCCCATTGGCCCATTAAGGTTGTTCTTCCTAGGATCACATCAGATACCAGCTGAAATAGACAACTATAAACACGAGAAGGGGGTTGAATTGTGTTTATCAGAAATTAAAACAAAGTTAAAAACTTTTTCACACATAGAAGCTAGGTTCAGACAAGTGTCAAAAACACTCCACAGACAGGTGATCTGTCTAGTGTGATTTTAACTGAAAAACACACAAGCACACAACTTGAAACAAGTTTGATATTCAAACTTTAACCCCTTTAGTTATACAATAGTTAATATAATCAAAGCAACTAAAGAGTTTAAGGGAAGAGAGATAAACACAACTATTTATCCTGGTCCACCCATTAACACTAGGGCTACGTCCAGTCCTTGGCAGCACCAAGTTTTCTCCACTATAACTGATCAGGTTACAGACACCAAGTATTCTTTGCACACCTAGCCTCTTCAGGCTCCAAGACAAGTATTCTTTGCTCACCTAGCCTCTTCAGGCTCACTCAGATTCGTTTGAGAGAATGATTGTAATTAATACAATTTTTAAGTCTTTCACTAACACTCAGAAGAGTGAATTAAATGTAAGCTTTAGAAAGACTGTGTAATAACTTCAAATGATTGAAGAATACAGATCGAAAGAATGAAGAAATGAATGTGCATAGTAATGGCTCTTTAATGTTGTGTGTTCTCTATCTTCATCTTCAATGACTTTTGTATATATAAGCATCAAGCATTTAAGATCCGTTAGAGACATTCCTTCAAGTGTTTGCTTCAAGAAGAGCTCCATTAAATGAAATAGAGTCATTATGGGCAGTCATTAATGCAATAGGAACGCTGGTTGTACTCTAACAAGGGGGATCAGGGCTTTATGCATTGTGCAGTAGCCAAATCAGAATTATACATAATTCTTTTGTACTTTGCAGAGCACATTTTCCTTTTTGTGTAATAACCAGAAGTACTAGGGAATAAAGCATGTTGGAAACATTCTTTAACTGGACTTCATTTCTGATTTCCTAGGTTGCTTATGAGAATAACCTTCTGACTTTCTTGATAAGTGTGAGAGAGAAAGCTTCAGAGACTTTTACATGAAGGAACAACTTTCAAAAGCTCTTTATACTTGTGTTCCTCATCAAAGGACCACAGACTAGTGTGAGGGCTTCGCAGAGACAAGTTGAATCTTTAAAGCAAATAGTTAATATCCCAGTCAGTATACATGTTGACTTTTGTTTCTTCAGACAGGTGATCTTTTATGTGGGCAGATAGGCGAGAATGTGAATTCTTACTATTGTGATCTGCACACTGGATAGACAGGTTAGTAATCAATATGAAGGTTAATTAAATCATTAAAAAATGTTTAGTTTCCATCAAAACTTAGTGAAATGCACATCAGATATTTTAGAGACTTAACACCAAGTAGCACTTTCCTTTGTAGCTCCACTCCAAACAACTTTCATAAAGGGAATTTATTTCCCCCTCAGCTGCTTAACCCTTCGATCATCAACCCAAAGTGGTAATACCTCAAAAGTCAAGTTCTCCTTTTAGTGGAATGATATCGGATGCTATCACATGGCTTGGGTCATGACATACTTTCAAAGTTGAGACACATGTTACACATTATGAAGGTTTGACAAAGACGAAGGTAAGGCTATTTGGTAGGCAACTTGTGAAGTCCTTAAATATCCATTTTTATAAATGAAATTTGATTTAATTTTATAAGGTTTGTTGTTTCTAAAATTATAATTTGAAAATTCTATATAATAAAATTAGACAAAGTTAAGAAACATCATAACATCACAGTCACATATTTTACAAACCAAATTAAAGTTGTGCACTAATAAGTTACAACTGCACGTTCCCAGTTACATACATAGTTAGCATCATAGAGTCATATAAACATATAGGCCAACCTCAACTATACTAAATAGTCCAAATGGACTCCTGCATAGAATGAGTATGGTCGTGTCAAGCTCTCATTATGATGGCCGGAATATATATACTAATGCTACTCATCACGGAAGCAGCCAAAAAGCACACTTCCCTCCCCCTCTAAGGGTTCGGGGAATGGTCGGCTGGAGGATCTGCCATAGGGGCAAAGATAGCTCTGGACCACATTTCCACCACAGGTAAATAAAAGCTAAGGGGTAGCTTGGTGACATCATATGCACGACGGCGATTTCCACGAGTAATAATCACCCAATAATCTCCATCAAAAGTAACGGTGTAGGTAGAGTAGTCAGTAGCCCAATTACCTACCCTAAACTCCAGTCGTGCCTCATCTCGTTTGTTATTGTTGTCCATCTATAGATAAAAGTTTATAATTTACAAAATACCAAACAAAAGGAGTGAGATTACATTTATCATAAAAAGAATGGAAAAATAGTAAATACAATCAAAATATAAATCAAATAAGTAATTTTGAAAATTTTCATTTGAAGAACTTATATCATAACATCTTATTTAATTAAATTTTATCAATTAATAAAGTTATGCATGTGACATGAGAACATTGAAACATTGATACTATGCGATGAATGGTACTGCTCCTAAATGCATGTCGACTGATTCTTTCTCGCCTGAAGGCTATAATACCGCCCGATGGACAAAGTAATTCTCATGCGACGATGCTTATGCCATGATGCAAAATTATCTTTCTATAATCTCACTCAAGTTAATACTTTTAAATTAAAAAAAATCCAAGTCTGACATTTATTATTTAATATATAATTAAACTACTACACATTCATTTACTACACCTAGCTTTTATAAAACAAGAAAATTCAAATGATAATATCTATGTCTAGAAAATATTCTTTTTAAAATTCTGATCTTATTATTAATTCCATTTAAATCTGCATTATAATTAAAAATAAGTAGCCAATTAAGAGATATAACTCACAATAAGTATTTCATTTAACCTCCTTATCGAATTTAAGATGATTAAAAAATGATACTACCCTTCTTCACATTGTTTCTACCTCTAGAGAGCATTGAATTTGAAACATGTAAAAACTAACTCATTCTCATTTAGCAATTATGATTCTGATAAAACAAATGAAGTATATATAAAAGAAAAACTACAAATGGAAAAATTGTCAGGTGAATCCAAGATCCAAGTTAAATATAGTAGCATTTCAAAACCCTCATCAAACGTGAATAAAACATAGACAGTAAGCATGAGTCAAAACTGTAACCACAACATTAATACAATCTCATTAACAACAATTAAATCTATTCATTTCAAAAAGAATTTGCTTTTCATTCAAATTAAAAAAAAATAGTAAGCATTCAAGGGATATTACTCTAGTAATTATTATATTGAATGTCAATTACTTTTCATATTTTCATTCCAATATCAGCCACCTTCAACATGGGTCAGTAAACACAATACACCATTTCAATATAGTTCCCTTTTGAATTACACGTTGACTTTTTTTTTTAAGCAAGGTGACAAGTCACCATAAAATTATTAATAAAAGAAAAAAGAAAACAAGAACATGGGGACCAAAACCAAAACCCATGCAAAATAAACGAGAATCAAGCATACCTAGAATTAGGTTTTTTATTCAGTCTCAGGTTATACTTCATTTGAGATTTGGACGTAACCACCATGAAACCATCTTTAGCAACATTATCATTGTTCTGCTCTCTTTCCTTAGAAGTATATGTATCATTTTGGTTTTCCAACCAAGCATATAAAACATTAAAATCATTCTGAACAATAGTTGGAAAAGCGTTAAGATCTTGAACATAAACTAGACTTGAATTAATCTCAGGAGTCACAAGATTCTTACCACTAACTGTTAAATCACGGGTAGCCTTGAAATGCATGAACACTGGAGTTAGAGTGCCCTTCGAACTAATTGTTAAATCATCGGTAGCTATGGAATGCTCAAGCACCGGAGTATCCTTGACTGTAGAGTCAATATTAGTTGTAGCAGAAGTTGAGATCTTCTTTGTAGAGCCATTGACAACATTTGTTGCAACCAAAGATGAGTTATGTGGAATGGAATTTGAGATATGATCAGGGGATAAAAGTTCCTCATAGACTGTCTCAATCGATTCGCTATCACTCTGGTTTTCGCCCGGTGATGTATCAATCTGCCCATTATCTTCATCTGGTTTTTGCTCTGGAACCTTGGGGACATAAGCTAGCTTAGTCTTCTGCACCAAAGGCGGATCATTTTGCACCACGTTCTCCTTGGAAATTTGTTTACAAGTCGTAATCAAATGCCCAATTAAATTACAGTGAGAACAGAAAGAAGGAACCTTCTCATATTCGACATCAACAGAAAATGCAAAACCTTCACGTTCAACCATAATCTCTTTAAGCAATTTCCCTGCTAGATCAACATCGACCAAAACTCGAGCATAATGACCATATGCCCTAGTATGGGTAGCTTCATCCAAACTTATTGGAGTACCTAAACCTCCAGCAATTTCAAATAATAATTTCGAGCACCAATATTCCTAAGGCAGGTCATAAATTCTAATCCAACATTGAGCATGAGATTGTTTCTGCTTATTAGGAATAAAATATGGAGACCACTGAAAAAGACGTAGTAGCCCTGGTTGAAGGTTCCAAGCCCCAACAGCCAAGCAACTACGTAAATCCTTTTGAGAAGCAAAAATGAATTCATAGAATCCCTTTCCTAACGGAATCATTCTCCATTGACCCAAAGGCTTCTATAGCTTTGAGAGTTTGGAGCGTAAGTCGGAGATCTTTACAGGGATATCACCCTTCAATAACAACAAGCGGCCATGAAGGTTGTTTTTGAAGGATTCCAATCCTTTTTTATATTCATCCTCTGAAATTTTGATAGAGACAGAATCTCCATTCATGCACAGTCGAGGAAGCTGACTAACTGGGATGTCAAACGACCCATTCAAAGCCTGAGCAAAAGATTTTCGCTGTGGATTCGATGGAGGAGGAGGAGATTCCGGATTGAGAAACGTCCAAGGACAAGCCATCAAACACACAAATCAGAGAACAACACAGCCAAAGCACAAAGTAAACACAATATATGTCGATCCAAAACCAATCAAGTTCCAAAAAATGATCAGAACGAGATTTGAGATGAGGCAAAGAAATCGTGAAAGAACGAGACGGCGGTTGCACATGAGCGGAGAGAACAGGGGCCAACCAGGACCGGCCGGTACCGCACCGGACGGAGGTGGTGGAGTAGGACGAAAACGTGACTGGCGAAACAGGGATAATCGCACTCGAAAGAATGAAGGAACGGGGACGTGGTTGTGGCGAGGACAGGGATGACACCAGCTAGGACTGGTCAGCGCCGCGCCGGAGTTCGTAGAGTTTCGCTTTCACGCTAGGGTTCCCTAATGTTCACATCCGGAATTACACGTTTACTGCACTTGAGAAAAAGAATACAAACTGCTAACGTTTTATGATAACATAGTAACAACAAATCACTACTAGAAAACCATCATTTTCGGACAGAATTTCAGACGGATTTCGGACGAAAATTGGACAAATTTCGGATGGATTTCGGACGGATAATTCATTTAGGACGGATTTCGGACGGAATGGCACCCGTCTGAAAAAGCCTCGTGGGAAATTATAAAATCCGTCCGAAATTCAGTCCGAAAATATTTACGGACGGAATATGGACAACATGGAAACCCGGATTTTGGTTATTGTTCGGACGGATTTCGGACAGAATTATTTTTGTTTTCGGACGGATTTGGGACGGATGTTGTGATTTTGTTGGTTATTGTTCGGACGGATTTCGGACAGATTTATTTTTGTTTTCCATCTGATTTGGGACGGATTTCCCACGGAAGAATGAAAAGTCAGAATCCGTCACGGCCACGCCGTTATGCCCATCACAGTCGTGACATGTCAACTGAGCCACACCCCTTCTAGGCAGAATCTGTCACGGCCGTGACAGACCATTTAGTGAAGTAATGTTCAAGGCAGAAGCTGTCACGACCAGGCCGTGATGCCCATCACGGCCGTGACATGTCAACTGAGCCAGACCCCTTCTAGGCAGAATCTGTCACGGCCAGGCCGTGATACCCATCACGGTCGTGACAGACCATTTAGTGTAGCAACATTCAAGGCAGAAGTTGTCACAGCCAGGCCATGATGCCCATCACGATCGTGACAGGTCACTTCCCTTCCATGACAGATTCATTATCTATGCGAATTATATGGAACCGATCACTAACATTTGCAGTTTCACATTCAATCACAAAATCATGAATTTGAATATTGTTACAAAATACAGCCTTGATACCATACAACTTCTAAAAATCAAATACCAATTGTTGCGTGCAATCCAAAAGTCGTGACTTAAAAACTATCAGAAGATCAAGCCACTGTGAACTGTGAAGGTCATGTAATGAACCAAACAAAAAAAATAAATAAATAAAGTTGCCAGAAGAACTATGTGACCCACTTGAGTACTGCCTTGTCATGTTCTCTCGGTTTGAAAGTTCAGCAGCTGTTCTTGCAGCCATGCTTGCAAGTTCTGCAGATTCTACAGCAGCCTCTGCAGCAGAGGCAGCATATTTGAATTCCATGTTCCTATTCTGCTTACCCATAGGAAAGGCACTCCTATTTTCAGAACTCGAATCTCTAAAATCCATTTCTTGTCTTCCAGTTCCTATAAGAAAGAATCTCAAATATTCAGGTAATAAAAAGAACAAAAGCCCCAAATTCATTTGCAATTACTGTCTTCAAAAATTTACCTGAAGGTCTAGTTTCTGGATTAGACACCCCTGATGTCGTTGACTGATTGCCACCGGCCTTTCTAGAGGCACCACTTGCATTCTACTCATATGAATATGTAGATACATCATCCATCGGTCTAAGTTATGAGGAAGCACCTATGTTGGGAGGAGCCTTTTCATCATGAACAGATGAAACATGGCCTTGAGAAGATTCTGGATAAGTAGCCTTCTCAACAGTTTCTCAACCAACTAAAATGACAACATTAAATTAGAATAAATCTGAAAAGAAATGAGCTTTAACATGATCCTATCCAACTTCAAGAAGCTAGAGAAACTTGCCAAGTGATTTACACCACAGTCGGGACGTAATTCAACAGCTGCTGAGACAAATATAGAGAGAAGCATGTGCATCCATCATATTTACATAAATGACATACATAGAATACCAATTTAGACATGATGTCAACAATAAAACAGATACAATTCTTCAAGTCAGTACCTAAAATCATTAGAAATGCAAGGTGCCACTAGCAAGCTACATGACTAGAGTTGCAGAACATGACAAACGATACTGCAAACAGTTACAAGTTCCTTGAATCCCCTCATAAAAACACCAAGCCATCAAACACTGACACTTAATACAGTTGTGTTGTCAAAACAAGGTTCAGTGACTAAACCAAGAGATAGTATAATAAAACCATGTTCCTAACAAAGAAAGCAAGCAATTTGTACATGTGGCCACACCAACAACATGAAGAAGGAAACTTTTTTATATCATTCATGTAAAGTCCCCACAACAAAAAACACACTTTCAAAAATTTGCGTTCTTTTTACAGAAGGGTAGCCACAACTGAAACTATCACAAACTAAATTACAATAATAACTAATAACTGCATCTCAGCTATATGACTGCAACACAAATAATTAGCACTGAATTTTATAATTTCATAACATAGAAGCTTCAAAGATGGTTTCATGAAAAGTCAAAGTAGTTATTGGTGTAACACCCCCCTTGGGCATTACTACATAATCGGTTGTGCACTGACCACTGTCAGGCTTCTAAAACAACACTCACAAACGACATTTAACAACAGTTATCAGAATTATGTCACCAGGCAGATCATGCATCATAGCAATATAATATACAACTACAGATAATCAAATAATTTAAAAGCAGATCAAACACCGATACTCAGATAAACAACACAACATAAACCACACAAACAGATAACCACAACCACATAAATTATACAGACTAAACTACAAGCAAATGGTTATTGAGAAAAATCCCTCAGGCAAGCTCCCCTTACCTTTGAAGACAAGTAAAGGATCCTCGTCTTAATGCTCACATTAGCTCATATCTACTCCATCAAGCAAGCATAGCCGTGTCAAACGTATCAGAGAGGGAATCCAACAACGCACAACAACCAGAAATCAAGAAATCAATTACACATGATCAAACACACATTCTAATTTCTTCTAAACACTTAACCTTATTACCAAACAAGGTCATTTTCAAAGAAAATCATGTTTGAAGCTCACGCTTCACAATACCTTTTAAGGAAACTTTGTTTTAATTAAAGGATCATGAAAGAGAACTTGGGAATCATCAATTAAGAGTCCTAATTGTACTAAATCATAATTAATTTCATAAAAACAAAACCAAATTCAAATTAAATCAAATTGGGGTTTAGGGCTCCTAAATACAATTTGGGGAAAACTCATTTCATCAAAGGATAACAAAAATTAGTTTAATAAAACACTAATTTATAGTCCCAATTGCATAAAAACATAGTTTAATTTCATATTACAACATGAAATCAAGGAGCTAGGCTTAGGGTTTCAAAATCAGATTTGGGGGTTTCTTGAAATCCAACAAGGTAAGGTGAGGAATCACTCACTCACAAGTAAGGGAGAAGAGATGGTGGCGTTCTGGCTGTCCGGCACGGCGGCAGTGGCAGCGGAGGACGGCGGCGGAGCTTCGTTCTGCAACAATCCTGACCAAACAGAGGAGGCGAACCTCATAGAAGGGAAGGAGGTGGACGAACCACCATAGACAGCGGCCAGGCGAGCTCCCCAGTGGCGCGTCTGAGGACGCCGGCTGCAGCTTCGAGTGAGGTGTGCAGGGACGCGAGCGCGGTCCTCTCCTCCTCCAGCGGCGGTCCAAGCAGTGGTCTAGGGCGGTTGACGGAGCTCAGGCGGAACACGACTGTTGTGGTGAGGAGTGGTTTTGAGGTGAAGGATATGTGAAAGGAGGAAGAAGAAAAGAGAAAGAAGAAGAAAGAAAGAAAGAAGAAGAAAGCAGAGAAGAAAGAAGAAAAGGAGGGGGAGGGGCGTCGAGTGAGAGAGAGAGAAGATAAAGTTGGGTTTTAAATAGGTATAAAATGAGGGATAAATATTAGGCCTAAAATAAACATGTTTTTACTTTTTGGAATCTAAAAATAAAGATTGATAAATATATGATTTCGAAATTCAAATTAGAGTAAAGATTAATAGTTGAACTGATCAACTAAGAAAATAATCAGTCCAAAATTTAATCTCCGATAAATGTCAAACCAGTTTATTTTCAACTCTAAAATTAAATAGAATGAAAATATGAAAATGATTTTCTCTTAATCTTATTATTTAAAATATTTTTCTGTAATGGTAATAATAGTGACAATAATGTAACTTATTGTCTAGTAAGCGTGCATTCACTTAAATAAGTCAGTGCTAACGCACCCAATAAAATAATTTGAAGAGAGTAATTTAATTACTCAAACTAAACCACATAACAAATTAACATAAACATCCATTCTAATTTTATCTAAACACTTAATCTTATTACCAAACAAGGTTATTTTCAAAGAAAATCATGTTTGGAGCTTACGCTTAGGTCCTAACAAGTCGATTTGGGCTCTATTAGGATCAAACAAGTCCATTTAGGCTTCATTAGGACCATAGAAGTTCAATTGGGCCGATCGGGGCAATTGGCTCAATTAGGTCCTAACAAGTCCATTTGGGCTCCATTAGGACCAAAGAAGTACAAATTGGCCTAGTTAGGTACTAAATGATCTAAAAAGTCCATTTGGGCTCTATTAGGATCAAACAAGTCTATTTAGGCTTCATTAGGACCATAGATGTTCAATTGGGCCGATCGGGGCAATTGGCCCAATTAGGTCCTAACAAGTCAATTTGGGCTCTATTAGGATCAAACCCGTCCATTTGGGCTCCATTAGGACCAAAGAAGTACAAATTGGCCTAGTTAGGTACTAAATGATCTAAAAAGTCCATTTGGGCTCTATTAGGATCAAACAAGTCCATTTAGGCTTCATTAGGACCATAGAAGTTCAATTGGGCCAACCGGGGCAATTGACCCAATAAGGTCCTAACAAGTCAATTTGGGCTCTATTAGGATCAAACCAGTCCATTTGGGCTCCATTAGGACCAAATAAGTACAAATTGGCCTAGTTAGGTACTAGATGATCTAAAAAGTCCATTTGGGCTCTATTAGGATCAGACAAGTCCATTTAGGCTCCATTAGGACCAAAGAAGTACAATTGGGCCGATCGGGGCAATTGTCCCAATTAGGTCCTAACAAGTCGATTTGGGCTCTATTAGGATCAAACAAGTCCGTTTGGGATCCATTATGCCCGAAAAAGTAAAAATTGGCCTAGTTAGGTCCTATATGACCTAAACAGTCCATTTGGGCTCTATTAGGATCAAACAAGTCCATTTGGGCTCCATTAGGACGAAAGAAGTACAAATTGGCCCAGTTAGGTCGTATATGATCTAAAAAGTCCACTTGGGCACTATTAGGATCAAACAAGTCCATTCGGGCTCCATTAGGACCAAAAAAGTACAATTGGGCCGTACGGGGCAATTGGACCAATTAGGTCCTACCAAGTCGATTTGGGCTCTATTAGGATCGAACAAGTCCATTGGGGCTCCTTTATGCCCAAAAAAGTACAAATTGGCCTAGTTAGGTCGTATATGACCTAAACAGTCCATTTGGGCTCTATTAGGATCAAACAAGTCCATTTGGGCTGCTTTAGGACCAAAGAAGTACAAATTGGCCCAGTTAGGTCCTATATGACCTAAAAAGTCCAGTTGGGCTCTATTTGGATCAAACAAGTCCATTTGGGCTCCAATAGGACAAAAAAAGTACAATTGGGCCGTACGGGGCAATTGGCCCAAATAAGACTTAACAAGTCGATTTGGGCTCTATTTATAGGATCAAACAAGTTCATTGGAGCTCCATTATACCCGAAAAAGTACAAATTGACCTAGTTAGGTGATATGATCCAAAAAAAAAGGATCATGTAAATTTTCGGATCTATCTGATAGTGCGATTTCACATTTCATTTCATGTACATTTTTGCATGCATTTTCATATAGTTTAGGCATATTTAAATTGATTTTTAGTAGTTTTTACCTTGGAACGGGTAAGGCGGTTTTGTGGTGTTGTTTTGCAGAAATTAAGGTAAAATGCTCAAGATTGACCATGATGGAGCTTGGATGAAGATAGGGCTTGAAAAGTGAAGAAAATGAGCCAAACAAAGCCCATCACGGCCTAGCCGTGATGACCATCACGGCCGTGATCAAGCAGAGCAGAAGGCAAAGGTCAGAAGCTGTCACGGCCTAGCCGTGATACCCGTCACGGCCATGACATGTTAGCTGATCCAGACAGAACCGATCACGGCCTAGCCGTGATGAGTGTTACGGCCGTGACAGACCAAAATTTGAAAACGCGCCCAAGGAAAAAATAAAAAATAACAAATTCCGTGTGAAATCCGTCTGAAATTTTCGGACGGATTTCAGACGGATCAAGGAAAATATAAAAAATAACACAATCCGTCTGAAATCCGTCCGAAAATTTCGAACGGATTTCAGACGGATCAAGGAAAATATAAAAAATAACACAATCCGTCCGAAAATTTCTGACGGATTTCAGACGGATGTAAGAAATATAAAAAATAACTCAATCCGTTCGAAATTTTCAGACGGATTTCAGACGGATAAGGGAAAATATAAAAAATAACACAATTTCGGACGGATTTCAGACGGATCAGGGAAAATATAAAAAATAACACAATCCGTCTGAAATCCGTCCGAAATTTTCGGACGAATTTCAGACGGATCATGGAAAATATTAAAAATAATACAATCCGTCTGAAATCCGTCCGAAATTTTCGGACGGATTTCTGACGGATCAGGGAAAATTTAAAAAATAACACAATTCGTCTGAAATTTTCGGACGGATTTCAGACGGATCAAGGAAAATGTAAAAAATAACACAATCCGTTTGAAATCCGTCCGAAATTTCGGACGGATTTCAGACGGATCAAGGAAAATATAAAAAATAACACAATCCGTCTGAAATCCGTCCGAAATTTTAGGAAAATTTCGGACGGAAACTTTTCCGTCCGAAAATTCAAGTTTTCTAGTAGTGAATGAGATGAATCAAGGTTCTATTTTAGCAAATATAACAATAGTATTTCTTTCATTTTTATTTTTTAATGATAGATCCATATGGCAGAAAAATAGACTAAATCTCAGAACTTAAACATACATGATAGTAACACAAACAGAAAAAAAGAAAAAATAGAATGGGTGTATCAAACCAGAAAGGAAAATCCAAAATAAAGCCAATGTTACACCAAGGCTTAAACCAGAATAGTTAGATATAGAGATATCAAAATATAGAGCAATAAACAGTATAAAACTAAGTTAGTAACAGGCTCTTGTTATACAAACAAGACTTGAAAAAGTCTGAAACCGAAACAGAGATTAAATATAACAACATCAATAAATAGTAACTTGTAATTATCTATAAAGAGTTCTAAAACAAACAGGAAAGGAGCCTACCGTGATATCCTGAGGGAAAAGGATAAGTGATGTGCAGGAGAAAATATATTGAAAATGATGAGAGAGTTTTGTGTGCTCCCTCAGGAAAGTATAGTCTCTTTTATAGAGCACACATGTGCCTTAGCCCATAAGGATTTTCCCCCCACTATTTTTCCTTTTCTTTTTACTATACATGGCTTATCTTTTAATCACTCCTTCACTGCACCCACACACAATTTTACTCATCTCTTACGCGCACACACACTCTGCACCTCACGTCACACAATGCACACTTGGCACTTCCAGTCCCAGACACTTCGCCTAGTAGATTTTTAAGTTATGGGTAATTCTTATTAGGTCAACTAGTAATTATAAGTACTCTAAATTAATTTTGTAGATATATTTTAGGAGCTAATAAATTATTTTGAGTATTAATTTTATCATGGATAAATTTTAGTGCAACTATATAATCATTGTATACAAAATTCACAAATAAAGTTTATTTTTATCATCAGGATATCGACTAATTTAATTTATCTTATATAAGTATATACATAAAGTTGCACAAATAAATCAAGCAATAACATATAAAATTTATCCTAGTATATTTTATCCATAGTGTAGTTAAAAATAAGCATGTTAAATCATTTAGGATTGAAATACGAATTTATCTATGATAACATCAAAAGTTATATTTTTAAGTTTAAAACTACTGAGGTAGAATTAACGGTCTTTTTCTAATTATTAGGTCCATTTCTTTCACAGAATATTTTGCTTCAACAATTTCTATTTTCTTTTGATTTTATTTTATATTTCTATATAAGAATATTGAAAAATTTTAATGACGAAAAATTGAGGATGTTACAACTCTCCCCCTCTTTTAAAAATTTCGTCCACGAAATTTGCTAACCTTTATTCCTCGAAGAGATGTGGATACTGTGCCCTCATTTTATCTTCTAATTCCCAAGTAGCGTCTCCAGTAGTCTCATCCCATATAATCTTGACTAGAGAGATCTATTTGCCTCTCAATTCTTTTATCCTTCAGTCTTCGATCCTCACCGGTATTGTCTCATAAGTTAGGTTTTCTTTTATTTGTACTGTATCAGGCACTATAACATGAGAAGGATCTGAAATATATTTTCTTAATTGTGAGGCATGAAAAACATTATGGAGATTAGAAAGAAAATGTGGTAAAGCAAGCTGATAGGCCACGAGACCTATCTTTCGAAGAATCTGATAAGGTCTAATAAAACGAGATGTGAGTTTCCTGGATTTATCGCTCTGCCAACCCCAGTCGTGGGTGTGATTTTCAAAAATACATTATCACATTCTTGTAATTCTAAAGGTCTCATTCTTTTATCAGAGTATTTATTTTGTCTACTTTGCACTGTTTTCATTTTTTCCTGAATCATTTTCACTTTCTCTGTATTTTGTTGCACCACGTCTGGTCCCAGAATGAGATTTTCTTCATTCTCATACCAACACATCGGGGTCCTACACTTTCGTACATAGAGAGCTTCATAGGGTGTCATCCCAATACTGGAATGGTAACTATTATTATAAGTGAATTCAATCAATGGTAGGAATTGATCCCAACTTCCGGAATGTTCCAGAACGCAAGCTCTTAACAAATCCTCCAACGATTAAATTGTCTTCTCCGACTGTCCATCTGTTTGGGGATGGTATGCTGAACTTAGTCAAAGTTTTGTTCCAAGAGCCCTATGTAAGCTTTCCCAAAATCTTGAAGTGAATCTGGATCTCTGTCAGATATTATGCTTGATGGGACTCCATACAATCTGATTGTTTCCCTTATATATAATTGTGTCAATTTTTCTAGGGAATACCTCATATTGATGGGTAAGAAGTGTGTTGAATCATGTCCTATATGCTGATGACATTTTAGTTTTTTGTAAAGGATCAAAAAGGAACCTGCAAAACCATATGAGTTTGTTCCATAAGTATGGTGAGATCTCAGGACAGATGTTAGGCTTAGAGAAATGTAGATTTTACACAGGGAAGGCTTCTTCTAGGAGAGTAGCTGATTTGAAAAGTTACTTAGGATTTTCAACAGGAACTTTGCCATTTACTTATTTAGGGGTTCCTTTATTTAAAGGCAAACCTAAGCAAAGGCATTTGCAGCCTATTGTAGATAGAATTAATACTAAGATGGCTAGCTGGAAAGGATCCCTCTTATTTGTTATGGGAAGGATACAATTAGTCAAATCTATTATCCATGGTATGTTGTCCTATAGCTTTCACATATATTCATGGCCTATAGCATTGTTAAAACAGATAGTTGGTTAGATTAGAAATTTTATTTGGTCCGGAGATGTGTTAAAAAGGAAATATATAACAGTCTCATGGAAAAATATGTGTTCCTCAATATCAGGAGGAGGTCTAGGCTTAAGACCTAGTAGGTCTATTAATGAAGCAGCATTGTTAAAATTAAGTTGGAACCTGGCTTCGTCTTCTGATCAATGTGCATGCTTCTTAAGGGCAAAGTTCTTAAGGAATCTCAAACCAGTAAAACATCATGTTAGTTCTTCAATTTGGCCTGCTATGAGTAAGTGGTTCATACTGGTTATGGAGAAAGTTTCTTGGTATATTGGAAATGGCATGAGTGTGAACTTTTGGACAGAAAATGGGCTAATGACACAGTGGTTAATCTGGTGCAGATTCCACAAAATCTGCACAAGTACTTAAGTGCTTCTGTTTCTGATTTTATAATAAATATATCATGGTCTATTCCAAATATTCTTAGTGTCAAATATCCAATTCTAAATGATATTGTGTTGCAAGTAGATTTGCCTATTCATGCCTGTGATGATAAGCTGGTCTGGACAGCATCATCAACAAGGCAACTCGCATTCAAAGATGCATATCAATTCCCGAATCCTGCTTCCAACTCAGTTAGCTGGAGCAAATTGATTTGGCTGCAGCATGTTCATCCTTCTAGATCATTTCTAGTTTGGAGGTTAATCCATGGTAGACTTCCTACAGATGAGAACTTGAAGCTTGTAGGTCAAGTTAGTGTTTCCATGTGCAGCTTATATGGCAAGTATGAGGAAATTCTGCACACTTGTTTCTGCAATGTGATTTTACAATATCTCTCTGGTTGTGGCTTGGAGATATTCTACAAATCTGGATAAACACTTCATCTTTATGCAGTGTGTTTGATGGCTGCAATAAGCCATGTAGTACTCAATTGCATGTCATCATTCAGCATTAATTCATGTGATTTGGAACATTTGGCATTTAAGAAACCTGATTAGATTTGATAACAAATGTCTTTCAATTTTACAAGTTCAGAATAGAATCATTGTTGCTATATCACTTACAGGGAACTTGACTACTGGCACAATGTTTAATATATAACATAATTTGTTGTTTTTGTAAGTTTCATGTTGCAGGCCACCCTTCTAAAGCCTCGGAAATCATCCAAGTTACATGGTATTCTCCTCCTTGCAATTGGATAAAGTGCAATGTAGATGAAGTTGCAAGAGGAAGTATTGGAACAACTTCTTGTGGAGGGATCTTTGGAGACCATCGAGCTGTTGTTTTAGGATGCTTTTCATGCAATATTGGAGTGCAAACATCAATGGTTGCTGAGCTCACTGCAGCAATGAATGCCTTGGAAATTGCTAGCAAGAAGGTATGGAATCGTCTTTGGCTTGAAACAGACACTACATTAGTAGTTGAAGCTTTCAGTTCAATTGAGGTGGTCCCTTGGAAGCTGCAAAATAGATGGTACAATTGTGTTTAGATATCCAAGAGTATGTTCTTCCAGGTTTCTCACATTTTCAGAGAAGGCAATGAGTGTGCAGATCGACTTGCTTGCTATGGAATTCATCAACATAATTTTGAATGGTGGGATGTGGTTCCAATTTTCATTAGGGATGTGTTTAGTAGAAATATGCTAGCCTTCCTAGTTATAGATTTAAATGATTTAAGGATTCTTGTTTCACATGGGTAAGACCTAATGTCCCCCCATATTTTTTGTTGTTTTTTTTTTTGTCTTTTATGAAATAAATTAGGTAGTATGCCACAAATTATTGATGGAGTTTGAGGTGCCAACCTAGTTGGGATGACAATTCTCCATAGTGATGCTTTGGCATACTACTCTTTATAAAAAAAAAAGATGGGTAAGAAGTGTGCGGACTTCGTTAGCCTATCAACAATTACCTAAATCGAGTCATGACCATTAGGGGTCCTTGGTAATCCCACCACAAAATCCATTGTTATACTATCCCATTTCCATTCTGGGATATCTAATGGTTGCAGCATTCCTACTGGTTTTTTATGCTCAATTTTTGCCTTTTGACAGATCAGGCAAGCAGCTACATATTGTGCTACTTCTTTCTACATTTTAGGCCACCAAAACATTTTCTTAAGATCCTGATACATCTTATTTGCACTAGGGTGTAAACTTACTCTTGTGTGCTTCATCCATAATCTGCTTCTTAATAGTTGGGTCATTAGGCACACAGATTCTATTCCTAAACCTTATCACTCCATCTAATCCTCTTGTGAAATTATTAGTTTTACCTTCCTCTATCAATTCCTTCATCTTTTGAAGATATTGATCACTCTGTTGAGCTGCCCGAATTTGTTCTTGTGATCCACTTGTAACTTTGATCATACTCAATTGGAGTCGATCTAAAGTCAACTCTACTGTCAAACTTAAATCCCTAAACTTTTCTAACAACTCCATCTCTTTGATCATCATTGCTGACACGTCTGCTTAATGCGTCGGCCACCACATTTGCTTTTCCTGGATGGTATTGCAATTAAAAATCATAATCCTTTAAAAATTCCATCCATCTCCTTTGTCTTATATTTAACTCCTTCTGGTCAAATAAATATTTCAAACTCTTATAATCACTGAAGACATCAAATCTAGATCCATTGAGGTAGTGTCGCCAAATCTTCAGTGCAAACACCACCGCAGCAATGTCTAAATCATGGGTTGCATAGTTCTCTTCATGTGGCCTTGATTGCCTAGAAGCATAAGCCACAACCTTTCTTTCTTGCATAAGCACACAACCTAACCCTTACTTGGAGGCATCACAATATACCTCAACGTCCATTCGGATCGGGCAACACCAACACTAGTGATGTTGTTAGTCTATGTTTTAATTCTTGAAAACTTTCTTCACACCTCTGATTCCATTTGAATGCTTGCCCCTTACGGGTGAGCCTAGTCGGAGGCAATGCGATTCGGGAAAATCCTTCAATAAACCTTCTGTAGTAACCAGCCAATCCTAGGAAACTACAAACTTCTGTTACTGTCTTCGGGCGTTCCCACTACAATACTGCTTCAACTTTGGTTGGGTCTACCGATATTCCTTCTTTCGAAATAACATGTCCTAGAAATTTTACTTCTTCCAACCAAAATTCACACTTAGACCATTTGGTGTACAATTTCTTATCTTTTAGAATCTAAAGAACAATTTGGAGATGTTCCGCATGTTCCTCATGACTCTTTGAATACATAAGAATGTCATCAATAAAGGCACTAAAATCAGATTTCTAGGTTTGTACATGGATTGCACAATTTGTGTACTAGCTATGAGATATAGGATTTTGCCTAGTCTAATCGATTGTCAAATCGATGTATAGACATCAAACATCAAGTTATCATGCATTCAACATTCAAAACATCAAGCATAGGTAGGATCAATTATTCACAATTCTCTTCTTATATAATAAAAGCTTTCCTTAGCCAATGGTTTAGTGAAAATATCAGCTAATTGCTTAGATGTATCAACATATTCAATAACTATATCTCCACTTTGAATGTGATCCCTTATGAAATGATGTCTTATTTCAATGTGTTTGGTTCTAGAATGCATTATAGGATTCTTAGTTAGATTTATAGCACTAGTGTTGTCACATTTGATTGGCACTTTCTCTAGGAGAACACCATAGTCAATGCGTTGCTGTTTCATCCAAAGGATTTGTGCACAACAACTACCTACTGCAACATATTATGCTTCAACAGTTGACAAAGCCACACTTGTTTGTTTCTTACTAAACCAAGAAACTAGTGAGTTTCCTAGTAAGTGGCAAGTTCCACTAGTACTATTCTTATCCAACTTGCATCCAGGAAAGCAAGAGTCAGAGTATCCTATTAAATTACATGTTGATCCCTTAGCATACCATAATCCCATTTCTTTAGTTCCTAGCAAGTATTTCATGATTCTTTTTACAACAGTTGAGTGAGATTCCTTAGGGTTGGATTGATATCTTGCACAAATACACACACTAAACATTATATCAGGTCTACTTGTAGTTAAGTAAAGTAAGGAACCAATTATACTTCTGTACTTGGATACATCCACTAATTTACCTTTCTCATCTTTGTCCAAGTATCATGATGGACTCATTGGAGTTGGCATTTCCTTTGCATTTTCCATGCCAAACTTCTTCAATAGTTCTTTGCAGTACTTTGCTTGGCTTATGAAAGTCCCATCATCACATTTTTTGATTTGAAGTCCCAGGAAGAAAGCAAGTTCTCCTTTCATAGACATCTCAAACTCATTTTGCATCAATTTATCAAATTCCTTACACGGTGAGTCATTAGTAGCAACAAATATAATATCATCAACATATATTTGTACAAGTCTTATATTTTGAGCTTTTTTTGTGAAAAGAGTTGTATCAACCTTGCCTCTAGTAAAACCTTTTTGTAGTAAAATCTTTTTGTAGTAAAAAGTTACTCAATCTTTCATACCAAGCTCTTGGAGCTTGTTTAAGTCCATACAGGGCTTTAGTGAGTTTATATACATGATTAGGAAATTCATTCATTTCAAAATCAGGAGGTTGACCAACATATACTTCTTCTTGTATAAACCCATTTAGGAATGCACTCTTAACATCCATTTGATATAACTTGAAATTCGTGATACATGCATATGCTAGCAACATTCTAATAGCTTCTAATCTAGCCACATGTGCATATGTCTCATCATAGTCAATACCTTCTTCTTGATTATAGCCTTTGGCTACTAATCTAGCTTTATTCCTTACTATGATACCATTTTCATCAAGCTTGTTCCTAAACACCCATTTTGTACCAATTATTTGTTTATCCTTGGGTTTGGAACAAATTCCCAAACTTTATTTCTTTCAAACTGATTAAGTTCTTCTTACATTGCCATAATCCAGTATTCATCAACTATTGCATCATTTATAGTTTTAGGTTCAATTTGAGATACAAAAGACACGTTATTACATGCATTTCTCAAGGAATGTCTAGTAGTTACCCCTTTGGATATTTCACCAATAATGTTGTCTAGAGGGTGATTCCTTGCAATTCTCCACTCCTTAGGTAGTTCTTGTAACACCCTTTCGAGTGCCATATGGAATTTAACATATTAATGATACATATAATTACAGCGGAAAATTAAAACATTTCAAACATATATTTAAATCCTCAAAACATTTTTACAACATCAGAGTATCATGGAACTATGGCATATACAATAACCGACACTCCACTGGTCGTGGTATAAACACTAAAAGACTCAACGTCATCTCTAAAGATATCTTAATTCAAGAAACAGAAGTGTCCTCGTCACCTTCTTGGTCTCTACACCAACTAAGAGCTCCTTTCTATCTTCGAGTCACGATCCGAACCAACACATAAAGAAACAGGAAACCTGGATATAAATGAGGTAAGAAACTCTATAATCATCATAATATAGGAAACAGCATAAAATACTACATACTAACATGTACATCAACAAACACAACCGTCTCCCAAGATCGTCGTCATAACAATAAACCTCGAAATCTCGTCAGCTAGGACCATTACTTATTCTAATGTACAACTGATCCTGTATGCATGATTGGCCAGTTCTACAACAACTTAAGTCGGTAGTTGGGCTATTGACTCCAGAGTGACCAAGAAAGTGCAATAGTAGTCCTCCAACGCTTCCACTGAGGAAACCCGGTCTTCCCGAAATCCTCCAACGATGAGAAACTCGAGAAGTTCTCCAACAATGAGGATGAACCCGCATCGCTCCAACATGAGTTCTTCCAACTTGGTCGCTCCAGATAATTCACCTCAACCACGTGTGGCAATTGCTCAGTTGTTGCAACTGTTCACACGGATCCACCATGACAACCACTTAAACGGTTGTTGCAGTCGACACGGTCACCACCCTTGTGTAGTAACCACTCAAACGGTTGTTGCAATTATACACATAAGTATGATCCGACCTCATATGACAGCCACTCAACGGCGTGTGTAGCCATTCATACGACTCTCCTGTGACAACTGTCCAACTTTCGTTGTAGTCGTTCACAACCATCAACCCCATGTCAGTAATCGCTTATACAGCTGATGCGGCTACGCACGAAGTTGATCAGCAACATGTATGATATGTACATGCATTCATCACCAAGGGATTCAGCACCACATTTTCATCTAACACCTCAATATCACCACAATCTCATATTTTCTTACTTAAGCTATCAACTTAATTTACAATCATCTCCAAATTCAAACTTGATCAAATCCATAACATTAACATACCAACAACACATAGTGAACATATTATCATATTATCAATAGAAAAGCATAACAGACATATTAAATATATATCACATACTCAAATAAGCAAGTTATCAAACATCATGTTATCAACCAACTATCAACGGGGTTTGAGAATCCTCACACATGTTAATGATCATGTTCTATGCCTATTTCCCCGATAATTGAGGTTTCTCCCCCCTCACCTTGTGTACACTTGTACCGGCATCTCGAACCTCATGAAACATGCTCCTCCTCTCCCTCTAGGTTGATGCCACGCGTCCCAATAGGCTCCCTGATGCTCCAAAATTTTCTCTAACACATGGACAGAGTCCGAACAATGTCATAAATCTTAACCTTGCAACAATTTTCCAAACAGAGCTAGAATCGAAGCAAGAATTGAGAAAAAAGGAAATGACAATGTCGACTTGTCGATGCATTAGGGATTCGAGCATTACCTCTGTCGTATCAGAGAATCGATAGTCGATACACGTAGTACTTAGAGTCCTTATCACAACGATGTAGTCGGAATCGAAATCGTATGGGCGGATGGATCTCGACCGCTCTTTCTCTCACTCTCTAACCTATTTCTATTCTCTCCCTCATGAGCTCTCTGTCTCTGCCTTCGAAATTATAAGTTTTTCTCTAAGCTTTTAGGTTTTAAAGGGGCAAACAGGTATCCGCCAAATGCGAATGCTTGAGCGCCCAACCACCCGCGCTCCAGCGTTCCAACACTCAAGCGCTGGGCTTTCCACGCTTGAGCGTAGCCCCTTGCATGCCACGTCGTTGTCGCACGTCAAAATTCAAGTCAGGTGTCATCAGCTCCCAACTCTCAAGTGCTGCATTTCCAACGTTTGAGCGTCCACAGAACACTTGAGCGTGGATTCTCCAACGTTTGAGTGTGGCATTGCTGACAGCATTCATCGTTCGCGCATAGGCTCCCCGATTGACCTCAAATTTGAAACATAAGCTCTTTTATACCTAAGGAACAATCTCAAAATGCCTAATCTCTTTCTTAAGCATAAGTTGTTTATCATACACTTTCGGGCATTCTTAAGCGGTACTTGAAAACACTAGGTTACTTTTACGTTCGATTTCGTACCGGTCGGTTGCGTACTTTCCATGCAAAGGTTCCTACACCTTAACCAACCTATCACATGCCTAATCCATGTCTTAAACATGTTCCTCTTACATAAAACAAAATCATAAAAGCATGGATGTTACAGTTCTTCAAATTGTTTGTGCTGGAATTTCTACTACTTATTCCACTTTTGTATTGTCTTGCTTTTCTTCAAGTTGAGTCTCTTCTAAAGTTTCTGCAACATCATCAAAAACATCCTTTCCTAACCTTTTGGGTTTAGATTCATCAAATGTAACATGTAAAGATTCTTCAATTGTTTGAGTTCTTCTATGGAAGATTCTAAAAGCTTTACTAGATAATGAATAGCCTAGGAAAATACCTTCATCAGCTTTAGGATCAAATTTACCTAGATTAACCTTGCCATTATTTAGCACAAAACACTTACAACCAAAGACACGAAAGTGATCAATATTTGGTTTCCTGCCCTTATACAACTCATATGGGGTTTTCTTCAATATTGGTCTAATTAAGACTCTATTTAGTACATAGCAAGATGTACTTACAACATCTGCCCAAAATTATTTTGGCACATTAGAGTCATTCAACATGGTTCTAGCAATCTCCTCAACAGATCTATTTTTCCTTTCAACTACTCCATTTTGTTGTGGAGTTCTAGGTGCTGAAAAGTTGTGTTGTATACCATGTTCATCACATAAATTGTCAAATTCCTCACTTTGGAATTAGCCTCCATGATCACTCCTAATAGTTACAATTTTCATGTCTTTCTCATTTTGTACAAGCTTAGCCATTTTCTTAAAAGCAGAAAAGGCTTCATTTTTAGGTGCTAAGAAGTCTGCCCAAGTATATCTAGAGAAATCATCCACAATTACAAGAGCATAAAGATTTCCACCAAATATTTTTGTTCTAGAAGGACAAAAAATATCCATATGCAACAATTGTAAAGGTCTACTAGTTGAAACAATATTTTTAGCTTTGAAAGAAGTTTTCACTTGTTTACCCTTTTGACAAGCATCACATAAACCATCTTTTACAAACTTCTTCTTAGGTAAATAAATTACAAGTTATTTGGAAAATAATCTGTTCAAGTGATCCATGTGAATGTGAGCTATTCTCCTATGCCGTAGCCAATTTTCTTCTTCTTTTGAAATTAAGCAACATGCATCATTAGAAGATAAATTGTCTAAATCGAGCATATAGATGTTATTAACTTTATTTCCAATAAACTTCATGTTACTATCATGTCTAGATTCAATCATACACATGTTTGAGTTAAAGTCTACCTTATACCCTTTGTCACAAAGTTGACTTATGCTCAATAGGTTATGCTTTAGCCCTTCAACATGAGAGCTCCTTCAATCTTAGTTGCTGGACTTTTTCCAATTGTGCCAACACCAAGAATTCTTCCTTTGTTGTTGTCACCATATGTTACATTTCCACCTTGTTTGTAAGGGAAGGAAGTAAAATTTTGATGTCTTCAGTCATGTGTTTGGAGTAGCCACTATCTAAGTACCAACTTGAACTTTTGGCCTTCAAACACACCTACAAAAAAGATTTTCAGCATTTGTCTTAGGTACCCAAATTTTGTTGGGTCCTTTGGTGTTAGTCATCACATAAGTTCCCTTAGGAACCCTTATTTGCTTGATACTCAGTCTTGAAGGATTTCTAAAATAGCATGTAGAAGCAGTGTGTCCTTTTCTTACACAATAGAAACATTTAACAAAAGGACTAGTAGAAGATTTAGGTGCAACAAAAAGCTTCTTAAAAGTTTTTTCATGCATTACTGGTTTGTAACCTATTCCATCTTTATTATATACTCCTTTTTGTTGTCCTAATATGGCATTTAGGTTATCTCCCCATTGTAAATTTAGATAGAGTACTTTTCAGTTTTTCTACCTCTTTTTCCAGAATATTACAATTAGAGCATGTAGAACTAGATGTTCTTAACCTACTATTTTTAGCTCCTAATTCTTTATTCTTAATTTTAAGAGATGTATAATCACTACATTGTTTAGCAATGACTTTCCTAGACGACATTAATTGCTTAGCAATTTTCAGATATTCACTATGCAATTCATCAAAGGCATCTTGTAGTTCATCATAAGTAGGGGGAAGATCATTTACCTCATCTTCATTTTCATTGTCACTTTGATGGTGAGTCATAAGGCAGAGATTTGCCTCTTCTTCCTCAAAATCTTCAGAGGAATCCATGTCATTTTCCTCACATGCTATGTATTCTCTTTTTGGCTTTTTATTCTTCTTGTCCTTGGACTCATAGTTATCATGATTGTCCTTCTTTTGAAGTTTAGGACACTCATTCTTGTAATGTTCAGGTTTGCCACATTCATAGCACTTCACATTTGAAGTTGAACTTTCACCTTTTGAATGGTTCTTTTTTATGAAATCTTTTGAATTTTCTGACCAGCAGTCCCATATCTTCTTCAGAATCTTCACCCTCCTCAACTTCTTCATCTTCATCACTATCAAGGACTTCTTTGGAGATTTGTGCTTTTAGTGATAACACTTTCTTATTTTTCTCATTCTCTTCATGATCATTCAACCTATCAAGCTCCATCTCATGTTCTTTGAGCTTTCCAAACAGTGTAGCAATGGTCATGGTTTCTAAGTCTCTTGATTCAGCTATAGCAGTGATCTTTGGTTGCCATTATCTTGTCAAGCATCTCATAACTTTGTTGATTTGTTTTTCATCTGAAATACTCTTTCCAAGTCCATTCAGTTGATTCACAATGTGGGTGAATCTCCTTTGCACATCATTGATGTCTTCATCTTTCTTCATGAGAAAGAGTTCATGAGGAGTTCATTCTTGCTCTCTTCACATCCCTTGTTCCTTCATGAGTAATTTGTAGGGTATCCCACATTTGCTTGGCTGTCTTACAATTTGAGACCCTGAAAAATTCATCATAACTCAAAGCAGAAGTTACAATATTTTTAGCTTTAGAATTATAACCTACTATTTTCTTGTCATCATCATCCCAATCAATTCTATGCTTATTTGTCTTGGTGCCATTTTCATCAAGAATAAAAGGGATGTATAGACCATTTTCAACAGCATCTAATACATCAGTACCACTAGCCTCAAGGAATATTAACATCATTTCTTTCCAATACATATAGGCAATGCCATTGAATGCAGGTGGTCTTGCTAGAGAAGCCCCTTCTCGCAAGATGTCATTTGAAGCCATCCTCTTAAGTTGTTAAGCTTTACACAAGAGTGAAAGCTCTGATGGCACTTGTTGGTTGTGGCTTCTAAATACTCAGGAAGGGGGGGTTGAATTGAGTATGGGTAATTTTAATTATTTTTCCCCTTTTTGCAAAAACTGAAACTTTTCTTTACCTTTGAAAAGATTTTTGTCAACCAACTAACCAAAAGTGTTTTTCCAAGAGTGATTAACACGGTGATTAAACTAATCAAGAAAGATTAACAAGGATATTGATTTCAGATATGAACATACATATTATTTCATTCGGAATTCCTTAACAATTTCTTAAAAAAATATTCATCAATAAAGTAAATAAAGAGTTAAGGGATAAAGAGAAAATGCAAACCGAGATTTTATCCGGGTTCAGCTACCTCCTCTGGTAACCTACATCCAGTCCCCACTTCACAGTGAGTTTTTTCCACTAAATCAAAATCAATTACAAGATTCTTTAAAAGCTTCAACTCCCAAGTTCCTTCTGCCTAATTGACAGCTTTTCAGACAAATTAATCTTATCATTCCCAAGAGTCCCTTCTACTCTTGTCAAACCACCAAGAGCACTTTCTACCCTTGATCTAAACAACGAGAGAACCTTCTCTCTTATCTTCCTTTTGTAGTAAGAAAAGATTTTGAATCAGATTCTAGGAAATCAAATATTACAAATTGAAGTTCTAATGGAAAAACTCAAGTATTCTCAATGAAAAGCTCTCTCTAAGAAATTCGTGTTTAATCTCAATATAGAAAGAATTATTGTTCAGAAAGTGTTTTCCCGAGCCTTTATATAGTTCTATTCCAAAAAAGATCCGTTGGGCATGCTTTACAAGTTAGTTAAGATCAAAACAAACTTTCTTGAAAAATTCAGTTATCAATCAATCGATTGTGTAATCGATGTATTAAACAAAGTTTCCATTTTTATAACTGAGTACATCGATTACCAAATAGATTGTGTTCTTGGAAGTTCTAGATTTTCAACAATACAAAGATGTGTATATCGATTGTGTTCTTGAAGAACATGTGCATTCTCGGTCCAGAAGTCTTTATATCGATTGATCAATCGATTATATGGTCATTGTCAAACGTCCTAGGCTCTGTTTAGGCTTATACATCGATGTATCAACTGATTGTTTGATGGTTTCTGAAAGATTTTACTTCTGTTCTGCATATGCATCGATGTAACAATCGATTGTATGCATCCTTCAAAAAGTATTGCCTTCTGTTTGATCTTATACATCGATGTTGCAATCGATTTACAGAAGCTAGTTTGCATACTGATCAAGTAAATCCAGAATCAATCGATGTATACATTGATGTATAGCATTTATATAGTGATGTACACATTGGATTTCATTAAAAGTTAGTTAATTAACTGAAAGTACATCGATGTACACATAGATGTACAGAACTTTCAATTAATCCTTTTTCGTTCTAAGTTTATTTTACTTTGTGAAAACCATTTTGATTGTTTTTAGAGAGCTTAATCAAAGAGAAAAGAGTTAAATTTTTCTTCACATAACAACCCCAATAATCCATGCTTGATATTCTTTGAAATTCATCTTCAAGGCTCTTCATCCTCAAGCCTTCCTTCATGATCCTTGCTTTCTTGTATAATCCTTTGCATCCACTTCCTTGCTCTATTGGTATCTTATAAAAACACTTAAACTTGGCAAGTAGTTAGTGAATCAAAGTAATAATCAATTAAGTTTGGTCATTAATCAAAACACAATAGGGTTATTTATCCACAATAACATTAAACTATTAAAAGTATAAACTCATCAACAGATCTAAAAGCATAATCATAAAAGAGAGAAACAGGATTGGGTGATATATTTTATGAATAGAAACATTTTATTCACTGAGCCAAATCATAATAGAATAACGTCTAAAAAAATTAGGTTCAAGGACTTACAGCTTCAAGCCAATATTGTAGTGGTTGTGGTGGTTGCCGATGGACTGCCGTCTGGCATTGACTGGCAATGGTGGCTCGCGGTGAAGATGGAAAGGGAAGAGGGAGGGAAGATGGGGGGAAGGGAGGGGTTGGCTCATGGAGAGGAGATGACAAAGAAAAGGAGAATAGAAGATGGAGAGGGGAAAATTGAGGTGGGGGTGGGGGGGCGGCTGCGTGCGTTTTAGGGTTTCAATAATTAGCGATCGAATTGTTTCGGTCGTTAAGTCAGTCACTAATTTGAATAATTTCTATTTAGCGACCGCAATTATATTCGGTCGCAACATTATGATCGTTGTGTGGTCGCAAATTAGTCAACTCAATTGATTTTCTTTTAAAAGGGATTAGCGACCGATACGGTTGCGACCGAACACATCGGTGGCTTGTAACACCCCGATTTCTTGATTAAGGGTTTAATGAAGAGAATAAGTATGATTAAAGACTTAATCATGCTCCTTTGGTGTTAGTTAGCTTGTGTTTCAAGTTTGACGAGAATCGGAGTTGAAACGGGTCTGAAACGCAAACAAATGCAAACCGAATGATTAATTGGTTAATTAATTGAGAGTTAGAATATTAAAATTAGGTCGGGCTTGAGTGTAATAAGTTTTTAGGAGTAGTCTAAAATAGTTAAGAAAAATATTTCAATAGTAAGTTACGCAAGAAGATGCAGAAGAAAACACCCGGTTGTGCCGACGTAGTAACACGCGATGACACATGGCGCGATACCATGACGCCACCTCACTTTCCACTAACCTAAGCCTAAACACCCACATGAAAACTATCCTCCACACCACCACCTAACCTAACCCATCTAATTGACACCTAGCCCACTACCACCTAAACACCTAAACTAAGTGATGACACCTAAGCCAAACCATGACACCTAACAATCCACTAATGCACCTAATAGTCTAACTTAGTCTGTGGAGAATCAGAAGGAAATAACTTCATCTTCCTCTATGTTTCACGTTCATAGAAGAGAGTGAAGAGTTGGTTCTTAAAAGTTAAAGAAAATAAAAATTCTTGAGTTTGGACGCTTGGCTGAACTGCCACAGGAGAATCCTTGTCAGAAATTCTACAACCGTTGGATCGTGCTCAAATATGGTGAGAAGGTTCCGGACGTGTCCTTCTCCATTCGCACCGTTAAGATTCTCCTTTAGAGCTCCATAGTGTGCGCTATTTAGCTCATATTGTGGCCTCAAATTGTGAAACAATCATCAAACATAACCACCAACCTGTCACTGGACAACCACCACTGGGGAGTCGTAAACCGTTGGATTGAGCTGAAATTTTGTCAAATGGTTCATGACTTATTGTACTTCATTGTCACCATTCGGATTGGGGAGCAACGGACTGGAGATCGAGTTATTTAGTACGAATAGTAACCATTTTTAATACCTTTCCCTTAGGCTGAGAATTCACTTTTGAATCTGTTTTTGCTTAGGTCCTGTTGTCACGTTGTCTGGTTGTGTTGTTGAAAAGCAAGGTTGTACCGGTCGCAGAGTTATACTCAGGACTTTTATGGGAAAGCGTGCATATCTTGACAAGTGGGGAGAAAGTAACCGACATCGTCGGGGAGGCAAGCATAGAATAATAATTATATATGCATGTATGTAGGGTGCCCCATACCCTACTAGGATGTCGAATAATCGATAACAGCTAAACCCAAATAAAATAATATTTTAATGTTGCCTCGGGTTTAGTAGTTGTAGGTTTATTGACAGTAAGCTTGATAACTTAAGTTAGCAAGTTGACATTGGTTGAAGTTGTCTGAATTGCATGCTACTGTGATATTTGAATTATACATGATGATATGTGATATTTACTATACTTGATATATTGAATGTGATTATGTGATTATTTTGTATTGGTATATAAGCATTGATGATTGGCTGGTTGTTATGATGAATATCTACTGTATGGATGAGTTGAGAGTTGACACCGTGGTAATGCCTTTAGACTGTGGCTTTGAGGCCGTGAAAGTATGGGCATCCTTGATGACAGCGTGAATGTGTAAGAAGGTTCCGGTGTTAACTATAGTGACGGTTGTTGCATTGCATTTTTGCCAAGGTGGCGAGCCGTATGACTGGGTGTCATATGAGGTTAGTTGTACTCGAGTGCAGTACAGATTACGGAGGGGCCGGTCTGTGAAGAGACCTTGGGGATGAAAAAATGGACTCGGGAGGCTCACAATGACCATTAGTTAGCTCCTAATACGTCGTGTACCCCGGTAGAGCCTAGTTATCTCGACTTCACCCTGAGTGTCCACGTCTAACGATGACTATCTGAGATGAGCTAGATACCTCTGATGGAGCTGAGCTCATAGAGATATGCACTCTTTTAGGTCACGGCGAGCGAAAACGTTGCCTAGACAAACTAACTGATATTCCCTATGCGAAGAGGATTGATAAGGAAATGTTTCCGAAGCGGAGAGGTTTGATAAGGAAAATGTTCCCTAAGCAAAGAGGCTTGATAAGGGAATATCTCGGGGCTGAGACCCGGATGAGAGATATCGGTCGACATGCATAGGAGTGAGACTCCTTAGAGGATTGATCTGAAAGTGAAATTTGAGGATGTACTGTGTTGGTGTGATTCGGAAGATGGTTGCCTATTACTTGCTGTATGTGTATATGTATATGTGATTATTATTCTATGTGTCCCCATCCCCATTTTCATGACTATGTTTTGTTGCTTATCTCCCTTCTTCCTTTATTCTTTCTATGTTTGTTATCGACAAGGTAGATGACCAGCAACCTCAAGGTGGAGACGACAGTGTGGAGCGCCTACCGTGACGGCGTGGGCAAGGGTAGTTCTAGGCGCCCATATTTTCTGTGATATGGTTTTGTCAGATGCGCCAGATAGGTTGTGAGCCTCCGGGATATTATTTTACTTTTAGATGTATTTGGAGAAGCGGGCCGGATAGCTTTAGGACTTTCTTTGTTTCATCACTAGTATGTGTATGTACCTTTTTGGTTTCAGTGTCTGTATAGTTTTTATAGGCTGTAGTCCCTCTGTTGGGACAATGTGCACTCATATGGTGACCGATGTATATATATTATCTATATATGTGTTGTGTTTTACCATTGCGCATGTTTTATATTACAAGCGTTTTTAACTTCCACTTCCAAATGATAATATATTTTCCTCTGTAATAACCGCGATAATGTTAATTGCGGATTAAGGTTTAGTTAATTAGTATTTTCTTTAATGGGACATTGGGGTGTCTCAGTTGGTGGTATCAGAGCAGTTTGGTTCTAAATCGGACTGTGGGACTAGGTTTGATTAGGAGTGAGGACTATGGGGTAGGATGAGTATCGACACTTTAGTTGAATCCACATTTGGATGTCAGCTATTCTTAGAATGGATAGAGTGTCCGATGCATAAGTTATCCTTACTGTATAAGAATAACTGTCAATTATTTATAAGACATGTAAAGTAATATATTTGTGTATAGAGCCTTACATATCTTATGAATAAAAGAGCTGGTGATTTCTTTTCCAGGAAATTAGAATGGCTCGTGGTAACAGAATGAGAGGAAGGGGTGGCAGGACCGGAGGAGACAAAGCCATCGATGTACCCAGAAGTTCGTCGGGGACTAATAATAGTGGTGATGTCAATGATACTATGAGAGTGATGAGAGAGTTGGATACAACTATACTGTAGCAAACTCAGCAGAATATCCAGTTCATGCAGAGGCAGGAAGAGCGGCAAGAAAGGTAACACCAAGTGAATACGGTGCGGGAAGAGGAAAACCTGGATAGTGGTCTTAATACCTTCATGAAAGGAAATCCACCTCATTTTCACGACGACTATGACCCTGAAGTTGCAGAGAAGTGGTTACAGGAGGTGGAGAAGGTCTTTGTGGCTATGCACTGCAGAGAAGAACGGAAAGTGACATGCCACTTTCATGCTTGTCGGAGCAGTAGAATCTTGGTGGAGGAATAAGCAAAGGTTTTTGGAGGCTGAAGGGCAAGAAATCAACTGGGAAGTCTTCAAGGAGAGTTTTCTGGAAAAATATTTTCCCAGGAGCATTAGAGTCGAGAAGGAGAAAGATTTCTCCAACCTGAAACAAGGATCTATGAAAGTTGGGGAGTATGCCGCAAGGTTTGAGGCGTTGCTAAAATTCTCACAGTTTTACCAGGTACACCCAGATGAGGAATGGGTGTGCAGGTAGTTTGAAGATGGTTTGAGACCCGAGCTGAAGTGGACAATGCTGCCATTGGAGTTGAATCACCTCCCATCTATAGTGGAGAAGTGTACTGTGTTAGAAGGACATTATCGTTCTGGAAATGTTCAACAAGAAGCGGTGGACCAGTATGGGGAAACAATCAGAGAGGAAGAGGAGGTAAATTCCAGTCAAGTGTGAAACCATACAGTCACCCGACTCAACAGTCAGTCAGTGATAGAGGAGAGAGTTAAAGTCGAGCACAACTGAGAGGCTTCCATTCTTCAAATGCGGAGGACCACATCTCAAGAAGGATTGCCCTCAGTTGCAGAATATTACTTGCTTTAATTGTGGAATGTGGGCCACATGTCATGGAATTGCCCTCAAGGTAATACTGGGAAAAGTTTAGAATGCGCAGCCAGTTGGAATGAATCAAGGAGCAGGGAATCATACCAAGACAAGAACTCAACAAGGAGGAAGACCTCAGGCTGCGGGAAGAATATTTGCCGTGAGAGAATCTGAAACCTTTCGATGTCCTGATCTGATACAGGGTAAGTGTTTAGTGTTCGGTAAACTCTTATCGGTTTTATTTGATTCGGGTGCTAGTCATTCTTTTATATCAACGGAGTGCATGCATCATTTGAATTTACCCGTTTCTTCGTTACCTTATGACCTTACTGTTTCTACTCCCATGGGTGAAACTTTGACCATAATATTTGTTTGTCGGGATTTTCCTATTATTTTGGAAAATAGGCAATTCAAAGTGGACCTCATCTGTTTGCCTATGCAACAGATTGATATTATCCTAGGCATGGACTGGCTTTCGACCAATCATGTAATTTTAGACTGTTCAAACAAAACCCTTCGTACCTCGGAGCGATCTGGATTATTGCCTGTCATTGACAGTGACTCAGGAAATGGACGATCGAAAGATTGCATGGTGTTGTTTTCCTTGGAAGCCAAGGAATCTCCTAAGTCAGATGCGCTGCATGTTGTTTGCGAGTTTCTAGAGGTTTTCCCGAATGATGTTCCAGGGTTGCCACCTAGAAGAGAGATAGAGTTTGCAATTTATCTCGTACCGGGGACTGGACGATATCGATAGCTCCATATCGAATGTCCCCATCAGAGTTGGCAGAGCTGAAGAAACAGTTAGATGACATGTTGAAAAAGGAATTTATCTAACCAAGTGTATCACCATGGGGAGCGCCAGTTCTTTTTGTGAAGAAGAATGATGGTAGCTCAAGGTTATGCGTCGATTATCGGCAATTGAATAAAGTAAAAATCAAGAATAAATATCTATTTCCTAGGATTAACGATCTTATGGATCAGTTGCGGGGAGCGACTGTGTTCTCTAAAATAGATCTGAGGTCTGGATATCATCATATCAGAGTGAAGGAAGATGATATACCGAAGACTGCTTTCAGGAGTCGGTATGGTCACTATGAGTATCTGGTTATGTTGTTTGGTGTAACTAATACTCCAGCTGTATTCATGGACTATATGAATCGAATCTTCAGACCATATCTTGACAAGTTCGTCGTCGTATTTATCGATAACATTCTGATTTACTCCTCGAGTAGAGAGGAACATACGGAGCATCTTCCGGTTGTACTTCAAGTGCTTGAGGACAGACGACTCTCTGCCAAGTTGTCCAAGTGTGAATTATGGTTTGACGAAGTACAATTTCTTGGGCATGTTATCAACAAAGATGGGATAGCTGTAGATCCTGCTAAATTTGAAGCAGTAATGAATTGGGAATGCCCTAAGACAGTGGGAGAAATCAGGAGTTTCCTTGGATTGGCAAGTTACTACAGAAGGTTCATAGAAGGATTCTCAAAAATTGTGTTACCAATGATGCAATTGATGAGAAAAGGTAAAATGTTTGAATGGACAAACGAGTGCAGGGCTAGTTTTCAGAAATTGAAGAGGAGGCTTACAACATCTCCAGTATTAGTCTTGTCGGATCTGTTAGCAGTATTTGATGTGTATTGTGGCACATCACATCAAGGCCTGGGTTGTGTGCTCATGCAATAAAGGAAAGTAGTAGCTTCTGCTTCAAGAAAATTAAGAGTACATGAGCGAAACTACCCAACCCATGATCTCGAGTTGGCCACAATAGTGTTTGCATTGAAGATATGGAGGCACTATTTGTATGGTGCTACGTTCACAGTTTACAGCGATCACAAGAGTTTAAGATACCCGTTCGATCAAAAGGAGTTAAACATGAGACAACGGAGATGGATGGAATTCATAAAGGATTATGAATTTGATCTCCAATATCATCCAGGAAAGGCAAGTGTCGTGGCATACGCATTAAGTCGGAAATCTTTGTAAATGTCTGCTATGATAGTTAAGGAGTTGAAGTTGATCGAAAAATTTAGAGATTTGGGTCTTGGGATAATGGAATCATCCCAGAACAAGATGAGTTTAGGAATGGTCACTATCACTAGTGGATTCCTAGACTTAATCTGGAAGAAGCAAGCTAAAGACCAGTATCTCCAAAAGGTTAACAAGATGATAGAAGAAGGTGCGACGGTAGAATTTAAGAGAGATACAGATGGAATCATAAGGTTTGGAGAGAGAATATGTGTGCATAAAGATAAGGAAGTTAAGAATTTGATTCTGGAGGAGGTGCACAAAAGTAAGTTGAGTTTCCATCGAGGTGCCACAAAGATGTTTCAAGATTTGAGGAAAATGTTCTGGTGGCCTAGAATGAAAAAGGAAGTTGTGGAATATGTACAATCCTGCATTGTGTGTCAGAAAGCAAAGATTGAACACCAAAAGCCAGCCGGATTATTACAATCTTTGGATATCCCAGAATGGAAATGGGACAGTATTGCAATGGACTTTGTATCTGGTTTACCGAAGACATAGAAGAAGTATGATGTAATCTGGGTTATATTTGATAGATTGACGACATGTGGTCATTTCCTTCCTATCAATCAAAGGTTCTCAATGGAAAGATTAACTCAGTTGTATATCAAGGAAGTTGTCAAATTGCACGGAGTGCCCGTGAGTATAATTTCGGACAGTGATCCGATATTTACATCAAGGTTTTGGCAGAGTTTACACAGTGCTTTGGGAACAAAGTTAAGGATGATTTCGGCTTATCATCCTCAGACGGATGGTCAGTCAGAGAGAACAATCTAGTCATTGGAAGATTTGTTAAGAGCATGTGTGTTGGAACACACGGAAAGTTGGGACGAATTTCTTCCACTGATTGAATTCACATATAATAACAGTTTTCTCACAAGTATTGACATGGCTCCATATGAAGCATTGTATGGAAGATAGTGCAGAACACCTCTTTGTTGGTACGAGACGGGAGAAAAATCAGTTAATTGGACCAGAGGTGGTACAGCAAACGACGGAACAAGTTCAGAAGATTCGGGAAAAGATGAAAGCATCGATAGATAGGCAGAAGAGCTACAACGACAAGAGGAGAAGACCTTTGGAGTTCCAGGAAGGCGATCATGTTTTCATGCGAGTCACGTCGAGAACTGGAATTGGCAGGGCAATAAAATCCAGAAATCTTACACCTCGTTATATCATACCATTTCAAATTCTTCGCCGAATCGGTCCAGTTGCCTATCAGATAGTCTTACTGCCCAATCTTTCGAACCTTCATGATGTTTTCCATGTATCCAAACTCAAAATATTATCCCGATCGATCGCATATTATAGAACCCGAATCAATAAAGTTAAGAGAAAACCTTGAGTATGAGGCATTGCTTGTACGAATCGAGGACCCAAGGATAAAAGGACTCCGTGGGAACCAGATTCCTTTAGTCAAGATCTTCTGGGATGCAGTTACTGGTAATGTGACACGGAAAAGAGAAGCTGACATGCAACAACAATATCCGCATCTTTTCGTATGAGGTAACTTAATTTAAATTTCGACGATGAAATTTATTTTAAGGGGGGTAGTAATGTAACACCACGATTTCTTGATTAAGGGTTTAAGGAAGAGATTAAGTATGATTAAAGACTTAATCATATTCCTTTGATGTTGGTTAGCTTGTGTTTCAAGTTTGAGGAGAATCGGAGTTGAAATGGGTCCGAAACGCAAACAAATACAAACCGAATGATTAATTGGTTAATTAATTGAGAGTTAGAATATTAAAATTAGGTCGGACTTGAGTGTAATAAGTTTTTAGGAGTAGTCTAAAATAGTTAAGAAAAATATTTCAGCAGTAAGTTACGCAAGAAGATGCAGAAGAAAACACCCGGTTGTGCCGACGTAGCAACACGCGATGACACATGTCGCGATACCATGACGCCACCTCACTTTCCACTAACCTAAGCCTAAACACCCACATGACACCTATCCTCAACACCACCACCTAACCTAACCCATCTAATTGACACCTAGCCCACTACCACCTAAACACCTAAACTAAGTGATGACACTTAAGCTAAACCATGACACCTAACAATCCACTAATGTACCTAATAGGCTAACTTAGTCTATCGAGAATCAGAAGGAAAGAACTTCATCTTCCTCTATGTTTCACGTTCAGATAAGAGAGTTAAGAGTTGGTTCTTAAAAGCTAAAGAAAATAGTCATTGTTGAGTTTGGAAGCTTGGTTGAACTGCCACAGGAGAATCCTTGTCGGAAATTCTACAACCGTTGGATCGTGTTCAAATTTGGTGAGAAGGTTACAGAAGTGTTCTACTCAATTTTCACCGTTTGGATTCTCCTTTAAAGCTTCATAGTGCGAGCTATTTAGCTCGTACCGTGGCTTCAAATTGTGAAACAGTCATCGAACATAACCACCAACCTATCATTGTACAACCACCACCGGGGAGTCGTTAACCATTGGATTGAGCTACAATTTTGTCAGATGGTTCAAGACTTGTTGTACTTCATTGTCACCGTTCGGATTGGTGAGCAACCAACTGGAGATCGAGTTATTTAGTTAGAATAGTTACCATTTTTAATACCTTTCCCTTAGGCTGAGAATTCACTTTTGAATCTGTTTTTGCTTAGGTCCAGCTGTCACGTTGTCTGGTTGTGTTGTTGAAAAGCATGTCAAGGTTGTACCGGTCGCAAAGTTGTGCTCAGGACTTTTATGGGAAAGCTTGCATATCTTGCCAGGTGGGGAGAAAGTAACCGACATCGTCGGGGAGGCAAGCGTAGAACAATAATTATATATGCATGTGTGTATGGTGCCCCAGACCCTACTAGGATGTCGAACAATCGACAACGGCTAAAACCAAATAAAATAATATTTTAATGTTTTCTCAGGTTTAGTAGTTGTAGGTTTATTGACAGTAAGTTTGATATCTTAAGTTAGCAAGTTGATATTGGTTGAAGTTGTCTGAAATGCATGCTACTGTGATATTTGAATTATACATGATGATATGTGATATTTGCTATACTTGATATATTGAATATGATTATGTGATTATTTTGTATTGGTATATGAGCATTGATGATTGGTTGGTTGTTATGATGAATATATGTTGTATGAATGAGTTGAGAGTTGACGCCATGGTAATGCCTTTAGACCGTGGCTTTGAGGCTGCAGAAGTATAGGCATCCATGATGAGAGCGTGAATGTGTAAGAAGGTTCCGGTGTTAACTATAGTGACGGTTGCTGCGTTGCATTTTTACCAAGGTTGCGAGCCGCATGACTGGGTGTCATACGAGGTTAGTTGTACTCAAGTGCGAGTACAGATTACGGAGGGGCCGGTCTGTGAAGAGACCTTGGGGATCCAAAACTGGCCTCGGGAGGCTCACAGTGACCATTAGTTAGCTCCTAATGTGTCGTGTACCCTGGTAGAGTCTAGTTATCTCGACTTTACCCCGAGTGTTCACATCTAAGGTTGACTATCTGAGGCGACCCAGATACCTCTGATGGAGCTGAGCTCACAGAGAGATGCACTCTTATGGGTCACGGCAAGCAAAAAAGTTACCTAGACAAACTAATTGATATTCCCTTAGCGAAGAGGATTGATAAGGAAACGTTTCCTAAGCGGAGAGGCGTGATAAGGAAAACGTTCCCTAATTGAGAGATATCGGCCGACATGCATAGGAGTGAAACTCCTTAGAGGATTGATCTGAAAGTGATCTTTGAGGATGTACTGTGTTGGTGTGATTCGGAAGATGGTTGCCTATTACTTGTTGTATGTGTATATGTATATGTGATTATTATTCTATGTGTCCCCATCCCCATTTTCATGACTATCTTCTGTTGCTTATCTACCTTCTTCCTTTAATCTTTCTATGTATGTTATCGATACGGTAGATGACCAGCAACCGCAAGGTGGAGACGATAGTGTGGAAGGCCTACCACGACGACGAGGGCAAGGGTAGTTCTAGGCACCCATATCATCTGTGATATGGTTTTGTCGGATGTGCCAGATAGGTTGTGCGCCTCTAGGAGATTATTTTGCTTTTGGATGTATTTGGAGAGGCGGGTCGGGTAGCTTTAGGACTTTCTTTGTTTCAGCACTAGTATGTGTATGTACCCTTTTGGTTTCAGTGTCTGTATAGTTTTTATAGGTTGTAGTCCCTCTGTTGGGACAATGTGTACTCATATGGTGACCGTTGTATATATATTATCTATATGTGTGTTGTATTTTACCATTGCGCATGTTTTATTTTACAAACATTTTTAACTTCCACTTCCAAATGATAATATATTTTCGTCTGTAATAACCATGATAACGTTAATTACGGATTAAGGTTTAGTTAATTAGGATTTTTTTTAATGGGACATCGGGGTGTCTCATCGCTAAATTCAAACTTTAGACCAAATAATTAAAACGACTTTGAAGGTCGCTATTGTGGTCTCTATAGCGATCGAATACTTCACTCGCAAAAAGTCGATCGCTAAATAGCTATTTTATTGTAGTGGGAATCGGTGAGGCCCAGAGTAGCTCTGCTTCCCATCTTTGTTTCTTTCATATCCTTCAATGAGGCGACACTTATTCACTAATGCTGGAAATTCCCTAATTTCTAATGGTCCCACAACCCTGAGTATTTCATGCTAGAGACCATCTTCAAACTTCACACATTTCCACCGCTCATCTGGATGGTGTTGATAATACATAGAGAATTTTTCTAGTTTCTCAAATTTAGCAGCATATTCCCCAACATACATTCCTCTTTGTTATAGCTGTAGAAATTCAATTAATTTAACATGCTTTAGATCAGCTGGAAAATATTTTTCCAAGAATCTGTAAATTTTCAAATAGTGTTGCAAGAGAGTAAATTTGTATTCCCTTTTTCAAATAGTGTAGCAAGAGAGTAAATTTTCCTTGAAACTTAAGCAAGAAACAATTGCAATACCAATTCAAGAACACACTTAAAGAAAGATATACACTTGCATAAGCTAAGAGAATGTATCATACAACAATCATGCAATATAGTATCATAAGAATAGAACATAAAGAATCATGCATACGATAATAAAATTTACAACAAAGTAAAGAGAGTAGGGATAAAGAAAGTGACACAAGTATTTTACTGGTTCAACCCACAACCTTAGTGGCCTACGTCCTGTCCCCAAGAATCCTCTTGGAGAAATTCACTATGATAAAGTTTGTACAAGAGATACTACACTCCTTACAAAAGTCACTCTCCTCTTGTAGGCTACCTCATGCGACACCCACTACCCCGCATGTATTTATAAGCATTTAAAGATAAATAAAAATAAAATAAAACATGCATATTCATTTATTCAAATAAATAAGGGTCCACAGGTAGAAAATGTATCACATGAACTAGTCTCAAAAACGCGGAAAATATAACAAGGCTTTAAGAAGATAAAACATAACATCAAAAGAACCCATCCCTAATGTCATATATAGAGGTGGTATAACCAATCCGGAAAAATATCACGAAATATAAACTAAACTGAAACTGAAACAAACTATAACAACTGGAAATCCTAACTAGAGTCGTGGCTCCTCAGAGTCACTCCTCAACTGGCTGATCGACGTCCTCTGCATAAAAGATACAGGCCAACAAAACAACATAAGAGAAACGGGGAGTAAGAAAACATGTGAAACACATCGGCATGGAGATAGGAAGCAAGATGAACATACAACATGTAACATAGCATAAAACAACATACATTATATAAACATCAACATATAAGTATATCAACATGTTAAATCTACCAACATATGCTATGCGGTGCAACACTACTCCACTACTCCATTATGCATATGGATTTGAACTATCTCAGGAAGGCAAGTTCGGAGTTACATATCCACATTGGCCAATAAGAACCAACACCGAAAGTTCACCAAACCATGGGTGAACCCCTTGGATAGCCGACGCACCATACTCTAGGATGCGCCACCACGGGGGGCCGGATTCACCAAACCTTCGATGAATCACCGTGGACGCCCAGATCGCCGTACTCTAGGACGACCTCCCCTATGTTGAACTTCCCCCACTAACAAATCCAGTACGTGAATGCATGAGAACAACAACAAACAAGCGGGAAACAACCACCTCCATTTGGGCCAATCAGCACCCAAGTTCATCATCATCAACACCTTGACTCATATGAGTCAAGGTCCCCTTGGCCAAAAAGCACCAAGGTTCAACTTCAACAACACCTCGACCAAAAAGCATCGAGGCCACTTTGGCCAAAAAACACAAAGCATATCAACATGCAGTAACTCAATTAGGTATAGGCTTAACCAACTTATTAGCCTTAATTGTCTTAATTAGTCTTTAATTAAATTATCTAACTTGTATTTATTATATTGGTGTCTTATTTCATCATTGGGGACAATTGGTGTGAAATACCCCTCTAATTCCTTTAATCTCACATTCTGTTCTGTATGGGGAGCACGGGCATGCTCACCCTTAGCACGGGCGTGCTTCCACTTAAGTGAAGCACGGTCGTGCTTCCTGTTATCCACAGTCGTGCTTCTTGTAGCATAGCCTTACTGTCTGGGCAGATTGATCATGTTCTTTTAGCCAAAAACTCCCTAAACACTCTTAAATCCATGTTTTATAAACACTTTTGGGGAAATTACTCCTTTAATTATCATGTTAATAAAGAGCCCTATTTTAACCAATTAGAGTCTTATTAACGTATTTATCATCAAAACAATAAACGTTCAACCATGTCACAACAACATTATCAAACCAACAACACGCATGCCATAAACAACATACCAATTCAACCAATTAATCATAGCCTAAAACATACATGAATTGGCACACATCATTGTGGGCCATAAAACAGTTATAACAATTAGGCATTCATAACTGGCATACCAATAATCAAATAAACATATATTCAAATAAGTAATAGGCATTAATTAACAGTTTAACAAATAATAGGGTCGTGGGAACCCTTCATCTACGCTACCCCCTTGCCTAATGTTCGTACCATCCTTCTCCCCATACCTGGTATGGAGAATGAAATTCAAAAGGAAGGGAAGAAAGTCCGCTAGGGTCCCGTCTCACGAACGCTTGTCTACTACCTTAAGAACGACAAGAAACACCTTGATTCAACTCTAAGATCAAGAAATCAAAAGGAAAATATCAAGAACTTGAAAGAAAGAAACACAAGGGACAAGGTGCATGAATTTTACCTTTTCTAAAGTCCCAAACAGGAAGCACAATGAACCCCTATTCGTAGTGATATTCTCATATTAAGAAGCGATGAAGAACGGTGCAACAACGGTTTCCTTTGAGGGAGTTTTAGAGAGAAAATGGTTAGGAATTCAAAGATGAGGGAATGGAGGTTGATCTAGAGTGGTTTATATATATAACATTAGGTTAAGGTCGTGGTTTTGGAGGTTAAGGATGGTTTAGGCACAATTGAGCTTAATTATAGCCCAAAACATGTTTCTGGATCTACACGGTTCGTGGGGCGAACAAAGATTGAGGCATGAGGCCAACTAAAAAACCGAATTGGCCAAAAATCATAAAATAAGACTTGTAGATAAATCTCTTAACTTTCCAACGCATCAAAGATCATCTCAATCGGACATCGAGAACTCAAGATATGGCCAAAACGGTGAAACAGATTACTAAGACTATAAAAGGAATGAAGCTTTCTAAGGCAAAACTTCCCTAAACATGAACTTAGACATCAAGAACAAGCATAACAAGCATATATAAACATATATAAGCTAAGTCTAACACAATTAACATTTATTAACATAGGGTGAAATTTAGGGTGTTACAATTCAACCCCCCTTATAAAAATTTCGTCCTCAAAATTTCTACTCACCTCGATTGAAAAGGTGTGGGTATGCTTCCATCATCTTGCTCTCCATCTCCCATGTAGCACTTTCCTCAGTAGCCCCACTCCAAACAACTTTGACCAAAGGAATCTCCTTGCCTCTTAGCTGCTTCACCCGCCGATCCTCAACTCGAAGGGGTAGTATCTCAAAAGTCAAGTTCTCCTTTAACTGTATCGTGTCGGGTACTATCACATGGCTAGGATCATGAATATGCTTTCGAAGTTGGGACACATGAAAAACATTGTGAAGGTTGGAAAAGAAACATGGTAAGGCTATTTGGTAGGCGACTTCGCCAACTCTTTTCAGAATTTGATAAGGACCAATGAATCTAGGAGTAAGTTTCCTTGCTTTCATCACTCTACCAACCCCAGTTGTTGAAGTAACTCTCAAGAACACATGATCACGTTCCTGGAATTCGAGCATCTTCCTTCTTTTGTCATGGTAGCTCTTTTGCCTACTATGTGCCACTTTCATCTTTTCCTGAATCATTCTCACTTTTTTGTGGTTGCTTGCACTATCTTAGGTCCTAGCACCACTTTGTCACCAGGTTCATTCCAACACAAGGGTGTCCTACATCTCCTCCCATAAAGAGCTTCATAAGGTGTCATCCCAATATTGGAATGGAAACTATTGTTATAGGTGAACTCTATCAAGGGTAAGAACTTATCCCAACTATCAGATTGTTCTCGCACACAAGCTCTAAGCAAGTCCTCTAAAGACTGGATGGTTCTCTCAGACTGACTGTCAGTCTGTGGATGATAAGCTGAACTATGTCTAAGCCTGGTCCCTGAAGCCTCATTCAAACTATTCCAGAACCTAGAGGTAAATCTAGGGTCTCTATCTGACACTATGCTAGAGAGTACACCATGTAGCCTAACTATCTCTTTGATGTACAACCTAGTCAACTTCTCTAAGGGATATTCCACGTTCATAGGGATGAAATGGGTAGACTTAGTCAATCTATCCACAACAACCCATATAGCATCACAACCAGCTGGAGTCCTAGGGAGTCCAGACACAAAATCCATAGAGATACTATCCCAGTTTCATTCTGGGATACTCAAAGGTTGCAACTTACCTGAAGGCATTGGGTATTCTATCTTAGCCTTTTGGCATACTAGGCACGCATAGACAAACTTAGCTATATCTTTTATCATCCTAGGCCACCAAAACACACACTTAAGATCTTGGTACATCTTGGTGGCACCTCGGTGCACACTCAAACCACTCATATGTCCTTCCTCAAGAATCAACTTCCTAAGCTCAGGCGCATCAGGTTCCAAGCCTAATACTCTTAGGGGTAACTTCCAAAGCTAAACTCAGGTCTCTAAATTCCTCAATCAAATCCATCTCCCTAACCATCAAAGCGGAGACGTGCAAGATTTTCCTACTTATGGCATCCGCCACTATATTGGCTTTTCCTGGGTGGTTGGTCAACTCAAAATCATAATCCTTAAGAAACTCCATCCACCTACGCTGCCTCATATTCAACTCCGTCTGGTCAAAAAGATATTTCAAACTCTTATGATCACTAAAGACCTTAAACCTCGCTCCATAAAGGTAATGCCTCCAAATCTTCAAGGAAAACACCACAGCTCTTAACTCTAGGTCATGGGTAATGTAGTTTTTCTCATGGGTTTTCAACTGCCTAGAAGCATAAGCTACTACCTTACCATTCTACATCAACACACCACCTAAACCTTGTTTAGAAGCATCGCAGTAAACTAAGAAAGGTTCACTAGGATCTGGAAAAACTAACACTGGTGCTGATGTCAACCTATCCTTTAAGGTTTGGAAACTTTCCTCACACTTAGAGTCCCATATAAAGAGCTGTCCTTTCTTGGTGAGACGGGTCAAGGGCAAAGCTATCTTAGAGAAACCTTCTATGAACCTCATATAGTAGCCTGCTAAACCCAAGAAACTCCTAATCTTGGTCATTGACTTTGGCGCTTCCCACTAGAGCACCGTCTCTACTTTAGCCGGATCAACGACTATCCCACCTTTAGAGATGACTTGTCCTAAGAAACTCACCTCCTCTAACCAAAACTCGCACTTAGACAACTTAGCATACAAATGCTTCTCCATAAGGGTCTGCAAGACAACCCTCAAGTGTTCCTCATGTTCCTCCATGGTCTTGGAGTACACTAAGATGTCATCTATGAAAACCACCACAAACTTATCCAAGTAACGGTGAAAGGTCTTGTTCATGTAGTCCATGAACACAGCAGGAGCATTAGTCACACCAAAGGGCATAACTAAGTACTCGTAATGACCATAACGCGTCTTGAATGCTGTCTTCGGGATGTCCTCAGACTTAACCTGAATCTGATGGTACCTCGACCTCAAATCTATCTTAGAGAAGACACAAGCTCCTATCAACTGGTCCATAAGGTCATCTATCCTAGGGAGGGGATACCGATTCTTAATGGTCACGTTGTTGAGCTGTCGATACTGGACACACAACCTCATACTGCCATCTTTCTCCTTCACCAACAAACTGACGCTCCCCATGGAGATACGTTAGGCCTAATAAACTGCTTCTGAATCAGGTCCTCTATCTGTTTCTTCAACTTAGCTAGCTCTAGAGGAGACATTCTATAGGGCGCTATGGATATAGGCCCGTTGCCAGGCACTAAATCTATGGTGAACTCAACATCTCTCTCAGGGGGTATAACCAATCCCGAAAAATATCACGGAATACAAACTAAACTGAAACAAACTATAACAACTGGAATTCCTAACTAGAGTCGCAGCTCCTCAGAGTCACTCCTCAACTGGCTGATCGTCGTCCTCTGCATAATATATACAAGCCAACAAAACAACAGAAGAGAAACGGAGAGTAAGAAAACATAAGAAACACATCGGTATAGAGATAGGAAGCAATATGAATATTGTAACACCCCGATTTTTCGGTTTAGTTATAACCAGTGTTGTAAGTGAGATTAATTATTTTAATTTGAGAAAAATTATTTTAATAAACCAAAATATGTCTTCATAATCTATTTTATTTTAGATAATTATTTCTAAATTTTTCGGTAGAAAATTCCAGACGATCCCGGTTTGTGTTTTCGCCGTCAGTAGACTCTACTGACCCGAAAAAAATAAATTTTGAATCATAAAATAAAAATTTAATTTTTTATAACTCAGTTTTAATCATTTCTATGGTTTTAGAAATTATTTATTTCTAAATAAATTTTTCGGGTAAAAATTTTACGAATAAAAATATGATCGGTTTTTACAGTTACGAAACAAATGGAACCGGAACGAGCCAAAATATTTTAAGTCTGATTTTCTGCAGAATGGAAGAGATTTGAAAATGGACTTGACACTATAGAATCTCATCATCACCTTACAAACCATAAATATGCTTAATTTGACAAGAAACCATCATATGGTCAAAAATACATATTTTATTGCCAAAATTGGAAAAAATCTGCTCCTCCCTCCGATTTTCTGCAGAATGGAAGAGATTTGAACATGGACTTGACACTATAGAATCTCATCATCACCTTACAAACCATAAATATGCTTAATTTGACAAGAAACCATCATATGGTCAAAAATACATATTTTATTGCCAAAATTGGGAAAAATCTGCTCCTCCCTCTTTTGTACGCAGCGCCCCCCACCCCCCACCCCCACCCCCACCCCCACCCCCACCCCACCACCACCACTGTAAATACCCCCTTCATCAACCTATTCACTTGCACCATTCTCTCTTTTAACTCTCACTCACACTTCTCCATTTCTTTCCTTCATTTTTGCTTCTTCATTCACTTGTTCCTCTTGAGCTTGGATTCTTCATCTTCACCTCCTCATCACCAACATCCTAAGGGTATAATCTCTCTACTCTACTCTTCATCTCTTCAAAAATACGGTTCTTGCTTGCATGCATGTTGATTAGTCTATGTTGCATGTTCATACTTTAGGAAAGGCTTTAGAAAAGTATACCTGGGTTAATCTTTTAAGATTGAAACTGAGTTTTTATCACTTAATACTGTTAGAACCAAAGTGGTTTTAGATTTAATAATCTCTAAGTTTTGATGCTAACAAAAGGATTAAATTTGCTTAGCAAAGTGTTAGTTGAGATCTAACATGTGCTTTCAGTTATGCAGGTATATTTACATATAAGAAACATGGGATAAGTTTCAATTGAAAAATACGCGTCCACCCCTATAGACGGGCTGCTCAAATATTTTGGTAAAGTTACTTAGTTATTTAATTAAGTAGACTGCCTTTCTTTAGTAGACGATGCTATAAATATTTGCTAGATTAATACCTAAATAACTTGTTAGGTACAGCAAGTCCAAAGACTTGAAAATAAGCACGTCAATCTTGCAAAGTAAGAAGACGGAAGTAATTAGTTGAAGAAAATGAACTAAAACACAAAGTAATCTAGTAGACGAGCTCTATACGCCACATCACTAGACGGAGATCTTTATAACTCATTAAGAAATAGCAAGTCCAAAGACTTACGATAAGAGGATATGCCACATCATCAGACGAGCTAAGTAAAATATAGAATAGACTTGGACTCTCATATGAATGAATAGATGGAGTTTCTTTTTAGACGAGCTCCATCTTTGGTTGAATTAAATGCAATCCGAATCTCTTATATTTATTTCAAAAGATTGATATTTATTTCAATGGAATATTTGTTCTTCACATTTGTTTTATTTACTTTAATATTTTACCTTGTTGTAAAAGAAACATAGTACAATCAAGAAATACAAAAAGCAGAATCGTACAAATAAGATACTGCAAAACGATCTGTACGATGACAACTTTATGACTTAAAAAGCTAGATTATACACAAAAGAAGAACAACAAGTACTCAAGCTGCAATACTCAGGAGTGAACCTCCAAATTCATGTTACCTCGATAACCAAGAGTACTATTCAGCATTACTACAATCGGGCTATCAGTCACAACGAATATCATGCATTAAATGCTATCTCTTAACGGGATTATTCAAAGTAACCGTTGAAGAAATACAAGTGAATAAGAAGGTCACTATAAATTGAAGACCTCGGATACTGAAGAATGACTCTTGTCCGCACAATCTTACTAGCTGAACTTTTGCCATTTGATAATCATTTATTCCATTATTCTTTCAAGAGCAAGAGACTGTATTCATGAGTTTGAATATTGTTGTAATATGCAACTAATATTAAATTGTCATATTATCACCCATAGTGAGTTAAGAAGATCAACCATTAAATCTCTTTGTTAGAGTCAGAGCCTGAAGAGGCTTGGTAATAAAGGAATACTTGTAGCCTGGAGAGGTGTTGAATACTTGTTTGTAATCTATTTGGAGAAATAGTGGATAAATCCTTCAAGTTGAAGGGACTGGACATAGCTCTTGGTTGGAAGAGAGTGAACCAGGATAAAATCTCTTGCATGAATCTTCTATCCCTAAACTCTTCAGTTTTATTTTCTTATACTAACTGTGGGGTTTTAATATTGCTTTTGTTAAAGTCTTTTAAAAAGGATCTTTGTCTTTGTGTGTGCTTTTGTTTCATATCTCTTTGAGTGCAAAAATTGTTTTAAAGGTTATTTTCGAAAATTATTAACAAACACAATTCAACCCCCCCCCCCCCTTCTTGTGTTTGCCTGTGTCAACTTCAGTTGGTACCACAGCTCAGCCTTGAAAGGGTTGCGCATCTAACAAGTGCTGAGGGAGTAAGATATAACAACCATGGATGCAAAAGGACAAGCTATCAACGGACCTGCTCTCTTTGATGGTTCTGATTATGACTATTGGAAGAAGAGGATGATGGCCTTTTTGGATTCACAAAGTCTAGACATCTGGGAGCTCATAGAAACTGGTTACACTAAACCCAGAAATGAAAATGGAGCTGTTGTTGCTAGAGCAGACAGGACAACAGATCAAAAGGCAAAGCATCAACTGAATTTTAAAGCTAAGCATTATTTGATGTGTGCCATCACCAGATCTGGACGTGGCAAAGTTCATAGCTGCAATACTGCTAAAGAAATCTGGGATACTCTTGCCCTAGCTCATGAGGGTTCCTCACAAGTTAAGGAATCCAAGATCAGCATGTTGGGTCATCAGTATGAGTTGTTCAAGATGGGTGAACATGAAAAAATAGACCAAATGTTTGGAAGATTCCAAACCATCACCAACAGTCTCAGATCTCTTGGAAAAATCTATGAAAATAGAGATCATGTCAGAAAAATTCTGAGAAGTCTATCCAAGCAGTGGAGACCCTATCTAACTTGCATCCAGCAAAGTCAGAGTCGGAATATCCTATTAATGTGCAAGTGGATCTCTTAGGATACCACAGCCCCATTTCTTTTGTTCCTAAGAGGTACTTCATGATTCTTTTAACTGCAGTAAGATGTGATTCTTTAGGATTAGCTTGATACCTTGCACACATACACACACTGAACATTATATCTGGCCTACTAGCAGTGAGATAAAGTAAGGATCCTATAATACCTCTATACTTGGATACTTCTATAGATTTACCATGTTCGTCTTTGTCCAAGTAACAGGCTGGACTCATTGGTGTTGCCATTTCCTTTGCGCTTCGATTCCAAACTTCTTTAGTAGTTCCTTGCAATACTTTGTTCGGATTATGAAGGTTCCATCTTGGCATTGTTTAATTTGAAGTCCAATAAAGAAGGTAAGCTCTCCCATCATGGACATTTCAAATTCACTTTGCATTAGTTCACCAAATTCCTTGCATAAAGACTCATTTGTAGCACCAAAAATAATGTCATCAACATATATTTGAACAAGTAAGATATTGTGTGCTTTTGTTTAGTAAATAGTGTTGTATCAACTTTTCCTCTTTTAAAGCCTTTCTCTGGGAGAAAATTGCTTAACCTCTCATACCAAGCTCTAGGAGCTTGCTTGAGTCCATAGAGGGCTTTAGTCAGTTTATAGACATGATTTGGGAACTCACTATCAATAAAGCCAGGGGGTTGGCTTACATATACTTCTTCTTGTATTATTCCATTTAAAAAGGCACTTTTCACATCCATTTGGTACAGTTTAAAGTTCATTATACAAGCATAGGCTAAGAGCATTCTTATGGCTTCTAATCTAGCTACGGGAGCATATGTTTCATCATAATCAATTCCTTCTTCTTGATTGTATCCCTTAGCTACTAGTCAAGCCTTGATTCTTACTATTATTCCATTCTCATCCATTTTGTTTCGAAACACCCATTTAGTTCTGATTATTTGATTACTTTTGGGTTTTGGAACTAAATCCCAAACTTTGTTCCTTTTAAATTGATTTAATTCCTCTTGCATTGCAATCATCCAATGTTCATCATTAATAGCATCATCAACACATTTTGGTTCTATTTGAGATACAAACGCCATGGTATTGCAAATATTCCTTAAAGAGTTTCTAGTGGTTACCCCTTTGGTGATCTCACCAATGATATTGTCTAGGGGATGATTCTTTGAAGCTTGCCACTCCTTAGGAAGATTTTCTTGTTGAAGTTCTGCTTGAGGTTCTTTATTGCTTTCTTCATCTTCCTTTTCCTTGTTGCTCTCCTTTCCTTCATCAAATTTCACTTCATCCTCAAGAGTTTCTGCATCATCAAAAATGTCCTTTCCCAACCTTTTGGGGTTAGACTCATCAAATGTTATGTGAACAGATTCCTCTATTGATAAAGTACGCTTATTAAATACTCTATATGATTTGCTAGTTAATGAATAACCTAGGAAAATACCCTCATCAGCTTTGGGATCAAATTTCCCAAGATTATCCTTGCCATTATTAAGCACAAAACATTTACAGCCAAAGACATGAAAATGAGAAATGTTAGGTTTCTTCCCTTGTATAGTTCATATGTAGTTTTCTTCAAAATTGGCCTTATTAGAACTCTATTTGAAACATAACATGCAGTACTCACAGCATCAGCCCAAAAATACTTTGGTAAATTAGAGTCGCTTAATATGGTTCTAGCAATTTCTTCAAGTGACCTATTTTTCCTCTCTCTTACTCCATTTTGTTGTAGAGTTCTAGGTGCAGAAAAATTGTGTTTGATACCATGTTCATCACAAAAGTTATCAAACTCCTCATTTTGGAATTCTCCTCCATGGTCATTCCTAATTGAAACAATTTTCACGTCTTTCTCATTTTGAGCAACCTTAGCCATTTTCTTAAAAGCTTTAAAAGCTTCATTCTTTTGTGCTAAGAAAAAGGTCCAAGTGAATCTAGAGAATTCATCAACAATTACAAGAGCATAAAGATTTCCACCACAACTTTTTGTCCTAGAAGGTCCAAAAAGGTCCATGTGCAGTAATTGTAAGGGTCTACTAGTAGAAACAGTGTTTTTAGCCTTAAATGAGGTTTTCACTCGTTTACCCTTTTGGCATGCATCAAATAGGCCTTCTTTAACAAACTTTTTATTTGGTAAACCGATTACAAGTTCTTTGGAAATCAATTTATTCAAGTGATCCATATGAATATGAGCTATTCTCCTATGCCAAAGCCAATTTTCATCTTCTTTGGAAATTAAGCAACATGCATCATTGGAAATTAAGTTGTCTATGTCTAGCATATAGATGTTATTGATTATATTTCCAATCAATTTTATGTTATTATCATGAATAGATTCGATCATGCACAAATTTGAGTTAAAGTTTACCTTGTAGCCTTTATCACATAATTGGCTTATACTTAGTAGATTGTGTTTGAGCCCTTCCACATAGAGAACATCCTCAATCTTGATTGCTGGACTTTTTCCTATTGTTCTAACACCAAGGATTCTTCCTTTGTTGTTGTCTCCATAGGTGACATTTCCTCCTTCCTTGGGAGTGAAAGATGTAAATTTTGTGATGTCTTCGGTCATGTGTTTGGAGCAGCCACTGTCCAAAAACCAGCTTGAGGTTTTGGCCTTCAAACACACCTACAAAACAGATTGTTTTATGCTTTTCCTTTAGGTACCAAATCTGGTTGGATCCTTTAGTGTTAGTAGCAACATAAGTTCCTTTTGGAACCCAAATTTGTTTAATGCCAACATGAATGTTCTTTCTAAGTCTACAAGTAGTAGATGTATGACCTTTCTTTAGACAATAATAGAATTTAACAAAAGGACTAGTTGAGGTAATAGGTGGAACAAAAAGCTTTTTCAAAGATTTTTCATGTACCATTGGCTTATATCCAATTCCAGCTTTGTCATACACACCCTTTTGCTGTCCTAATATGGCATTCAAGTTATCTCTACCCAAAGTAAACTTAGATAGAGTTGTATTCAGTTTTTCAACTCCCTTTTCTAGTGTAGTGCATTTGGTGCAAATTGAACTAGATGCAAGTAATTGTGAATTTTCGGTTTCTAGTTCTTTAAGCTTTATTTGTAAAGATGCAGAGTCACTACATTGTTTTGCAATGATCTTTCTAGAAGATTTAAGTTGTTTACCGATTTTAACATATTCTTCATGCATTTCATCAAAAGCATCTTGTAACTCATCATAGGTAGGAGAAGAATCATTTACCTCGGTTTCACTATCACTTTGTTGATTTCCCATGAGACATAGGTTGGCTTCTTCATTTTCAGATTCACTACTAGTGGAATCCATATCATTTTCTTCCCAAGCTATGTATGCTCTTCTAGGCTTTCTTCCTTTCTTTTCTTTGCTTTCATTCTTCTCATACTTTTCTTTCTTTTGTAGCTTTGGACATTCATTTTTGTAGTGTCCAAGCTTTCCACATTCAAAGTATTTGATTGTTGAGGAAGAGATTTCACCTTTGATCATGTTCTTTTTGGTAGGAAAACTGAATTGCTTCTTGTTTCTATTCTTCTTGATGAATCTTCTAAATTTCCTCACAAGCAATCACATGTCTTCTTCTTCGGATTCTTCACTTTCATCAAGGTGTTCATCACTTTCTATTGATTCTTTGGAAATATGAGCCTTGGGTGAGAGTCCTTTCTTCTTTTACTCCTTATCTTCATGATTTTTCAATCTATTGAGTTCCAATTCGTGTTCTTTCAACTTGCCAAATAGAGTAGCAATCTGCATCGTGTCAAGATCCTTTGCTTCAGCAATTGCAGTAGTTTTTGGCTGCCATTCACAACTCAAACATCTCATAATCTTGTTAATCTTTTTCTCATCTGTGATTGTATGTCCGAGTCCTTCTAGCTGGTTCACGATGTGTGTAAACCTATTTTGCAGATCATCTATCTCCTCACCATTCTTCATGTGAAAGAGTTCGTATTCATGGATTAGTGCATTCATCCTTGCTCTTTTCACATCGTTGGTTCCTTCATGAGTGAGTTGAAGAGTATCCCACATTTGCTTTGCCGTTTTGCAATTGGAGACCCTGAAAAACTCATCATAATTCAAAGCAGTTGTTATAATATTTTTTGCTTTAGAATTATAACCAACTCTTCTTTTATCATCATCATTCCAGTCATCTTTTGGTTTAGTTTGTTTATTTCCCTTAGCATCAAGAGTAAATGGAAGATAGGGACCATTTTCAACAGCATCTAAAACATCTAAACCTGCAGCCTCAAGAAAGATAAGCATTATTTCTTTCCAATACATGTATTGGGAGCCATTAAAGGCAGGGGGTCTAGTGAGTGAAGCCCCATCACCCAGGATATCATTTGTAGCCATCTCTTGAAGCTATTAAGCTTTGTAACAAAAGTTTTAGCCCTGATGCCAATTGTTGGTAGTGGCTACGGTCTCAAGAGGGGTGGGTGGGTGGGTGGGGTGAATTGAGATATTGAAAACTTATTCAACAATAACAGTGTTTCTTTAAAGAAAATTGGTTTTCACTCAATTTTAATTCCCAAGAATTAGGTTATGGAACAAGTAATGTTGACAAGAAGAATTATAAGTAGTAACAACAGATTTTAACACAGATTGCAGATTAAAGATTCAAGTTTAACAAGTATATGGAGATTAGGGATGAGAAGAACACGCAAACCGATTTATCCTGGTTCGGCTACCTCCTCTGGTAAGCCTACATCCAGTCCCACACCTCTGTGGTTTTTTTCACTATAATCAGCAATTACACAATTCTAATTACAGCAACACAAGGATAACCTCCTTGCTTGAAAAATCTCCAGAAAGCACACTTACTTTTCTATACCCAAGGATCCCTTCTATCCTTGTTAAACCCTAAGAGATACCCTCTCTTAGTCACTCTAATTCACGAAAAGAATTGAGTAGAAGTAAGACTCTAAAAGCCTGATAATACAAATTGAAGTTCTAACTACTATCACACTTTTCTCAGAGATGAAGCACTTTGTTTCACAATCAGAATGAGTTGCGTTTATTGTATATGTTGTGTCTTTGTTGTTCCTTTGATCCCTCTTTATATAGAAGACAAATTATAGCCGTTGGGATTTTTTAAGACAAATTTGGATCTGATTTAACAAAATCTGCTTTCTTGATTCTTGATCATAAAATGAGATTCTGTTTGATCTTTGCAGAGTGTGTGTCCTTCTTGAAATATAACTTTTTCCATCTGAAAGGATAGCCATGTCTTTTTGAAGAGTAATATACCGTGTTTAATTGAAGAGAAAAATAGTCGTTGCCTTTTGCCACGTAAGCAGACGGGAGTTCTAGCTCAAGGTAATTGGACGGGCTCCAACTGGTAGACGAGCATGCTAACACAAGGCAATTGGACGGGATCCAACTGGTAGACGAGCTTTATATGCTACGTTAGTGGACGGAGCTTCTCATTAAGATCTTAGAACGTATCATTAGCAGACGAGCTCCAAGTGCCACTATCAGTAGACGAGCTCTTCTTTTACATCAGTAGACGAGCTCTTCTTTTACATCAGTAGATGAGCTCTTCTTTTACATTAGTAGACGAACTCTTCTTTTACATCAGTAGACGAGCTCTTCTTTTACATCAGTAGACGTGTGCTTTTGTTTCTTTAGCAAACGTACTCCAAGTACCACGTCAACAGACGAGATCTTCTATTTTCTTAGTGGACGCGCTTCTTGTGCCACATCAACAAACGAGATCTTCTGTTTTCTTAGTGGACGCGCTTCTTGTTCCACGTCAGCAGACGAGATCTTCTGTTTTCTTAGTGGACGTGGTTCTTGTGCCACGTCAGCAGACGAGATCTTCTGTTTTCTTAGTGGACGTGCTTCTTGTGCCACGTCAGTAGATGAGCTCTTCTGTTTCTTTCAGTGGACGCGCTTCGTCTGTTTCTTTCAGTGGACGCGCTTCATGTGCCATGTCAGCAGACGAGCTCTTCTGTTATACTTCAGTGGACCCGCTCTTCTTGTTGTACTTTTGTGGACGCGCTCCAAATGGTACTTTAGTGGATGAGCTCTTTAGTTGTTCATTGGACGTCAGCTCTTTACTTTGTTGGACGTCATTCTTGGTTCACTTCATTGGACGAGCGCTTATATTTTCCCTGTGTTGGACGAGCGCTAGTTTTGCTTTGTTGGACGAGTGATCTTGCATGCAACTTAACACGTAATGAGTGCGTAATCAAAATTAAAAATCTTATGCAAAATACACTTTGTTTATCATACATCAAAATATGAATGAGGGCTTAGTCTTACACTTTTTATAGTCCCAAGTTACCAACGTCATTTTATCATAATGACATGTCATGTCAAAAGTTTTTTTTAAAAAAAAACTTTGATATTCAAAATTCCTTTAAAAGAAATCTTTTCCCTCTGAGAAAAACTTTACGCTTCCATAATCGCTCAAAGCTATCTCTCTCTACCTCTCTCTGCTTTCCAAACCCTAAGCTCTTTGATCATCTACAATGGCATCTTCAACCTTCAACGTGGACAAACTCAACTTAGCTATAGAGCATCATTTCAACCTTAGTGTGCTGAAAGACTACAATCTTGACATAAGCAAATATGTCAATGCAGCTGGGTGGGAAGGACTCTTCGCGGAGAAAGTCTCTGTCTTTCCCAATCTAGTCAGGGATTTCTGGAGAAACATCAAACTGACAGAAACTGACTTTTACTCAACAGTATTAAGAAAGAAGATTACAGTCTCGGAGAGGATTATTACTGATGCAATCTTCTGTGCTCATGAAGGTCTAGTCTTCACTGAGTCATGGGAAGAAGACGTGGGTGGCTCTGAGACTATAGAAGTCTGTCTCATAAAAGAGGACACAGAGACACCCCGTTGTGCCCCATCGTATTATTACATTAAAACCTTAACATTTATTTACTTAATCGCGCGCTTACCGTTGAAAATACGTAAAAATTAAAACTTAAATAATAATCATATAACTTCTACAAATATAAAACACACCAAAGTTGTACTATGTAATTACACACATGTTTAATTATTACATTACCAAAACACTGTTGAGGGTATCCTCTCAGTAGGATCCCTCACAGGCATAAACATCACTACAGACATACTTAGCGGAATTATAAATACTCTTTAGACACACTGGCCATAATGTCTATACTCTAATCGCCATGAATCACAGCTCGACCTCCAGCATCTGGTTCGTAAGTAGTTCCATCTAACTCCTCAGTAATTGGTTCCTCCATCGGGTCTTCTCGTACGATCACATCAGAAATAAAATACAACATGCATAAAGATATAGGGAATAAGAAACAGTTCTATCATCAAAAGAGGAAAAGATTCATAGTATATCATACAATAAATGTTAGAGACAAGCAACACACATAACTAACAAATCATCCTCAAATTATGATATTGTCCTCTACCTTCTGCTCATGTAGTCTAAACACTTATACTATCATAACTGTCTCTATTCCTTTCACATTCGTTAGTAGTCCATGGCAGTCTGATGCAAAGAACTCAGCATAGTACACTTCTATCTTTTGATAGGATAAGACTCAGCATAGTGCCCTTCTATCTTTCGATAGGATAATACTCAGCATAGTGCCCGATAAGACTCAGCATAGTGCCCTTCTATCTTTCGATAGGATAAGACTCACCATAGTGCCCTTCTATCTTTCGACCATATAGGATCCGGTATAGTGCTCTTCTATCTTTTGATAGGATAAGACTCCGTTTAGTGCTCTTTTATCTTTTGATAGGATAGGATTCAATTTAGTGCTCTTCTATCTTTTGATAGGATAAATCAGATCAACGCGTCATGGACTGAAAAAGTATTTGCATCAAAGCCTCTATATGAATCTCACTATCTCAAATCAATAACAACCTTGTACCTCAAGCTCCCATCATAACCTCAACTCGCATTCTATGTCACATCTCATCCATTAGATAACTTAATTAAGCTAGGCACTTCTAAGTCAATTCATTCTCTCACCCAAACAATCATCTCTCGAACAACATATATCCTTACTTAAAATCAACTAGGCATAGTATTAAAAACAAGGCAGATCATACATCACACAATATCAGGAAATATTCAAATATCTCAATATCATATAAAGCAATTTATCACAACCAGCTCATAATAATCAAACCAAATAAATAACCAAGTCAGACTCTGTCACGGCCTGGCCGTGATAGCCATCACGGTCGTGACAGACAACAAAGGCAAGAATTCCACAAAACAGAACCTGTCACGGCCTGGCCATGACAACCATCACGGCCGTGACAGACAATAAACATCCTCAATATCATAAATATTCAAACACCGAAATAGTACATCACATGCAGATGGAATACCTCAACTAGCGCGTCTCAATAAATTTGATAACATAAAATCAAACATCCTCAAATACTTAAAATCAACTTAATGTCGATAAACCTACAATCCCCGAATCCATTGGTTTTACAGAAAGGGTTTCCAATGTGATTTTGGTCTTGTCGATTACTCGACTACTAGTAGGGTTTAGGTCGCCCTACACAATTATCATATAATCTACTACTTATCAATTCCGACGATAGGTTGATTCTTTTCCCCACCTGAGCTAGCACCGGAAATACGTACACGACGATCTTCGTTATCCCGCCACGAGTTAACACAACCACCTTCAACCAAACAACATAACTATAATTAAGAGTAAATAGTCAATTTGGTCCCTGAAACTGTGAGATCGTGTCAATTTGGTCCCTCAAATTAACGAAATTGCAAAAAGGTCCCTGAAACTGTCAAACGTTGATCAAGTTTGTCCCTCCGTTAGACAGGGTTACTTGACGCCGTTAATGGCGCTGACATGGCACGTTAAGTGCCCATGTGGCATGACAGCTGTACCACAGTTTCAGGGACCAATTTGACACTAAATTTCAGGGACCAAATTGACACTCAAAGGACTAAAAACCTATATTCTTCTTCCTTCGGCTGTCTTCTTTCTTCGACGTCTCTGGTTGTCTCTATGCTCTCTCTCCTTCGTTGTCTTTCCATGCCTATCAGTTTTCTCATTGGTATTTTTTTCCGATGAACGATTATAAAGCATGGTTCTGAAAGAAGCATCAATCGGCCAACCACTCGGGAAAACCCGACATCTTGTAGAATCAAGATTTAGACACTGTGTCGATAGCAAAATATAGAGCCTCGAAAGCATTGGGACCATGGCAATTGATCCAACAATCCATGTAAGGGGTCCAGAAATGCTTTTGTCACCGATGGCCGTGACCGGATTAGTGACTTGTTTTCTCGATATCTTCCGAGATGGATTTCCTAGCGAGATTTCGATCTGAAAGTTGTGGTATGCCTAAAGAGTCCTCTCTTGTTGAGAAAGAAATCGCTAGTTGTAGAGACAAGAAAGATGCAAATATAAAGAACATGGTTCGGGAGGCATTTTCTGTAAGAAATAACCACCAATCAAGTTTCCTAGGATTCCACCTGCAGCTAAAGCCATGAATGCATATGATTGTAGGCCACCAATTTTGTGCTTCTTGCCATATTCTGCTACAAGAGCATCCTTTACTACTTCTGCAATGGATGCTCCCAAATTACTGAGAAGCACAGACGCAATTAAGATGGGAAGCACATCACGTGCAACGGGGGTTAGTGCCATAAAACTCCAAGAAAGGACCTGCAAAAGAACTGATGGTTGAACCACATAAGCATCTTGTTTCAATTTTTTATAAATGATAAATTCATTAAGAAGAAGAGAAGATAGTTACAAAAAAAATTCAGGGTAAGGTATCCTCCGAAATGTAAAAGAAAACATGATCAACAAAGAAAGGAAGGAAGACACATCGAGGTCAAGGACTTAAGGCAACGAAGGAGAGAGAGCAGAGAGACAACCAGAGACGCCGAAGGAAGAAGACAGCCGAAGGAAGAAGAAGATAGGTTTTTAGTCCTGTGTCAATTTGGTCCCTGAAATTTAGTGTCAGATTGGTCCCTGAAACTGTGGTACAGCTGTCATGCCACATGGGCACTTAACGTGCCACGTCAGCGCCATTAACGGCGTCAAGTAACCCTGCCTAACGGAGGGACCAACTTGATCAACGTTTGACAGTTTCAGGGACCTTTTTGCAATTTCGTTAATTTGAGGGACCAAATTGATACGATCTCACAGTTTCAGGGACCAAATTGGCTATTTACTCTATAATTAATCAACTAACAACCATCTATGACACTTTAGGGCTAGGTTCGGCCAAGACTTAGAAAATAGGTTTAGGATTATCTTCTTAATGCCATCTTTTGGATCCTAGTTACTAGGGTCTTGACTAACATAGATTACTTATTACAAGACTAAAATTTGAAACAAAATCCTCTAACCTTTAGGGTTAGGGAATCGGCCAAGGGCTGACTTTTAGGGTTCAAAATCCTTAAAATTTCTAATCATGATTAAGTAATAGATTAATGATCCTTGATTAACCTAAATCATGGATTAGTGACTAAACAACTAAAGTTGAAACTCAAAACTTCCTAACTCTTTTATACAAGGATTCGGCCTCAACATGTTCATAGGGTTAGGGTTCTTAGTTTAATAAACCAACTTGGATTTATTAAGCATGCATACTAATAGCTTGATGAACAAGATCATTAATGAAAACTATGAACAAAAACTCATCAAATCTCACCCATCTAGGGTTCGGCCAACATAAGGATTTTGAGTAAAGATTTTCATTTTAATAAACTAACATGGATTAGAGTGTGTAGGCATACATGTCATATGAAATACATGATCATACATGACAACACATGAACAAAACCCTATCAAACCCATCCTCCTAGGTTCGGCCCAGTCCATAAATCAAGGAAGGAAATTTCTCATGATCATATGCTTCTAGATGATGAAAAATAGAGATGATTATAAGATCATAGAAATTGGTTTCATGTCAAAAGGATTTTTCTAGAATTAGTTATGAATTTTCAAAGTTCTAGATCTAGAAACTTAAAAGTGATGAACATAGATGAAATAGACTTTGAGTCATGAAAATTATTGAAGAACATAGACATGATTAAGGAAGAAGAATAAGATTCACCTCTTGAAGATCAAAAACAAGTGAAGATTCAAGGACTTGCTTCACAAGGTGATGCTAAAAGACTTATAACTTAAGAGTTTTTGAAAGAAAGGCAATAGGAACCAAATGAAATGTGAGGGAGGGTATTTATAGACATGTGGGCTGCGCCACTTTGGAGGATTTAGGAGAAAGGAGGTGGCTTTTCAAAGGATTAAAGTGCAAATAATTCATAGGGACCATTTTGCAAAGATTCCAAAAGTATAAGGACTATTTTGCAAATTGTCAATAGATTGAAATGATGACCATGTGCCACATTAAATGTGGTCTTATCTTGACTATTTTGGGCTGATTTTGGTCATGAGATATTTTAAGAAAACCCTAGAACACTTGAGAAGATTTGAGAATGTTGTAGAATAATGTAGAAGAATGTAGAATGGTGTGGAATGTAGTAGAACATTCTAGAACAATCTTGGATCATCCAAAAATGATGAGGGAAGCCTCTTCTCCATCATGGGATTGCACATGGGCCTACTCCATTTGGGCTTGAATTCATTTTTGTGGGGCCCACTTAAAGATTTAAGCTATAAGTATAACATAGGAAACTTGTATAGTTTCAAATAGACTTTATGGAATCAATCCATGAACTAGGAAATTTGGGATTCATGGCCACTCCCATTAAGAGATTTGTAACAAGGATTCTATCCCAATTCACTTAAAAAAAACTTAGAAACTAACTTAGGGACAAAAGGGTAATTAACAGAAAGTTTAGGGACTTGAGCGTAAAATTCATAAATTTTCACTTTAACCCTGAAAAACCTTCTAGACTTAGAAATGTGATTCATCCCCTTGAATCATCTCAAAATCCTAAGATAAACCCTCTATCAACTCTTAGAAACTCCAAAATCCCTTTCGTCGTCTACCCGATTACGTGTTTCGCCCGCAAAAACGTATTTTATTTTATTTTTTCTGACATAATTATAAAAATACAAAATTGTAGGAAATAAAATACTAAACTTAAGTCTTTCTTTCACGAATTAAAATTAGGTCTTTTGAGCAGTATTATTATACTGCCAATGGAATTCGCGGGCCGGGTTTCGCCTGACTTTCCAACCTAACTTTTAATCGTAGCTTCCTACATTCAAGTAGGATTGATTAGTAAACTCCGTTTATTTAAAATAATTTTCTAAAACTCAAATAAATTTATAAACACATTTATATGTATTACTGTTATTTAAAACAGTGAAATTCAGGGTGTTACATTACTACCCCTCTTAGAAAAAAAATTCCGTCCTCGGAATTTCTTAACTCAACACTAGACATCATCTTGTAATCTTATCTTAATCTAAATCTCCAACAATATATTTCTCATCACTGTTTTTCCCCTAGGTGACAGTGGTAACTTCATAACAGAATTGATTCTTATATCATTCTATTTATCCTTGAACTTATCCATCACTATATCCTATTCATTGTCCTTAACATTTCCAACTTGATCCAACATCCTTAAAGGACATAATTAAAACTTAATCCTTCGAACATACTCTATTATTCCAATTTATATCAAAATCATACATACCATGTATGAGATCTGCAGCGTGAGGGGATTCAACTCCTCTTATGGTAAACATTCTCAAAGTGGTTGGGGGTCTAGCCATTTGCTGACCTATTCCTGGATGTCTTATCCCAGCTTCAGTTCCATAACTTCCAGCTCCTCTACCAGTAACTACATTTTGTTGCCTATTTCTCTGTCTACACTCACGAGCAAAATGACCTGGTTTACCTCAATGGAGACAACCAGGTCTCTCCTTGAAATCCCGCAGGTAATGCGATCCTCCACATAAGTAACAACCTAAACCTCTCTGTTGCTGCTGGCCTGCTCCACCCACCGGGGCTGTAGGAACTGGTGCTGGTGCAACTGTTTGCATTAATTTGTTATATGGTTCTCGTCTCCACTAAGAACCACTATCTACTCTCCTCTGCACATCTGATCGAATAGGACCTACACTCCTTTGCTGCTTCTGCTCAGCAGCCAGCCTCTGATCTATACTTTCGATCGCACCGCATCTCTCCACCGGCTCTGGAAAACTCTGGATGTCGAGAGATACTATAGCCCTCTGGATTTCATGTCGGATTCCTTCCTCAAACCTTCTATGTTGCCAATCTTCATCTGGGAATTTCTGATAAAATTCAGAATACTTAATCAGAGCCTCAAATCGTGATGCATAATCACCAACAGTCATGTTGCCTTGTTTGAGTCTCGTGAATTCCCTCTCTTTCTCGCGTCGAACTAGATGCGGAAAATATTTTTCAAAGAAATAGTTGCTAAACAACTGCCAAGTGATCATTTTGCCCTCAACCTCCAGTAATCTTCGCTTGCCTTTCCACCAAGATTCTGCTCCTCCAGTTAACATGAAGGCAGCATACATCACTTTCCTATCCTCTCTACAGCGCATGGTATCGAATATCTTATCGATCTCTTGTACCCACCATTCTGCCTTTTCTGGGTCATACTCTCCTCGGAATTGAGGTGGTTTTCCTTTCAGGAAAGTAGTCATTCCGGCATCTTCAACTGCTGCAGCTCTCCTTTGAGTCTGTTGTTCCTGCTGTTCTTTGTTCATCTGTAGCATCTCAGCATTCTGCTGTGTTTGTAACAACAGAGCAGTAACTATGTTTTTCATAGTATCTTGAGTCTCGGATGACTCTCCTCCATTTCCGGTCTGATTATTTTCCACATTGTTAGTTCCAACAATTCTTTCAGGAGTTCTGTCATCACTGACGATCGGACGTCCTCTTCCACGAGCCATGATTCTGTAAAACAAATCATTTGCTCTTATTAACATGACATATAATACCACATAGACCAGTATATAAATACCATATGCCACACTAATGTTAATTAACGCATCGGATTCGGACACACTACCCATCTTCTAAGCATAGTTGAAATCCGATGTGGACTCAACTAGACACGACCAGTAACAACTTCCTAGACCTCACATCCCGATTAGAATCGAAGTACTCTGATACCACCAAATGAGACACCCCATTGTGCCCCATCGTATTATTACATTAAAACCTTAATATTGATTTACTTAATCGCGTGTTTACCGTTGAAAATACGTAAAAATTAAAACTTAAATAATAATCATATAACTTCTACAAATATAAAACACACCAAAGTTGTACTATATAATTACACACATGTTTAATTATTACATTACCAAAACACCGTTGAGGGTATCCTCTCAGTAGGATCCCTCACAGGCATAAACTTCACTACAGACATACTTAGCGGAATTATAAATACTCTTTAGACACACTGACCATAATGTCTATACTCTAATCGCCATGAATCACAGCTCGACCTCTAGCATCTGGTTTGTAAGGAGTTCTGTCTAACTCCTCAGCAATTGGTTCCTCCATCGGGTCTTCTCGTACGATCACATCAGAAATAAAATACAACATGCAGAAAGATATATGGAATAAGAAACAGTTCTATCATAAAAAGCGGAAAAGATTCATAGTATATCATACAATAAATGTCAGAGACAGGCAACACACATAACTAACAAATCATCCTCAAATTATGATATTGTCCTCTACCCTCTGCTCATGTAGTCTAAACACTTATACTATCATAACTGTCTCTATTCCTTTCACATTCGTTAGTAGTCCATGGCAGTCTGATGCAAAGAACTCAATATAGTACACATCTATCTTTTGATAGGATAAGACTCAGCATAGTGACCTTCTAACTTTCGATAGGATAATACTCAGCATAGTGCCCTTCTATCTTTCGATAGGATAAGACTCAGCATAGTGCCCTTCTATCTTTCGATAGGATAAGACTCGGCATAGTGCCCTTCTATCTTTCGACCAGATAGGATCCGGTATAGTGCTCTTCTATCTTTTGATAGGATAAGACTCAGTTTAGTGCTCTTCTATCTTTTGATAGGATAGGATTCAATTTAGTGTTCTTCTATCTTTTGATAGGATAAATCAGATCAACGCGTCATGGACTGAAAAAGTATTTGCATCAAAGCCTCTATATGAATCTCACTATCTCAAATCAATAATAACCTTGTACCTCAAGCTCCCATCATAACCTCAACTCTCATTCTATGTCACATCTCATCCATTAGATAACTTAATTAAGATAGGCACCTCTAAGTCAATTCATTCTCTCACCCAAACAATCATCTACCGAACAACATATATCCTTACTTAAAATCAACTAGGCATAGTATTAAAAACCAGGCAGATCATGCATCACACAATATCAGGAAATATTCAAATATCTCAATATCATATAAAGCAATTTATCACAACCAGCTCATAATAATCAAACCAAATAAATAACCAAGTCAGACTCTGTCACGGCCTGGCCGTGATAGCCATCACGGTCGTGACAGACAACAAAGGCAAGAATTCCACAAAACAGAACCTGTCACGGCCTGGCCATGACAACCATCACGGCTGTGACAGACAATAAACATCCTCAATATCATAAATATTCAAACACCGAAATAGTACGTCACATGAAGATGGAATACCTCAACCAGCGCATCACAGTAAATTTGATAACATAAAATCAAACATCCTCAAATACTTAAATCAACTTAATGTCGATAAACCTACAATCCACGAATCCATTGGTTTTACAGAAAGGGTTTCCAATCTAATTTTGGTCTTGTCTATTACACGACTACTAGTAGGGTTTAGGTCACCCTACACAATTATCATATAATCTACTACTTATCGATTCCGACGATAGGTTGATTCTTTTCCCCACCTGAGCTAGCACCGGAAATACGTACACGACGATCTTCGTTATCCCGCCACGAGTTAACACAACCACCTTCAACCAAACAACATAACTATAATTAATCAACTAACAACCATCTATGACACTTTAGGGCTAGGTTCGGCCAAGACTTAGAAAATAGGATTAGGATTATCTTCTTAATGCCATCTTTTGGATCCTAGTTACTAGAGTCTTGACTAACATAGATTACTTATTACATGATTAAGTCATAGATTAATGATCCTTGATTAACCTAAATCATGGATTAGTGACTAAACAACTAAAGTTGAAACTCAAAACTTCCTAACTCTTTTATACAAGGATTCGGCCTCAACATGTTCATAGGGTTAGGGTTCTTAGTTTAATAAACCAACTTGGATTTATTAAGCATACATACTAATAGCTTGATTAACAAGATCATTAATGAAAGCTATGGACAAAAACTCATCAAATCTCACCCATCTAGGGTTCGGCCAACATAAGGATTTTTGAGTAAAAATTTTCATTTTAATAAACTAACATGGATTAGAGTGTGTAGGCATACATGTCATATGAAATACATGATCATACATGACAACACATGAACAAAACCCTATCAAACCCATCCTCCTAGGTTCGGCCCAGTCCAGAAATCAAGGAAGGAAATTTCTCATGATCATATGCTTCTAGATGATGAAAATAGAGATGATTATAAGATCATAGAAATTGGTTTCATGTCAAAAGGATTTTTCTAGAATTAGTTATGAATTTTCAAAGTTCTAGATCTAGAAACTTAAAAGTGATGAACATAGATGAATTAGACTTTGAGTCATGAAAGTTATTGAAGAACATAGACATGATTAAGGAAGAAGAATAGGATTCACCTCTTGAAGATCAAAAACAAGTGAAGATTCAAGGACTTGCTTCACAAGGTGATGCTAAAAGACTTATAACTTAAGAGTTTTTGAAAGAAAGGCAATAGGAACCAAATGAAATGTGAGGGAGGGTATTTATAGACATGTGAGCTGAGCCACTTTGGAGGATTTAGGAGAAAGGAGGTGGCTTTTCAAAGGATTAAAGTGCAAATAATTCATAGGTACCGTTTTGCAAAGATTCCAAAAGTGTAAGGACTATTTTTCAAATTGTCAATAGATTGAAATGATGACCATGTGCCACATTAAATGTGGTCTTATCTTGACTATTTTGGGCAGATTTTGGTCATGAGATATTTTAATAAAACCCTAGAACACTTGAGAAGATTTGAGAATGTTGTAGAATAATGTAGAAGAATATAGAATGGTGTGGAATGTAGTAGAACATTCTAGAACAATCTTGGCTCATCTAAAAATGATGAGGGAAATTGCACATGGGCCTACTCCATTTGGGCTTGAATTCATTTTTGTGGGGCCCACTTAAAGATTTAAGCTTAAGTATAACATAGGAAACTTGTATAGTTTCTAATAGGCTTTATGGAATCAATCCATGAACTAGGAAATTTGGGCTTCATTACCACGTCCATTAAGAGATTGGGAACAAGGATTCTAGCCCAATTCACTTAAAAAAAACTTAGAAACCAACTTACGGACAAAAGGATAATTAACAGAAAGTTCAGGGACTTAAGCGTAAAATTCATAAATTTTCACTTTAACCCTGAAAAACCTTCTAGACTTAGAAATGTGATTCATCCCCTTGAATCATCCCAAAATCCTAAGATAAACCCTCTATCGGCTCTTAGAAACTCCAAAATCCCTTCCGTCGTCTACCCGATTACGTGTTTCGCCCGCAAAAACGTAATTTATTTTATTTTTTTCTGACATAATTCTAAAAATACAAAATTGTAGGAAATAAAATACTAAACTTAAGTCTTTCGTTCACAAATTAAAATTAGGTCTTTTGAGCACTAATATTATACTGTCAATGGAATTCGCGGGCCGGGTTTCGCCTGACTTTCCAACCTAACTTTTAATCGTAGCTTCCTACATTCAAGTAGGATTGAGTAGTAAACTCCGTTTATTTAAAATAATTTTCTAAAACTCAAATAAATTTATAAACACATTTATATGTATTACTGTTATTTAAAACAGTGAAATTCAGGGTGTTACAGACACAGTCAAGGGTCACTCTTGGAAGGTTGTTGAAATGAACGACATCGTTCGTATCCTTCACCAGCTTCTCAACAAGGTGGTGCTTCACAACGTTGGATCAAAGGACAACCTCTCATCTCTTCACAAATTGTCTCTGCCATCTTCTCACAGAGATAAGAATCAATCTTCCAAGAATCTTGTATGGAAGATTCAAAGATGCGATGATAAAAGACTCTCTGCACTTCCTTTCTGTCATCTTCTCTCAAAGATTTTCAAGGCTCAAGGAGTACATGAGTTTCTTGCTGGTAAGTCTCCTAAGGAGCAAGCTAGGTTATTTACTGATAAACCAATGTCTGCTGCAGACTTTGGAAAGATGAACATAGCCAACATGAACCTCAGTACCTATGTTGCTACTGCAATGGCCAAGACTGAGGAATTAAGGCCGGCTATAGAAGTGGTTGAACAGAGTAATGCTGAAGTCCTAGGGGTTAAAAGGGTAACCAGGCAGAAGACCACTGCTACAAGGAAGCCTGCCCCAAGAGGCCAGCAAGTGGGATTGCTATCAAGGAGCCTTCTGATGCCCATGCTGCAAAGAGGCCAAGAAAAATTATCCTTTCTCATAATGAAGATGAGGAAGCTGATGAGGATAGAATTCCTATCAGTTCTATCCTAAAGAAGCAGAAGACCTCTACTGCTGTTGCTGAGGCCGTTGTGCCTGTTCCATCAATTGTACCCGCTAAACCAAAGAGACAACCAGCAAGAAAAGCTAGGTCAACTAAAACTCCTAAGGTAACCATCTCTGGTAATGATCCTGTTCAATTAGCAGTAGATGACCTAGTGTCTAGTTTAGAAACTAGGAGAGATGATATACATGTCCCTTCATCAAATGATGTATATATTCCCACACCTCTTTCACCCCAACCAACACAAACAACCACTTCACAAGTCGATGATCCCTAGTTAAATCAACCAGATGAAGGAATTTCCGCTGGTGCACCTTTCCCCAAACCTCTGAGAACCCTATTTCCTTCCCTCACCCCAACTTCTGTCCTTTACAATGGCAAATCTGAGGATTGGGCCAAAGTAAAAAGGGAATGGAAAATTATGTTTCATTCTAACCAATCTGAACCAGAACACATTCTAGACAGATGGTATCCTCTGCCCGAATATGAGGAAGAAGTTAGCCAATCTGTTGAACCTCTTTACCTACCTCACCCTGAATGTCAATCAATCAAGAATGTGCCTTCTCAGATACACAATGATTTAGGGCCTTTAGTCACTCACCTACCCTTAGCCAAATTCTCCCCCAAGAAAATTTACCTAAACCTTGTCAAAACTCCTCCATTCATACCACTTACTGATGGAGTTGAGAGACACATTATACCCGTCTGGGAGACTGACCCCAAGAGGAAAAATCTTCCTAGTTTACAGGAGAAAAGAGCAAGATCATCTAAGCATGTCTCCATGATCATGCCAAGGGACACAAAATGGATGTCCTTTGAGCATCCCAAAATCTATGGGAGGGCTGCTGATTTGTTTCTGGATCAACTCTGCTATGATATGTTGAAATGGGAGTTTAGTCAAATCAGAGCTGATAGAGCTGCAAATTTTGTTCCTCCATCCTGGCTGAGGCATAAGGAAGCAACCAGGATTGGAATCAAGCCCTACAGGATCTGTCCGAGATTGCCAATGGTGGATCTTAACAAGGACAAGGACTTGACGAACAGAAGATTCAAGGGAGTGATGCCTGAAGCTGAGTCAGCATTGCTTGACCTTGATCAAGAGACTTTTGATTACTCAATGTTAGATTTCCTTCTAAATACTGAATCCATTAAGTTGATCAATGAGCACAGAGCTGCTGAATTCTGGAAGTCTCACATAATTCACTACACCAGAGAGGCATCTTCCTCTGATTTATCTGAAGTAGAAAACGAAAATATTCCCAAGGTCAGAGGAAAGTGTGGTCTCTCACACTTTAGGTATATGATATAAAAAGACCTCTGGGTACTTCCAATCAACAGCAGGAATGTAGAATTTATCTACCATGTTAGATGGGCAAAGAAGATCATAGTAAAACCCAAACCTACTCCAAAGCTCATCACCGATGAACTTGTTGCTGAGGAAAATGGTCAAATTGTCATTGCTAATAATTTAGAAGATTCTGCTGGATCCTGTCACCAACAGAGCTCATCAGAAAAACAATCTTCTCAACTTTTGGCGCTAGTTGTAATGCACCCTGAAGATTAGTCAAGAACTCTGAGCACTTTTCAAGAATCTGCAGAAAGCTCGAGGCAACAAACTCTGCCATCAAATATTGAAGAAGTTCTTGGAAAACTGGTTGATGAAAGGGTTGGCAAGTTGGTAGATGAAAAGGTTGACAAGATAGCTGAGAAGATCAAGGAGGATGTTCATCATAAGTTCAAACCTCTATGGCTCCAACCCTAAAGGTTGTGAATAAAATGCTTGAATTTCTCATGGACTTCAAGAAGAGTCAAACTCAGAACCCTCCTCCTCCACCACCTCCATCTGCTTAGCCTTTATTTTTTTATTTTTTTTTCCTTCTTTTGTACCAACAATGATGATCCTCTCCTTTTACCTTTTTGGCTGATGACAAAAAGGGGGAGAAAGGAAAGAAAAGAGAATTATATATAAAGTCTGTTTTTGAAAAGCTCTTATGTGTTTGCATTTGCATATTTTTTTTCTATTTGATATATTGCTCTGATATACTTGTGTTTATATAGATTCTAAGAATGATAAGTGATTGTACCTATTTGATAGCTTATGAGTCTGCTTAAGTATTTGAATGCTTTGTCTTAGGGGCAGCCCTGCAAGCTCTCCTAGACTTTGCTTTTCAAATTTAATTAGTTTTGTCATCATCAAAAAGGAGGAGATTGTTGGAACCAAAGTGGTTTTGGATTTAATAATCTCTAAATTTTGATGCTAACAAAGGATTAAATTTGCTTAGCAAAGTGTTAGTTAAGATCTAACATGTGCTTTCAGTTATGCAGGTATATTTACATATAAGAAACATGGGATAAGTTTCAATTGAAAAATACGCGTCCACCCCTGTAGACGTGCTGCTCAAATATTTTGGTAAAGTTACTTAGTTATTTAATTATGTAGACTATCTTTCTATAGTAGACGAGGCTATAAATATTTGCTAGATGAATACCTAAATAACTTGTTAGGTACAGCAAGTCCAAAGACTTGAAAATAAGCGCATCCATCTTGCCACATAAGCAGACGGACGTAATTAGTTGAAGAAAATGAACTAAAACACAAAGTAATCTGGTAGACGAGCTCTATACGCCATGTCACTAGACGGAGATCTTTATAACTCATTAAGAAATAGCAAGTCCGAAGACTTGATAGATAAGAGGATATGCCACATCATCAGACGGGCTAAGTAAAATATAAAATAGACTTAGACTCTCATATGAATGAATAGACGGAGTTTCTTTTTAGACAAGCTCCATCTTTGATTGAATTAAATGCAATCTGAATCTCTTATATTTATTTCAAATGATTGATATTTATTTCAATGGAATATTTGTTCTTCACATTTGTTTTATTTACTTTAATATTTTATCTTGTTGTAAAAGAAACATAGTACAATTAAAAATGCAAAAAGGATAATCGTACAAATAAGATACTGCAAAACGATTTGTACGATGACAACTTTATGACTGAAAAAGTTGGATTATACATAAAAGAGGAACAACAGGTACTCAAGCTGCAATACTCAGAGGAATGAACCTCCAAATTCATGCTACCTCGATAACTAAGATTACTATTCAGCATTGCTACAATCAGGCTATCAATCACAATGGATATCATGCATTAAATACTATCTCTAAACGGGATTATTCAAAGTAACCGTTGAAGAAATACAAGTGAAGAAGAAGGTCACTATAAATTGAAGACCTCGGATACTGAAGAATGACTCTTGTCTGCACAATCTTGCTAGTTGAACTTTTGCCATTTGATAATCATTAATTCCATTATTCTTTCAAGAGAAAGAGTCTGTATTCATTAGTTTGAATATTGTTGTAATACTCAACTGATCTTAAATTGTCATATTCTCACCCATAGTGAGTTAAGAAGATCAACCATTAATTCTCTTTGTTAGAGTCAGAGCCTAAAAGGGGTTGGTAAGAAAGGAATACTTGTAGCCTGGAGAGGTGTTGAATACTTGTTTGTAATCTATAATACTTGTAGCCTGGAGAGGTGTTGAATACTTGTTTGTAATCTATTTGGAGAAATAGTGGATAAACCCTTCAAGTCGAAGGGACTGGACGTAGCTCTTGGTTGGAAGAGAGTGAACCAGGATAAAATCTCTTGCGTGAATCTTCTATCCCTAAACTCTTCAGTTTTATTTGCTTATACTAACTATTGGGTTTTGATATTGCTTTTGTTAAAGTCTTTTAAAAAGGATCTTTGCCTTTGTGTGTGCTTCTGTTTCATATCTCTTTGAGTGCAAAAATTGTTTTAAAGGTTATTTTCGAAAATTATTAACAAACACAATTCAACCCCCCCTTCTTGTGTTTGCCTGTGTCAACTTCAAATACTCTACAAAATATGTTTTTATTAGCATGCATGTCATTGCCAACTTGTTGCATGTTTATAGTTTAAATCAAAAAATTCGAGAAAACTACTTAGAAAAGTCCTTTTAGCATGGAATCAATTTTTTATGGGCTCATATGCATTTCTACTACTATTTTAAGCATTTGCATGTCACAAAAGATATTTTCACACCTTTTTTTTTTTAATGGTGGCCGAAACCCCACCTAGAGGGAGTTGATGTTTTTGTTAAAAATTTTACATGCATGTTGATGATTTTAACTAAAAAGTTTAAGAAAAATACTTGAAATAATCTTTTAGACATAAGACTAATTTTTATAGCCTCATACTCACTTTATTATTATCTTGTATGATTGCATAGCGTAAGAGAATTTTCCTAAATGGATTTATATAGGAAACCCTATGGAAAGGAAAAATAGTATTTGATCATTTTTAACATGCATAAAATATAAAGATTTATATTGGTTTTGTTTTAAAAATTTTGGTACTTTAATTCCCATATTGATTTCATGAAAGTTGATAAAAGTTGAAAAGGTTTTTGTTTCATTTGATTTTTTTGAAACTTACTCCAAAATATCACTTTATTTACTTGAATGTAGCTAAAAATTTGAAAATAAAATCCTAGCCCATTTTAGTGTGTGGGCCGAAATCTACTCCTTGTGGGGTAGATGGATTCAAGTTTTATCTTGAGGTATTAGACCTTGATTTTTCCCCTATGACGCTTAAGGATCATTGATCCAAAAGCTTGCGAAAAATGGAATTTTTGATATGGCCGAAATGAATACATGAGGGAAAGTATAATATTTTATGAATTTTAACTTATATTTCACACTTGTTTTTATTTAGATTTTCAAACGTAGGATCGACGCGGGTCCGTCTTCTCTACACGCGAAAAAATCGTATTTTCCTTATCCGGCAATTTGAGGTAATGGAAGAAAGCCTGAGGGATACTTACTTATGATGACTATGTGCTCTTGTGATTGTTTGTATGTACTTGTTGTTATTGTTACTGTTTTTGTTAATCTTGTGATATTATGATATACTTGAATTATTCAAAGGCTTTTCTGTTTTATTTTTTTGTTTATGAATATATGATTAATGTTGGCAAATGTTATACTTGTGGTAGTTATGATTGGCTATTGCATGGAAGCCTAACCTTTGGTTAAAGCTCAATTGATAATATAAGATAAAAGTCTTAAGAAAAATTATGAAGAAAATCACAAACAAAGATTTCTTTCAAGTGAGATTTTGATAAAAAGAAAGTGAAAGTTTTTGGAACTTTAAAATAAATTAAGTAATAAAAATTTATTAGAAGAATTAAAGGATATTAATCTAACAAAATATTTAGAACACCTTATAGTCAAAAAGATCCAAGAGAAAACAAGTTTTTCTTAAATAAAATTTTGTTCCAATGTTTCCTTCCTAAAGGTTTCTCATAATTTAAGAAAAAGAAAGAACTTCTCCAAAAAATAAAGATAATTTTTAAAAAGAAATAGATTTTTTTACGGATTTCTTAATAAAATTAAAGTTTTCAAAAATGAACTTCAAAAGAAAATGTTTTTTAAGGATTTTAAATATCCGATAACTTGGATAAGTTACGACAGTTTTCGTTTTGGGTTTGGTTTTCACTAAACAAAAAAAAAAGAACATTGAAAAGTGAACCTAGTAACCGAGACGTTGTCTGCTAGTGTTTAAAAACACGTGGATCTATGATCCGTTCCACGATGTTATGGATGGTGTGTCCTAAGAAAGTTGTTGTGGACTGTGTGTCCTCTATACGTTGTTGTGGACTATGTGTCCTATGAAAGTTGTTATGGACTTTGTGTCCCATCTACATCGTGACAAACATGGTGAAACCGAAGTTAAGGGTGAAAACCGTTTTTCTACGACCGCGAGGTTCTAGGCTAGTGCACGGGTCTAGTACTCTTGTGATTAGACACTCGGACTACTATGTCCTGTGTAAAGTCTGTTTTAAAACATTATCAATATTTGAGGATGGTCGTGAGCCTTGAACTCCGACGAAGGTAAGAATGAAGCACAAAGAAAAGCCGTGAAAATAATGCATTGGCAGACGTGCCCAAATTGTTTTGTGTGAGTGCCTCGAAGGGAGAGGTATTTCATGCTACGTTGTTTCATTGTGCCTTGATGGACAATGAAGTCCATACGCCTTGGTTGTTGTGCCTTGTGTTGGACAGCATGCTATGGACATCCACACACGTTGATCACTGTGCCAAGAGTTTTGGTCAGTGCTGTGGAAATTCTCGTTGTGCCATATGTTGGCAATTTGAGCCTAATCAACTCACTATTTTCAAAAAGAGGAAGTTGGGGTCTCCGGAGACTAGGACAGAAAGTTGATATATAAGTGTCATGTTTTCAAAAACGATGTTGATGCATTGAAACTTGTTTTAATTATGAATATCATGCTGAATATGAACATCTATGTGTATATGTTGTTTTGTGAGGACATGTAGTCATCGTAATTCATCCATATATTGGTATCTCACCCTTGCATTTCATTGGTTTCGTTTTATGTGTATATCTGTATTACTCGGGTATAGATGAACCCGGCAGAGATCCAGCTAGCTCAACTCAGGACTCGGGCCATTCTCTTTGAGAATGCCCAAGACCCAGCCTCATGGAACTTCCCTACGGGGACCCACATCGTGGCATATACAGGCCCTGTGTCTATAGTAGATGCCGCTAATTGGGCTGGAGCTCAGAGACAGACTCACTCAGTGGAGACCATACATGTCACGCTGCCACCCATGGAGATCTACCTACAACATTTGGCGGACTTAGGGTTTCTAATCCTTGTCCCTCCACCGGCTCAACCTCAACAGGAGGTTGCGCCCGCTTTGCCCATCGAAGAGGATCACGAAGGGATTTTCGAGGAGGAGGAGGGGCTTTTAGAGATGGTGGAGGAGGAGGAACAGGAAGAGATGGTTGTGGAGGAGGAGGAACAGGAAGAGATGGTTGTGGAGGAAGAGCAGGTAGAGATAGATGTGGGGGAGGAACCCCAGTATCACCCGTTCGGAGACAGTGAGGATGACAATGCTCCTGGTGGAGGAACTGAGGTGGATGTGGCCTCACCTGACGCACTGCCAGAGGGTGGGATTGACCATCACGTTCTTCCGAACGGGTATCACTAGGTCCGACCAGCTATAAAGAAATTTTGGGGTAACGTGGTCTGAGTAGCATCTCTTATATTTTTGCAAACTAATCTTGTTAACTGTTGAACTTTATTTTTTACTTGGGTAATGTATCTTTCAACTTGATCACTTTGTATAAACTGTCAAAAGAGCCCATCTCTATAAAGGCCTAAGATTAATGAAATGAAGCATTATGTGTTATTCCTTTTGCGTAGATGTTATTTTCGTAGAAAGGATAATGAAATTTTAGAAAAACTAATTTGGAAATTTTCAATTCCGAAAGAAAATCGATGACTTTTATAATGTTTTAGTGGTAATTAATGTGATGCTCGAGTGAAGGGTGTCACAAATATACAACATGTAACACAACATAAAACAACATACATTATATAAGCATCAACATATAAGTTTATCAACATGTTAAATCAACCAACATATGCTATGCGGTTCAACACTACTCCATTACTCCATTATGCATGTGGATCCGAACTATCTCAGGAAAGCAACTTCGGAGTTACATATCCACATTGACCAATAACCACCAACGTCGGTAGTTCACAAAACCATGGGTAAACCACTTGGATAGCCGATGCACCATACTCTAGGATGCACCACCACCGGGGTGGGTGGGGGGCAGATTCATCAAACCTTGGGTAAATCATAGCGGGTGACCAGATCGCCGTACTCTAGGATGACCTCCCCTATGTTGAACTTCCCCCACTAATAACTCCAATGCATGAATGCATGAGCATAACAACAAACAAGCGAGAAACCACCACCTCCGCTTGGGCAAATCATCAACCAAGTTCATCATCATCAACACCTTGACTAATATGAGTCAAGGCCCTCTTGGCCAAAAAGCACCAAGGTTCAAATTCAACAACACATCGACCAAAAATCATCGAGGCCACTTTGGTCAAAAAGCACAAAGCATATCAACGTGCGGTAACCCAATTGGGTAGCGACTTAACCAACTTATTATCCTTAATTGTCTTAATTAGTTTTTAATTAAATTATCTAACTTGTATTTAATCGATTTGTGTCTTATTTCATCATTAGTCTTTAAGCAGCGCGGCCGATTTGAATTTGAACTGGGAGCACGGGCGCGCTCCTTGTTAAGCACTGTCGTGATTCCTATAGCGTGGCCGTAGTATCTGGGCAGATTGATCATGTTCTTTTAGCCAAAAACTCCCTAAACACTCTTAAATCAATCCTAGGGTCCTGGCTAAACCAGTTGGCTTAAACCTCACCTCTCACTATTAAATCCATGTTTTATGAATTCTTTTGGGGAATTACTCCTTTAAGTATCATGTTAATAAAGAGCCCTATTTTAACCAATTAGAGTCTTATTAACGCATTCATCATGAAAACAACAAAAGTTCAACCATGTCACAACAACATTATCAAACCAACAACATTCATGGCATAAACAACATAACAATTAGACCAATTAATCATGGCCTAAAACATTATTAAAACATACGTGAATTGGCATACATCATTGTGGACCATAAAATAGTTATAACAATTAGGCATTCATAACCGGCATACCAATAATCAAATAAACATATATTCAAACAATTAATAGGTATCAATTAACAATTTAACAAATAATAGGTGATAACTCTTTGAATGAAGAGTTACTTAGCTCCTTTTTACTATGGCTTTTTGTTATCTTTGAGGTTTTGTGTCTTGTTTTTGATAGAAAATGTTAGTTTATAAATATTTGTGTTAAGTTTTGTGAATAGCAGCCATTTGCTCTTGATTTCTCTACCATTGTCTTAAAATTTTGTGTCTGTATATGCAGTACCTTTGCTGGAGCATGACTGAAGCTCGGGGGAATAAACTAGTGGATGTTGCAGCATGAATCATCTCCGGTAGCTATGTACTAAAGGACAAAAGCTGACAATGACACCTTTACTCTCTCCTTAAGGGCGCTGGCACTGTCATCTTTAAGCAAGCACACGCGCCTAGGATCAGTTGACCCGCGTTTTTAGGAATTGGGCTAGGGTTATTTTATTAATACTTTTGGTTGTTGTTCGAAAATGGAATGGAAGATAATAGGGTTTTGTGTACTATAAAAGCATTTAGTAAACCCTAGTGAGGACACACTGGAATTTTTATTACACATTATTTTATCCTTTCTTGAGAGTTGCACTGTCTTCCTCTTCTGAGCTACTGATGCTGCATTTTCGTGTTCAACCATTGTAATGGTTTCTTGCTCATTTCTTTTTTTTTTTCTTTGTAAGCTCAATATGATCTAAGCACTTTTTAGCTTTAGGTATGTTTATATAATGAATGTTTAGCTGAGTTATGTAATGACTATGTTTTTCATCTTCTTTTATCACACATTTAATGTCGTTTAATTAAGAGTGATCAACTTGATTGAATATCTAGCTTGCTAGTTTTGGAAAAATTAAGTAAGTGGGAACTTGATAAAAGATAGGGGTTAAGTCATTAATTGGAAAATTAATTGATGTTGATTAGGCTAGGAATAGCTATTCAAGTCCCTAAGCTAGCTGGAATGTGCTTAATTAAGAGGGTGGTGTAATTAATCTGAATCTAGTTATAGAACAAAGTTAATGAACCTAACCCTATAATGTTGGAAAACAAACTTTAATTTCCTGGAGTTAGATGCTAGAGCATAGTCGGAACATGATGAAGGCTAAACAGGATTTATGCTGCAGCATGCCTAGAGCTATTTTTCTCATATGATCAAACCTATCATTTCTTTGGTCACTTGTTTATTTTCGGTTTTTAAATCTTAGCCTTATTTACTTTTCATTGCACACACACTATAATTTTTGGTTACTAAACCTAACTTCTAGAGTGTATAATCTGAATTGGAGTTTATTACATCATTATAATCCCTATGGGAACGATATCTGAACTTAAGTTCTATATTACTTGAGACATTTGTGTATACTTGCACAAGCTTAAGAAACACTGTTTTAAGGCAACAAGTTTTTGGCACCGTTGTTGGCGATTGTTAATGGTGTTATAAATCAGTTTTTAGATTATTAGTTCTACAGTTGGAGGTTCTAACGCTCTGAGTGATTTGCTGTAGTATAGGGTATTGAAACTGTATGCACGGGTTCTTGTCACCTAATTACAGATTTGATCCAGAGATAGAAAGAACATTTAGAAGGCTTAGAAGAGGTCGGGCATCTCAACCTGTACCTGAGTTGGTTCTGAATACCCCAACCAACTCCACACCAGATTCTACTGAAGCATTGCCCCCTGCTGTTTCAGAAATGACTGAAGAAGTGCCAGAAGACAACATGGATAAGGCCAATGACAGAAACTGTGCTATCAGGGGGTATGTTGTGTTTGACCATGAAGCTATGAATACTGGGATAGTGAGTACTCCCATCACTGCACCTTAGTTTGAGTTCAAGCCAGTGATGTTCCAAATGTTGCAAACAATTGGACAATTTAATGGTGCTGCAATAGAGGATCCTCATTTGCATCTGAAGCGGTTTTTAGATGTAGCAAGCAACTTCAAGATCTCAGGAGTCACTGATGATGAATTTAGACTGAGACTATTTCCATTTTCTTTGGGAGGCAAGGCTAAGAACTGGTTAAATTCCTTGGATGCAAACTCAATTGATACTTGGAACAAGCTTGCCAAAAAGTTCTTAACCAAGTTCTTTCCACCAACCATGAATGCAAAGATGAGAACTGACATCATTTCTTTTAGGCATCATGATGATGAACCACTATTTGAAGCATGGGAGAGATTTAAACAACTGATTAAGAAGTGCCCCCACCATGGCATTCCATTCTGTATTCAGATGGAGCACTTCTATAATGGTGTTTTACCTAGTTCAAGAATGATGTTGGATGCCTTAGCCGAAGGCAGTCTTCTCACCAAATCTTACAATGAAGCTCATGCTCTGATAGAAGGGATAGCAGCTTATAGTTATCAGTGGCCAACAGCAAGACAAATTTCTAGGAAAACCAATGCTGCAGCAGGAGCTTATGAAGTGAGTGAAGTCTCTGCATTATCAGCTCAAATGACCTCCTTAACTAATATGGTTAGGGGGTTGACCATGGCAAATCAAGGAAATTCCTCTGCACCACCAATAATGACTGAAGAAATGGTGAATGAACAAATTTACAAGACAGATTCTATATCATGTGTATATTATGAAGGAGATCATTTGTTTGAGAATTGCTCTGCAAACCCTGCTGCAGTCAATTATGTAGGAAACAATAATTACAGAGGCAACAATTCTTATGGCAATGCAGGATGGTTGGAAGATCCTGGAAGTTTCACCATACCTTGCTCCATTGGAGATACTTACTGTGGTAAAGCTCTATGTGACTTGGGAGCAAGCATCAACCTCATGCCCATGCCCATTTTCAAGAAGCTGGGAATTGGGGAAGCAATGCCTACTTCTGTTACACTACATCTGGCTGACAAATCCATTGCCTATCCAGAAGGGAAGATTGAAGATGTATTGATCAAAGTTGACAAATTTGTATTCCCTGTGGACTTCATCATATTGGACTTTGAAGCAGATAGAGAGGTTCCCATCATCCTAGGGAGACAATTCTTGGCAATAGGGAAGACCTTGATTGATGTGCAAAAGGGAGAACTTACAATGAGGGTTAATGATCGGCAGGTTACATTTAATGTTTTCAATGCCCTGAAATACCCTGATGAAGGCATGGAAGAATGCTCTCGCATTGAGACATTTAATGAACTAGTGCAACAGCAGTTCCTGAAGAGCCATACAGACTATGTTGCAGCATTAGTAGAAGATGAAAATTTCCCTGATGAAGACTCTGAAAAGTCCCTGGACAGCAAGGTTGTTCAACATGTGTGGACCAGAAAATATGAATCATTGGAGGTAACTGATGATACTTTCAAAGATAATATTCCTTCTATTGTTAAACCTCCATCTCTTGAACTGGAAAAATTGCCAAGTCATTTGAAATATGCTTACCTCGGTGATGATGATACTTTACCTGTAATTATCTTTGCCTCACTGAACTGTCTGCAAGAAGAACAATTATTAACAGCTTTGAAAAGACACAAAAAGGCAATAGGTTGGCAGATAGCTGATATAAAGGGGATTAGTCCATCAATATGCATGCACAGAATTCTCTTGGAAGAAGGCTCAAAGAATAGCATTGAAAGTCAGAGAAGGTTGAATCCAATCATAAAGGAGGTAGTCAAAAAAGAGATCATTAAGTGGCTGGATGGAGGGATTATCTATCCTATTTCTGACAGTCTGTGGGTGAGCCCAATACAGTGTGTGCCTAAGAAGGGAGGTGTGACTGTCATCACCAATGAAAAGAATGAAATCATTCCCACAAGGACTGTGACTGGTTGGAGGATTTGTATGGATTATAGGAAGTTGAACAAAGCTACAAGAAAATACCGTTTCCCATTCCCTTTCATTGATCAAATGTTGGACAGACTTGTTGGGAAGGATTATTACTATTTTCTCATATATGATTGAGAAATCAATGGAAGTGTTTATGGATGATTTTTCAGTATTTGGAGAGACCTTCCAAACGTGCTTGATGAATCTGGAACAGATCCTGGACAGATGTGAAGAAACAAATCTGGTGCTGAATTGGGAGAAGTGTCACTTCATGGTGACTGAAGGTATTGTGCTGGGACATAGAATCTCCAGAAATGGCATTGAAGTGGACAAGGCAAAGATTGAAGTTATAGAAAAGCTGCCCTCTCCCACATTAGTAAAAGGAATTAGAAGCTTCCTAGGCCATGCTGGTTTTTACAGAAGATTCATTAAGGACATCTCCAAGATCTCTAAGCCATTGTGTCAGTTTTTGGAGCATGATAGAGCTTTTGAATTTACTGCTGAATGTTTGAAGGCATTTGAACTCCTAAAGATTGCTCTTATCACTGCTCCTATCATTGTTCCACCTGACTGGGAGAAGCCTTTTGAGCTTATGTGTGATGCTAGTGAATATGCAGTAGGAGCAGTCCTTGGACAGAGGCACGACAAGGTGTTGCACCCTGTCTATTATGCTAGCAAGTCCTTAATTGATGCTCAGATCAATTATACCACTATTGAAAAGGAGCTGTTAGCTGTGGCGTTTGCCTTTGAGAAGTTTAGGTCCTATCTTGTTGGAACAAAATTAGTTGTCTACACTGATCACTCAGCAATCAAATACTTAATTGACAAGAAGGATGCTAAACAAAGGCTGATGAGGTAGGTACTGCTGCTACAAGAATTTGACTTGGAAATCAGAGATAAGAAGAGGGTGGAGAATCAAGTAGCTGATCATCTGTCAATGTTACCAGAAGATGTTGTAGCATCCAGGGGAATAGCCATTGATGAATCTTTCCCTGATGAACAATTGCTATCAATGCAAGATGTTGCGGCACCCTGGTATGCTGATCTGGTCAACTTTCTAGCTAGTGGTGTGGTTCCTCCAGACATGAATTCTCAGCAAAAGAAGAGATTTTTCCATCAATCCAAACAATATGTCTGGGATGAATCATACCTCTACAAGATGTGGCCTGACAATCTGAACAAAAGATGTACTGCAGATGAAGAATTTTAGGATATACTGACTCAGTGCCATGCTGCAGCATATGGTGGACATTTTGGTGGTATGAGAACTGCTGCCAAAGTTCTCCAGTCAGGTTTATTCTGGCCTACCCTTTTTAAAGATGCACATGAATTTGTTAAACTCTGTGATAGATGCCAAAAGGTAGGGAATTTGTCTAATAAAATTGAAATGCCCCTCAATACCATTTTTGAAATTGAACTTTTTGATGTATGAGGTATTGATTTTATGGGACCATTTCCCCCTTCCTTTGGCTATCCTTACATTCTGGTAGCTGTTGATTATGTGTCTAAATGGGTGGAGGCTGTGGCAACAATCAAAAATGATGCTAGGGTGGTAACAAAATATTTACAGAAAAACATTTTTTATAGATTTGGAACCCCTAGAGCAATCATTAGTGATGAAGGAACCCATTTTTTCAACCAAGTTTTTTCCAGACTACTTGCAAAATATGGAGTTAAGCATAAAGTAGCCTGAGCCTATCATCCCCAAACTAATGGCCAAGCTGAGTTGTCCAACAGGGAGATCAAAAGAATCTTGGAACAAACGGTCAACCCAAGTAGGAAGGATTGGTCCTCACATCTAGATGAAGCTCTGTGGGCTTACAGAACTGTATTCAAGACTCCTTTGGGGATTTCCCCATATAGACTGGTGTATGGAAAAGCTTGCCATCTGCCCCTGGAGTTGCAGCACAAGGCTTTCTTGGCAATCAAGAAACTGAACTTTGATCTTCAGTCTGCTGGAGCAGTACGCATGCTGCAGCTCATTGAGCTAGAAGAACACAGACTGTTCCCTTATGAAAATTCTGAAGCATACAAGGCAAAAACTAAAGCCTGGCATGATAAGAAGATCCATCACAGATCCTTCCATGAAAGGGAACAAGTGCTGCTGTTTAACTCTAGGCTGAAGCTTTTTCCAGGCAAGTTAAATTCAAGGTGCTCTGGCCCATTCAAAGTTGTAAAGGTCTATCCACATGGAGCTGTAGATTTGATGGATACCGAAAGTGGCAGGGAATTCAAGGTTAATGGCCGGAGAATCAAGCATTATTTTCGTGAACCTTTGGATAGAATGAAGGTCGCCACCACCCTTGATGACACTGAATGATGCTGCAACATGGTCAGGCTGAGGACCTAATAAACCAAGCGCTCATGGGAGGCAGCCCATCAATAAAGAGTATTTAACTTCTTGAATAATGAGGTAGCAGTGGAGGCAGAAGTGAATTCAGGCTACAGCATAGGAAAAATACTGAGTTGCTCTGGAACAACGCTATAGCTTGTTCTATGATGCTAGAAACAGAAAAATGCAATCTTGTGGATAGGGACTATCTACTGACCAAGGTACAAAATTGGGGGCCAGCTGTTATTTTGTCCGTTGTGAGTAAGGTGGACAATTTTAAAATTTTTTAATTTCAATTAATGACAAAAGATGTGGAGAGAGAAACTACATTCCCCCACAACCAACCCCCAACCACACGATCTCCACCCCTCTGTCATCTTTATTCCCTTCTTTCCCCATGTCTACCACCCTCTGCAGCCAATACCCTTCTCTCACGTGACACGTTAAGTAGACCACTCACCCCTCTCTTTCACTCACACTCTACACACCCAACGTCTACTTCTTATTCTTCAACCCGTACAACCCAAAAATCGAAACCCTTCCTCTCCTCCACCAACCAAACCCTACAAAAACCCACCATGATAGCTAAAAAGGGAAGCCGCGTGATGAGCCTCTGGTTGACTGGTTTTATAACTAGTAAAAACCTTGGCTTTGTGCTAATTTTATATCATTTTCACCCAAATTAGACTTGATTGTCTCTAAGCAGTATTTTGAGTCTATAAAGTATTTTTAGGTTAATTTAGCTAATTTAGAGTCGAATAAAGTACTTACTGTTATTTCTTGTTTTCAGGTAATAAAAAGGAATAATTATGGATCTTTCGCCCCGAGAAGAAGCTCTCGCCCCGCGAGTCACCCAGCCCTGAAAGTCAGAGACTATCACGGTTTACCCGTGTTGAAGGTCACGGCTGTGGCAGTTTTGAAGATGAAGAGTCTCGCCTCGCGAGTATCAATTCGCCTCGCGAGTATCAATTCGCCTCGCGAGTCTGGAAGTCAGAAAGCATCACGGTTGGCCCCTGATATTCATAACGGGCGTAATAAGAAGACTCTTCAGTTTCTCACCTCACGAATTATATGCTCGCCTCGCGAGAAGATCAAAAGTTGCAGACTGTTCACATCATTAGCCTCGCGAATTTGTGCTCGCCTAGCGAGTCCGCATAGTCCAGAAGTTGTATATAAGTCAGAACTGAAGGGTTGGCTGGGCTGTTGGCTAGTTTTTGGCCAGTGGCTAGCTAATTTTTAGTCAGTAGTTTCATAGTTTATTTTCTTTTATTTTAAGTCTGTAATGGAGAGTTAGTCTCCTAGATTAATCTACTGTGATTGGTTTCCATTTACACTTGAGATTAATCTACTGTGATTGGTTTCTTTTCAATGCCATGCTATATATTTCTGTTTGTTATTTCAGGAGTGTATAGTATTGTGTTGATTCATTTCGGTGATGTTATGTTTCTATAATTAATCGCGTTTGTTATTTCGCGTGTGTTCGTTCATGTTCGTTTGTTCATGAGAGCTTAACCCCGTTTGTTATTTCGGGAATAGGAACATACATCCGTAGTAGTGATTGCGTTGTTAATTATTGCTACAACCGGGAGGGGATTAGAATCTGCTTAGGGCTTGGAATTGCATGAACCGATGATAGTGGGACACCGAGAACAGTAGGTTAATCGTTGTTTGCTATTTGATAATCTTTTTGAACTGCCTTGTTTTATTGCTATGTTTCTGTTTTTTTTTTCTTTATTTTATTTCAATCCAAACAACCCCCCAAAACTAACTTTTGATTTTCTGTTAATAATAACAACACCAAAGAGTCCTTGAGAGACGATACTCGAGTTGTCGCTTCCCTATCTACATTATTTTGTAAACGCTCGTTCTTTTTGGCGCGTGGCGACAGCGCGGCCACCGCGTCAAACACAGCTGTAAAAAAATGTTGCCCCCGCCTATGCCAATCCAAACGAAACCCTAACTACCTATGTTGGTGAGGAAGTGCAAGAAAAGGATGAAAAAGAAACCCTCAATCACAGCCTCCATCAAGAAAAAGGGTTCAAATACGGGAAGGGGGTAAACTGGGGCTTGCTACCAGAACTGGTGGACGTGATTGAAGCACACCAGTGGAGAACCTTTGATGAGCACAAGGAGGGTTTCTGCACCCAAATGGTTAGGGAGTTCTATGCGAACATTGCGTCTGATGCCCAAACCTTTATGGTTATCAGAGGAGGAAAGGTCTCATCTCTGCCAAAACTATAAACAAGCATCTTGGACTGGGACAGGTGGAAAATGAGTACCAACAAATTATGACGGCTGTGACTGACCAAACGTTGCAGCAGATGAAGACAGAACCGGCCCTCCCTGGTGCAGTGTTCATTCAACAAGCTGAAGGCCATCTCAAGTTACCCAGATCCATGTTGCAGCCTTTGGCCAAGGTCTAGTATCATTTCCTAAGATACTCCCTCTCCCCTACTGCTCATCTGGAGACATTGGACAAAGAACGACTGGTTCTACTCCACTATGTCATGAACAAGAAGAACATAAATGTGGGAGAGGTGCTCAAGAACCAAATCTCTACCTATGCCATGAAGCAGCAAGGCAACTTAATCCTCCCATGTCTTATCACTGAACTGTGTCTGGAGTAAGGAATAGAGTACAACCCTGGAGGAGGGCTAGAACAGAACAAAGGGCCCATTGATATGAACTGTGTTTGAGGATGTACTCTAATTCAGAGAAAACCAGTGCAAGTGCAAGCAAGCACCCCAAATCTAGCACCCCAGAGCAGTAGGATCACTCTGGGATGCTGGAACAGAAAGTTGATCAACTGACCACCATGCTGCAGTAAAACATGCAGAAGGAGCAAGCTGGCCTTCTGGCAATTCTGCTTTTACAAGTACCAGTGGGAGAAGCGGACAATGAAGCTGAATGGTTGGAAGCTTGAGACTCCTATTCCCCAATTCCCTCAGGAAATTTTGCCTCCTTTTGTAGAAGATGTCCTTGTAACACCCCAACAACACAAATCTGTTTCTGACCCAGTATCTAAGAACCCTGAAAATACTGCCAACATCAACCCTACCCACAACTCAGCCTCTGATGAAGATTGGATGGGTATTTCTCCATCTAAGCAGCACAAAGATAATGTAGCCTCTGAACCCAAAAAGAAAAGTCTGCCTCTCAAACCTCCCAGCAAGATAAGGGGAGCACCATCCTCCACCCCTGCTGTAGCAGCAGCTTCTGTAGCAGCATCTTCCCCTCTAGTATCAAAATCAACAAAAAGCACCAAATCAGTTGTTGAGAAGGGAAGCCCAGTGATGAAGATTGTCGCTGCCTATGTTGCATCAAATGAGGAAGATGAGGAAGAAACAATTCCTCTCTCAAAGAAAGTAAAGCTGGCTACTCCCAAGATCAAGAAGGAGAAAGTTGTTGCAGCACTGAGGGAAGAAGAGGCTAAAGCTGTTGAAGCAGAGGAATCTGACAAATAAGAAGTTGTTGAGATAGAAGAATAGAAAGAAGAAAAAGATGAAGAAGAGAATGAAGAGGAAGAAGTCCAGGTCACCGAAGCAACACAAGGCAAGGTGCCATCCACCAAAAGTGGAGGCACCAGGAAGAGTTTGCGCACCAGAGCACCGCAGGATTGAAACAGAGCCACATTGGATATTGCAGCTTGCTGCAGCATCCCACATCAAGATGCACTAAACCTTCCACCCCATTACCAGTTTATTGTTTCAGTCTTTTACTTTCTGCAATTTAGAGGTCACTAGGACCTTTTGTGTTGATGTGTTTGTAGGGCCATAGTTGTTTTGCGTTTTGCTTAATGAATGGTTGTGCATGAGTCCCACCCCTGTTTTAGCTCCAAATGATTAATGATTAATTAGAGATGGCCTCTGGCCTCTTTTTGTGTTTAACTCTTAATGCTTGGAATGAAACTCTTGCTGAATAATCTAATGCAATAACTTGACTGTGATCACCAACACTGCTGCACCACTGTTTAGGATAGAGGACATATGTTCTTCAGCATGAAACATATAAATGTGAGCCTGAATGTCAAATTACATTGTATATATATGCATCACACTCATCCATTGTCTGTAAGGTTTGCTTCGATTATGTTTGATCTGAACACACATGATTCCATACACTTTATGCTTGAGGCATTTTCTTGTTTGTTTTATGATTAGCCAGATCCTTAATAAGCCCACCCATTTAATGTAATTGCCCCTAGTAAGCCCATTTGAGCTTTAACCATTTATTGAAACAGCTAGCACATTACAAGCCTTAGAATTGGAAAAACAAAGTTCACCTGAAAGGTAGATCTTGAGGATGCTTTTGTAGCTAGTTTTAACATAAGTTTGGGGGGGAGCTTGAGGACAAGCATCTACTTAAGTTTGGGGGTGGTGTGCTGTAACACATGTGCATGCTACAGTAAGGCTATAAATAAAACAGTAAAGGGATAGGCAGCAAAGGAATTAAGAAGTCATAAGTGCATAATATGAAGTTGCCATCCCTTCTGTGAAGCTGTTCTGATGTAAAAAAAATTAAAAAATTGTTGAGCAGAGAACAGGGCAAAGCCTGAAAATCATACCAAGTTTGTTCTCTGTTCAAGTAAAAATTTAATAAAATGTGGACTTGGTGATGGAAAGAAAGGATCCAAGAAAACAGAAAAATGAGGATTGTGGGATCAATTGGGAAGTTGAGCGAGATAGAAAAGCATCCTTATGATTTACCTTGAGTTAAGCTACTCATCCAAATGATTTAACCCTATCTGTCCTAAGCCCAGTTACAGCCCTAAAGACCTCTTGTTGTGTGTAATTCTATGATTGTTTTAATTGTGATAGAATCTCATCAAGTCTATATCAGAGGTGCATGTTTGTGGTTAAGAGTGAAAAGTCTGATGTGAGGGTGAGATGCAGAACCAACTGTTCTGAGAGGTGAATGTTGCAGCATGTGTTAATCTGTTTGAACCAGTGTGTAGCAGTTGTTGTTGTGAGCAGGATAGAAAGAGTATTTTGGTTAGGAAAGCAAGTATGGATTTCTGAGCTGTAACAAGAAAGAAAAGTCTGGGTGATCCATGCACACCATTCTTTAAATAGAATTCTACTGTTTTTCTTTTGTGTTTCTTTTGCATTACTTGAGGACAAGCAATGGTTCAAGTTTGGGGGTGTGATAACTCTTTGAATAAAGAGTTATTTAGCTCCTTTTTACTATGGCTTTTTGCTATCTTTAAGTTTTTGTGTCTTGTTTTCGATATAAAATTTTAGTTTGTAAATATTTGTGTTAAGTTTTGTGAATAGCAACCATTTGCTCTTGATTGCTCTATCATTGTCTTAAAATTCTGTGTCTACATATGCAGTACCTTTGCTGGAGCATGGCTGAAGCTCGGGGGAATAAGCTAGTGGATGTTGCAGTATGAATCATCTCCGGTAGCTATGCACTAAAGGACAAAAGCTGACAAAGACACCTTTCCTCACTCCTCAAGGGCGTTGGCACTGTCATCTTTAAGGAAGCACACGCGCCTAGGATCAGCTGCCTCACGTTTTTAGGAATTGGGCTAGGGTTATTTTGTTAATACTTTTGGTTGTTGGCCCAAAATGGAATTAAAGAGAATAGGGTTTTGTGTACTATAAAAGCATTTAGCAAACCCTAGTGAGGACACACTGGAATTTTTATTACACATTATTTTATCCTTTCTTGAGAGCTGCGCTATCTTCCTTTTCTGAGTTGTTGCTGCTACGTTTTTGTGTTCAACCATTGTAACGGTTTCTTGCTCATTTCTTATTTTTATTCTTTGTAAGCTCAATATGAGCTAAGCACTTTTAAGCTTTAGGTATGCTTATATAATGAATGTTTAGCTAAGTTATGTAATGACTATGTTTTGCATCTTCTTTTATCACGCATTTAATGTTGTTTAATTAAGAGTGATCAACTTGATTGCATATCTAGCTTGCTTGTTTTGGAAAAATTAAGTAAGTGGGAACTTGATAAAAGATAGGGGTTAAGTCATTAATTGGAAAATTAATTGATGTTGATTAGGCTAGGAATAGCTATTCAAGTCCCTGAGCTAGTTGGAATGTGCTTAATTAAAAGGGTGGTGTAATTAATTTGAATCTAGGAATAGAACAAAGTTAATGAACCTAACCCTATAATGTTGGAAAACAAACTTTAATTTCCTGGAGTTAAATGCTAGAGCATAGTCAGAGCATGATGAAGGCTAAATAGGATTTATGCTGCAACATACCTAGAGCTATTTTTCTCATCTGATCAAACCTATCATTTCTTTGTTCACTTGTTTATTTTTGGTTTTTAAATCTCAGCCTTATGTACTTTTCATTGCACACACACTATAATTTTTGGTTACTAAACCTAACTTGTAGAGTGTATAATATGAATTGGAGTTTCTTACATCATTATAATCCCTGTGGGAACGATATCTGAACTTAAGTTCTATATTACTTGAGGCATTTGTGTATACTTGCACAAGCTTAAGAACAATTGTTTTTAAGGCAACAATAGAGTCATGGGAACCCTTCATCCTTCATCTTATGCTACCCCATTTCCTAATGTTCATACTATCATTCTCCCCATACCTGGTATGGAGATTAAAATTCTAAAGAAAGGGAAGAAAGTCCGCTAGGGTCCCATCTCACGAACGATTGTGTACTACCTCAAGAACGAAAAGAAACACCTTGATTCAACTCTAAGATCAAGAAATCAAAAGGAAAATATCAAGAACTTGAAAGAAAGAAACATAAGGGACAAGGTGCACGAATTTTACCTTTTATAAAGTCCCAAAATGCAAGCACAATGAACCCCTATTAGTAGCGATGTTCTCCTATCAAGAAGCGGTGAAGAACGGTGCAAGAACGGATTCCTTTGAGGGAGTTTTAGAGAGAAAATGGTTAGGAATTCAAAGAGGATGAGATGGAGGATGATCTAGAGTGGTTTAGATTTATAACATTAGGTTAAGGTCATGGTTTTTGAGGTTAAGGATGGTTGATGCACAATTGGCCTTAATTATAGCCCAAAACACATTTCTGGATCTACACGGTTCACGGGGCGAACAAATATTGAGGCGCGAGGCCTAATAAACAACAAAATTGGAAATAAAACATAAAATAAAACTTATAGATAATTCTCTTAGCTTTCTAACTCATCAAATATCACCTCAATCGGACATATAGAACTCAAGATATGGCCAAAACAGTAAAATATATTACTAGGACTCTAAAAGGATTGAACATTTCTAAGACTAAAGTTCCCAAAACATGAACTTAGACATCCAGAACAAGCATATATAAACATATATAAGCTAAGTATAACACATTAATGTAAGACTCAATGACTTAGAGATTTTGATATATGACAAATACAATTTAATGTGTGTGCAAGTGTTTTAGTGTCAAATTGCAAAGACGGGTATCAAGCAGTGATTAACAAGTTCATTAAGCAAATTCAAGGAAAATATTCAAGGAAGAACTTGAAGGAATCATGGAACTACATGTAGAAATCAAAAGAGCAAAGTCAAAGATCAAAGGATCATCAAGACCAAGCTTAAATGAGAATTTTAGATTTAAGTCTTAGATGATTTGTAAGAGAAAGAAATCTCTTAGTCACAAAATAGCTCAACTAAAAAGATGCATGAAGAAAATCAATTTTCATAACCTGCATTAAAAGGAATAAGTTTTTTTTAATGAAAATGATTTTTGGAAATAAGAAAATTATTTGTCAGGTACAGCCATGTAATCAATGGATGTATGTCTGCTACTGTAACTGACAAATGAATTTAAGGTTCTTGATTCAATACATAGATGTATCGAATGGGTGTACTAATGGATTAACCAAGTTCTAGTTTTTGAAAAACACGTACAACCATGTATTACACAGGTGTACAAAAACTATCAGAACTATCAGTATGAAATTGGTTAATACAGCCATGTACTCAATCCCTATTCAAGAATCAGAATCAAGAAAACAGATTCTGTTATCAGACCCAAATCTGTTTTAATTGATCCCAACGACTATAACTTGTTTCCTATATATAGAGGGATCAAAAGAATACTTTTAACATATCAGAAGTTTACAAAATCAATTAGAGAGATCAATTGTGAAAATCATTCATCTTCTTGCTTGAGCTTCTTTGTGAAAAAGAGTGTTTCAATTCTCATAAGAACTTCAACTGGTATATATGAATTCTGAGAGTTAGGAATCAATCTTTCTGTACTTTTCTATTGTAAAGAGAAAGGGAGTCTCTCTGTGTGATTAGGGTGAGGAATCCTAAGGAAGAACATTGATTGAGGCTCTTCACAAGAGTGTGGTATCTCGAGGTGAAGGAGTGCTCTGTGGTGTAAAGGTTTTTCAAGCTACCTGGCTAAAGCTTGTTGTGTTAGTGTGTGAATACCCACAGGTGGAGTGAGGACTGGATGTAAGTCACAGTGGTGGTGGTTGAACCAGTATAAAACTGATTGTGTGGTATCTCTAACCTCAAACTCTTTAATTTCTGTCTTGCGCGTATAACTGTGATCTTGATGTTCTAAGTTCTCAATTGATATCAGTTCTTGATCTGTTTAATATGAATTAAAACCAGAGTATTACTGCAATCAATCTTGAGTTATTAGTTGTTCAAAACTGAGTTGATTAAGACTGTTCTTGATCACTGAAACTGATATATTGTAACTTCAGTTCTTGACTGATTAAGGCCTGTATCTTATACCTGTATGACCCTGAACTGAACTTCTTTCTGTTTGATTCAATCATTGTTTAATTGATAGCTATGAGCTGTGAACTTGAATCTTATTACTGATTTATCTTTCTGAATTAATCTTTCTTTCCTCGCCACCTTCTATTCAAGATTTCATAAAAAATCCCTTCACTGTTTTTGTAAAAGATCCTGAGGCAACTCTGATTTGAAAAGTAAAGTTTTTGAAAAGCTTTTTGAAAGCTAAATTCACCCCCCCCCCCCCCCCCCCCTCTTGAGTCTTTGAAGCCAAAACAACAATTAACATTTATTAACATAAGGTGAAATTCAGGGTGTTACACCTCACCCACAAGAACCACACTATCAAGAGATACCACACTCTTGAAACTTGTTGAATACCTCACCAACAACTCACAAAGGGATGCCTCACCCTTAAAACTTCTTCACGGAAGCACACTTGAGACTCGATCTCATCATCATCTACAATCTCCCCCTTTTTGATGATAACAACTCTTTTGATCTTTTGATGAAACTTGAATCTTGCTTTGCTTTTGTATCATAAGGTTTTAATTGAATTTGAACTTGTGAATAAAGTGTATCATGATTTTTGCCGAACTCCCCCTGAATATGACACTCCTTCTGAGTAAAGTAGCGAGTCCTGAAAAATAAACACAAAAGCACACCTTTCTCCTCCTTTGGCGTTATCAAAAAGCATATAATATTTGGAGAGAAAAGTCACAATATTCACAAATAAAGATAATAGGGATGCCATACATGCTTGATCAAAATATCAGATAAGTCCAAGGAATGCATATAAACATCCATCACACATAAGTCTATCAAAGTCAATTTGTATACCAACAAAGGTATACTAATACAGTCATCCAGGAAATAGAATTAGGGGTCATAAAGTATCATCACACAAATCCAGAATAAAATTAGAGAAATATACCAATTGCATTTCATGTAAATTGGACCAATGACCTTTTAATCTAGAAACTCATTTCTCATCATCATCTTTAATTTTGATACCAACGTTTCATGCATATATAAAGTACATGATATACTGTTTGGATTACGGTATTCATATATAATACTCATAGGTCCAGGATAAATCAGAGAAATATTAAATCATTTCTCATCACCATCATCAAATTACCCTCTATATTTCTCTGCATATATAAAGGACATGATGTTTTAAAGCATGAAAAACTTTGAGATCTGCAGGGTATTCGAATACTAGGGGGGTGGGTATTCGAATACACCCAAAAAATTGTACCCGATTTTTTATGGTATTCAAATACAGCAAGTGGTATTCGAATACTTCACAGAAAACAAAGAATTTTTGCAGTGTATTCGAATACACTGTAGTGGTATTCAAATACAGCCTAGACAGAGAGCAAAAAACACATAGATTTCACATATATTCATACATATTGCTCATCCACAGAACAAACCACATAATTATAAGATCAAAGATCAATATATACATGATATAAACCAAACAAACATGTATCCAAACAATCATAGCATATAAGATCAATCAATACATGTTTCATCTATGATCCCTAGTTTTCTTCTTATATAAAAGAAGTTTTCTCTAGACAATGGTTTGGTAAAGATATCGGCTAATTGTTTATTTGATTCAACAAAGTCTAGAACAATATCTCCTTTTTGAACATGATCTCTTAAGAAATTGTGCCTGATTTCAATATGTTTAATTCTAGAGTGTTGGATAGGATTCTTGGATAAATTGATGGCTGGTCGCGCTGTCGCGCACGCGCCAAAAAGAACGAGCAGTTTTTAGAACTGTAGTTTAGGGCGACAACTCGGATGTCGTCTCACAAGGACTCTTAAAGTGTTATTTGTCACAAAAATCAGTTTTTGGGGGGGGGGGGGGGGGGGGGGTTGGATTGGAATGCAAATAAGAAACAAAGTAAAATAAAGCAATGAAAACATAGCAGTTGAAAAGGTTATCAAGTAGCTAAAGACGATTAATCCACGGTTCTTGATTTCACAACTATCATCGGTTCATGTAATCCCAAGCCCTAAGCAGATTCTAATCCCCTCCCGGTTGTAGTAACAATTAACAACGAAATCGCCACTACGGATATATGTTCCTATTCCCGAATTAATAACCGGGGTTAAGCCCTCATGAACTAACGAACATGAACGAACACACGCGAAATAACAAACGTGATTAAGTATAAGAACATAACATCACCGAAATGAATCAACACAACACTATACACTCCTGAAGTAACAAACAGAAATGTATAACATGGCATTGAAAAGGGAAAAGCATACAAAACAGGGATTACAAAACCTCAAGTATGGTGGAAATCAATTACAGTAGATTAATCTAGAAAATTAGTTCTCCATAAAGAAAACGAAACACACAAAAAAAATGTAAAAACTATGGAGAAGCCAAAGTCCTTTCCTAATCTGCCCAGACAGCTATTTATAACATTCAAGAACTGTGCCAATTCGCGAGGCGAACCTTCTCTCGCTAGGCGAAAGTTATGAAGAGTCAGCAACCTTTGGCATTCTCGCGAGGCGAAGAACGGCTCGCGGGGCGAAGAATTGAAGAGTCTTCTTATTACGCCCGTTATGAACATCAGGGGCCAACCGTGATGCTTTCTGACTTCCATGATCGCGAGGCGAAGAAGTTATTCGCGAGGCGACCCCGAGAGCTTGCATATTTTTGGAAAAGTCATCCTTCAGGGTCGCGAGGCGAGGTGTTGTTCGCGGGGCGAGCCAGAGAAGATGATAATTCTGCACAGGCTGGACTTCAGGTTCGCGGGGCGAAGAAAACTCTCGCCAGGCGAATCCCCTGTTTCTTTATTCCCTCAACTTCTACTTAACCTGAAAACAACAAAATAGCCATAAGTGCTTTATTTGACTCAAAACTGGCTAAATTAACCTAAAACTACTTTAGAGACTCAAAACCTTGCTTGAGGACAATCTAATCTAATTTGGATGAAAATAGGACATAATTTGCACAAAACCCTGGTCATACTAGCCATAAAACTAGATGAGCCAGAGGCTTATCAATGGCACTTGTGTTATCACATCTAATTGGAACTTGGTCCAATTGTATTCCATATATAGTCAATTAATTGTTGTTTTATCCAAAGAATTTGGGCACAACAACTACCGGCCGCAACGTATTCCACTTCGGCTGTTGATAAAGCAACACTTACTTTTTACTAAACCATGATATTAAACAATTACAAAAAATATGACATTTTTCACTTGTACTTTTTCTATCAAGTTTGCATCCGACAAAGTCCGAATCCGAATATCCAACTAAACTACAACTAGATCCTTTAGGATACCAAAGTCCTACATTAGTTGTGCCTAACAAATATTTCATTATTCTTTTTACGGCGGTTAGGTGAGATTCTTTAGGACTTGATTGATATTGAGCACACATGCATACACTACACATTATATCTGGTCTAGTACTAGTAAGATAAAGTAGAGAGCCAATTATACCTCTATACTTAGTTACATCTATCGGATTACCATGTTCATCTTTATCAAGATAGGAGGATGTGCCCATTGGCGTGGAAGCTTCTTTTGCCTTGTCCATGCCAAATATTTTGAGTAGTTCTTTGCAAAACTTGGCTTGGTTGATTAAAGTTCCACTAGGCTTGGTTCATTAGTAGCTCCAAATATAATGTCATCAACATGTAAGACTAAGCCCTTTTTGAGGTTTTGATGTATGACAAACAATGTGGATTATTGCATGAGTTTTTCAACTTGATTATACACTAATAGTATGTTCAAGTATTTGCAAGTTCACTCATGATAAGGAAAGTCAAAGAATCAAAGAGAGCAATGTTAAAGATCAAAAAAGTTTATGAGATTCAAAGACTCAAAGGAGATGGCATGGAACAAGGCATCAAGACCAAGATTGAAGAAGTTCATTAAATTCTTAGATGCTATTTGTAAGGATAGCACACCAATCTCTTAAGATTGGAAAATTAAGGAAAAATTAAGCTGTCTAAAGTTTAATTAAATAAGATTTTCAAAGAAAAGGTTTTTCAAAATAGGTTAATTGAAATAAGAAGTTAAGTGAAATTATACACATGTGTTGTACACATGTGCATGTTCAACTAATTTCAATTTATAAGTAAAAACCTTTCAGTACACATGTATTGTACACATGTGTATAGTTAGTCACATTTCAAATTACAAAGGAAAACCTTTCTATACACATGTGGTGTACACATGTGTATGATCAGTTGATTTCTTAGAAGTACAAGTGAAAACTAAGTACACACGTGTTTTACACATGTGTATCGAAGCTATTTCCTGAAAATCCTGAAGAATACACATATGTACAAAATCATACACATGTGTATAGAACAACTCACAAACTTCAGAACTTGTTCTTTCAAGTAAAATCGATGTACACAATCTGTCTATAGAGTTCGTGAAAAATTTGGGTTGCTGTTCTAATATACACCGATGTACGCAAGGTAATAATCTGTGCATTCAAGAGCAAGGCAAAGAGATACATAGGTGTACAAGAATGGTAATCGATATACGGGTGTTCTGGTGTTCAAAAACCCACTTTAATACACAGATGTACAAAGATATTAATCTGTGTACACATTTTCAAAAGTTCAAAAACTTATCGTATACACAGATGTACAAAGATAGTAATCCGTGTACGCGTTTACAAAAGTTCAAAATTATGTTTAATGAAAAGAGTAGTGTCAACCTTACCTCTTTGAAAATCTGTTTGCAAAAGAAATTTGCTAAGTCCACCACCACCAGCTAAACCAGGAGAGCCGCTAGCTGAGCCATCAGTATTGCACTTTATCCATCCACATCTAGGCGGCAGCCACTTAACTTCAACAATTTTTGGGGCTTTTAGAGGATGACCTGACATATTCAGGTGCTTGAAAACAGCAAACTCATCAATATCATTAGACATTGATCCTTTTGATAAATTTCCAGTAGCAATGAATTTGAAACATGTAAAAACTAACTCATTCTCATTTAGCAATTACGATTCTGATCAAATGTGAATAAAACATGGATAGTAAGCATGAGTCAAAATTGTAACCACAACATTAATACAATCTCATTAACAACAATTAAATCTTTTCATTTCAAAAAGAATTTGCTTTTCATTCAAATTTAAAAAAAAAATATTAGTAAGCATTCAAGGGATATTACTCTAGTAATTATTATATTGAATGTCAATTACTTTTCATAGTTTCATTCCAATATCATCCACCTTCAACATGGGTCAGTAAACACAATACACCATTTCAATATAGTTCCCTTTTGAATTACACAGTTGCTTGCACTTGAGAAAAAGAATACAAACTGCTAACGTTTTATGATAACATAGTAACATCAAATGAGATGAATCAAGGTTCTATTTTAGCAAATATAACAATAGTATTTCTTCTTTCTTTTTTTAATGATAGATCCATATGGCAGAAAAATAGACTAAATCTCAGAACTTAAACATATAGAATAGTAACACAAACAGAAACAGAGACAAAATAGAGTGGGTATATCAAACCAGAAAGGAAAATCCAAAATAAAGTCAATGTTACACCAAGGCTTAAAACAGAATGGTAAGATATAGAGATATCAAAATATAGAGCAATAAACAGTATAGAACTAAGTAAGTAACAGGCTCTTGTTATACAAACAAAACTTGAAAAAGTCTAAAACTGAAACAGAGATTAAATATAACAACATCAACATGAAATAAACATATATAAAACACGAGAAGGGGGGTTGAATTGTATTTTGGTTAACATTTTGAAAACACCGAAACTTCATATTTAAGATACAAAGATGCGTCTGATGTAATAGAAAACTTTTCACTTTTCAACCCATTTAGCACAGTTAATATAAAGCAAACTGAAAAGATTAAATTAGAGAAGGGAGACACGGAGATTTATACTGGTTCACCCCAAACCTTGGGCTACGTCCAGTCATTGGTTTCACCAAGTATTACACTACAATTGATGAGGTTACAGAATAGTATTGTTTGCACACCTAGCCTCCACAGACTCAAACAAGTATTGTTTGCACACCTAGCCTCTCCAGGCTCAAACAAGTATTCTTTCAAAGAAGCATCTTCAGTCTCTACAAGTGGTAAGAGATTAATGAAGCAAAGACTTCACAGATTACAACTTTACAGATCTACAAAACAACACTTTGGGAATGAATAAGTATTTAAGGTAGGTAATATCGCAATAAAGACTTCTCAGTAAATACAAATGATTTGAGCAGAGAAGTATTCTATGAAGAACTAAATAGAGCTTTGAGTGCTTTAAAGAGTAATGAATGCTTGAGTAATTGTATTCTGGTGTGTCTTCAATAGCCTTCAAAGTCTTCTATTTATACTCAAAAGAGATAAATCCATTGAGGGGAGTTCTTCAGCTGAGTATTCTTTTGTTCTTCATTCATAAATGCCAAAGCATCGTTCTGGTCTTGCATTTAATGTTTATGACCATTGGTGAGCTTCAAGACAAGTTGAACGTATAGGTTGGCATAGCTTTATCAGAGTGCAGTTTGATTCAGAGCAGTGTTTGTTGCTTTTCAGACTTGGGCAGTGCGACTTTCCTTATTCACTAGTGCAGAAAAGGGATTCTACATCGGAGTTTACACATCGGTTTATTAGAAACCGATGTGTAAAACGAGGCGGTGGCATTTTTGAAATTAAAACCAAAGTTTTACACATCGGTTTAGACTATAACCGATGTGTAAAACGTTTCCACATTGGTTATTTCTAACCGATGTTTAAAATTAAAATAAAAAAAAAAATTAAATTCAGAATTTTTAACATTCAACATCGGTTCTCAATGAACCGATGTGTAAAATTGTGATTAACAACATCAGTTTCTTGATAACCGATGTATAAAATTATAAATAAAAATAAATAGAAATTAAAATTTTACTTTTACACATCGGTTTTAAATAACCGATGTATAAAATTTAAAAAAAAAATTGGGAATTAAAAGTTTAAGGTTTACACATCGGTTTCAGGATAACCGATGTGTATAATATGGTTAACCACATCGGTTTATGGCATAACCGATGTGTAATATTGCCAATTTTTATTCTGTTCCGCGCGCTATCCCTCCGTTCTTCAGTTTCGAGTTTTGCTGAACCCTAAAACAGAAAACACCCTTTGCTCAGTTCATTCCTCACCCTGTGCTTTACCTTTGCGTTTGGATGCTCGCCCTCACCTCGCTCTGTCCGTTCTCTGGTGAGTGCTTCCTCCATTTTACTTTGCTTCACTTTCCCTTCACCTTGCTTCATTCTCCAGTATTCACTTTGTTCAGTTATGTTGTTTCTTTTTTTTTTTCTACCAGCATTGCACGGTACTCATCTCCTCTGCTAACGCGCGGCCTCTGCTTCTGCCTCCGCTTCTGCTTCTGCTTCTCCCTCCCATCTCTGTCTCTCAAGGTGTGAAAGGTATTTTTCTTTTACTTTTTTGTTTATAGTTCTATCTCTGTCTCCTAATGTATGATATGGTTGTGGTGATGTGGGGTTTCTGGAAGAAAGGGATAGAGCTTCTTTTGAAGATGCTGTGAAGGTTTTGCTGTTGGGTCTTGGGGAAGATATAGATAGGGAAGGTCTTAGAAAGACACCATTTGGAGTTCCCAGGTCCTTTTTCCCTTTACTGGTTGTTCTGTCATGGCCGTGACCACCATCACGGCTAGGTCGTGATCAGTTCTGCCTGTGAGGGTCTAGTTCATTTGGCATGTCACGGCCATGATGGCCATCACGGCCAGGCCGTGACAGGTTCTGCCTTGGAGGTTACATTATTGGTTGTCTGTCACGGCCGTGACCACCATCACAGCTAGGCCGTGATCAGTTCTGCCTGTGAGGGTCTGGTTCAGTTGGCATGTCACGGCCATGATGGCCATCACGGCCAAGCCATGACAGGTTCTGCCTTGGAGGTTGCTTTATCTTGGTTGGTCTGCATCACGGCAGGACCACCATCACGGCTGGGCCGTGATCGATTCTGCTGTGAGGGTCCGGTACAGTGACATGTCACGGTCGTGATGGGCATCACGGGATGGCCGTGACCAGTTTCGACTTTTCCATTATTTCTTTTAAGCTATACTCGATCACGGTAGTGATGGCTTTCAAGGCTAGGCCGTGATGGGCTCTGTTTGGCTAATTTTCTTCACTTTTCAAGCCCCATCTTCATGCAAGCTACATAAATAGTAAAGCCTTAGTTTCCAGTTTGAGATGCAATACTAATGAGCATACGTGTACGTGCTTAATGTACCGCTCATTGTGTTGGATCTTGAATTGTCCAAAGTTGGACAGTTTGGGAAAAAACTTTTTCTTAATTCAGTTAAAATAGTTATTCATTGGTTCTAATGTTATATACTTGATGAAAGTTCGGATTGATACATTTCCTTTCGTTCTCCGGGTGCATACTTTATCGTGGTGGATGACATCGCATTCAAGTAGTGTACGTCGGAGACCGCGGGGAAATGCTACCGAAATTTTGTCGAGTATGAGCATGAGAGTTAAGGACTAACTGTTAACCGAATGTTGAAAAAGTTTCTTCTCGAATGGGATAGGGCCATACACTGTCATAAGAAGTGGTTGATGAATATGTTGGACTAAGTACGAAGGTATTGGTTTAGTCATGGATCGCGGTTGGATGAATGCTAGACGGAATCTGTGACCAAGTAAAGTTCACTTTGCCTTTTGCAACAAAAAGAATCTTCAAGCGTGGAATGGTGCTTTGAGCTTTCTGATATCGAATTTATTTATTCGAAATTATCAGAGAATATTCTTCGTATTTGAATATAGTTGAAGAAAGGGACATTTAGTTGATTTGCATTCTTGGACGCATTATCGGTATTAATAGAGACCGAGTCTTTGTTTAGACACATCATTAAGACTTTGTTTCTTTGTCATAAGACTTTTGCTTCATGATCTGCACACTTAATACACACATTAGTAGATTTCACAAGGTTCACATAAAATCATTCTTTGTTTGGATTCATCAAAATCAGAGATGTCAAAAGATGTAGTCTTAACACAACAAATAGTAACTTGTAATTATCTATAAAGAGTTCTAAAACAAACAGTAATCCATCTAGCAAGAACCAGAAATAGAAAAACCAAAACTTATAAAAGTAAGAGAAGGTTAGGGGTAAAGGAAACCCTAAAAAAAGAATGGATTATATCTACCATTTCCCATTCATGATAAAATGCTCTCCTCCCCCTTACCTTGCTTTGAAAAAAAAATTCTTTCTAAAAGGAGTGACAGTTGCTCTTCCTTTGGGTAACTATCAGTCATATTCGAAACAAAAATGAAGGAAGAAAATAGTTGGTTGTGAGTACAAGCGAAAAAAGAAGAGAATTGAAAGTGAAGAATAAAACAAAGAAAGGAGCCTACCGTGATATCTTGAGGGAAAAGAACAAGTGATGTGCAGGAGAAGAGGTATTAAAAATGAAACATCACTATGTTAAATTTTTATATACAAATAAGTGTAACTAAAGGCATTGTCTTCAATGCTCCATTGCTAATTTTGAGTTTGTATCCTCCATCATTTTCTACCCTAGATTTAATATTATAATATTTCAATGCTCAGGATTAAAAAGGGTAAAATGGGTATCAAGTGAGAAGGCACTCAAGAACATCATCTTCCCTGGATGTACACTCGCCGTCGGGATTGGCGAAGCCGGTGGAAACCCGACTGACTTGCCATGGTTCGCATGCAAACCGAAAAGTGGCTCCCGACGGCGCGGTGACGAAACTACATGGAGACGGAACTCAGTTCGCCAGAGAGTCGGCTTAGCTAGTCGAACCGTTATACATCCATGGAGATACCAGAGGCGTTTTGGACTCACTGGAACAGAGAGCTCCAACGAGTGGTCGGAAGCGTTGATTCTTGAAAACACAGAGTAAGATCCAGGGAACGACTCGGGTTTGTGAGGCCAGATGCTCGCCGACGAGATGCAGTTCCTGAAGTTAGCAGTGGCAAACACAAAAAGGGGGTTGAATTGTGTTTGTTAATTATTTTCGCAAAAACACTTTTAACAAGCAGAAGATAAAAAGATTAAGCACACAAGAAATCATTTTTAAAAGATTAACAAAACCAAGATCAAATCCCACATTTAGTATAAAGAAATAAAACTGAATAAGATAAAGGATAGAAAATTCACTCAGGTATTTTATCCTGGTTCACTCTCTTCCAACCAAGAGCTACATCCAGTCCCTTTTACTTGAAGGATTTTCTCCACTATTTCCAAATAATTTTTACAACAAGTATTCTTCACCTCTCTAGGCTACAAGTATTGCTTTCTTGTCAAGCCTCTTCGGGCTCTAACTCTATTACAGAGATTTTTTTAAGATCTTTCTAACTCACTATATGTAAGGGTATGAAGGTTTAAGATCTACTGAATATTTGTCAAATATTCAATCCTTAAGAATTATAGACTTTGCTTTACAAAGGGAATATGAGCAGTGTTCACAGCTTCAGCCCAGAAGTGTTTAGGGACAGAATTGTCATTGAGCATAGTCCTAGCCATCTCTTGAAGAGATATGTTCTTTCTCTCTACCACACCATTTTGCTGTGGTGTTCTTGGTATTGAGAAGTTGTGTTGAATACCACTTTCTTCACAAAACTCATGGAATAGCTCATTGACAAATTCTCCCCCATGATCACTTCTAATTAAAGCTATACACATGCATTTTTCATTATGTACACATTTTCATAATACAAAAAAGACCTTGAATGACTCATCCTTATAAGCAAGGAACAAAACCCATGTCCATCTAGTGTAATCGTCTACTATGACAAGACCATATTTCTTACCACTGACATAGGTAGTCCTTGTTGGACCAAAGAGATCAAGGTGTAGCAATTCTAGTGGTCTGTTAGATTCAAAAGAACCTTTGACTTGTTTTCCCTTCTGACATGCATCACAGAGAGCATCAGATTTGAAACTAAGGTTTGGTAGACTTCTTACAAGGTTATGCTTTTTCAGTTTTGAGATTAATCTCAAACTTGGATGACCCAATATTTTGTACCAAATCCATCGTTCATCCTCAATGAACACCAGACATGAGACACTTTGATTTGAGAGGTCCTCTAAGTCAATCTTATACAGATTTTTTTGCCTCTGGGCAATGAATAAGAGTGATCCATCAGCTTTCTTGACAGTACACATATTCTTATTAAATGAAACAGCAAACCCACTATCACATAATTGACTAATGCTAAGCAGATTGTGTTTAAGACCATTTACTAACAGAACATTATCAATTAAGGGAAAAGGATGTTTACCGATTTTACCTATACCAATGATCTTTCCTTTTTGGTTTCCTCAAAAAGTGACCCAGCCACCATCTTTGGGTCTAAGGTCTTGGAACATATACCTTTCCCCTCTCATGTGTCGTGAGCACCCACTGTCCAAGTACCAGGACTTCTGTTTCTTTCCTGTTGTTAAGCAAATCTGCGACAGGGATTATCTTAACTTTAGGTACCCAAATTGACTTGGGTCCTTTCTTGTTAGTGATCATAGGTCGTGAATTCTTTGTATACTTGTTATGTATGCATTTAGATGACGCATGCCCACTTTTTCCACATACTTTGCAATAAGTATTGGAAGGGCTTGGTTTTGACTTAGTGTACTGTGGAAGGACTTTAGAAGCCTTATATTGTGTATGAACTCTTGGTTTATTTAGATATGCATCTTGCTTCTCTTTATCATAACCAATTCCAGATTTGTCATGTGGTGATCTAGAATATCTTAATATAAGGTTTAATTTATGTGAGCTACCAACCAGTTTTGACAGAGAGTCTGTCAAGTATGTCACATCTTGTTTTAGTTGTTCAACTTCACAAGAGCTATTAGATTTACACTTCGTCTTGTCCGCCAGACTAACATTGTTTGATTTTAATGCTTCATTCTCATCTTTAAGGTTTTGATTTTCTGTGCATACCTTATCATAATCTCTAGAGAGTTTAATAAACTTCTTTTTGAGACTCTTATACTATTTAGACAATATGCGTGATTCATGAAGCAATTCATCAAAAATAGTTTGAAGAGTAGATGGATCAAAGTCCATTACCTCAGCATCAGTGAATTCACTTTCTGATGCAGTGTCAGCCATGAAGCAAATGTTTGCTTCTTCTCCTGCTTCATCTTCTTCATCTGAAGAAGACAGGTCAAGATCCTCCCATGTAGCCATCAAGCATTTCTTCTTTTTGAAGAATTTATTTTTCTCCTTCAGCTCTGGGTAGTCGGCTTTGAAGTGTCCTTGTTTCTTACATTCAAAGCACAGGGGTGGGCCTTTCTCCTTGGAATCTGACTTCTCCTTGGAGAATTTTTTATTGAACTGCTTCCTTCTGAATCCACCTTTCTTTTTCCACATGTGTTGGATTTTTCTGGAGATGAAAGATAGTTCATCCTCATATGAGTCATCTTCATTATTTGATGAATCAGCTTCATCTGAGGACTCAGCAGCTTTTAGCACCTTTGAGAAACTAGCTTTCTTGGCCTTTAAGGCAATGGATTTTTTTTTTCTAGAGTTTTCCTCTTCATTAAGTTCAAGTTCATGAACTTTTAATGACCCCAGAAGCTCTTCCAGAGAAAGAGTATTCGGATTCTTTGCTTCCTGGATAGCAGTTACCTTAGGTCTCTACTGCTTTAAGAGACTTCTCAAAAAATTTCTCACATGATCTCTATTCTCATAGACCTTTCCAAGAGACTTGAGACTGTTGGTGATTGTTTGAAGTCTTCCAAACATCTGGTTGATAGTTTCATGATCAGCCATCTTGAATAGCTCATACTGCTGAACCAGCATGCTTATCTTTGATTCCTTCACTTGTGAAGAATCTTCATAGCTAGTGCAAGAGTATCCCAGATTTCTTTAGCTGTGTTGCAACTATGAACCTTGTTATGCTCAAATCTGGTGATACCACACATGATATAGTGCTTAGCTTTCAAGTTTAGTTGATGCCGGCTTTTCTACTCTTGAGTCCATTCAGCTCTAGGCACTGCAGCTCCGGCTTCACTCCTTGACTCAGTGTAGCCATTTTCTATCAGTTCCCAGATGTCGGCATTCTGTGCATCCAAGAATGCCATCATCCTCTTTTTCCAATAATCATAATCAGTTCCATCCCTGTCTGTTGATAGCTTGTCCTTCTGCATCCATGATTGTAGGATCGTATTGCCTTAGCACTTGTTAGATGCCCAACCCTGTCAAGGATGAGCTCTGATACCAACTGAAGTTGGCACAGGCAAACACAAGAAGGGGGTTGAATTGTGTTTGTTAACTATTTTCGCAAAAACCCTTTTCACAAGCAGAAGATAAAAAGATTAAGCACACAAGAAATCCTTTTTAAAATATTAACAAAACCAAGATCAAATCCCACAATTAGTATAAAGAAATAAAACTGAATAAGATAAGGGATAGAAAATTCACTCAGGTATTTTATCCTGGTTCACTCTCTTCCAACCAAGAGCTACGTCTAGTCCCTTCTACTTGAAGGATTTTCTCCACTATTTCCAAATAGTTTTTACAACAAGTATTCTTCACCTCTCCAGGCTACAAGTATTACTTTCTTGCCAAGCCTCTTCAGGCTCTAACTCTATTATAGAGATTTTTCTAAGATCTTTCTAACTGACTATATGTGAGGGTATGAAGGTTTAATATCTACTGAATATTTTTCAAATATTCAATCCCTAAGAATTATAGACTTTTGCTTTACAAAGGGAATATGAGCTTTGAATATCTTGCAAATGTTCAAATGGCAAAAATTGTTCTTCAGTGCTTGAGACCCACTATATATAGTGGTCTTCAACTTCTCTTGTAAATCTTCAACGATTAGTCGAATAGTCCCGTTTTAGAGATATCATTAAATGCATGATATCCGTTGAGACTGATAGCTTGATTTTGGCCGTGTTGAAAAGCATCCTTAGTTATCAGAAAATCACAAAACAGAGGCTCATTGTTCTGAGCAATTGTACCTTAAAAACTTTCTTTCCTCCTTTGTGTATAACCTAGCTTTTGTCCAGCAATAAAGATGTCATCGTACTGATTGTTTTGCAATTCCAATTGTACTGTTTGATTTTTGTATTTCTTTGATAGTACTATGAATTTTCTTACAAAGAGACAAGGCATTAATCAGATAAAACAATTATAAAGAACATATATTCCTTTGAAATAAATATCAATCATTTGAAATAAATTCAATGTGGTCCAGATTGCATTAAATCATATTCAAGGTAGTAAAGATATAAAAGATGTAGAACCGTCTACTGGCACTTAGTTTTAGAATGTGTCTACACAAGATTTTATTATGCTCGTCCATTGATGTGGTAGAAGAGCTCATCCACACAAGTCTTTGTACTTGCTAAGTCATTAGAGAAACACCGTCCAATGACGTGGCACTATGGACGTCTACTGAATTTTAGTTAGGCACTATGGATATATACTTGAGTTTTGAGGAGAGCACTCGTCTGCTGACGTGGCTACTATGGACGTCTACTGATTTTTAGTTAGCCGTCTACTTAACGATTGAAATATAAACAGTTTAAATAACCTTTGGACGGGTAACTCTTTGCAAGAGTCCAAGCATTGTATACCTTATATTATTTTGAATATTCCTGCATAAACTGAACTCACTTGTTAGATCTCAACTAACTCTTTGCCAAGCAAATTTAATCATTTTGTTAACGTCAAAACCTAGAAATTAAATAAATCAGAACCACTTTGGTTCCAACAGTTCGGGCAACTGAGACAGCTGGTAAGGCGATGCTTGACAGATTATTTCATTATTTTAGTCTCTTTTTTTCAGTTTTCTTCGATTGGGTTTGTTAAATAAAAGTCCCTCTTAGGGATATGCAGAGAGTTTAGACTTTTTCCTTTAATATATGGATTATTACTACTTTGATCTCTGTTATTTGTAAGGTTATAAAGCCAACATGTTGCTTTGAATTCAATAAAACATTCCTTCAGTAAATCAGTTTTAGTGGGTTGTTACATGTGTTCAATAATTTAGTCCCACCATCTTTTCTTCAAATGTTAAGGTATATGCAAAAGAGAAAGGGGAGGGTGAGGTTCATCACGGTATGGAAGAGAGATGGGGATTGAGTGGTTTGGAAAAAAATTTGCAGATGAAGTGTTGCATTTAAGTCTTTTTTATATATATTTTTTTTATTTTACGAATAAAATACCTAAAATGATCTTGGAGCATTGAAACTCAACTGTAAGGATAGAGTATTATAGAATCTTCCGTAACTAGACAACAACACTTGATTGCCCGTCTTAGTGGCTCATGACCTGGACATTTGGAATCCATGTTCAAAGCGCATGAGTTCGATCCTCATTATGATTTCTATTAACTTTTTGTTTCCTTTTTTAAAAGGTTACAAAAGTTTTTTCCAGGATTAAACGGGACAAAGATGGGAATCGAACCGTGTTACAAGAATGTAGAGATAGTACGACAAACCACCAAGCTAACACAAGAATAAATTTTGTATTGTGTTTTAAAGTTAATTAACTTATGTTATAATGTTATACATTCATGATTTAAACTTTATATTTCAATAAATCATTTTTTTGTCAAAAAAAAAAACTCATTAATTTTAAATTATATCGTATGGGTAAATTGAAATTATCTATTGTGAAAAATTCATTAAATAATTAATGAATTAAGTTATGAGAGATTACTCTCTATATGTCTCAATCTAATTAAAATAATTAATATTAAATTAATTTCTGTCATGTTATACTTCACTCCCTTAAAGTGGATCACCTCAATGCCTATTTCGTGATATAATCATATTGTCTTCTAAAAAATTTATTTAAAAAAAAAAAAGAATGAGCTTCCAAATATCCTAACTTAACCATAATAACATTTAACCCTAGCTTTGGAGTGAAAAAAAACACCATCTTGGCCTACGGAGGACTTAATCGGATCATCCACTATACTACTATTTTCGTAACCTGATCATATTGTCTTATAAAATAATTTATTTAAAAAAAAAATAGAATGAGCTTCGAAATATCCTAACTCAACCCTAATAACCTTTAACCCTATCTTTGGAGTAAAATATAAAAATTAAAAAATAATCTTGGCTTATGAAGGATTTAGTTTGGTCATTCACTATACTACTGCTTTCGTGACATGATTACATCGTCTTCTAATTTATTTATTTTTTAAAAAGGATGAGCACATCATCCATTATACTGCTGTTTTCGTGACATAACCATATTGTGTTTTAAAAAAATTATTTTTTTGAAAAAATAGGATGAGCTTCCAAATACCCTAACTCAATCCTAATAACCTTTAACCATTGCTTTGGAATAAAATATAAAAATAAAAAATCATCTTAGCCTATGGAAGACTTAGTTTGGTCATTCACTATACTATTGATTTGGGGACATAACCATATTATCTTCTAAAAAAATTATTCTTTTCTTTAAAAAAATAGAATGACCTTCCAAATATCCTCATTCAACCCTAGTAACCTTTAACCCTACCTTTGGAGTGAAAAACAAAAACATCTTGGGACATCTTGTATGAATATGCTTAAATTTTAAACGGATGTCATCCACAGAATCTATGTTCTACCTTTTTTTTCAATTTCATATGTGGCTTAGGTGTTATATAGATTATCATATTATATGAAGGAAGATTATAATTAACTTAAATATATTTAAATTTCATTTTTATATGAATTTTATAGAAATGATATTTATATTTAGACTATTGAGCCTTTCCAAGCACCCTAAATAAACCATAATAACCTTTAGTCCTACATTTGAAGTGAAAGATAAAAAAATAAAAAATCATCTTGGGACATCTTGGCCTGTGGAGGACTCAGATCATCCACTATACTACCGCTTTCAATAAATAATCATATTATCTTCTAATTTAAAATAAAATATATTATAATGAGCTTCCAAGTACCCAACTCAACCCTAATAACATTTAGCCCAACCTTTGGAGTGAAAAATAAAAAAACAAAAAAAATGATCTGGGGCATCTTGACCTACAGAGGACTTAGTTGAGTCATCCACTATAATACTTCTTTCGTGACATAACCATATTATCTTCTAATTTTATTTAAAAAAATAGATTGAGTTTCCAAGAATTTCAAGTTAACCCTAATAACATTTAACCCATCCTTTGGAGTGAAAAAAAAAAGACAAAAAACGAAAAATCATTTTGGGACATCTTGGCCTACAGAGGACTTAATCGGGTCATCCCCTATACTACTGCAATCGTGGCATAACCATATTGTCTTATAAAATAATTTATTTTTTTTCAAAAAATAGAATGAGCTTCCAAATACCCTAAGTAAGCCCTAATAAGCTTTCACCCTAGCTTTGGAGCTAAAAAAATCAACTTGAGACATCTTAGCCCACAGAGGAGTGAGAGGACTTATGAGTTATCCACTATATTAGTGCTTTCATGACGTGACCACATTTAAAAAAGAAAATATTTTCAAATAAAATAACAATGTTTTTTTAATCAAAATAAGTATTATCCAATATTTTAAATAATAACCAATTTTTTTAAATGCAATTAAAGAAAAAAATAATAAAATCTCAATGCTAGATAATAGTATCCCAAAAATAATTTAATATTAAGTATTTTAATTTGATTGAGATATACAGAGAGTAATCTCTCCTAAAACATTTAATTAATTTCTTTCGTATAACAAATAATTTCAATTTATTGACATGATCTAATTTAAAATTATTCAGTGATTTATAATTTGCAATTTATTTTAATTGAATGTGAGTCACAAAGCATTTTAAATATAAATTTTAAATATGTAACATTGCAGTATAGGTTAAGTATCTTTAAAACATGGCTTAAAGCATAATGTGGAAGCTGGCATAGTGGTTGGTTGCTCTATCTCTGTGCCTGGACCCGAGTTCGAACGTTTCAACGAGATTTCAATGACGTGAACCACTAGGCCGTGAACTCAAGTAATGTTAGCTGTCGAAACTCATTTTACAGAAAATGGATATTAATGCCACCCACTTCGATTTGCAGTCTTTTTTTTTTTTTTTTTTGTCATTTCTACATATTTTCCACCTAAATTAGATGGAGAATTCATCATAATTGTGATTTAGGATGATTTTTGTACCAATCTCAATTTCTCACTAACAAACATTATATTTTTGAATAAATTTAGGTATAGACTATAAGACAAAAGGGCCATTCTAAAATAACATGGGTGTTCATATTTTCTAACAAAGCAAGCAAAACTAATTTTTTTTAGAGCAAAACACAAAGCAGGATGTCTTTGCTCTTGCCATGGACGGATGTGAAGTGGAGCTGCTTGAAGCATGTAGTTCTAATGGATTTTTTAATTTTTAAATAATGATTAAAAATAATTTAAAAGTTAAAAACGTAATACTTATCTACTGAGGGACAAGATAGTAAAAAGTAAATATTATTTTGATAAATGGTCGTCTGACCATGTTCATTTCAGTCGTCTGACTCCTTTGGCATGCTTTCTTATAGCATTGCTTTCTTCTTCTTTCTTGGATAGAACCATTGACATGGCTAAATTTAAGATGTCTACATACTTTATAAATTCTTCTAGGTATCTTTTTCCTGTTACTTGCATGCATCTTGAACTTGTACTTACCTGAGGGTTGGAGTTCTAGCAAAGAGACTGATAGGGTATGGATAGGGTTAGGGTTCCTTGTTATGGAGGATAAGGATAACCTCCTTAGAAATTAGAGAGAGATAGGAGAGTTTTTATTCAATTTCTGCTTGTTTCTTTTCTTAATCATTCAATTATATAAAGGCATCTTGTGACACCCTAACTTGGTCATCACATGGTTACCCTTTTTGCGGAAAAATGCTCGTTTAAATCTTTGGTCGCTTTAGGAGAAAAGATTATTCAACATACACAAGGTTACCAAAAAGATACTTAATTTTTTTTTCTTTTGAAAGAAAAGAAGTAAAAGGTAAAGAAACTCACAACTTGAAAACGACAACAGATACATACATATAATATTGCCTCGAAAGGTCTTAGGTTTTAACATTACACCACGGCCTTAATCAATATGGCCAATGAAAACGAAAACATAAGCGGAAACATAACTGAAAAGATAAGGTAAATAAAACACCAACCGGGAATGGGAATCGGGAATCTAAACTCAAAATAAAAGCTCAAAAGCCAAGACTAACGGACCACTCAAAACAAAGCCTCCAACCACTACCAATGCCTACGACACTCGGAGTGGCCACAAACGCTCCCACAAGAAGAAGTCTCCGACTCAGGGTCAATCACCTCTCCTCCGTCATCCAACGGGACATCCTCCTCCTCAATATCCAAAGGGTGATAACCCGCCTCGAGCTCCTCATCCCACCGTCGTCTACCGGCTCATGAGGCTCCTCCTCGGGATCCTCTTCGGGATCTTCTTCGGGATCTTCCTCCATCGGTTCCTCCTCTTCCGGCTCGCGGCAGCTCAACGTGAGGGTGAAGTAGACCGAGCTTCTGTAGCGTGTTCAGGTACAACCATGGCGATGGAAGAATCACGTTCTGGGTTCCACCAAGTGGATCCTCCTAACGAGCTCTCCATGTATATTAGCTTCGAGTATTAGTGATTGGCCCTCGATGCGTCGCCGTAGTCACATTCGCGACCATCCTCCAATTCCCAATCATGTCGGCCTCGTCAAAAGTCTCTCGTCCGTGTGACCTCGGTACAAGAGGGACAAGAGGGTCCATCTAAAGCATATGCATACCCGTGCGAGGAAAATAAAAGAACATACGAGACATGCAAGAGTGAGATACCGTCATAAGATATATCCCACAACAACCATATACATGATACATGCAACACGAAATCAGATCAACGATTAAAGCATGCATAATCATCATAATATAACAAGATGTTATATCAAGGGGTCCTCAAGCCCGTAAAATCGGTTTTCAAAATGTGCATGACACTTCAATATCAGGCTCTATCCTAATCTCATGAGATCACAACACCATGTTATCACTGGAGAAGATAGAGTTGGTCAAGCTCTGCCCACCGGGCTGTTGCCACCGCATCCTGATGCACCAGGCCTCTTGGTCAGACAACGCCACATGCCCTTAACGAAACAGCTAGGACACACAGTCCGAATGCTCAATCCCAACACCTAGACCGTGGCCGCAGTCAAGGTTTGTGGCAATGGAAATCAATATACTTTTAGTCATGTTTAAATTATCACGCTAAGGACAATAGCCCACAACAACGGAAATCAGAACGAACTGTCCTCGATTCCGCAAATTGGACTTGAAGTCCATAACATTACGAATAGGACTTTACGGTCCCGAATTAACACTGATCCAAGATCACGTGCTAAGCATGGAAAACTAGAGGCGACGTCTCACGTCTAGATTCCTATTCTTTTAGTACTTATCTTTCATTTGACGAAAACAATTTTCGAAATCGAAAGCCTCGATAACCTATGCTGGCTATCGGAAAGTTTCTAAATCATTTGGGAGAAAACCTTTTCTTTTGAAAATCCTTTATAAAACGTTTTTGAAACACTTTTAACTTTGAAAATCCCCAATAGGATATTGTAAAATATTTTCGAAAGTTTTCACTTAAAACACATAGTTCGAAAAGGGTTTTTCTCTTGCATTCTAGAAATCACTAAAACTATATTGTCACATAAAACAAGTACTTTTAAACATTCAAGCTTTTTGGAAAAGAACACCCATCCTTTCATCTTCAAAGCTTATTAAGGTTTTTAATCCTTATTAATGATTGAGCACAGACACACGTCCGGCTTAGTGATAGTGTGATTTTACATGATGTTTGCTGTACACTTTTGCATGCATATTTCATATAGACTAGGCGTTATTTAGTTTATTTTGTTAGATTTTCCCTTGGAACGGGTGAGGTTGGTTTTGTGTGTTGTTGTGCAGGAATTCAAAGAAAAATGCTCAGAATAGCCATGACAGAGCTTGGAGGAAAACAGAGTCTCAAAAGTGCAGAAAAGGACCCAGGCAGAGAGCATCACGGCCTGGCCGTGATGAGCATCACGGCCGTGATCAAGAAGAGCAGGAATGGGAGCAAAAGTCAGAAGCTATCACGGCCTGGCCGTGATGAATGTCACGGCCGTGACAGAGTAGAAGTTGAAGCGTATCCCTGGCAGAACCTATCACGGCCTGGCCGTGATGGCCATCACGGCCGTGACGGGCAAGTTCTTCTGACCTATAAAAGAGACCAAAGGCGAGAATAGAAAGGGACTTCTCGAGAATCAGAATTTTAACCTAATTTGGAACCAGAGAGGCGATCCGGAGGATTACTCCCATGGAATCCCTTCTTTCCTTCTTCTATGTTTCTTTGGTTGTGGATATTAGCATGAGTAGCTAAACCTCCATTGTTGGGGTTAGGGTAACTATGTCTGAATTCTCATTGTAATTGATTTAATCTTGCAATACAATTTCTACTTTGTTATTGAGTGATTGAATATCTGTGCTTAATGCTTGTTGTGGCTAGCACCCCCATAACTTGATTTGTGTTTTAATATGCAATTGGAAAATTCGTGTTAAAACCGGAATTGAATTCAATCACCTAGTAAGCCTTTTATCCAGGGAATGGAACTAGGTTTATTAGCAATTGTGTAATCCCTACGCTTAATGCAAATTCACTAATCTAGGCCTCCTAAGGAATTAGGGTCTATTAGGGGATTTAGGCTCTTGTCATCCGAGGAATCGGGGCTTGAGTAAAGTAGTGGATTGATTGTCATAACTGAAGTAGAAATTGTTTGTGAGTGTTTAATTGCATGAGAATGAAGTTTAGTGAACCTAACCCCAGCTACTTTTATCATATTTGAAAACCTTCTTTTATTGCCTTCCAAGTGTTTGAGAAAATTACAAAAAGAGTTTGTTTTTCTTATCTTTGTTAGTTCTAGCTTTTGTGAGTTTAGAACTCTCTTCAATCCAAGAATCGCTTAAATAGTAATTGAATAGGTACGTGCTAGTACTTGTTGCAATCCTCGTGGGAACGATAGAACGGTCTTACCACCGTATTACTTGCACGACTGGGTATACTTGCCCAGATTCATCAACAAGTTTTTGGCGCCGTTGCCGGGGATTGTATTTCAATATTAGCATATCCATTTTGGTTACTAATTTGAGCACAAAATTTTTCTGTTTTAAAATTTTTCTTTTCTGTTATAAACCGTGTGCTGCCATTTTTTTTTTAGTGTGTTTGCTGTTGTGTGCTAACCTTTACTACTAACAATCTTGTTTGCTAGACTGTTTGTGTATGCGAGGTACTATTCCAGCTGACCAACTCCTATACGATCCAGAAATTGAAAGAACAGCTAGGAAGAATAGGAAGCAAGCAAGACAGCATAACCTGTTAAGACAACAAGGAGAAGAACAAAAGACTTCCACCTCTCAGGTAACTCAAGAAGAACTCAAGATGGCAGGGAATGGTGAAGATACTCCACCACCACCACGGAGGACACTTGGTGACTATTCCAATACAAATTTCAACAGGCATGTCACTAGTATAGTGAGACCTCCGGTGAACTCCAACAATTTTGAACTCAAGCCAAATCTCATCAACATGGTTTCACAAAATCAGTTTGCTGGGTTGGAGAAAGAAGATCCTAACAGTCATATTTCCACTTTCCTGGAGTTGTGTGATACAGTGAAGATAAATGGTGCTTCTGATGATGCAATTCGACTGAGATTGTTCCCTTTTTCTTTAAGAGATAGAGCCAAGTCTTGGCTCCAGTCACAACCAAGGGGGAGTTTCACTACATGGGACAACTTAGAAGAAAAGTTTATGGCAAGGTTCTTCCCCACATCAAGATTTGTAAAGGCAAGGGTGACATCCTGAGTTTTTCTCAACAAGAAGGTGAGACATTGCATGACGCCTTGGGAAAGGTTCAAGGAATTGCTCGAGAAGATGCCCAAATCATGGTTTTGATGATCATACTCGAGATGCAAACATTCTGTAATGGATTGAGGCCATCAACCAGGTACATGTTGGATGCTTCAGTTGGAGGTTCAATGAATACAAAGACAGCAGAGGAAGCCACTGACTTTGATAGAAGCAATGGCCTCTAATGATTACTTGATGCATCATGATCGGGGTCCCACACAAAGAAGGGGAGTGTTGGAGCTAGATTCACAAACTGCATTGTTAGCTCGAGAACAAAATCATGACACAACAATTGGAGTCTCTTACTAAACAATTATCTCAACTCCCACAACAACTCCAAAATGTTCAAGGGACGACCATGCCACACCAGTGTCTATGAGATGTGATTTTTGTGGAGGTGATCATGAAAATGGAAGATGTGAGGCACCACCTAGTTCCCATGAAGAAGCAAATTATATGGGAACTATGGGCGACAAGGCAACAACCAAGGGTGGAGGAATCAACCAAATTTTGGTTGGAATCAAGATGTCGGGCAAACAAGCAAGCCTCCTCCTACACAATCGCTTCAAGATCGGGTTTCTAATTTGGAGAATACACTCAATCAGTTTATGCAGTTGTCCATGACGAACCAGGAAAAATACGATGCTTCGTTAAAGAGTTTGGAGGTTCAAATTGGCCAAATTGCAAAGCACACAGCGGAGCAAACTAGCAATGGTTTTTCTGGTAACACTCAAACTAATCCGAAGGAGCATTGCAATGCTATTGTTTTGAGGAGTGGAAAAAGTCTTGAGAGTGTGGGTGGTGAACCTTTGGTGAAGAATCAGAATGTTGATGGGAAAACAGAATTGAGTGCAGAGGAAAAAGAAGAAAAAGATGAAGATGTTATAGTTGAGGAAGAAGAAAAGAGGGCAGTGAACAAGACAAGAGGGAGAAGCTAGTAGATGAGAATTCAATTTTGAGGAAGACTAAAAGTCAGATCTTGAAAGATTGGGACAAGCCTCAAGTGATTCCCTCTTATGTGAAGTTGCCATACCCTCATTTGACCAAGAAAAAAGAGAAAGACGAACAATTTGCCAAGTTCCTTGATATTTTCAAGAGGTTGCAGATCAATATCCCTTTTGCTGAAGCACTTGAGCAGATGCCCAATTATGCAAAATTCATGAAGGAACTGCTCACGAAGAAAAGAAAGATTAAAGAAGGCGAAAGCTGTTGCCTTAATCGAGGAGTGCGGTGCGATCTTGCAAAGGAAGCTACCTCAAAAGCTGAAAGATCCTGGGAGTTTTACAATCCCTTGCACTATTGGGAATGTGTCTATCGAAAAAGCCTTATGTGACTTGGGAGCGAGTGTCAACTTGATGCCGCTTTCCATGTTGAAAAAGCTTGGAGGAGGAGAGGTGAAACCCACAAGGATGGCATTGCAGTTAGCTGACAGATCAATCAAGAATCCTTATGGTATTTTGGAAGATGTTCTTGTAAAGGTGGATAAGTTTATCTTTCCAGCGGACTTTGTGGTTTTAGACATGGTGGAGGATGCTGAAGTTCCGCTCATACTGGGGAGACCTTTTCTAGCCACGGGGCGAGCTTTGATAGATGTAGAAAAGGCCAATGAAATTCAGAGTGCAAGAAGAAGAAGTCAATTTCAAGGTATTGGAAGTTATGCATCGTCCGAGCACTGAAGAGGAGTGTTTCCGCATGGATATGGTGGATACAGTGGCTGGAGAAGTTGTTGCACATCAACACCACCCCTCTACTCTAGAGAAGAAGGAAAAGCCCAACATGAAAACAAATCTGAAGCTAAGCAAGACAAATGATGTATCAGTTGGTGATGAAATTGGATCTGCTCATCTTGTGAAAATAGAACCCCCACCGGGAAGGGGTAAGAAAAAGGGCAAGAGGCCCAGAGTGAAAAAGGCAAAGCAGAAGCACAATTGTTGGCCTTCAAAGCAAAATCAGCTCTTTACAGGAGTTTCATGGAAGAAAAGTGCTCTTGCACTTCTATGCACAGCAGACCCCGGTTAATTGAAAGAAACACGTCAAGCTAGTGACGTTAAAGAAGCGCTTATTGGGAGGCAACCCAACATTTCTCAACTCTTCTCTTTAGTTGTTTCATTTTCTTAATAGTTTGGTTTTTGCCTTTTCCTCTTGAATAATTTGAGAAGCTCAAGAGGAAAAATAATAAATTGAGAATTGTTAAGTGTTTGCAGGGTAATAAGGAAGGAAGGGAGAGCAAGAAGACAAGGAGAAGAGAAAAAGGGGCAAAGAAAAAGCAAAGTCAGCACCCGCTACCGCCTCGGTAAGCCGTTCCATTTTTATTTTAATTTAAATTTTCTCCTCTCTCCAACTTGATTGTTTACATTGGGGACAATGTAAATTTTTAAGCTTGGGGTAGGGGTATTTTGCATTTGCATTTTTCATGTTGCATTCATATAATTTTGCATGATAGCTTTGCATGATCACATTATTAGATTGCCCCTTGCCTGAATTTTGTATCCAATGGTGAGAACTAAGTGCCCAATAATTTGTGATAGTGAATTGTTGAACCCAATTTGTTATTCTTGTGATATGGCTGCAAATGAAAATGTTTGAGATAATCTTGGATAGTTGATAATTAGCATATGGTTCTGAGGATTTGTGTTTTTATTGATTCTGAACTGAAATGTGAGATTTTGAGCCAAAGGGGTACTCACAAAATTTTACCCCATTCTTTGTGTAGAGTGTTATTCCTCTTGGTTTGTTTTCTCTAGAACTTGACTTGAAACCATTGTGAAGCTTAAAATTTTTTTTGAAAACATTTTTGAAAATGATTGAGGCAATAGGTATTTTTCTGGCCTTCTGAGCTTGGAATGATGAAATGCTGCCCCTTAGTTGCCCAATTTTGAGCCTGAAAGAAAAAAAGAAAAAAAAAAAGAATAAAATGCTTTTCTTGGTACCCTGAAATGTTTTGATAAATAATGTTTGATGGGACCTTCTAAAGTATTATAAAAGGGTGAAAAAGGTAGTTGAAAGTTTGGGAAAAGAATCAGAAAAAAATAATTCTCTTGATTTGAAAATTCTTCCCTTCTCCAAATAAAAGTAAAAAGAAAAAAAAAATAAATAAATAGAGAAGGGGAAGACAAAAATAAAAAGAAAAAGAAAGAAAAGAAAGGTGGAAAATTGAATTGAAAACCCAAGAAGGTATTTTAGAAGGTCATGTGTTGAAATGTTTGATACGTGGTGTAGCCTTTTGAAATGTCCTTTTCTTGTTATCCCCACCTAACGATTAATCCCATGGCCATGTTACAACCAAATAAAAGACCTCTTGATTCTAAATTGTTTTCATTAATAAAGTAGAGATTTGGTTGATAGTCAAGCCTATGGTAGGATTCATCCCTTGAGGAAAATTGAGTGAAATGCCTTATTCTCCTAAACACTTGAGTGGTGAGAAAGAGAGCCAAGCAAATGAACAAGCTTGGGGTGAGCTTCGAGTGAGAAAGAGTGCCCAAATCAGTGAGAATATGAATCTAAGGAACCTAAGCCTCTAATTGGACTTGAATTGATTGTCTCTTGCTGAATTGTTTGAAATGCCTATTACTGGGATTAGTATTTTCTCGGGTTCTTAGTTCACTATCCATGTTCTGTTTTCTTCTTCTGGCCTTGGTGATTGCTTGAGGACAAGCAATTGAATAAGCTTGGGGTGATTTGATAGTGTGATTTTACATGATGTTTGCTGTACACTTTTGCATGCATATTTCATATAGACTAGGCGTTATTTAGTTTATTTTGTTAGATTTTCCCTTGGAACGGGTGAGGTTGGTTTTGTGTGTTGTTGTGCAGGAATTCAAAGAAAAATGCTCAGAATAGCCATGACAGAGCTTGGAGGAAAACAGAGTCTCAAAAGTGCAGAAAAGGACCCAGGCAGAGAGCATCACGGCCTGGCCGTGATGAGCATCACACGTAGTGATCAAGAAGAGCAGGAATGGGAGCAAAAGTCAGAAGCTATCACGGCCTGGCCGTGATGAATGTCACGGCCGTGACAGAGTAGAAGTTGAAGCGTATCCCTGGCAGAACCTATCACGGCCTGGCCGTGATGGCCATCACGGCCGTGACGGGCAAGTTCTTCTGACCTATAAAAGAGACCAAAGGGCAGAATAGAAAGGGACTTCTCAGAATCAGAATTTTAACCTAATTTGGAACCAGAGGCAGTCTGGAGGATTACTCCCATGGAATCCCTTCTTTCCTTCTTCTATGTTTCTTTGGTTGTGGATATTAGCATGAGTAGCTAAACCTCCATTGTTGGGGTTAGGGTAACTATGTCTGAATTCTCATTGTAATTGATTTAATCTTGCAATACAATTTCTACTTTGTTATTGAGTGATTGAATATCTGTGCTTAATGCTTGTTGTGGCTAGCACCCCCATAACTTGATTTGTGTTTTAATATGCAATTGGAAAATTCGTGTTAAAACCGGAATTGAATTCAATCACCTAGTAAGCCTTTTATCCAGGAATGGAACTAGGTTTATTAGCAATTGTGTAATCCCTACGCTTAATGCAAATTCACTAATCTAGGCCTCCTAAGGAATTAGGGTCTATTAGGGGATTTAGGCTCTTGTCATCCGAGGAATCGGGGCTTGAGTAAAGTAGTGGATTGATTGTCATAACTGAAGTAGAAATTGTTTGTGAGTGTTTAATTGCATGAGAATGAAGTTTAGTGAACCTAACCCCAGCTACTTTTATCATATTTGAAAACCTTCTTTTATTGCCTTCCAAGTGTTTGAGAAAATTACAAAAAGAGTTTGTTTTTCTTATGCTGTTAGTTCTAGCTTTTGTGAGTTTAGAACTCTCTTCAATCCAAGAATCGCTTAAATAGTAATTGAATAGGTACGTGCTAGTACTTGTTGCAATCCTCGTGGGAACGATAGAACGGTCTTACCACCGTATTACTTGCACGACTGGGTATACTTGCCCAGATTCATCAACACTTAGCAAACTTCAAACAACAACAGCAGTATGTACACACACACACACACACACACACACACACACACACACACACACATATATATATATATATTCACAGTTCAATGCCAATATCACAGTTCATCAGAGTTATACATCTCAACATATATAACGATACAGTTCAACTTCATATAATAGCATAACATTTCAGATAATCCAGTAACGCAATAACAGTCAAGTAAACAATTAATCAAATACACACATGCATACATTTATTGAATATCTTTCGGAAATCCCCTTTTACCTCAAAAGACGATAAGGGTTCCGACTACGAAGACTAAGGATCACGAACGTCCGCGCGTAACGAATCTAAGGTTACACACATGAAACCATAGGTTAGATTTTTAATCAAAGAACACTAGCCACAAGGTATAGGTTCGGTTTTCAACAATGGTTTTGGATTAAGGTTTTCCAAAAATCATGCAACTTATGGATTTATGATCCTTAAGTGCTAGGAGTTCTTAAAAAACCAAAAGTTTAACAAGTTTGAATCAAGAATCCCACTAAGTCATCAACTTAGGGTTTCGGTTTTCATCCTCTAAAATAGGTTAGGATGTTATAAATTTTCCAATCTCTTTAGGTTAGCATCCATACCTAGTAAGGAGCCTAAAACCTTGATCATAATGGAAAAATGAAAAAATCAAATACCCTAGGCCACAAACACTACCATTCGGCCTTGAGTAAAAATGAGGGTTAGAGGTTTTCAAACTTTCCAATCTCTTGGATCTAGCATCCTTATACATCAAGGAGCCCAAATCCATGATCACTTTGGAAAAACCTCAAAGTACATATAACAAAACACTTAGAGTTTTCACTTTTTCATGAAAATACATAAAAGTTTCTAAACTTTTCCAATCACTTAAACCTAGCATCCTTATGTACATAGGAGCTCTTGGTCATGATCATGTTGGAATAACACTCAAACACAAACTTAACCAAGCAAAGATGAAACAAAACACATATGGCACAAAAGACATAGATTCTGTCCAGTACAGAAAATGGTGTTCGAGATTTTTTTTTTTCCCACAAGATTTTAGTATGTTGTAGAGGAAGTAAAAATAAGAATATAGAAATTGGTTTCACCTCAATTGGAGTTTTCTACAATTTTTGAGAATTTTTTGAAGTTTAAAAGCATATTGTGAACTCAAAACATCAACTATGAAAATAAAGCCAAAACTTGAAAAACAAATGGTATAGGGACATTACCCTTACCAATATGAACAACTTTGATGAAGAACACAACTTGAAAAACTTAGTAAAAATGGTACCTTTAGTTGTGTGAAGAAGAAGATGAATAGTTGTAAAAAAGTGTTTTTTTGTGAAAGGAAGCAAAAGTGTGAAATGGTTACACTTTGAAACTTAAATAGAAGAAGTAAAAGAGAGGGGGGAGGGCGTCGGTTTTGGGGCCGATTGGAGGGGAGAGAAGAGCTTGACTTGGTTGAGAAGAAAGGAGGTATGGTGTAGGTAAGGTGTGTGTAAGAAAGTATGGTGATTTGACTTGATTGGTGTAAGGAAGGTATGGCCATGGACATGACTATGTCATAGCCTTCACATCAGTCAATCTACTCCATTTTTGCTCTGCTCCAACATGCATCAGATGAATTTCCCGATCGTATTTCCCGACGATTCGCCCGGGTAATACTCGGAAATTCGGCCCCGAACAAGATTTCTCAAAACACTCCAAACCCACACAAAACATAAAAAAAAAACTAATCGTCTCGTTCACGAGTCAATATTAGGTCTCTAGCTCAGTAAACTCGTACTGGCTTTGAAAACCTGAATAGGCTTTCATCCGAATTTTATACCGAAAATTTTACTGTGACTTCATACAGTAAAATAACACAAGAAAATGATTTTATTTAAAATAAAATCATCCTCTGGATTTTATCACAATTAAATACATTAAAGCATGCATTTACTAATAATTAAGCACACGAAAAACTGGGTGTTATAACTCCACCCCTCTAAAAAGAATCTCGTCCTCGAGATTACGTACCTTGAAATAACTCAGGGTATTGCATCTTCATCTTGTCCTCAGCTTCCCACGTAGCTTCTCCGGTTGTTTCATTCCAGATAACTTTGACTAGAGGAATTTGTTTACCTCTGAGGTGCTTCGTCATCTTATCCGCAATTCAATCTTGTCGTTACGAAAGATGCATTCTCTTTCAATTGTACATTATCAGATTTTATGACGTGTGATGGATCAGGAATATATTTTCTCAACTGAGAAACATGAAAGACATCATGGATGTTGGAAAGAAAAGGTGGTAAAGATATTTTATAGGCTACTGGACCTACGCGACAAAGAATTTGGTAGGTCCAATGAATTTGGGAGTGAGCTTCCTGGATTTTATTACCCTGCCAATCCCCGTTGTTGGCGTGACTCTCAAGAACACATGTTCTCCTTCTTCAAACTCTAGAGGTCGTCGTCTCTTATCAACATAACTCTTCTATGTACTTTGGGCAGTTCGCATTTTCTCTTGGATCATCTTCACTTTCTCGGTGCGTCTGCTGTGTGCCTCTGGTCCCAACAATAGGCTTTCTCCATCCCGATACCAACACAAAGGTGTTCCGGCATCGTCTACCATATAGAGCTTCATAGGGTGCCATTCATATGCTTGAGTGGAAACTGTTGTTATAGGTAAACTCTATCAACGGTAATGACTCATCCCAACTCCCTGCATCCTCCAAAACACAGGCTCTAAGCAAGTCTTCAAGCGACTGGATCGTCCTTTCCGATTGTCCATCCGTCTGTGGGTGATATGCAGAACTCAATTTGAGTTTTGTTCCCAAAGATTTTTGTAGTCCCTTCCAGAACTCTGACGTAAATCTTGGATCACGATCCGAAATAATACTTGAGGGTATACCGTGTAACCTAACAATCTCGTCGATGTACAACTGGGTCAACCTTTTTATCGGGTACTTCATGTTGACTGGTAGAAAGTGAGCTGACTTGGTCAGTCGATCTACAATTACCCATATAGCCTCATACCCTTTTCTAGTTCTTGGTAAACTGGTTACGAAATCCATTGATATCCCGTCCCACTTCCATTCGGGAATATCTAAAGATTGTAACATTCTGCGCAGTCTCTGATGTTCTACTTTGGCTTTCTGGCATACCAAACATGATGCAACATATTCCATCACATCTCTCTTCATCCCGTACCACCAATATAACTTCTTTAGATCTTGGTACATCTTGGTAGCTCCTGGATGCATACTCAACATACTCTTATGAGCTTCTTCTAAGATCAGCTTTCTCAACTCGACATCCTCAGGCACACAGATTCTTTCACCGAACCTTAAGATCCCGTCTGTGCCTTCTCTAAAATCTGACAATGCTCCTTGTCGCACTAAATCCCTTTCAGTCTGCAGATACTGATCACTCTCTTGCTTCTCCTTTATCTGCTCCATCAATCCATTTGACACGGTGATCTTGTTCAGACACAGCCTTCCTGGCGTAACCTCAACAGACAAACTCAGATCCCGGAATTGTTCCAACAATTCCTTCTCCCTAACCATCATCACTGACGCGTGAATCGTCTTTTTGCTTAGCGCATCAGCCACTACATTCGCCTTCCCAAGGTGATACTGTAGTTAAAAGTCGTAATCCTTCAGAAACTCTAACCAACGTCTCTGCCGCATATTCAATTCCTTCTGATCGAACAGATACTTCAGGCTCTTGTGATCACTGAAAACATTAAAAGTAGCCCCGTACAAGTAATGTCTCCATATCTTCAAAGCAAAGACCACAGCCGCTAACTCCAAATCGTGCGTTGGATAGTTTCTCTCATGAATCTTCAACTGCCTCGAAGCATAAGCTACAACTTTCCGATTTTGCATCAGCACACAGCCCAACCCTTGATGTGAAGCGTCACAGTAAAGCTCAAAAGGTTCCTTGGGATTAGGTAGAATCAACACAGGTGAAGTCGTCAATCTACGCTTCAACTCTTGGAAATTCCTTTCACAAGATTCTGTCCAAACGAATGCTTGGTCCTTACGAGTCAACTGAGTGAGAGGTCCCACTATCTTGGAAAACCCTTCGATAAACCTTCGATAGTATCCAGCCAAACCCACAAAGCTACGAATCTCCGTCGCCGTTGTTGGCCTTTCCCATTCCAAAATAGCCTCAACCTTCTTCGGATCTACAGCGATTCCTTCGCGAGATATCACATGACCTAAGAATTGAACTTGATCCAACCAAAACTCACACTTCTCCGGCTTCGCATACAGCTGCTTCTCTTTTAGGATCTGAAGAACAATGCTAAGGTGTTTAGCATGTGACTCCTCATCCGGGGAATAGATTAGAATGTCATCTATAAAGACGACTACGAACTGATCCAAAAAGGAACGAAAGATCCTATTCATATAGTCCATGAATATAGCTGGCGCATTGGTCACTCCGAATGGCATCACCAAAAACTCATAATGCCCATAGCGTGTTCGAAACGCTGTCTTAGGAACATCCTCTACCTTCACTAGTATCTGGTGGTATCCTGACCGTAGATCTATCTTCGAAAACACTGCAGCGCCACGCAACTGATCCATGAGATCATCTATCCTTGGAAGAGGATATCGATTCTTGATCGTGACTTTATTCAACTGGCGATAATCCACACATAGCCTGGCTGATCCATCTTTCTTTTTCACTAACAGGACTGGAGCTCCCCACGGTGACACACTAGGCCGTATGAACTCCTTCCTCATCAATTCCTCAAGTTGCTCCTTCAAGGTTTCTAACTCCGATGGTGACATGCGATACGGTGCCACGGATATTGGTCCAGCACCTGGGGCTAGATCAATCGCGAACTCAATCTCCCGAACAGGTGGTAATCCAGGTACATCCTCTGGAAAAACTTCCGGAAACTCTCGGACGACAGGTACCGACTCTAAGTCAAACTCTCTCTTGACCTCCGAGGAACACAGTAGCATGTAAACTTGAGCCCCTTATTTCAAAGAAACTCTTACCTGACTAGCAGATAATAATCCAGAAATCTCATCCCTAAAGACTAAGGTTTTCTGAGCACAGTCTATTAGGATATGGTTGGAAGATAACCAATCCATGCCTAAGATCACATCTAGTTGTACTAGGGGCAAACAGATCAAATCCAAAAGGAAATGTCTATTCTGAACAATGATAGGACGGTTTAAGCAAACAGAATTAACGATCCACGAGGTTTTAGCGATTGGGGTAGAAACAATCAGATTATAAGATAAGGAAGAAACAGGCAAGTTCAACATTTTCACACGATCCATCGAAATAAATGAATGGGTTGCACCAGAATCAAACAGTACAATTAAGAGATTACCATCAATGTCACACTCACCCTGCACGAGATCACCGGAGTTCGATGCCTCCGCACCACTCATCGTGTAAACTCTTCCCTTGGCGGTTGGCTTGCTTGCTCTAGTGAGGTTGAATGACTGCTCCCTCTTCGGTGCTTGGCACTCCTTTGCCAAATGCCCAATACGGTCACAGTTGTTGCACTTGTAGTCTTTCTTTGGGCAATCATTCGCGAAGTGATTCGGATCCCCACATCGGAAACATCTCCTTCCTTGGCCTTGATCGTTGTTTCTCTGGCCTCCACTTCCAGTTCATGACACACTGGAACGAGCTTGTTGCTTATGATTGTTATTGTAGCTAGGTGCTTGATGGTATGGCTTCCTCTGGTTCTGCTTCCATTTGAAATTATGTCCTTGATTCTAACCCTTATGACGAACTGGTCCACTTGCGCTTTCTCTGCTATCCCTTCCTTTGCGCATCAACTCAATCTTCCGGCACTTCTCCACTAATGCTTAGAAACTCCGAATTTCCAAGGGCAGCACTGATTCCTTGATTTCAAAGCGTAAACCGTCTTCGAACTGTTCGCACTTCCACTCTTCACTGGGGTTGTTCTGAAAGAAGCGGAAGTATTTGGCAAGTGATTCGAACTTTGCCGCATACTCCCCCACCGTCAGATCTCTCTGACTTAGCCTCAAGAACTCTTGTTCTTTCTCCTTTCGGGCACTCTGGGAAAGTACTTGTCCGAGAAACTTGCCGCGAAAATACTCCCCAGGTGATCACTTGATGTTCAGCCTCTAGCGATTGCTTAGTACCCTTCCACCAATACTCGGCGTCTCCCACGAGCTGAAACGTCGAATAAGGTACCTTGGATTCTTCAGGAGTGTGTACCAACTCGAAAATCTTTTCTAACTCTTGAATCCAGAGATCTGCCTTAATCGGATCCACATCTCCATCGAACTGAGATGGATTCTCGACGTCTGACGCATCAAGATGCCTTCCTCTGCGCAGCTTGTTCCGCTCGTAGCTGTTCTTGCTGATTTTGTGCAGCAAGATTGGCCGTTTGGTGAGCTATAGCGAGAGCCACATCAGCCAGTGCTTGAGCAAATAAGTCCATTCCTCCATTGCCTCGTCCCACGTCCACGAGCACCTCTCGATTCATACTTGACCTGGATCACACAAGCGGTCGGATGACAATCCGAAAGAGAGAACCCGCTGCGGTCACCACACATTACCTCAAAAGAAGTAATTCAAACAACACACAATCGGAGAAAACACAACAAGAACACAACAGACCTAACCTGGACATTCCCGAAAGACTCGACTAGCTCGATACCACTAATGTGACACCCTAACTTGGTCATCACATGGTTACCCTTTTTGGGGAAAAATGTTCGTTTAAATGCTGGTCGCTTTAGAAAAAGATTATTAAACATACACAAGGTTACCAAAAAGGTACTTAATTTTTTTTTTCTTGAAAGAAAAGAAGTAAAAGGTAAAGAAATTCACAACTTGAAAATGACAACAGATACATACATATAATATTGCCTCGAAAGGTCTTAGGTTTTAACATTACACCACGGCCTTAATCAATATGGTCAACAGAAACGAAAACATAACTGAAACATAACTGAGAAGATAAGGTAAATAAAACACCAACTGGGAATGGGAATCTGGGAATCTAAACTCAAAATAAAAGCTCAAAAGCCAAGACTAATAGACCACTCAAAACAAAGCCTCCAACCACTACCAATGCCTACGACACTCGGAGTGGCCACAAACGCTCCCACAAGAAGAAGTCTCCGGCTCCGGGTCAATCACCTCTCCTCCGTCATCCAACGGGACATCATCCTCCTCAATATCCAAAGGGTGATAACCCGCCTCGAGCTCCTCATCCCACCAGTCGTCTACCAGCTCATGAGGCTCCTCCTCAGGATCCTCTTCGGGATCTTCTTCAGGATCTTCCTCCATCGGTTCCTCCTCTTCGGCTCGGCGGGCTCAACGTGAGGGTGAAGTAGGCCGAGCTTCCCGTAGCGTGTTCGGTACAACCATGGCGGTGGAAGAATCACGTTCACGGGTTCCACCGAGTGGATCCTCCTAACAGGATCTCCATGTATATTAGCTTCAGTAGTAGTGATTGGCCCTCGGTACGTCGCCGTAGTCGCATTCGCGTCCATCCTCCAATTCCCAATCCTGTCGGCCTCGTCAAAAGTCTCTGTCTGTGTGACCTCAGGTACAAGAGGGACAAGAGGGTCCATCTAAAGCATACGCATACCCTAAGACGAGGAAAATAAAAGAACATACAGACATGCAAGAGTGAGATACCGTCATAAGATATATCCCACAACAACCATATACATGATACATGCAACACGAAATCAGATCAATAGTTAAAGCATGCATAATCATCATAATATAACAGTGTTATATCAAGGGGTCCTCAAGCCCGTAAAATCAGTTTTCGAAAATGTGCATGACACTTCAATATCAGGCTCTATCCTAATCTCATGAGATCACAACACCATGTTATCACTGGAGAAGATAGAGTTGGTCAAGCTCTGCCCACCGGGCTGTTGCCACCGCATCCTGATGCACCAGGCCTCTTGGTCAGACAACGCCACATGCCCTTAACGAAATAGCTAGCAATGTGAACGACTCTCAGATACCCCATGGGTATCCTCAATAAGCAAAGGCACGTCTGCCAGGGGAAATGCATATGAATAAAAACTTTCCTTTTAAGGTTTTTCTTTGTGTAAATATTTCACTGTCAAAGCTCAAAGCTAATGACTTAACATTATTTCCCCATCACTTGAAAACTTAGAAACATAGGACACACAAATCAGAATGCTCAATCCCAACACCTAGACCGTGGCCGCAGTCAAGGTTTGTGGTAATGGAAATCAATATAATTTTAGTCATGTTTTACTTATCATGCTAAGGACAATAGCCCACAACAACGGAAATCGAACGAACTGTCCTCGATTCCCGCGAATTGGACTTGAAGTCCATAACATTACGAATAGGACTTTACGGTCCCGAATTAACACTGATCCAAGATCACGTGCTAAGCATGGAAAACTAGAGGCGACGTCTCACGTCTAGATTCCTATTCTTTTAGTACTTATCTTTCATTTGACGAAAACAATTTTCGAAATCGAAAGCCTCGATAACCTATCTTGGCTATCGGAAAGTTTCTAAATCATTTGGGAGAAAACCTTTTCTTTTGAAAATCCTTTATAAAACGTTTTTGAAACACTTTTAACTTTGAAAATCCCCAATAGGATATTGTAAAATATTTTCGAAAGTTTTCACTTAAAACACATAGTTCGAAAAGGGTTTTTCTCTTGCATTCTAGAAATCACTAAAACTATATTGTCACATAAAACAAGTACTTTTAAACATTCAAGCTTTTTGGAAAAGAACACCCATCCTTTCATCTTCAAAGCTTATTAAGGTTTTTAATCCTTATTAATGATTGAGCACAGACACACGTCCGGCTTAGCAAACTTCAAACAACAACAGCAGTATGTACACACACACACACACACACACACACACACACACACACACACACACACACATATATATATATATATATTCACAGTTCAATGCCAATATCACAATTCATCAGAGTTATACATCTCAACATATATAACGATACAGTTCAACTTCATATAATAGCATAACATTTCAGATAATCCAGTAACGCAATAACAGTCAAGTAAACAATTAATCAAATACACACATGCATACAGTTATTGAATATCTTTCGGAAATCCCCTCTTACCTCAAAAGACGATAAGGGTTCCGACTACGAAGACTAAGGATCACGAACGTCCGTGCGTAACGAATCTAAGGTTACACACATGAAACCATAGGTTAGATTTTTAATCAAAGAACACTAGCCACAAGGCATAGGTTCTGTTTTCAACAATGGTTTTGGATTAAGGTTTTCCAAAAATCATGCAACTTATGGATTTATGATCCTTAAGTGCTAGGAGTTCTTAAAACACCAAAAGTTTAACAAGTTTGAATCAAGAATCCCACTAAGTCATCAACTTAGGGTTTCAGTTTTCATCCTCTAAAATAGGTTAGGATGTTCTAAATTTTCCAATCTCTTTAGGTTAGCATCCATACCTAGTAAGGAGCCTAAAACCTTGATCATTTTGGAAAAATGAAAAAATCAAATACCCTAGGCCACAAACACTACCATTCGGCCTTGAGTAAAAATGAGGGTTAGAGGTTTTCAACCTTTCCAATCTCTTGGATCTAGCATCCTTATACATCAAGGAGCCCAAATCCATGATCACTTTGGAAAAACCTCAAAGTACATATAACAAAACACTTAGAGTTTTCACTTTTCATGAAAATACATAAAAGTTTCTAAACTTTTCCAATCACTTAAACCTAGCATCCTTATGTACATAGGAGCTCTTGGTCATGATCATGTTGGAATAACACTCAAACACAAGCTTAACCAAGCAAAGATGAAACAAAACTCATATGGCACAAAAGACATAGATTCTGTCCAGTACAGAAAATGGTGTTCGAGATTTTTGTTTTCCACAAGATTTTAGTATGTTGTAGAGGAAGTAAAAATAAGAATATAGAAATTGGTTTCACCTCAATCGGAGTTTTCTACAATTTTTGAGAATATTTTGAAGTTTAAAAGCATATTATGAACTCAAAACATCAACTATGAAAATAAAGCCAAAACTTGAAAAACAAATGGTATAGGGACATTACCCTTACCAATATGAACAACTTTGATGAAGAACACAACTTGAAAAACTTAGTAAAAATGATACCTTTAGTTGTGTGAAGAAGAAGATGAATAGTTGTAAAAAAGTGTTTTTTTGTGAAAGGAAGCAAAAGTGTGAAATGGTTACACTTTGAAACTTAAATAGAAGAAGGAAAAGAGAGGGGGAGGGCATCAGTTTTGGGGCAGATTGGAGGGGAGAGAAGTGCTTGACTTGGTTGAGAAGAAAGGAGGTATGGTGTAGGTAAGGTGTGTGTAAGAAAGTATGGTGATTTGACTTGATTGGTGTAAGGAAGGTATGGCCATGGACATGCCTATGTCTTAGCCTTCACATCAGTCAATCTACTCCATTTTTGCTCTGCTCCAACATGCATCAGATGAATTTCCCAATCGTATTTCCCGACGATTCGCCTGGTAATACTCGGAAATCGGCCCCAACAAGATTTCTCAAAACACTCCAAACCCACACAAAACATAAAAAAAACACTAATCGTCTCGTTCACGAGTCAATATTAGGTCTCTGGCTCGAGAAACTCGTACTTGCTTTGAAAACCTAGACCTAGCTTTGCTCGAATTTTATACCGAAAATTTTACTGTGACTTCATACAAGAAAATAACACAAGAAAATGATTTTATTTAAAATAAAATCGTCCTCTGGATTTTATCACAATTAAATACATTAAATCATGCATTTACTAATAATTAAGCACACGAAAAACAGTGTTACACATACAAAGTGCCAATGATTGGCTACCCATAAAGTAAGGAAACAAACCCAATAACAAAATAACAAACTAACAAACTATGACAACTATGAAATGGGCCTCTTGGTAATATTTTTCCTATCATTCCAACCCTTACTCTGTCACTAGCCCATTCCTTATCATTCCATACCCCATCAAGACCAACCTTGTCCTCAAGGTTGTAAAAATTTGCAATTCCTTGTGAATTTTTTTTTTTTGGAATACACAAGGCAAAAGGGGTCATGATGATGAGTAGAATAAACATGAGAAATATGGCCCAATAGGTGAGTTTCCCCAAACCAATAATTAAGTGCCTGGAAGTCCACATTTCTTTTTGGAGCCACAAGGCCCAACCCGTGACAAGGCCCAGCAAGCAGTGGCCCTTCAATAGTTCACTCATGGAAATTGAAACCCTATAATTGGTTTGGCTTCTGGTGCACCAAGGCACCCATGGCCAGCAAGATGCTGGTCCCAATGGCGGCGCCATCGCCGGAAAGGGAGCTGACGCCGGTGACATACTGGACCTGACAGACGAGCATGAAGGCGACTGGGACACGCTTGGCGGCGACACGTTTGATGGAAATGGAGACGGCGAGATCGAAATGGAAATGTGACGGCTTGACGGAATCCTTCGACCGTGTAGGCGACAGCGAGCGGCGGAGTTGCGGGCTCTCGGACGAGCTTCGCCAGGGTCGAAAACGAAGCTGCACACGCCAAGGAGATCGGAAGAACCCTGGGAGCTATTGACGGCAGCAATGCTAGAGTGAGAACCCTGAACCGCGCTTCAACGTCGGAGGTGTGGGACGGAAACCCCTTCCGCCTCTTGACGTGGCCGTTCTAGTGGTGATTTCTTGACGGAACCCTCTGCAACCACACAGAGTTATATGGTCACGTCGGACACGTCGGTCTCCGCCATCTCCTGTGTGGGCGACTCGCCATGAATGGTAGAAATGGGGGTTGGTTCGCCGGTGAATCCCGACGGTGGTGGTGAAGGTAGGGTGACCTCTTCTTCCAGCTTCAACAGTATCACCATCGTGTCAGACACAGGTGTAAGAAGGTCATACTGTACCAATGGTGGCGTACCGGAATCCTTGAAGACAGCAGGGATAAGGTCCTTCACTCCCTTAGTGGAGTCGAAGGCTGATTCAGTCGTGGTGATGCCTGCAGGTGGTGATTCTATGGTGGATCCGGATGGATTGCGAAGGTTTTGTATTTCTAATTTTAGAATTTCTATAGTCTGGTGGAAGGATTCATTATATAAATCGTGTGAAGCTTTGAGTTCAATGAATGCAGTCTTGAGGTCGATGATGGATTTTTTGAGTTGGGTAAGAGGAAAATGGTGAGGCATGGTTCAAGAATGAAAGAACCAATTGATAGGGTATGGATAAGGTTAGGATTCCTTGTTATGGAGGGCAAGTATAACCTCCTTAGAAATGAGAGAGAGAGAGAGAGAGGAGAGTTTTTGATCCAATTTCTGCTTGTTTCTTTTATTAATCATTCAACTATATAAAGGCATACAAAGTGCCAATGATTGGCTACCCATAAAGTAAGGAAACAAACCCAATAACAAAATAACAAACTAACAAACTATGACAACTATGAAATGGGCCTCTTGGTAATATCATTCCTATCATTCCAGCTCACACTCTATCACTAGCTCATTCCTTATGATATTATGAAAATGGTTAGGCTCGACGAATCTCATCATATTGACAAATATAAAGTATATACAATAAGATACTGCATTATGAGCATGGTAGAAGTACCCGTGGTGTACAACGATATACAATATTACGAGTAATAATCAGGTGTCGTGACCGTCCCGTCCGGGAGCCGCGAAAAAGATGTAAAAGACAGAGGAGTCGCCACTAAGATTTTTATTGGAAAAATCTTAGAAAAGCCCAATTATTTAAAGGGAAACCGGTCTTTTAAAAAAGAGAGATATGAGTCCGGGAGTCGGTTACGAGTAGGGAAGGTATTAGCACCCCACATCGCCCGTTTAAAAAACGGTACCTCAAGTTAATTGTGCAAAAAATATTTTAATAACCTTTTAAATATTTATTTTACCCCGAAAAATTATTTACAAGAAAGAATTATTTTAAATTTTAATTTTTTACTTTTATTAAATTTTTTATATTTTTAACTCTATGGTTTATAAAAACTAAATGAGGTTGAACGTGGCACATGAGTCCACAGGGCAACCTCAAATCTAAGGGATTAAACATGGCACCGTGTCCATAGAGCATCCCTGGAAAGAGAAAAATTTAATTATTTTGATTAATTATTTTAACATAAAAAGGAGATGCAAAAAAGGGAAAATTAATTAAATGAGGTTGAACGTGGCACATGAGTCCACAGGGCAACCTCAAATCTAAGGGACTGAACATGACACCGTGTCCATAGAGCATCCCTAAAAAGGAAAAGTTTAACTTTTGATTAGTTATTTTAACATAAAAAGGAGATACAAAAAAGGGAAAATTTAGTTTTGGCCCGACAAGATGATTTATCTTGCTCCTACGTATTCCCGGGTGCGATGGGAAACTCAAAGCGACGTAGTTCTTTAAAAAAAATTTGATTGATTGGTTGATTTTAATTTTTGATAGAAAGATTTGATTTTGTTTTGATTTTATTTTAAAAAAGATTTTATTTCAAAGCAAATTTACTTTTGCATAAAGTCCAAGATAGCAGTGTTATACGATAAATCCTTATAATTCACACAACATTCGAGGATAAAAAAAAGACATCAACATTCAAAAGATTCTCTTTTTTTTTCATGACTTTTGTCCTTTCCCTTTTTCTTAAAATAAAAATGCTTTTTCACTCTTAACCATCAGACCAACATAAAACAAACTGGACTGCCAAAACCCACAGACAGAAACATAAGGTGAGGTTACAGTGAGAGAGAGTGACAAACCCAAAAGAGGAACCTTGACCTCCACCCTTGTACGAACGCCGGAGAGCAATGGCGGAGGACGACGTTTCGCTGCGGAGGGTGGCGAACAGGAACGGCGGACGACGGCGAGAGGACGCGATCTGAGCGACGTTCAGGAATAAGTGCAGTGGCTGATCTGGACTGGGGTGGTGGTTCGTGCGAGTGGGGAGTCCCGGACCTGAGCTTCGTGGTTCGCAGTGGTGGTGCTGGTTCTTGATGAAGGAAGAAGGAGAAGATATGAGGAAGAAGGAGATGTGTGGGTTAGAGATGAGGAATGATGTGAGGTGAGAGGAATGAAGATGAAGTTAAGAGGAAGAAAGAGATGTGAAGTGTGGGGCTTTTTCTGTTTTTTCTGTTTTGTTGTTGTTGGGTTGTTGGAGAAGATGAAGGATGAGAGGAGAAAGATGAAGGTGATAGGTTTATGGTGAAGGAGGACGAAGGGTTGAAGGAGGAAGAAGGAGATGGGTTTATGGTGGTTTATGTTGAAAGAAGAAGAAAGAAAAAGAAAAACAAACCGAGCCTGGAACGTGAGAAAGAGAGAAAAAGAGAAAGAGAAAGGAAAAGAAACAAAAGTCAGAGTTAGGAATGGAGAAGGTGGAATGGTGTCTGGTGGATTTTTCTGTTTTTTTCTTGTTTGTTGTTGAAGAAGATGAAGGATGAGAGAAGGATGAAGGGAGGAAGAAGGAGGGTGTGGTGTGTGTGTGGCTGGTTTGTTGAAGAGGATGGAGAAAGAGAGGAAGAAGATGATGTTAAGACAAAAGAAGAAGGAAGAAAAAAAACAGTCGGGAACGTGAGAGAAGAGAGGAAGAAGAAAAGAGAGAGAGAAAAAAAGAAAAAAAAGTCAGGGGGGGTTTCACGCGTACAGGATTGAGTATTTTTTGCTGGTCTGGTTCCTCCCCTTTCTTTAGTGTGTTAGTGTGTCAAACTTATAGCACAAATCAGTGAAGAAGATGACAAAAAAAGTTCATGACAGCTGGGAGGAGAGGACAACGGTGATGCCTTGTTACAGTGGAGAAAATCAGTTTGCTTTTCTTGGGAGCAGAGGAGGAGGTGAGCAGGATACCAGTTTGCTAAAGAGACCGTAAAAACCCAAAGGACAAAAGAAAAGTGAAATGGATTTATACTTAAAAATGGATGAACAGGACAATACCTGAGTGATGTGAACCAGAAAACAAAATAAAAGTTCAATTTTTTTTCATTATTAACAATCAGAAACCTGTTTCTTTTTTATTTTTATTTTTAATTTAATTTTTTTTGTTTACTTGGGCTTGGATGCTGGGCTCAAAAAAAAACTTGTAGCAAAAACAAATTAGGCCAATAATATGCACAACAATATATTTTTAATATTTTTGCAAGTTTTTATATATTTTTTTTCTTTTCAAAATATTAATTAAAAAAGGGAAAACCCGGACAAAATTAGGTGTTCACAGCTGCCCCTCTTTACTTGTTTCTTATTATATAATAGGTGTAGCCGTAGTTAACCGATTATCGTTATAAGAAACTAGTAAAGACAAGAACTCCAATTTTTGTCCGGGGTACACTGACAAGCAAAGGACCTGTGACTACAAAATGATTTCCTGTAAAGAACCCACAGGTTAGATTGCCCACTGAGATTTACACATAAAAGCTTGCGGGGTGGATTGCCCTTCAGAAGCTCGAACAGAGAGATAAATGAGAGCTTACGGGGTGGATTGCCCGTGAGAAGCTCAAACTGAAATATAAAAGAGCTTACGGGGTGGATTACCCGTCAAACTCGAACTGAAAGATAAATGAGCTCACGGGGTGGATTGCCCGTCAGAAGCACGAACTGAAAGATAAATGAGCCTACGGGGTGGATTGCCCGTCAGAAGCTCGAACTGAAAGATAAAAGAGCTTACGGGGTGGATTGCTCGTCAGACTCGAACTGAAAGATAAATGAGCTCACGAGGTGGATTGCCCGTCAGAAGCCCGAACTGAACGATAAAAGAGCTTACGGGGTGGATTGCCCGTGAGAAGCTCGAACTGAAAGATAAAAGAGCTTACGGGGTGGATTGCCCGTGAGAAGCTCGAACTGAAAGATAAAATGAGCATACAGGTTGGATTGCCCGTCAGACTCGAACTGAAAGATAAATTAGCTCACGGGATGGATTTCCCGTCAGAAGCCCGAACTGAACGATAAAAGAGCTTACGGGGTGGATTGCCCGTGAGAAGCTCGAACTGAAAGATAAAAGAGCTTACGGGGTGGATTGCCCGTCAGACTCGAACTGAAAGATAAATGAGCTCACGGGGTGGATTGCCCGTCAGAAGCCCGAACTGAACGATAAAAGAGCTTACGGGGTGGATTGCCCGTGAGAAGCTCTAACAGAAAGATAAAAAGAGCTTACGGGGTGGATTGCCCGTCGGAAGCTCGAATCGAAAGATAAAAGAGCTTACGGGGTGGATTGCCGTGAGAAGCTCGAACTGAAAGATAAAAGAGCTTACGGGATGGATTGCCCGTCAGAAGCTCGAACTGAAAGATAAAAGAGCTTACGGGGTGGATTGCCCGTCAGACTCGAACTGAAAATAAAAGAGCCTACGGGGTGGATTGCCCGTGAGAAGCTCGAACAGAAAGATAAAAAATGCCTACGGGGTGGATTGCCCGTCAGAAGCTCGAGCGTAAAGATAAAAGAGCTTACGGGTTGGATTTCCCGTCAGAAGCCCGAACAGAAAGACAAAAGAGCCTACGGGGTGGATTGCTCGTCAGAAGCCCAAACTGAAAGATAAAAGAGCTTACGGGGTGGATTACCCGTCAGAAGCTCGAACTGAAAGATGAAAGAGCTTACGGGGTGGATTGCCCGTGAGAAGCTCAAACTGAAAGATAAAAGAGCCTACGGGATGGATTGCCCGTTAGAAGCTCGAACAGAAAATAAAAGAACCTACGGGGTGGATTGCCCGTCTGAAGCTCGAACTGAAAGATAAAAGAGCTTACGAGACCCTATGCCTACAGAAGCCAACCAAGACATGACTTTTGGGGCCATGTGCCCACTAAAGCCAAACTACAACAAAACAAAACTTAAGAGGCCCTATGCCTGCTAAAGCTGACAAGACATGACTTTTGGGGCCCTGTGCCCGGTAAAGCCAAACTACAACAAAACAAAACTTAAGAGGCCCTATGCCTGCTAAAGCTGACAAGACATGACTTTTGGGGGCCCTGTGCCCACTAAAGCCAAACAAAACAAAGCTTATGAGGCCCTATGCCTACTAAAGCTAACAATAACATGACTTTTGGGGCCCTGTGCCCGGTAAAGTCGAACAAAACAAAGCTTATTAGGCCCTATGCCTACTAAAGCTAACAATAACATGACTTTTGGGGCCCTGTGCCCGCGAAAGTCGAACAAAGCAAAGCTTATGAGGCCCTATGCCTACTAAAGCTAACAATAACATGACTTTTGGGGCCCTGTGCCCGCGAAAGTCGAACAAAACAAAGCTTATGAGGCCCTGTGCCTACTAAAGCTAACAGTAACATGACTTTTGGGCCCTGTGCCCGCTAAAGTCGAACAAATGCAAAGCTTATGAGGCCGTATGCCTACTAAAGCTAACAGTAACATGACTTTTGGGCCCTGTGCCCGCTAAAGTCGAACAAATGCAAAGCTTATGAGGCCGTATGCCTACTAAAGCTAACAGTAACATGACTTTTGGGCCCTGTGCCCGCTAAAGTCGAACAAATGCAAAGCTTATGAGGCCTTATGCCTACTAAAGCTAACAATAACATGACTTTTGGGCCCTGTGCCCGCGAAAGTCGAACAAATGCAAGAAGTGATGTTGACTTTGTTGATGCATGAAATGATGAGACGATGCATGATATGAGATGACTTTTTATTTGGTTGGTGAAAATCCTGTTTTTTTGTTTGATGCATGAGATGCTTTTGATGAGTGATGCGGACCTTGATTTAGAATATTTTTTTTAATGTGTGATGCATGATATGCTTTTTATCAATGATGAAAAAAAAAACTCTGATTTTTTTTTTACAAACACCTCTTTGATCCTTGACTCCTTAGATTTTTTATTGCAGCCGAGATTGAGGATGAGCTGGAGTGAGACTCCTTGATTTCGATCATCACTTATTTGTTGAACCGATGTTTTACTTCTTGCCTGAGATATGCTTCTTTGTGATGATTATCCTAATTGGATGAGATTGCCTGATCAATCTTTCAAGGATGTGACTTGCCCCAGCCTTCATGTATTGGGAGCTTTTCATGGCTTGTCCTATTAAACTGCCCCGATTTATCAGTTTGAGGAGACTTCTTGTACTTTGTTTGTATTTGACCCTAATTTTTGCATAGGTCGCTCTTTGCGAGTTTTCAACCTACCGGGTCGCTCTAACTTTTGCCCATATTGCCTTTTCAGGTTTTCAGTCTAGCGAGCCTTTTTTGTTTACTTTTTATTTTATTTTTCTTTTTTATCTTGATTTTTTTTTTGACGCGGATTGTTTTGTCACCTTTATTTGTGAAGATCAAAGCTCTTGCTTGAATTGCCAACTGAGGATGCCGCTTTCTTCCTCGTATTCAGAATTCTTCTGACCAGAGTTGTTCATCAAAGATTTACCATTAGACGGTTGAATTGTATCATTGGACTCATGTTTACCTTACCTGAAGCATCATGTAACAAACATGCATGGATTCAAAGTATGATAGGAAAAACAATATGGCCCGAACAACTTCTCGATTTGTGTGAGAAGTTTGCCAACTCAAATGGTATTCAAGAGAACAGAAATGACGCAAGATGCACAAGAGGTGATATGAAGATCAGAAGGGTGCTGCCCCACTTTAGATTTATTTGATCATGGCGATTGACTCGACATATGTTGCTTGGGAACAAATTTGCCTCAGAGTAGTTTCCTTGAGGATGGAATGCCCTAATGTAGGGTTCCCAGAATGAAAATGCCCCAGTGTAGGGCACTTGATTTTGAAAACTTGAGAATGATGTTGCCCCAGTGTAGGGCATCCAATAATGGAGATGCTCTAGAATAAGGCCCTTGAAAGCAAAGTTTTGCCCCATGTAGATCTTGCCCAAGCTTTTGCCTAGACTGCCTATGAGGGTTTTCAGCCTAACAGGCTTTCTTTTTTCTTTTTTCATTCTTTTTTGGATTTTTTTTTTAAGAGGAGCAATCAATTAAAAACAAGAAGAGCACAAACTTTTTGTATCAAAATGAAGTTGATGAAAAAGTAGCAATCATTCATTGATCAGAGTGTACTTTTTGAGGCTTGTTATGTGGCTAATGGTTGGGGGTCATGAAAAAAGGATATAAGGCTCAAACAAATGTTTTAAGGTTGAATAGGATCAAATATCCATGTTCTTTTTTCGGATTTTTGAGAACATTTACTTTCTTCTAACTTTCCCCTTTTTTCCTGTTTTACATGAGGTTTTTTTTATCCTCTTTCTTTCTCTTCTTTTTATTCTTCTTCTTCTTCTTTTTTTTTTTTAATTCTCTTTTTTTTTTCATGATCACCATTTTCTTCTTGCTTGCCCCTTGTTTAGTGGTGATCATTGTCCAAGGTTCTTTGAAGAAAATTTTCAGGCTCAAAAGGGGTAACAAGGGATAATGATGATATTTTGCTAAGGGTAGAGAAAAATGGCCAATCTTCATTTCAAATCATGATTGTTTATTTTTTTTTTTAAACTTTATTTTAGAGACAAAGAGATGGTGCTCACCAAGTGTTTATTTATTTGCTCCTCTTTTTTTTTCTTTTTTTTTTTTTGAAAAGGTATGAGCACATGTGGGCTTTATTGTTGTCCACAAAGAACTTTCAAGAAAGTGGGCCTTATTAACCAAACCAAAAAAGGTACTTGGGGGAAGAAAAAAAAGGGAATATGATATATGAGGATGACGAGAGAAACATTATGGTGGGGATAAAGATATAAAGAAAGGATGAGACAAGGTACGCATGCAAATCCATTACATTAATGCTTCAAGAAGGTGAACATGGTTCAATTATCTCATGATAGAATACAACATAACCATTGTGTCATGGTAAATCCCTGATAAACAAATCTAGCCTTGGTTGCTTAGAAATTCTCAAGATGGGGATCACAAAGTATTGGCTCTTTTCAATCACTAGGATTGAATCTCTGATGATGTTAGCATAGCCTTCATCTTGAACTCTCCATAGTTGATTGGGACTGTCCTTATCGTGATTTCTTTCTTCCTCGGTCAGGGCCTTATTATCCCGAATTTACACGATTTTCCAAAGATCACTCCATAAGAGCGTGAATATGTGCTATCTGACTCCGGTAGGACTATATAAAATCCTTCACATTGACATCCAAACATCCATGATTAGGCAAAAGGTTGTGCCTACATTTTTCGGCCGCTTGAGCAAATATTGTCTCCAGTTCCACCTCATGATCCAAGGTTTAGTTGACATTCTTTTTTTTATTGAAAGTGCGGTGGTTCCATTTTCTCCAAGGAGCACAATGCATGGAATGATTTTTTTATTTTTTTATTATATTTTTTTTAATAAACTTTTAACTTAAAAAGTAATGAGTATATGAAATGTATGAAAAAAAGTTTTTTTTTTTATCCAAAAGGTATTAATGCATGATACGTATGAAAAAAGAATATTTATATTGACTCAAAATTTTAATGCATGTGATGCATGAAGGCACTTTTTATGTTTTTTTTTTAACTAGAGAATCGAATGAAAAAAGAGATTTTTCTTTATAACAATGGCAATACATGCGGTTTTTTTTTAATGTATGAGATGAATTATTTGTTTTTATATTGACCCAAAGATGTATGAAATGCATGTAATGGTTTATTCTTTATCAAATTTTCTTGAGAGATGCATAAAAAAATGAGATGAATGAATTTTTATTTTTTATTTCTTTTTTATCCAAGAGGTTAATGAAATTGATGCTTAAGATGCATGAAGAAGATTTAGTTTTTTTTTTTTTTAAATTTTTCACCATATGCATGACATGATTTTTCTTTTAATTTTTTCTTCATGTGGTTGTCACAGAAAGTAATTGATGCATGCAATGCATGAAAAATGATTTTGTTTTTTATTTCTTCATATTGACTCAAAAAATTAATTAATGCATGAGATGCCTGAATCATCCTTTTTTATTCTTCTAAAAAATATGAATGAGTTACAAAAAAATATGGATGAGCTAATATATATATATATATATATATATATATATATATATATATATATATATAATATATATATATATACACACACACACAAGCCCATTTTTATTTACAGAAATGCATGAGTAACAAAATATGAAGATTTTTTTTTTGTAAAAAACAAAAGGACTCGTATAAATCAATTATTTCTTTTAGAAAAAAAAATGTGGATTTTTTGACAAAAAATAAAATAAAAGACATGAAGATGGGTAAAAAAAAATGCTCCCTTTGTGTCCTAAGATTTAGGGTTGACACACCTAAAGTCCTGACTTTAACAGGCTGGCCCCTAAGTTTGTTTTATCAATGAAAATTGGGTAGGGTCTAGACTTCTAAAATCCATGGTCCTCAGATTGCCCCTATCCCGAAAGATAAGGATCCGACTCATGAGTCTAGTCATAAGTAGGGATAAACCCTCTCAATACGACCATCCCATGATATCGGGTACAACCTAAGTGGTTAATCGACAAATATCAGGGGGGTACAAGACCTCTTCAATGATAATATCGACACACCGCCTAATTCTTAAGCTTCAGCAAGCTCGGGTATTGAGCTACAAGTGTGTGAAATAAGTGTAAGTGATGTGTGTGCTGGGAGCATATAAACCTGCTCCAAACCTATCAAAATGAAAACTACATCACACATGCAAAAAGAACAGCCAACAACATAATAATTCTCTACCCTAGGGTTGCAAGAATATACACAGGCATATATTAAAGAATATAAAAATTTACAAAACAAATAAAACAAAGAGGGGTAAAACTAATATTTTCAAAGTTATTAAAAGAAGTTGCACAACCAACTATGATAGGCCTGACTCTCTAAAGTCCCCAGTGGAGTCGCCAGCTGTCGCGACCGTCCCGTCCGGGAGCCGCGAAAAAGATGTAAAAGACAGAGGAGTCGCCACTAAGATTTTTATTGGGAAAATCTTAGAAAAGCCCAATTATTTAAAGGTAAACCGGTCTTTTAAAAAAGAGAGATATGAGTCCGGGAGTCGGTTACGAGTAGGGAAGGTATTAGCACCCCACATCGCCCGTTTAAAAAACGGTACCTCAAGTTAATTGTGCAAAAAATATTTTAATAACCTTTTAAACATTTATTTTACCCCGAAAAATTATTACAAGAAAGAATTATTTTAAATTTTAATTTTTGACTTTTATTAAATTTTTTATATTTTTAACTCTATGGTTTACAAAAACTAAATGAGGTTGAACATGGCACATGAGTCCACAAGGCAACCTCAAATCTAAGGGATTAAACATGGCACCGTGTCCATAGAGCATCCCTGGAAAGAGAAAATTTTAATTATTTTGATTAATTATTTTAACATAAAAAGGGGATGCAAAAAAGGGAAAATTAATTAAATGAGGTTGAACGTGGCACATGAGTCCACAGGGCAACCTCAAATCTAAGGGACTGAACATGACACCGTGTCCATAGAGCATCCCTAAAAAGGAAAAGTTTAACTTTTGATTAGTTATTTTAACATAAAAAGGAGATACAAAAAAGGGAAAATTTAGTTTTGGCCCGACAAGATGATTTATCTTGCTCCTACGTATTCCCGGGTGTGATGGGAAACTCAAAGCCACGTAGTTCTTTAAAAAAAATTTGATTGATTGGTTGATTTTAATTTTTGATAGAAAGATTTGATTTTGTTTTGATTTTATTTTAAAAAAGATTTTATTTCAAAGCAAATTTACTTTTGCATAAAGTCCAAGATAGCAGTGTTATACGATAAATCCTTATAATTCACACAACATTCGAGGATTAAAAAAAGACATCAACATTCAAAAGATTCTCTCTTTTTTTCATGACTTTTGTCCTTTCCCTTTTTCTTAAAATAAAAATGCTTTTTCACTCTTAACCATCAGACCAACATAAAACAAACTGGACTGCCAAAACCCACAGACAGAAACATAAGGTGAGGTTACAGTGAGAGAGAGTGACAAACCCAAAAGAGGAACCTTGACCTCCACCCTTGTACGAACGCCGGAGAGCAGTGGCGGAGGACGACGTTTCGCCGCGGAAGGTGGCGAACAGGAACGGCGGACGACGGCGAGAGGACGCGATCTGAGCGACGTTCAGGAATAAGTGCAGTGGCTGATCTGGACTGGGGTGGTGGTTCGTGCGAGTGGGGAGTCCCGGACCTGAGCTTCGTGGTTCGCAGTGGTGGTGCTGGTTCTTGATGAAGGAAGAAGGAGAAGATATGAGGAAGAAGGAGATGTGTGGGTTAGAGATGAGGAATGATGTGAGGTGAGAGGAATGAAGATGAAGTTAAGAGGAAGAAAGAGATGTGAAGTGTGGGGCTTTTTCTGTTTTTTCTGTTTTGTTGTTGTTGGGTTGTTGGAGAAGATGAAGGATGAGAGGAGAAAGATGAAGGTGATGGGTTTATGGTGAAGGAGGATGAAGGGTTGAAGGAGGAAGAAGGAGATGGGTTTATGGTGGTTTATGTTGAAAGAAGAAGAAAGAAAAAGAAAAACAAACCGAGCCTGGAACGTGAGAAAGAGAGAAAAAGAGAAAGAGAAAGGAAAAGAAACAAAAGTCAGAGTTAGGAATGGAGAAGGTGGAATGGTGTCTGGTGGATTTTTCTGTTTTTTTCTTGTTTGTTGTTGAAGAAGATGAATGATGAGAGGAGGATGAAGGGAGGAAGAAGGAGGGTGTGGTGTGTGTGTGGCTGGTTTGTTGAAGAGGATGGAGAAAGAGAGGAAGAAGATGATGTTAAGACAAAAGAAGAAGGAACAAAAAAAACAGTCGGGAACGTGAGAGAAGAGAGGAAGAAGAAAAGAGAGAGAGAAAAAAAGAAAAAAAGTCAGGGGGGGGGGGGGGGTTTCACGCGTACAGGATTGAGTATTTTTTGCTGGTCTGGTTCCTCCCCTTTCTTTAGTGTGTTAGTGTGTCAAACTTATAGCACAAATCAGTGAAGAAGATGACAAAAAAGTTCATGACAGCTGGGAGGAGAGGACAACAGTGATGCCTTGTTACAGTGGAGAAAATCAGTTTGCTTTTCTTGGGAGCAGAGGAGGAGGTGAGCAGGATACCAGTTTGCTAAAGAGACCGTAAAAACCCAAAGGACAAAAGAAAAGTGAAATGGATTTATACTTAAAAATGGATGAACAGGACAATACCTGAGTGATGTGAACCAGAAAACAAAATAAAAGTTCAATTTTTTTTCATTATTAACAATCAGAAACCTGTTTCTTTTTTATTTTTATTTTTAATTTAATTTTTTTTGTTTACTTGGGCTTGGATGCTGGGCTCAAAAAAAAACTTGTAGCAAAAACAAATTAGGCCAATAATATGCACAACAATATATTTTTAATATTTTTGCAAGTTTTTATATATTTTTTTTCTTTTCAAAATATTAATTAAAAAAGGGAAAACCCGGACAAAATTAGGTGTTCACATCAGGGCCAGTCCAACACCTATTGAAGTGTAAAGCAAACTCTAAGGCGAGGCCTTTATAAAGCTAATAAAGCAAAAATCACGCATTTTTTCACTGAGAACTCAACTCATGCAGAGATGGTGTTGGCACGTCGACACACAACACAGAGAGACCGCATGGTCAGTCGGTCACAGAGAGGTCATCGAGGGGTCGTGACTCGTGGGGATGTTGGCGGTCGCACAATCACCGGGTCACATAAATACTGTATAGAGAGACAGAGACAAAGAGAGATCACGAGGGAGACAAAAAAGCAACAGAGAGAAATCAAATGAGAAAGAAGACAACAAAGACTGAGACACCTTTTTGAGGAATAAAAATTGAGTTAGTATATGAACTATTTTTTTTAGTTAATATGTGTGTACTAAAAAAACTAAGTTTTTTAAGGCCTAAAACCGTAGCCTAGGTGGCTTGGGACTTAGGCCAGCCCTGGTAATAATGCAGCAGTGGAGAATATAATATGGTTTATTATTAACCAAGGACTTAATATTCGTGTCGGATCCTACACTAAGCAGACACGCACATCACAACAGTGTTATTAAAACCGGACCGGTCGGAAACCAGGCCTATGGCCGGTCCGGTCACAGTGTTAGACCGGATAAGCCTTCGAACCAGATCTGACGTCAGTAAACCAGGCTGAATCGGTAAGAACCGGTTGGTTCGATGGTTGAACCGTTCCAGTTGGACCACTCCTGCAATACGCACATGCGACATCACCACGAGCCTGCTAGCTGTTTCGCACCTCTCGGATCTCAAAACCGCTGCGCAGTGTTTAAATTCAGGAAATAAACTAAAAAAGTACTTTGGAGTGGGTCAAACACTAGACCTCTAGGAAGAGTGCAACTCTTTTTACCACCAGACCAACCATGTAACGTGGTAGATATATGACAAATATAATATATACATATATTCATTATGCAATTTAGATATTTGATATATACCGATTCATTCGGTTCAACCAGTGACTCACTGGTTCGACGAATGATCCATTAACTCGGTACCCCAACCGAGACGATGACCAGTCCGATTTTAATAACACTGCAACAAACATTGTTTGCATAGACGCGATCTACATTACTCCCATAGCGTAGGGGAGCACTGATACACCCAATTTGTTTTACTGACTATATTCAGGTAATTATTTCATTAGTTGCATTTACTTATAGTGGCTTCTATATGATGAACCACCAAACATATAATTCACCCGTGGACCACCGTTTTGTAGGTAATTTTATAGTTTTTTTTATTTTATTTTTTAATTTTGCAAATCCTATTCTACTCAATGTTATTATAACCAAACCGGTGATCGACTCGGTCAAGGCACTAGGTTAATGACCGGGGGTTACTGGTTGACTCGGTTGAAATGGTAGTGTAAATTTTCTTAATAAATTATGTATATATATAATACTTATCAAACCATTACTATTTAACTTATGTGGTCCAGCGGTAGAGAAGCTAGGATGGAAGTCACAAGTGCCGTGTTCAAACCTTGCCTGCATCGTTTTGTGGATATTATCAGATTTTTCATTCCATGAATTGGAGAGAAGCAGCAGGCACGTGAGTGGACTTCCTTGAGCAGCAGACACGCGTGAGTGGTTGGGTCCTCGTCCAGCATGCAGGCAAGTGTTGAACCGGTTCAACCTGTAAGCGAGTCATGTCCGGTTTGATAGCACATCGGTCTGATATAGTGACCGGACCGGCCATAGGTCCGGTTTCTAGTCTGACCGGTCGGTCCGGTCTGAGTTTAATAACACTGATTCTACTGCACTTCTCACCACTGCCCCTCTGCCATCCTCCATGATGGTTTTTCCATATTCATTTCACCGTTGGTCACTACTGCTTTTGCTGAGGCACCACTGCCTCTCACCACTCGCTTGCATTCGAGAACGCCAGCAAAAATCCAAACTCCATCGATATTTCTATTCTATGTTCAATCTTCATTCCTCCCCTCACAACTTCTTCTTCTCCTCTCATGTCTTTTTTCTCTCTGTTTCAAGTTCAGAAACCATTGCAAAAAAAAAGTAAAAGAAAAAAGTTCTCCGCACCAGACGAAACACCCAACACACCTCTTCCTCCATAGCAACAAAAATTCCAACTTGTTTGTGCCAGCCATGTAGTCACCACGTCATTCACGCGTCGTCAGTCATGAACGCATCCCTACTCGCACCAGCCACCACGTCATCGTCACGCTCAGTCTCGTCGTGGAAGCCGCGCCTAACCCAACTAGTCGTTCTAGCTTCACTCGGAACCATCGCGCCAACAATGTCTCTACCACTAGCTTGTTGTCCCAGCTGCCCAATCGTTCCACCATTGCACAAAGCCGCTCCCCTGGCAAGTGGTGGCCGATTTGGGCACAATGAGGTGAAGGGAGTAAGGATAAAATGGTCACTTTAATTTTTTTTATTGTCGGTTTAGCAATTAACCGGTTTCGAACCGAACTGTTTACTTATTTTGTTAATATATCTAATGGTTATGAGAGAAGTTGTGTTATTTGAATACAAATTTTAAACATTGTATATCACACCGTATGTGGTTCTTTCTATCTCTCACTTGTTTTTTATTATCTTTGTATACACGCATTTCGAAAATACATCCAAAAACAAAAGAGACATCGTATGGTGTCCCCAATTTTGTGTTCAAAAAACATTCCTCTTATGAGAGGTAGTCCACCACTGAACCATATATTTAGAGGGTGTTTGGGAAATATTATTTAGGGAAGTTTCAATTGTTTTCTCATCATTCAACTGTTTTGTTAATTAATCATTGTGTTTGGGTAAAAAGATTAAATCTTAAAAAAGCTGTTTTACATGAGTTTCAGCTGTTTTGTGATAAGCTTCTTGCCTCGGCTGTTTGATTAAATTGTTTACATATTATTCATTGCTTTCCCCTTATGACCTCCTCCTCCCCCAACGGTCCTTCCTCACCAAACACATGTCATCCGCCCAAGCCCACCGTTCGACCAGCCACAAAAATCACGTCCCTCCTCCGTCGTATCCCCACCATGCGGCTCTTCCTGGTCCAGACCAGGACCCGCGAGCCTTCGACCCGGATCTGGTCTCCTTTCGCCATCCCTCCTCGCTTTGCCTCAGTCACCATGATGCCGCCGTGCTCCACGAGTTTCACCACCGTTCAAACCAGAACCGCCACCCGCTCCCTCTCTCGGTGCCACGCTGCGTAGGTGAAGGACCAAGGTCCTTTGGTTGCTATTTCTGTAACTCCTCTTTCCAGTTCGGATACATTATAAAGCTTGTTATTCCATTTGCTATTTCATTTTTTATTTTATTTTATTTTGCCTTATTATTATTATTATTCCATTTTTTTTCATTTCAATAAAATTAAAGTGAGTTGCTTGTTGAGTTTATACACTATAGAGCTTGTTATTTCATTTGCTATTTCATTTTTTATTTTGTTTTATTTTGCCTATTATTATTATTATTCCAAAAAAAAATTCATTTCAATAAAATTAAAGTGAGTTGCTTGTTGAGTTTAATAACATTGTTGTGGTGATGAGAATTTACCAAATGATGATAAAAGAAAAACAAATATTATAAACAAATTTCTTCATACTCTTTTTCATAATTTAGTATGTAAAAGTGATTATTTTTACACCATCCAAACGAAATAGATTATCTTAAAATCACTTTTCAGCAAACACACCCAAACAAAAACAGATTCTGATTATAATTGATTATCACAATAATCGATTATTTGAAAACATATTATCAACATAATCTTTTTTTTTCTTCTAACTTTTCCAAACATACTCTTAATGGTCCCGTTAGAAGGCACCTTTGTTTATATTGTCCTAACTTTATTTTAAGTCCCTACTCTTTACTCATTTCAATCTAGCCTTATTGACCTTTTTGACTGAATCCGGAAGCTTCACTGCTCATCGTTCTTTTATATATTACATTTATGATAACGAGTTTGGCTTAACGGCTTTCACACGGGCCCAAGCATATATTGGTTTGGGGACATTGGCCCCATTGAGTTGAAAACTTTTACTTTACTACTTATATTTATTTATTTATTTATTTATTTATAACATACTACTTATAATTCTTATTGTTCGTGTTTATATATAATTCTAAAATCCCCATTGTCACTTAAAATAAATGGTTAAGTTAAAATCTTATAAACTATAAATTAAGAATTATATTACGTTCTATATTTTAAATTATTAAATCAATGTTAAATAACATATTCAAAAAGAGTAATATTTATTCATAAAAATAAAAGAAGAGTAATATTTGACAATATTAATAACGATAAAATCATAATTTCACACTTAGTCTTAAGATTTCACATATCATATTTTTCGTCACCGATACTAGTTTTCTGAATTATCTTGGTAGTTGGTATCCACTATGATACGCCGACCACGGGTGCTCCTTGTCATGATACCAACCACCATCAATTTGTAATTAAATTAATGGACATTTTGGTTAATTAACTTTGCAAGAAAAGAGTAAAGATATTTGGACACATAATTTGGATATTTTGTATGAATATCATATAGTTTATAAGTATCTTGGGGTGATGAAAAACATGATGAAAGAAAAGAAAACAATAAATAAATTGAGCAAATTACTTTTGTACTATTTTAAATATTATTTTTGTTTCTTTGTATCCAAATATCATCATTCTTAAAAAAGATAGACTATGTGTGCATCCATGCACTGGGGCTGTACGTGACTTTCGGTACATTAATGTGCGAATGGGTTATTATATATATTTTTTCATGTGGTTATAGAAATGGTCAAATGGACACAACAAATTTATTAATGAATTTGATGAAAGTTTGTGAAAGAATTTCATTATTTAAACAACAAATTTGATATTATATATATATAGGAGTATGTATTAGTTTTATTATTTTTTTATGATTTTATGTATATATTTTAAAAATATATTACAAAATCAAATCATACACAGTAATTCCACTTTGTTTTGTTTTTGTTGCCTTTTGCTTTGCTGCGTTGTCATTACCGTATAGTATGATAATTGCATCTTGCTTTGCTGCGTTGTCATTGTGGAAGTATAATAATAGCATTAACATCATCTGTTAAAAATAATAATAATAATAATAAAACTAGTCTTAAACTTTGGAATAAAAGAAATAAACATAGAAGAATGATAAATGGAATAATTAGAAAGTTGTATTACTGAATTATTCGAGTACAATGAGCTACAGTTATTCAATTTATAGAAAATGGGAAAGGTGCACACTAACTATTCTAGGTATTACTTCACAGAATTAGCTCCTGCCAATTCTGTTAGGTTGTTACAAAAGGTAAAAAAAGAATAATTGGATGGATGATTCTAGAATGATTTTGAGGTGGATTTCCTTGCACTAGATGACAAAACATTCCTGGTGACTAGGCACTTTCTTTCCTCGTTTTCATGACCTTGAGCAGCATCATTTTCAGCATATTCTTTTGTTATATTAGCATCATGTATTTTTGTCTCATTTGATCCAAATGCTTTTGTCTCATTCACTCCATAGAATGCCACAAGCTGGAGCATGGTATATATCAAGCATGCCAGCTTGGAAATGAATGGTGTAAATGAAGAAGAAGGAAGAGCCTTTGTGAAGAAGTCTGCAAGTTGTTAGCAATCTGAGAACACCCTCTTGCACTTTGTTGCGGACAAAATGACAGTCTATCTCCAAGTGTTTAGTTCGTTCATTATAGACTGGATTGGCAGCTAGCTATGTGTAAGGCACTTTGGTTGTCACAGTACAGCACTGGAGCTCTTGAACAAATAGTATGTAAGTCTTGTAAAAGATACAACAGCCATTGCAACTCACACACAGCAGTAGATAGAGCTCCGTATTCAGCTTCAGAGGAGGATCGAGATATTGTTGGTTGCTTTTTAGCTTTCCATGATATCAAAGAAGATCCTAAGAAGAAGCAATACCCCGAGATAGATCTTCTAGAGTCGAGACACCCCGCCCAATATGCATCAGAAAATCCTAAGAGTTGAACATCTGAGTTTCTTGAAAAGAAAAGGCCTCTGCCTGGGCTATTTTTGAGATATGTGATTACTCTGCAGGCAGCATGATAATGTGTCATGGTTGGCTTGCTTAAGAATTGGCTAAGTTTTTGAGTTGCAAAGGTTATGTCTGGCCTTGTTGTGTTCAAGTACAGTAGCTTCCCAATTAGTCTCCTATAGGATGCAACATCCTCATATAGCTTGCCTTCATCGTGATACAATTTTATGGAGTGGTCAAAAGGAGTCTTTGCTGGCTTGGACCCAAGTAAACCGGATTCATGTAGAAGATCTAAGCAGTATTTTCTTTGGCACACTGAGATTCCCAATTTTGAGTGAGCTACCTCCAATCCTAGGAAGTATCTTAGTGTTCCTAGATCCTTAATCTTGTAATTGAAGTCCAAAATCTTCTTTATTCGACCAAATTCCTCCAAAGAATTCCCTGCCAAGATAATGTCATCCACATACACTAGAAGTGCAGTGAATGTGCTGCCATGACTGAATGTGAACAGGGAGTGGTCAGCATTGGATTGGTGATACCCTTGGCTAATGAGCAGGGATGTCAACTTCTCATACCATTTTCGGCTGGCCTGCTTGAATCCATATAAGGATTTAAGCAATTTGCAGACCTGATTGGGCTTAGAACACTTGACTCCTTGAGGAACAACCATGTAAACATCCTCCTTTAGATCACCACGCAAAAAAGCATTATTTACATCTAGTTGATCCAAATGCCATTTGTGAATGGAAGCAAGAGCAAGTAAAGTCCTTACTGTGGTGAGTTTGGCCACGAGTGATAAGGTGTCAAAGAAATCTAATCCTTCCACTTGATTGTATCCTTTGGCCACTAACCTGGCCTTGTATCTCTCAATGCTCCCACCAGCCTTGTGTTTTATCTTGTACACCCATTTATTCCCAATTGGCTTGACATTCATAGGTAGATCAACAAGTATCCATGTACCATTCCTCTCTAGGGCCTCCAGCTCAAGTCTCATAGCGTTGTTCCAGCAATCATGCTTGCTGGCTTCTTGGTATGAGTGTGGTTCATTGATGTGTGTTACAGCTAGAGAAAAAACTTGGTGTGATGGTGAAAGATTTGAAAAGGAATGATATGAAGAAATGGGATAGAGACTACCTGAGGCGACCACTTCTGCTGTGGAGGTTGGGAGGCTACACACATAGTCATCAAGGTGGTGTGGTCGATGCCTTTGCCTATTAGACTTCCTCCTTGGCTCAATTATCTGCTCAGTATTTGCTTCTCTCTCGAGATCTTTTTCACGTCGGAGAGGAATATCGTAGGCGGTAATGCAATGCTGTCATCAGGTGCAGGTTCGGTTTGTGTGTTTAATGGTGGTAGTGGTTGGGGTAATGTGATGGGAGTAGTACTTTGGTGGTGAGGTGTGGGTGTGGAGTGGTAATTCCAAGTGGAAAGGGGTGAAGAAACTTTGGAAGGAAGAATGTGCTCATGATGAGTCACATTCCTGGAAATGAAAATTTCCTTATTATTAAGATCCATGAGGACAGTTCCTTTAACACCATGCTTGTAACCAAGAAAAACACACTTTCTAGCTCTAGGTTCAAGTTTAGTTCTGTGAGCCTGAAGTGTGGAGGCATAACATAAAGAACCAAAGACCTTCAATTCGTGTAAGTTAGGATCTTGACCATATCACAGATAAAAGGGTGATTTGTTATTGGTAATAGGACTAGGGACCCTGTTAATTATGTAGGTAGCATGAATGACAACATAAGACCAAAACTGTTTAGGTAGCTTAGACTGAAATAACAGAGCCCTCCCTACATTAAGGACATGTTGGTGTTTCCTCTCAACTCTTCCATTTTGTTGGGGAGATTCTACACAACTTGTTTGGTGTATTATTCCCTTTGAGGCATAGAACTGAGACAAAAAAAATTCTGGGCCATTATACGTCTGGCGAGTCTTGACTGTTGTATTATGTTGATTTTCAATCAGTTTTATGAAGTTTTGAATGTGTTGCCTGACTTCAGCTTTGGATTTCATTAAAGTTAACCAAGTAAATCTACTAAAATCATCTACTGCAGACAGAAAATAAAAGCGGCCATGTATGGATTGTATGGAAAGGGGTCCCCAAATGTCAAAATGGATCAATTCATAAGGTGCAGCAGCTTTATTGAAACTTAAATTGTATGGCAATCTCTCGTGTTTGGTAAAGTGGCACACATCACATATTGCCCTTTGATCAACAGTAACAAAAGGAAAAGCAGAATTCAAAATATTCATCCTAGAAGTGGACAAGTGTCCTAATCTAAAGTGCCATAAGGCATTTTCTGGCAAAGTATGAATGTTACCTGCTTGAACACAGGCATTGTAGGCATGTTTGGCACCAACCACCAAGTGATATAGCCCCTCAAACTTCTCAGTAGAACCAATCGTCCTCTGTGACTTCAAATCCTGAATGAAACACATGAAATCAGTAAAGGCAACTGTGCAATTCAGGTTACTACATAATTTTGAGACAGATATCAGATTTAATGAAAAATTTGGAACATAGAGCACCTCAGTGATTGAGAAACCAGGGGAAAAACTTACTGTACCAATATGCTTAGCAACAGAAAACTGACCATTAGGTAATTTTATGTTGACAGGTTTAGTTTCAGTGTAAGTGTCAAAACATTTCAAGGATCCACAAATGTGATCACTAGCCCCAGAATCTATGATCCATGAGCTTAAGGAAAAACTATTGAAAGATGAAGAAGAAAATGTTTTACCTGATTTTGTCTTTTCAGTAGGTGAATGAACAAAGTGTGGTGTAATGTAAACCTGATTAGCCATAGCAGCAGATTGTTGGCTCATGCTAGAGCCTTGAATCAGATTGATCAAATTCTCATATTGTTCATGAGTGAAGCTGGGAGGTGTAACGGGATTTGCTTCTCCGATAGTTGAGAGAGTTTCTTTCATTTCTGCATCATTTGAAACATTGTTTGCCATTGATCAACTGTTTTTCTGAAAATGTGGAGGGAAGCCATGCTTCCTATAACAAGTATCCACTGTGTGCCCTGTCCTTCCACAATAGGTGCATACCCTCTTTGGTCCTGAGTTTTGGACAAAGCCCTTTCCTCTTCCCTGTGTTCTTTTATAGTCAACAGCAGCATTTACTAGTGCCTTTGAATCATCAAAAACAGAAAGGTTGTTCTGTCTCTCATGCTGAATCACCAGGGAGAAAATTCGATTCATGCTAGGTAAAGGTTCCATTAGCAAGATCTGAGACTTAACAACTGAAAAATTCTCATTCAAATCAGTCAAAAACCTTATAGCATGATTAAGAGTATGATAGTTTCTTGCATTTCTCATTGCAGCACAAGTACATCTAACAGGGCAAGCACAACAAGGTATAGGCATATAAGTCTCTAGTTCCTCCCAAAGAATTTTTAGTTAAGAATAGAATTCAGTAACTGAAAAAGAACCTTGCCTGAGACCATAGATTTCTTGTTGAAGCTCAGAAATCCGGATGAGATCACCCTGTGAGAACCTTTCTTTTAGATCGTTCCACACATCTACTGCATTTTCCAAGAATACAATGCTCTGGCCAATCGATTCAGCAACTGAGTTCATGATCCAAGAATGTATGAGCATGTTGCATCGGCTCCAAGCTTTGTAGCTCAGATCAAAGGCATTGTTTGGAATGGGTATACTTTCATCCACAAATTCGAATTTGTTCTTTGCTCCTAGCGCTCGCCTCATAGATCGAGCCCACGCATGGTAGTTTGATCCGTTCAAAACAGGAGTAACAGTAACTGATGAAGGTCCATCTCCGGCATGGACAAAATAAGGGCTAGTAGGGTCTTGTGAAGGATCGGTATTTTGGACAGGACCACTTGAAGCACCGTCTTTGGCCATCAGAGTCGCACAAGTAGAGAGCTAAACGCTCTCTGATACCATCTTAAACTTTGGAATAAAAGAAATAAACATAGAAGAATGACAAATGGAACAATCAGAAAGTTGTATTACTGAATCATTCGAGTACAATGAGCTACAGTTATTCAATTTATAGAAAAGGGGAAAGGTGCACACTAGCTATTCTAGGTATTACTTCATAGAATTAGCTCCTGCCAATTCTGTTAGGTTGTTACAAAAGGTAAAAAAAGAATAATTGGATGGATGATTCTGGAATGATTTTGAGGTGGATTTCCTTGCACTAGATGACAAAACATTCCCGGTGACTCGACACTTTCTTTCCTCGTTTTCATGACCTTGAGCAGCATCATTTTCAGCATATTCTTTTGTTACATTAGCATATGTATTTTTGTCTAATTTGATCCAAATGCTTTTGTCTCATTCACTCCATTATTTAACAACTAGATACAATTTTTCTTTTATAAAAAATTGATTGTTCTCGTACGTGACCTATCGTTGACGCATCTTATGTGAAGCAACACAAACGTAATACATGTCCGCTTGTTTTCCCCAATATTCTTGTCGGGATCACATCATCATTTATTTTTTTGTTTGGTATACCAACCTTCAAAAAGGCAAAAACCCATTTCTTGTTTCGTAATTATTCAGGTTTCCTCGCTTCGTATCGTTTTCTACTTGTCCATCATTCTCCATCATCTAACAACTCGCTTTGAATTTTTTCCCCTTATGCTTGCTATATCCAAATCTTGATATGCTTTTGCAATATTTCTTTCCTTTTTTTTTTTTTGACAAGAGAGATTTATTAAATATATCTAGCTTAGGCATCAACTGAAAACATGGTAACATTTATTCAATTATCAATAAAAATAGAAAACTGAAAATAAAAATCATGTAGATGATGTAATTGAAATAAAAATGTGTAAACTTTGTGAAGTTACTCTGTGTAGATAATTTTCTCCATAAATATTTTTCAATATCTAGCTAGAAAGTAAAAGTAAAAAAACGATGGTGGAAAGAAATATTGCAAATCATAAATTATGCCAGACAGTCTCTTTCACATTTGCATTATATTAGTGTACAAGTAGTCTTTTTTTTTTTATTTATTTAAATATAATCCAGAAGCCAGAGCACTAATCAGTAATCACGCTACAGCTAACCATATTCTATTCTATGCATTATGAGTAAGTGGAGCGAATTGGATTACCCTATATGAACACCCACTTTTATCCGTCTTCATTTTATTCTAATTTATGATATTATGTTTCAAGGAGACTAATAATAATAGTGAAGAGGGAAATAAGAAAAAGAAAATAATAAAGAAAGGAAGGAGGCTCATAACTAACTTGTTGTTGGACGGGATGGTCCCGTCCATTGCATTGGACTTGCTGTTGAAAGGTTCAGTCCAGTCCATTGCACTTACTGTTGGACGGGGTGGTCCCGTCCATTACATTGGACTTGCTGTTGGACGGGGTGGTCCCGTCCATTGCATTTACTGTTAGACAACGAGGTCCAATCCTTTCATTGCATTGGACTTGCTGTTGGACGGGGTCCAGTCCATTGCACTTGCTGTTGGACGGGGTGGTCCCGTCCATTGCATTGGACTTGTAGTTGGACGAGGTCCAATCCAGTCCATTGCACTTGCTGTTGGACGGGGTGCAGTCCAGTCCATTGCACTTGCTGTTGGACGGGGTGGTCCCGTCCATTACATTGGACATGCTGTTGGACGGGGTGGTCCTGTCCATTGCATTGGACTTGCTGTTGGAAAGGTCCAATCCAGTCCATTGCACTTGCTGTTGGACGAGGTGGTCCCGTCCATTACACTGTACTTGCTGTTGGACGGGGTGGTCCCGTCCATTGCATTGGACTTGCTGTTGGACGAGGTCCAGTCCAGTCCATTGCAATTGCTGTTGGACGGGGTGGTCATGTCCATGACATTGGACTTGCTGTTGGACGGGGTGGTCCCGTCCATTGCATTGGACTTGCTGTTGGAAAGGTCCAGTCCAGTCCATTGCACTTGCTGTTGGACGGGGTGGTCCCGTCCATTACACTGTACTTGCTGTTTGACGGGGTGGTCCCGTCCATTGCATTGGACTTGCTATTCGACGGGGTCCAGTCCAGTCCATTGTACTTGCTGTTGGACGGGGTGATCCCGTCCATTGCATTTGCAGTTAGACAGTGAGGTCCAGTCCGTCCATTGCATGTTTACTTTTTCTGTTGGACGAGGAGGTACCGTCCATTGCATTTAATTATCTTTTGGACGAAGAAGTTTCGTCCATTGCATTTAATTATCTGTTGGACGAGGAGGTTCCGTCCATCGCACATCTAATTATCTGTTGGACGAGGAATTCCGTCCATTGCACATCTAATTCTCTATTGGACGAGTAGGTCTTCCATTGCATGTTTAAGTTTCTGTTGGACGAATAGGCCGTCCATTGCACATCTAATTTTCTGTTGGACGAGGAGGATCCATCCATTGCATGTTTAAACTTATGCTGGACGAGGAGGTCCGTCCAGTGTATATCTACTTTTGCATATCTATGTTTCTGTTGTACGAAGAGGTTCCGTCCACTGCAATTTTATTTTCAGGCTGGAGGCTAAAGAATAAAGAAAGAAAGAAAGAAAGAAGAAGAAGATAATGAAGAAAGGACGAAGAAAAGAAGGAGAAAAGGACAATCAACAAAAAGGAAAGGAGATTGAGTTACTTCTCCTAACCCTAAAAAACCCTATTTTACATATCAGACAAGACATCTTTTCCTCCTTCCACTCCTCTACCCATTGGTCATTCTTCTTCCTCATCTCCTCCCTCATTTTAACCTAGCAACCCCACTCCTAACCCTAAAAAACCCATCTTACACATCATACAAAACCCCCTACCTCCTTCTCTCTTCAAACACGCAACCCTCACATCAAATCACCTCCTTTCCTCTGCTCACGCCACCACCATCTGGACACACGCCATTGCTGCTCAGAACCACCCAAGCCTTGGATTTCGTGAAGACCAACCTAGAAGTCGCTGGGTAAGAAGAAGCATGAAGCCCTCTCCTCCATCTATAAAAGGAGGGGACGGAAACAAAAAAAGGGGGCGGAAAAAAAAATAAGGAGGAAAGATACAAAGACAGGGGGATTTTTGGAGATTTTTAGAGAGGAAGGAGAGATTTTGAGGATCTGATATTTTCTTTGTGAAGAAAAGAAGAGAGGGAGATTTTTATCTAACATTTTCTTTGTGGAAAAAGAGATTAGAGATCTGAGTTTTTTTCTTCTCGATCTATTATTAGAGTGGTTAAGAAAGAAGAGTTAAAGGAGTCAGTGAGACTGAAATGTAAAGGTTTTGATCTTGAAATCTTACCACTGGGAGAAAACAAAGTCATTGTTATTCTGCTCTCATTTGGCAATCCTTGTTCCCTTGGTTGATGTTACTCATAAGTTTCTCTTAACATTCTTATTTTTCTGTGCTTCTGTTCACTGAATAAGTTAGTAAAAAGTTTCATTTCTACGTTTCATTTCTATCCCATTTTCAAGAGGTAAAATTATATATTTTACATAAAAAATAGAGGATGATCACTTGATTGAAACAATCTTATTTATTGGGTTGCCTTATGACAAGTGTCATGTTCAACCCTTCAGATTTTGAGGTTGCTCTGTGGACTTACGTGCCACGTTCAACCTCACATAGGTTTAATAAAAAATTTCACAACTAAAGATGTTTCTTTCTCAAAAGACGAATTTTGGGGTAAAACAAATATTTTCAAAGTTATTAATAATTTATACAACTAATTTTGGGTAACCATTTTATGGATGTTCTAGGGTATCGTGGGGTTAAGTCTCCATGCCTTCCCTAGACATAATCGACTCCCGAACCCAAAGCTTTTCCTTAAAGGGTTTTCCAACTTCCTTGAAATTAAATAAAGTTGGTGGCGACTCCATGTTTTCTCTCTAAAGGAAAAACCAGTCCTTTTTTGGTCGCCACACCCTCGTTCATGTCACTTTCATTTTTCAACTTGACTTGAATTCCTTGCAATATGTTTTTAAGGTGACGTTTGGTTACTGAAATGTTTTATTCACGGACAAACTACATTCCTGAGAATCACATTCTCAATGATGTTTCTTTCCCACTTTCTCACATGGGAATAGAGTTTTTCCAAGATTATAATTATCGTTCACTAATTTTATTCCTGAGAATCTTTTATGTCTAGGAATAAATTTTTAAAACTTGTATCAAATATGGGAAAAATTTATTCCCTTACCATTTACCAACGTTTCTGGTAATACATTTTTAAAACTTGTATCAAACACTACCTAAGGAATGTTTACTTTATTTTTAGTTTTTTTATTTTTATTAATAATTGAATAAATGTTACCATGTTTTATTTTGTTTCCTGCTTTATAACAATAAAAACTATTTTTATCATTTCTTGTATAAATATTTGCAACCAGAAAATTGAATAAAAACAATGTGACTTTTTTTCAATTGTTAATAAAAGTGAGAAATAAAAAAAAAAGCAAATGAGCCTTAAAAATTCTCGGTATCATTTTAGTTTAGTTTAGTTAAAAATTATTTTTCACTTATCAATTTTTTTTCTCTTTCAATTCTTAGTTCTTCGCCTAAATTATGAATGATTACAGAGCAAGTATAAAAGGGATGTTTTGAGAAAAATTATAAAAAGTGTTATTTTCAATGGGGTGAAGAGTTTCTTAAAGTAGCATGAACTAAAAAGTGGTGATGTAATATAATGGTGCCCATAAAAAGAGAAGTAAGACCAATTATTGCACTATTAGATATGACTTAATACTAAACAAAGGAGTGTAGGGGTAGAGGAAGGGGAATATTTTAATTAAATATTTGTTTGATTAAAGGAGGGGAGAGAAGAGATTTTAATGGAGGGGAAGTAAAATAACTCGCTCCCTTTGATTCATATGGGTAAAAAAGTGATTTTAAAATTAATTTGTTTTTATACCCTTATAATTTTGGATGTCAAAATTATTAGAAAGAGTATTTTGGTTTATATTTATCTAAAATGTTTTAAACTCATTTTTCTTCCTTTCAAATATTCTAATATTGGATATGAGTCAAAATCGAGTGAGCAGGGATTTTACTCCCCTACCCTAAAAAAAAAAACTATCCAGACAAAAATGTTTATTAAAATCCCTCTCTACCTTTCATTTTCCTCATTTTCCACCAACCAAGCACTATGTATATGTAAAGGTATTCCATTCAATATTTTAAAAATATAAAACCATTAAATGTTTTCTTTATTTAACAAGTAAATGATTAGTTGGAGGATTACTCATTACTAAAAAGAGAGAAGAGTAAGACAGCTTTATAAGAGAGAGAAGAACAATAGTCCTATGTAATGAACATTGAGAGCAACATTATGCTCAAAGTTTGGTTACACTAATACCATAGTTGTTTTGAGATCAATGGAGAGCAGAGACAACATATCAAGAGTTGACAGCCTAAGAGCTAGTAGTTCCAACATATGGAGGAACCATAGCATGAATGTTTTCTCAACATCTGAACGTGAAGATGATGAAGAAGCACTTAAGTGGGCAGCAATAGAGAGACTCCCCACATATCTCCGCATCAGGAGAAGTATACTCAACAATGAAGAAGGAAAAGGGAGGGAAGTTGATATCAAGAAACTAGGATTAACAGAGAGGAAGATTCTTCTAGAGAGACTTGTGAAAACAGCAGAAGAAGATAATGAAAAGTTCTTGTTGAAACTCAGGGAAAGGATGGACAGGTGAGAGTCCTATGTACTGTAGAAAGAGCTTCTCATGAGTCATATGTACAATATAATTGGTTAACTTTTTGGGCTATTTTCTTTTTTATAATGTAAAGTATAAGTACCTTGCTTTATAAAAATCAAAGATGTTAAAACGTTTTCCTAAGTTTTTCATGCAACATACTTGAAATTCCCATTAAAAGAAGGAATCAATAATATAGTCTGTATAATTTAAGATTTCAAGATTTTTTTTTTCTTTTGAAACATCCGAATTTCAAAGCATTCATGACTTAGAAAATTAAATAACTGTTTTAGTGATTGAGAGATCTGATATTTGTTATGTTAAACTAAATTTACAGAGTTGGACTTGATATTCCAACAATTGAAGTTCGATTTGAGCATATAAATGTGGAAGCACTAGTTTATGTTGGAAGCAGAGCATTGCCTACACTACTAAACTTCTTTGTGAATGTGCTAGAGGTAATTCAATATGGCACATATGTTTCAACTATATTAATGAATTTATCTCATATTATTTAAGATGCTCACTCTCTTATGTTAAAGGGATTCTTAAATTGTCTTCACATAATTCCAAGTCCAAAGAAACCACTACATATCCTACAGAATGTTAGTGGAATCATAAAGCCTCGAAGGTGAATTCAAGATTAGTATTATTATTTTTTAATTTGTATGTTTTGTTTTTACTAAAGATACAATCTCCAGTTAGATATTTTCTTGTTCTGATGATGAGGGTTTTGCAGAATGACATTGCTTTTAGGACCCCCAGGATCTGGAAAGACCACTTTGCTGTTGGCTTTGGCTGGAAAACTTGGCAAAGATTTGGAAGTAAGGCAACCAAATTTCAGGGCTCATCATTAAAGGGTGGGATACTACACTTGAGTAATTGTTTTAATTATTATAATAACTAATTTTGTTGGTGATGGAAACTCAGCAAGCTGGGAGAGTATCATACAATGGGCATGGGCTGGAAGAGTTTGTGCCGCAAAGGACAGCAGCTTATATTGGTCAACAAGATAACCACATTGGAGAAATGACTGTGAGAGAAACATTAGCTTTCTCTGCAAGATGTCAAGGGGTTGGGCAGAATTTCGGTTGGTTAATTCTCTTTTCAGCATTAATAGATTTAAAAGAAAAAGCCTTTGAAATAAGGATTTAATTAATACGTATTCTTGACTCTTATTATTACCAAATCAGTGTAATATGTTGAAACCTTTCAAACATGTAGATCTTGTATTTGTTAAAAGATTTACTAATATGCAAATGATATGGCTATGTTTGAGAGTTTTAAAGGAAATGGAGTAGTGGTTAATAATAAAATGAAGTGAAATGATAAAAGCATATGACTTCATTAGTAGATAGAAAAAAATTTTTGAATAAGGATTTAATTGATATAGATTGTTAGTATAATGACTTTTTAGACGGTCAACATTCATGAATTGTCGTAACATTTAAAAATATTTGACTCTTATCATAATTACCTTAAAAGTTACATACTAAATGATTTGTGATTGTAATAAAACTTTACAATACTAATAAACTCGCAGTGACAGTACATCAAAATTAAACTCTTGAAATGAATCCAAATCTTTAAAGGGGCTCTTAATCATAGTTTTCAGTTTCCCTACTTTCCAGAGATGTTGACTGAACTACTAAGAAGAGAAAAGGAAGCAAAGATTAAACCAGATCCTGACATTGACATCTATATGAAGGTGCGAAATAGGATTGAGAAAGAAATCTGGTACTTTATGTTTTTAACGCAGAACACATTGCTTTATGACTTAGAAGAGGAAATGTGTGCTTGATTTAAGACAAAATTTTCCATTTCCATTTCCATTTTTTATTTTTATTAATAATTACAAAAAGGATACTTTATTTTCATTTTATTTCTTATTTCCACAGCATTTTAATTCATTTAAACTCTGCAGGCAGCAGCACTAGAAGGACAGCAGACTAGTGTGGTCACTGACTATATTCTTAAGGTAATAATCCAGATTCATCAAATAAAGGGAATACAAATGACTTAATTAGCAAAACAATATATGTTTCAATTCCCTTCTAAAATGTTGCAGATTTTGGGACTCGAAATCTGTGCTGACACAATGGTAGGGGATGGAATGATAAGAGGTATCTCAGGAGGGCAGAAAAAGCGAGTCACAACAGGTAGTTTCTAATTTAACTAGAACAACATGACAAAAGAACTTAAAACCATAATTTGGAACTTATAAGAGTTTTATTGACCAAAAAATTCTGGTGAATAATGTGAAGGGGAGATGCTTGTTGGACCAATAAGGGTGTTGTTCATGGATGAGATATCAACTGGTTTGGACAGTTCCACAACTTATCAAATAATCAATTCAATCCGGCAGTCCATCCACATTCTCAATGGAACTGCACTTGTCTCTCTGCTACAGCCAGCACCAGAAACTTATCAACTATTTGATGATATAATACTTCTAACAGATGGTCAAATTGTGTACCAAGGACCAAGAGAAAATGTACTTGAGTTTTTTGAATCAATGGGTTTCAAGTGTCCTGAAAGAAAAGGAGTTGCTGACTTCTTACAAGAAGTATGTATGAGTGTGAATCACTTAGCCTATATTTTACAATTTTACTCTTTCTGTTTTTTATATGAAGTTAATTTTGTTCTCATGGGGTGAATAGGTGACATCAAGAAAAGATCAATGGCAGTATTGGGCACATAAAGATGAACCTTACAGCTTTGTCACTGTCAAGGATTTTGTTGAAGCCTTCCAGTCATTTCATGTAGGTCAACAACTTGGAGATGAGCTGGCCAATCCTTTTGACAAGACTAAATCCAATCCTATTGCCTTAACCACAAAGAAGTATGGTGTTAACAGGAAGGAGCTGCTGAGGGCTTGTGCTGGCAGAGAACTTTTGCTCATGAAGCGAAATTCGTTTGTCTACATATTCAAAGTCACACAAGTGAGTAACATTCAAACACGATTTTAAATTGTGGCTGCGGTTGCGTTGCGTTTATCGCAATCGCGGACAATTGCGGGAAAATGCTGCTGATGCGACCGCAATTTCAGTCGCGTTTCGGTTTCGGAGACATCCAAAACCAAAATATTGCGGCCCCAATTGCAGTCGCGGACCTTTATTTAAAACCTTTCATTCAAGCAATAATACTATTCAAAAGTACACAATGTTAGTTAAAACTTAAAAATTTTGTTTATGCATTAATGAAAATGTTAACTGGAGTGTTTCATGCATCCTTTTTTTTCTTTTTTCTTTGGGGTACTTATGCATGTCTTGTTCCTCCTTTTCAGCTTATTTACTTGGCTGTCATGACAACAACATTATTTCTAAGAACTAAGATGCATCGAGATACCAGGGAGGATGGGGGAACTTACATGGGTGCTCTATTCTTCACAGTTCTTGTAGCTATGTTCAACGGAATATCAGAGCTAAATATGGCCATCATGAAACTTCCTGTCTTTTACAAACAAAGGGACTTTCTATTTTATCCTTCATGGGCTTATTCTCTTCCACCATGGATCCTCAAAATACCAATAACCCTGATAGAAGTTGCCATTTGGGAAGGCATCTCTTACTATGCCATTGGCTATGATCCAAATATTGGAAGGCAAGAAGCAGCTGCATCATAGATCCACAATTAAGCTATTAGTTACTAATTTTGGAATCTAATGAGAAATCTTATTGGCAGGTTTTTCAAACAGTACTTTGTACTCCTGTGCATTAACCAGATGGCTTCTGCTCTATTTCGGTTGATGGCAGCATTAGGAAGGGATATTATAGTTGCAAACACTGTTGGGGCATTTGCATTACTTACAGTTATGGTTTTGGGTGGATTTGTGATTTCTAGAGGTAAAAAGAAAAAGGTTTCATGTAACTTCAGATTATCTGATGTTATGAACTTCTTTAATGACAAATCTGTTTTTTGCATCAGAGGATGTGCCCAAATGGTTTCTGTGGGGTTTCTGGTCCTCACCACTGATGTATGGACAAAATGCTATTGCTGTGAATGAATTTCTTGGGCGTAATTGGAGAAAGGTATCCCCTTTACTTTTAATGGTGAAGAAAATATACGAAGAAAAAAAACAATGAGCTTTGGAAAGGGAAATTTATGAGATATTTGGCTGAGTGGTGTAGGTTCCTCCTAATTCCAATGAAACGCTGGGAGTTTTGATACTGAAATCGCGTGGATTTTTCCCAGAAGCTTACTGGTATTGGATTGGAGTAGGAGCTTTGATTGGTTATGCTTTTCTGTTTAATTTTCTCTTCACCTTGGCTTTGCAATATCTCAATCGTAAGTACCATCTTTATCTTTCATTGAGCAGTGAACTTTATTTGGACATCTTTTCTGACCACAAACTTCAATTCTGATCATTGGATATGTTGCCTATGCAGCACTTAGAAAGGCTCAAGCAGGACTATCCCAAGAGAAATTGCTAGAGAGGAATGTTTCAACAGCAACAGGCGATGAGTTTATTCAATTACCAACACGAAAGAACTCTTCCGGTGAGACCTTGAGCTCCAAGTAATTATAGTTTCTCTATGTTGTAGTTTGAAGTATTCTAGCCATAACATATTGACCATGATGACAAGTCAGAAACAAATATGGAAGAAGCAGGTATGTCATCCAGGTCTTTTTCTGGAAGAGTTAGTAATGATAAAGCTAGTAAAAGTGGAAGGAGGGGCATGGTTCTTCCTTTTCAACCTCTATCCCTAACTTTTGATGACATCAAATATTCTATTGATATGCCACAGGTACTTTACAAACCTAGTTTTAAGATGTGATCTTTCCATTAATCTTTCTATTTGTATTGATTGGTTATTTCACTTATTTGAAATATAATTGTGTTTAGCCAATTGCTATGGCAAGTACTTTTTCCGAGTGACATGCACCTGCTATTTCCATGATTTCATTCTTATGAATTATGAAAGCATTGCCATTTATCTTTAATCCAACTTCCATAAGGAAAAAAAAAAGAAACAGGGAAGCAAAATTAGAATTGTTCCAACATTTTTACTGTTATCTTGAATGTAGGAAATGAAAAATCAAGGTGTTTTCGAGGATCGTCTTGAACTTTTGAAGGGTGTTAGTGGTGCTTTTAGGCCTGGAGTACTAACAGCTTTGATGGGTGTAAGTGGTGCCGGCAAGACTACTTTAATGGATGTTTTAGCTGGAAGGAAAACTGGTGGATATATTGAAGGAAGCATCACAATATCTGGGTACCCAAAGAATCAAGAAACATTTGCTCGCATATCAGGATATTGTGAACAATTTGATATCCATTCACCCTATGTTACAGTCTATGAATCTTTGCTATATTCTGCATGGCTTCGATTACCCCCTGAAGTTGATCATGCAACTAGAAAGGTACAATTTTCTTCTTTCGAAATTAGAGGCATGAAATTCATGGCTTCAAACTAGCTTTAAACATCATAATATTGCTGAAAGTATAGAAAAAATAGTTTGCAAATTTACTTGGTACTAACCTGAGGTTTTGGAGGCATAACAGTGTACTAACTTGAACTCAACTTTATGAGATACAGATGTTCATTGAGGAAGTTATGGAGCTTGTGGAGCTTAACTCATTAAGAGAAGCACTAGTTGGATTGCCAGGCGAAACTGGACTTTCAACTGAGCAGCGCAAGAGGCTCACAATTGCGGTTGAACTTGTAGCCAACCCTTCAATAATATTCATGGACGAGCCAACCTCTGGTCTTGATGCTAGAGCAGCTGCAATTGTAATGAGAACTGTGAGGAACACTGTGGACACTGGACGTACAGTGGTTTGCACTATCCACCAGCCAAGTATTGATATATTTGATGCCTTTGATGAGGTATGGAGTGCTATGCTACCATTGTGATTGAGGTACCATTCTGTTTTGAGTACTACATATTAACAAAATAAGTAATTCATATAAACCTTTTCAGCTGCTACTTCTGAAATTGGGAGGGGAGCAGATATATGCTGGTCCATTAGGCCGCCACAGTTCCCAACTGATCCGGTACTTTGAGGTGAGTCTAGTGCATAGTTATCGGGTTTTCTCATTAATCTTATGTACCGCGTATTGAGTTCGTCGTACCGCATATTATATACTGGGTTCACTTTAAAGAAATACTTGTAAATAATATAAAAATGACGAACCGCATACCAAATAACCTACGTACCACGAACTCGTACCACATACCTGATAACTATATGGTCTAGTGTAAATGAGATGTGTAGCAAGTTGGCTTCTCCTGCTCACTTTAGTGCATTATTACTATAGGCCATTCAAGGAGTTCCTAAGATCAAAGATGGTTATAATCCTGCAACCTGGATGTTGGAAGTTACATCAGCAGGAACAGAATCAAATCTTAAGGTCAACTTCTGTAATGTGTACAAAAACTCAGAACTACACCGGTTAGACTCCTGTCTTACACCTTGTTATGTCTAATACCGTAAGGACAAATATTTGAAAGCAGTTATTTTGTTTACTTTGACCTTTTCTTCTGATGCTTTAAATCAAATCTTCAAGAGTCCAAAGTTTCATGATTATGAGAATATTAAGATGCATATATTCCTTAGCTTATGAATTATTATTATTTTTTTGATAAAAGAGGCATTGATGTGCATAGGCATCACTAGGAAGAGAGACATCCCAACTATGTTGGCACCCCAATCCTCCACAATCATTTGCAGCACATTTAAAGATTCTTAATGGATCATTGACATTTAATCCAAATTCAAATTGGTACAGGAGAAACAAGCAATTGATCCGGGAGCTTAGTATACCTCCTCAAGGGTCAAAAGATCTATATTTTGATAGTCAATATTCACAGACTTTCGTGGCACAATGCATAACTTGCCTATGGAAACAACATTTATCATATTGGAGGAACACGTCATATACTGCAGTTAGACTCCTATTTACAACAATCATAGCTTTATTGTTTGGGGTGATTTTTTGGGACATTGGCTTGAAAAGGTTTGTGAAAACAGAAAGTAATGCATTGATACAATAGCTAAAGCATGAAAATGAAATTCAAAACTATTCTAATACATATCTTTAAATTAATGAAAATCACAGGAGAAAGGAGCAAGATCTTTTCAATGCAATGGGTTCAATGTATGCTGCTGTTATCTTCATTGGGGTACAAAATGGTGCCTCAGTGCAGCCTGTGATAGCAGTTGAGAGAACAGTCTTCTACAGAGAGCGAGCTGCAGGAATGTATTCAGCTTTGCCATATGCCATTGCACAGGTAAATTACTCACTTCAACCTTGCAACTCTTGTAAAAGAACAAGATATAAAAGAAATTTTTGGTTGAGAAATGTTATATCCTCTGGTAAATCTTCTTACAAATCCTCCTACCCACTTGGAAAAAGAGAAAAATGTTAAAAGAAGATTAATTAATGTCTTACAGATATAACATGTGAATGTGTCATTTAAGTGCATAGGATAGGAGGATTTGTATGAAAAAAATTTAGGAGGATATATCATTTCTCTTTTTTGAACAACACTAGCCAGAGTCTCAAGGGAAGAATTGTCAAGGACTCATGAAATTGTCAAAGTAAAAACTTGCATTATATTTGTAGGTTATTATAGAGCTTCCCCACGTCTTGGTTCAGACTCTTATATATGGGGTTATAGTTTATGCCATGATGGGATTCTACTGGACAACATCAAAGTTCTTTTGGTATCTCTTCTTCATGTACTTCACATTCTTATACTACACCTTCTATGGTATGATGACCATGGCCATCAGTCCCAACCCACATGTAGCTGGCATATTGTCCACCTCATTCTATGCAATATGGAACCTTTTCTCAGGCTTCCTCATTCCTATATCAGTAAGTTACAACCTTTGGTGACATCTTTTGTTTAAATTCATGATTCTGAATTGCAGTTGCGGTCACGATTGTGGTTGCTACAAACACAGACATTGTGGTTGCTGACACGTGGGTTAAGCGATTCCAGCTTGTTTTTTTTATTGATTATTGATTTTTGAAATTGTTATGATCAGTTGATGCCTATTGCGGCCCATAATGGTCTATTGCGGCCCGTTATTGTCGCAATGTGATTTCGATGTGGCTGCATCATCGTTTGATGAATCGGGATCCTCTCTATCCGGATTCCCTCTTCAGCCAAACATCAGCCGTTAGATTAATTTAAGGGTTAAATATGTTTTTAGCCCCTAATTTTTTTCAAAAGTTCGGTTTTAGTCCCCCATTTGGAAAATGTAATTTTAGTCCCTCGTTTTTTAAAACGTTTCAGAAGTGGTCCCTATACCACATATTTTCAGTCCCTCATTTTTAACAGTCATACATTTTTAGTCCCTTATTTTTTGACAAAAAATAAGTTTTAGTCTCCCGTTTTTCAAACGGAAGTGTGATTTAGGGACCATTTCTGACACATTTTAAAAAACGAGGTACTAAAAAAGTATATTTTTCAAACGGGAGACTAAAATCGAACTTTTCTAAAAAAACGAAGGACTACAAATATATTTAACCCTTAATTTAACCACCGGGAGATCTCTAATGCCCGCTGTTAGATTAATCAAAGGTATTACATTTGGATGGAAAGAGGATAGGGAAGGAATGTGGATAGAGAGGATCATTTTGCTGTTTGATTGTGGTCCTTTCCTTTGATTTGGAACCTTGTTTAAATTAGGACAAAAACTAACTTTCAAAATAAAAACAATGACAGAGAATACCGATATGGTGGAAGTGGTACTATTGGATTTGCCCAGTTGCGTGGACCTTGTATGGATTGGTAGCTTCCCAATATGGAGACCTCATGGACAAACTTGAGAATGGTCAAAGGGTTGAAGAGTTTGTGAGAAGTTACTTTGGGTTTAAACATGATTTTCTGGCAGTGGTTGCAGTAGTTGTGGCTGGTTTCTCTGTGTTGTTTGGGCTCATCTTCGCCTTTGGAATCAAAGCATTCAACTTCCAAAAACGATGAAGTCACACTGTAATGCTTCTGCTCTAGCTTGGGTGCATCTATATGTGACAACTGAACTGAATTTTCCAATTCCATTTATAGGATTATTTGACAGATAAATCGGCCCAAATCCAAATCCTAGGTTGTTATTTCCTTGGAATCAAAGGTAGTTATTAATTTATTGGATGAAGAAATAGAAAGGGGTAGTCATACTCGTACCAATGTGGACAATATATGCTAGAAAATAATTGTTACTCATATGAAATAAATTTGTAGTTTGTGTGATATTCAATAAAATAAAAATACAAAGGACCTATTGATTATTATGAAATGTTTTTTTAGGCAGATTATTATGAAATGTTATTTCATTAGCTTCCAAATATCGAAGAAAAACAACTTGATGAAGTTGGTATACGTATGAACAGGGTTTTGTCTTTCCCATTATGTTTTCATCATCGGGTCATGCAATCCAGTGCTGATTAATGAATGAAAAAAGAAAATATTTCATTAAAAAACTAAGTGTATCACATTTCTAAAATATTGAATACAAAAATTCCAATGAAAATTATCTTTTTTCTTTTTTCTATTTTTAAACCAGTAGAGCACTATGGTTGGCATTCTCCTTCACCACCATGGTCATCAAGAAAGTGTGTGTATAAGAAAAATAAGGAGATCGATCATGTCCAATGGGATTTCTATTGATGTACCTCTACATTATTTATACAACAAAATGTTGACCAAGTTCTATGAGAAATGATGGAAAAGAAGGAAAACAGGAAAAAAGAAGAAGAAATAATTACATATTTCTAGGATAATTACATGTTTCTATAATTATGTTGTAATTGTAAGCTTTGAGTCAAAAAAAAAAAAATTGTTGTAATTATAAGTTGTAGTTTTTTTATGGTTCACAATTCAAGAAAACTACCATAAACCATAAAGGATCTTAGAATATATATTCACACATAATGTTAAGATTGGAAGAAGAACTTATCTTGATCCATGAGTAAATTGCAAGATAAAATATTTCTCTCAAATCCCAATATATCTCTTTTCTTTACTTCTTTCTCACACCCTTTCTTGATGACAATGGTTGAGAGAACCTTGTTGGGAAAGACAAAACCCTCTTCAGCATAAAGTGATAACTCCCATCAAGTTACCACTAGTTATTTGCAATTTCTAACTTATCATATTAATCAATAGGTCCACTTATTTTCATTAATGTAAATATAGACCCAAAACATTATTTCACATGAGTCACACATAATTTAATATTTATTTTCTAATATTATTTTATTTGACTCATGTGACTTAATAATGCATCAATCGTGATGTGCATCAACATACCTTACATACATTGGTTCCATCGTTAATCATAATCAAGAATACAAACTAATAAGAGTCATGACGATCACATGTTATTGAATCAACTTTCATGTACTATTATATTAGCCTTTTTTCTCAATATAATCTTAAAATGAGAAGTCCACAACGGGTACAAACATAATGCCATTATCAATAACATAATATGTTTTTAATATCATCAATTGCATGCATATACATAAGTAGAAAACATAAAATTTACAAACTTATACATTAACAAGCTCAAAGTCTTAAACATAAATCAATAATGAAATAAAACATTACAACCCAACATTTCGCTAGAAGACATAATATTCATATTATCAACATGACCAGCAAATATTTTGGGTTGTAACCCTTTTGTTAAAAGGACACCAATCATAAGATCGGTACTAATATGATCAATTGACACTTTGCATTTTTGAGCTTCTTCTTTAACGACAAAGTATTTTAATCTCATATGCTTAGCACCCTTGGAATACTTGTCGTTTTAAGAAAATAAGATAGTTGTAGAATTATGACAATAAATTTTTAGTGGCATGATATTGTAGACTATTCCAAGTCCTGAAATAAAAACTTTGCAGCCAATTAGCCTGAACAGTAGCCTCAAAGCATGCCACAAATTAATTCACCCTCCATGGTGGATGCAGCAATGACTGATTGCTTTGCACTCTTCCATGATATTGCTCCTCTAGATAAAAAAATATGCATAGCGAAATGTGGACTTTCTCCACGACCAGCAAAGACAGAACCTAAATATCGAATCACCTCAAGGTGATGAGAACTCCTATAAATAAGCATGTGATCCTTCATTCCTTCCAAGTATCTTAAAACTTTCTTTGCAGCTTTCAAGTAATCTAATCCTTGATTACTTTGGTATCCACCCAACATTTTAATTACAAAACTGATATATCGTCTTGTACATGTCTGCGCATACATCAAACTCTCACCAACAGGTGCATAAGGAATCCCTTTCATCTGTTTCGATTCCAAATTATATTGGAACCAAAGTGATGATGGTTTTTGACCCCTCAAGTTTTCATGTGAACAAAATTTTTACATTAAGTTGAACAATATGTTGTTCTTTCTAAGTTGTTTCTATTTTATATAAAGTCCAATGCTTTCTTTTATATCTATCAGACTTAAAAAGAAATGTCCAAAGACCTCAATATGTTTTGTTTTTAATGATTTGAACTTAAGATTCTTGGCCTTTTAACTAAACTCTATTCTGCTTCCACTCTGTCTATTTTGTCGTTTTTTATAGCCATAGGTTCACTTAAGAGTATCATGCGTCCATTTGTGCTTTAAGTCTTATTCTTTATACTTCACTTCATTTATATGAACGCCGAATGTTACAATCTTCATTAAACACTCTTTTGTACCATCCATCATAACTTATTATCTGCTTAGTCTTTTTAAATGTTTCGTCCACTCTTTATTTTCAATATGACTCCGTATGAAGCATTTATGTATAAAAGACAATCATGGTACAAAGAAGAACACATAAAGCCAATGAAACATAGTCAACTACCTGACACTAATATGCTATTGTTGCTCTATCATCCTAAGAAAGGAATAACAAAAAAGAACTTTCAGTCTTGATAGACAGAAGAAAATCAACGATGCTTTTAATTTGCTGAACTGATAGCCAAGACCACTTTTTGAAATAAGAAACTTTTTGAAATAAGAAACATAAGCTATCAGAATTAACATGGCTCAAACGGCTTCAGGCATTCAATGCAATCAGAAAACAGATATATTCATCGTCGTTCAGAAAGAATCGCATGAAAACTCTCTCGTTTCATGAAGTCTATAAATACAAGAAGTCTTTTATGAAGAAGGATTTTTACTCTCAGGAAAATTAAGAGACCGAGTGCTATAAAATTTTCATATTCTCTTCTTTAGAGTCACTTTTATGATCTTAAACTTGTGATATTCTCACACATAGTTGGTTGAAAAGCAAGCTCTGAACCTTTTATTTCTGATGAGTGTGATTTTATATCATATTTCTTTATCAAATTGCATGCATTTTCATATAGTTTAAGTATTTTTAATTTGATTTTTGTTAGTTTTTACCTTGGAACGGGTAAGGTGGTTTTGTGGTGTTTGTATGCATGAATTGAAGATTAAAATGTTCAGGACCAGTTATGTTGGAGTTTGCATGAAGGCGGAGCTTGAAATACAAGAAAAATGAGTCAAACAGAGCCCATCACGGCCTAGACGTGATCGGCATCATGGCCATGATCGAGTCGGGCTGAAAAGAAAGAAGAATGGAAAACTCAGAACTGGTCACGGCCAGGCCGTGATGGCCATCACGACTGTAACATGCAAACAGAACCAGACTCTCACAGGCAGAACTGATCATGACTAGGCCGTGATGACCATCACGACCGTGACAGACCAAGCAGTGAAGCCATCTCCAAGTCAGAACCAAAATCTGGAATTTTGATTTGCTGATTTGATATGATTTTGTAATTGTTTTAATCCCAAGTTAACCTACACTATAAATAGGGCAATTAGGCTCGAAAATAGGCATCTTTTGACTGCTACCTTAGGCTTAATTTAAGATTTCTCTTCTTCTCAATTTCTTCTCTTCTCTTAGGATTTTTATGCTTTTGTTAATCAAGATTGCCATGAGCATGACAATGCTTGAGTAGTCTTTATGCTTTTGTTAATCAAGATTGCCATGAGCATGACAATGCTTGAGTAGTCTTTTTATTTCTAGGAATCGGGGCTATGCCCAAGACTTGTTTTATGTGATGAATTGAGGTTTTTCCCTTTTTGTTAATTTCAATTTGCTTTAGATTTGGCTCTTATTGTGCTGCATCCATGTGAATTGATTGATCACCTATTTACATGTCTTAGATATTCTAGGGAAGAACTGAGAAGTGAACCTAGGTATTGGATCCGTAAGAATTGAACTTAGGACTTAAATCACGAGAGTTAGAAGAGATCCTTCGAGGGTTCATTGAATTGTCACAAACCTTAATGGGTTCAATTTAAATACAATTACCACGAGAGTAGGGGTTGGTTTAAATGGGCACAATTCTTGTATCTCGAGAGGGAACATTAACTTTATTAGGGTAAATTCACCTTCAAAGCATTTTGATAATTAACAATAGGGGTAGTCAATTTAGTTTCATAAGCAGTCTTGTTGGTAACACAATTCCTGGAAATCTCTTTTAATTTGAAAAACTCCAGATTTGATTTGCTTTGCGATTCTGTTTGATTACGTTTTAAATATTTGATTTGCTAGTTAATTCGTATTTCAAAAACCAAATCTTTTTCTTGTTTAGATTAATTGATTTATTAATTAATTGTTGTTTAAGATCACGGTCTCTATGGGTTCGATCTTTTTATTACTTGACGACGAAACCGTACACTTACGGATTCATGCTATACAGTTTTTGGTGCCGTTGCCGGGGACTGTGCTTTCTTTAATTTCAATTTAATTTTTAAATTGATTTTTCTAGACATTTTTTTTAATTTTTTTTTTCTTTTTCTAGTGTATCTATCTCTCTCTTTGCAGGTATTTTTCTCTTTTATGCGAAGATCCCAAAGTCTTGGGACTCTTATTGAAGTTGACTCCGAGATCGAAAGGACTTTTCATAGACGTAGGAGACTATAAAGACAAAGAACGAGAGAAAGGTTGATCCCCATTCCACTCATGGCGAATCTACCCGATACCAAACAACTGAAGGACTACGCAGTCCCAAATGCTAGGGGTTTCCGAACTGGGATTGCTAGGCTAGAAATATAGGCGGAGAACTACACTATACCGCCTCAGTTAATTGGCATGATTAGGCAACATCAATTTGGAGGATTACCCTCGGAATACCTGACTGATCATGTGGATACATTCTTGGAATTTTGTGATGCAATAAGAATTAAAGGTGTGCCGATTGATGCTATTCGCTTGAGGTTATTCCCCTCCTCTCTGACTGGAAAGGTAAGAGCTTGGTTGAAGTCAGTGTCTGCTAATACTTTGTTAACTTGGGACCAACTAGAGCAGGGATTCTTGGAAAAATTCTTTCCACCATCCAAGACCGCTTACCTACGAACTTAGATCACCGGCTTCTACCAAAAGGACGGAGAATGCTTATCCGAAACTTGGGATCGATCGTTACAAGGGATTGCTAGAATCTTGCCCACATCATGGGCTTGAGAAGTGGCTTTTAGTGCATACCTTTTACAATGGATTGGACTATTCTTCGAAGGTGTCACTTGACTCCGCAGCTGGTGGAGCATTGATGAATAGACCACTGACTCAAGCATTTGAGATCATTGAGAACGTTGCCACCAACTATCACCAATGGGGTTTAGAAAGATGTAATAACCCGGAAAAGCTTTCGTGGGGTAAGTTTGAAATGAATGGTAATGATTTAATTATGTCTAGAGTTGACTCATTGAGTAAACACTTTGATAAGCTTGAAAAAGATAATGTGAGTTCAATAAGTGCTACTGATGTTGTTTGTGAGAATTGTCGTATGTAGGGACATGACATGATGAAGTGCCCACATGGTGGTCCTCCTGGATCCGGCGCTTCGGGTGAACAAGTGAATTCATGTCACAATTTTTATGATACGAACCCGAAGTTGCCAAACTATGTTCCCCCAAATTCTTACAACCAAGGAAGGAAGAATAACCCTTATCTCTCCTACGGGAACTACAACAACACATTGAACCATGAATTCCAAGAAGGCCAAGGTAATAGGAAACTCGCATCGGGGTATCCTCAGGTACAAATGTCTAAACTTGAGTCTCTTTTGGAAAATTTTGTTGAAACTCAAACAAATCAAAATGAAGAGTTTAGGCAACAAGGTAGGGCAGTCAATGAGGCAATAAAAGAGTTAACATCTAAGGTAGATAACTTAGCCATCCATAATAAGATGTTAAAAACTCAGATTGCCCAACAAGCTAGTACATATTCTAGAACTAAGGGTACCTTTCCTGGACAACCTGAAGTTAATCCCAATGAGCATTGTAATGCTATATACTTTAGGGATGATAAGCTTGGGGTAGTTGAAAAGTGTGTGGAATGTGAGGAGGACATGAGTGAACAAGAAGAGATAGAACCAAAGTATGTCCCTCCACCACCTTACCAACCCCCAATACCTTTCCCACAAAGGCTAGTCAAGAAAAAGCAAGTAGAAAAAGAGACTATGAGCTTAATTGAGGAGCATGATGCCATGATAAAAACTAATATGCCTGATAAACTAAAAGATCCAGGAAGTTTCTCTATTTCTTTCTCAATTGGAGAAGTGAAAATAGACCAAGCCTGTTGTGACTTAGGGGCTAGTGTGAGTTTGATGCCACTTACCATCTTTGAGAGGTTAGGAACCAAGGAATTGAGTCCATCCAAGTTCTCTTTGCAATTTACGGATGGCTCAACTAAAACTCCTCTAGGCATACTAGAGAATGTCCCCATAATGGTAGGAAAATTTTTCATGCCTACCGATTTCATGGTGTTGGATATGAACGGGAATTCTAAATTCCCTATCATTCTTGGAAGGTCATTCTTGGCCACAGCTGGAGAAATAATAGATGTAAAAAATGGTAAGCTCTCCTTGAATGTTGAGGAAGGTAGGGTGGATTTTTATTTGACTAACTTATATAACAACCCTCCTTTTGAGAGTCATGTGTGCAGGATTGAGATAATGCCTCCGAAGGTGAAGGAAGAGCTTAACCTGGAAGCAACTCCCAAACTTTGCATGACAAATGATGCACCAAATGAAGATGAACCAGGAGTTGCTCAACATGTAAGGTTAAAACTTTCGCAAGGAGGAAGTAAGGCCATGAAACTCAGAGTGAAAAGAGCAAAGCGAAAGCGCATGTGGCCATATGAACAAAATAGGCTCTTTGAAGGACTTCCTTGGAAGAGAGGTGTTCTTTTACTTCCAAGCCCAGCTGATTCGGGTTGATTAATGGGAGTATGGTCAAGCTTAAGATCGTAAATAAGTGCTTCTTGGGAGGCAACCCACGCTTTCTTTCCCTTTTTCATTTGTTTTTGATTTTTTTTTGAATAATTTGAGAAGATTAAGAGAAGAAAGATCACAAATTGATGGTTTTGCCAAGTATTTTCAGGTTATGAAGGCATGAAGAGAAAAAAGGCATGGAAAAATAAAGTTAGAGGATATCATGGCCTGGACCTGATGGCCATCATGGCCATGATAGAGCAATTTTAAAAAGGAAGAGGAGACCGGAATCTATCATGACGAGGGTCACGACCGTGATGGGCCAGAAGATGAAAACTAGAAGGGATCATGCCCAGGCCGTGATAGCCATCACGGGCGTGATGTGAAGAAACAGGAAGTCAGAATTGATCACGTGATTTTTAGAGTATGCATCCAATTGTATAACTTTGTACCAAATGAATTGAGACAATGAATTTTTGAACCCAATTTTTTTCTGTATTCTTGTGATAGGCTAAAAATAAAAATGTTTGAGATGACCTTTTGATAGTTAATAATTAGCATGTGGTTCCTTGGATTTGTGTTTCTCATTGATTTTAAACTACTAAATGGGAGATTTTTGAGCCTACCAGGGGTACTCACTAATTTACCCCATTCTTTGTGATTGAGTGTTTTATTTCTCTTGGATGCTATTCTCTAGAACTTGACTTGAAACCGTTTTGAAACTTAAAATTTTTTGAAAACATATTTGAAAATTATTGAGGCGCTAGGTATTTTTCTGGCATTCCGAGCTTTGACTAATTAAATGTTATCCCTTAGTTGCCCAATTTTGAGCCTAATAGAATAAAATGCTTTTCTTGGTACCTTGATTGATTTTGATGAAATATGTTTGGTATGACACCTTTTAAAGTATTGCAAAAAGGGCTAAAAGGTGGTTTGAAAAATAAATTGTGGGATGAAAAGGTTAGAAAAATGTTTCTCTTAAGTTGGAAATTTCCCCTTCTCCAAATTGAAAAAAATAAAATAAAATAAACAAAAAAAAAAATGGAGAAGGGGATGAGAAAAAAGAAAGAGAAAAAAGAAAGAAAGAAAGAAAGGTGGAAAAGTGAATTAAAGCCCAAAAAGGTATTTTAGAAGGTTGTCATGCTTTGCATTGTTTGATATTTTGTTTAGCCTTCTTGAATTTTCCTTTTCATGATTTCCCCACCTAATGACTGATCCTATGACCCCATTACAACCAAAATAAAAGACCTCTTGATTCTTATGTGTTTTCATTAATAAAGTAGAGATTTGGTTAATAGTCAAGCTTGTGGTAGGATATCTTCCTTGAGGAAATTGAGTAAATTGTCATATGTCCTTAAACACTTGAGTGAGGCGAGAAGAGTGCCCAAATTGGTGAGAGACATGAATTTAGGGAACCTAAGCTTCTAATTGGACTTGAAATTGATTGTCTCTTGGTTAATTATTTGGATGTGCCTATTACTTGGATTTGTTACTCGGGTTCTCGGTTCACTGTCCATGCTCTGATTGTTTATCTAGTCTGGCCTTGGTTATTGCTTGAGGACAAGAAAAATCTTAAGCTTAGGGTAGTTTGATGAGTGTGATTTCACCTCATATTTCATTATCATATTGCATGCATTTTCATGTAGTTTAGGCATTTTTAATTTGCTTTTTGTTAGTTTTTACCTTGGAACGGGTAAGATAGTTTGGAGGTGTATGTATGTAGGAATTGAAGATTAAAATGCTCAGGACCAGTTATGTTGGAGTTTGAATGAAGGCGGAGCTTGAAATACAAGAAAAATGAGTCAAATAGAGCCCATGACGGCCTGGCCGTGATAGGCATCACGACCATGATCGAGTAGGGTTGAAAAGAAAGAAGAATGGAAAACTCAGAACTGGTCACGGCCAGTGACATGCAAACTGAACCAGACTCTCACAGGTAGAACTGATCACGGCTAGGCCATGATGATCATCACGGCCGTGACAGACCAAGTAGTGAAGCCACCACCTAGTCAGAACCTGTCACGGTCTGGCTGTGACAGGCATCACGGCCAGGACATGCAAAATCTGGAACTTTGATTTGCTGATTTGATACGATTTTGTAATTGTTTTAATCCCAAGTTAACCTACATTATAAATAGGGAAATTAGGCTCGAAAATAGGCATCTCTTGGCTTCTAACTTAGGCTTAATTTTGGATTTCTCTTCTTCTCAATTTCTTCTCTTCTCTTAGGATTTTTATGCTTTTGTTAATCAAGATTGCCATGAACATGACAATGCTTGAGTAGTCTTTTTATTTCTAGGAATTGGGTCTATGCCCATGAATTGTTTTATGTGATGAATTGAGGTTTTCCCTTTTTTTTAATTTCAATTTGCTTTAGGTTTGGATCTTATTGTGCTTCATCCATGTGAATCGATTGATCACCTATTTGCATGTCTTAGATATTCTAGGGAGGAACTGAGAAGTGAACCTAGGCATTGGATCCATAAGAATTGAACTTAGGACTTAAATCACGAGAGTTTGAAGCGGTTCTTCGAGGTTTTATTGAATTATCACAAACCTTAATGGGTTCAACTTAAATACAATTACCACGAGAGTAGGGGTTTGTTTAATTGGACACGGTTCTTGTATCTCGAGAGGGAACATTAACTTTATTAGGATAAATTCACCTTCAAAATATTTTGATAATTAACAACAGGGGTAGTCATTTTAGTAGCATAAGCAGTCTTGTTGGTAACCCAATTCCTGGAAATCTCTTTTAATTTGAAAAACTCCAGATTTGATTTGCTTTACGATTTTGTTTGATTGCGTTTTAAATATTTGATTTGTTAGTTAATTTTCATTTCAAAAACCAGATCTTTTTCTTGTTTAGAATAATTGATTTATTAATTAATTGTTGTTTAAGATCTCGGTCTCCGTGGGTTCGATCTTTTTATTACTTGACGACGAAACCGTACACTTGCGGATTCACGCTATCAATTTCCTACCTATTGAGGGAGCCTGAAGAGGATTGATTTTTATAAGTAAAAAAATACCTGGTGAGTTGTCTGTAGAGGTGCAGAATACCTCTTGTATCCTGAAAAGGCAAGTAAAAACATACTTGTAATGTAAGAAAGATCCATAGTGGATAATCCTTCAAGTCGAAGGGACTGGACATCTAGTTTGAAGAGTGAACCAGTAAAACTTTTTTATGTGAATCTCTCTATCCCTATCTCTAGTTTATTTATTTTGAACTAACATCTGGGGATTGATATTGATTTTTCTTTACTTCTCTTTATATTTTAATTCAAAAAGGCTTTTCATAGCTTATCTGTTTATGTCTGTTCTTTTGTGTTTTACAAATCATATTTTCAAAAAAGCTTTCAAAAGTTCAGAAACACAATTCAAACCCCTTCTTGTGTTTCACATGTATATTTTAGTTGGTATCAGAGCTCAGCCTCTAAGGATTGAGCATCTAACAAGTATAGAGGAAGTACGTAGGATCCATTAAAGCTTTATGAAAATGGAGGACAAATAATCAACATATCTATCCTCTTTAATGGGAGTGGCTATGACTATTGGAAGAAAATAATGATGGCTTTCTTTTATGCCCAAAATATGGACCTCTGGGATTTAGTGGAGAATGGTTATTGTGCACCAACAAATGTTGAGGCTACAGCCATTGCTCGAGTTCAATGGTCTAAGGGGCAGAAAACACGACATCGGCTAAACTCCAAAGCTAAGCACTATATTTGATGTGCTATCAAAAAATCCGAGCATGACAAATTCTATAACTGTGATCCAACTAAGGAAATCTAGGATGCTCTTGCTCTTGCTCATGAAGGTTCCACTCAAGTAAAGAATTCCAAAATAAGCATACTGATTCACCAGCATGAACTTTTCAAAATAGGTGAACATGAAACAATTGATCAAATGTTTGGGAGGTTCCAAACAATTACCAATGGCTTGAAGTCAATAGGTAAGACCTATGACAATCAAGATCTTGTTGAAAAATTCCAAGGAGCCTACCAAAACATTGGAGACCCCAGATTAAACTAGTATTTTTATATCACTATTAACAACAAGCATCAAAATATTGAGAATTACAATCACGCCAGTTAACTTAAAAAAACAAATAGATATGAAAAGGGAGGATCGAGAGGAAGCCAAATCTCCAACTCTTAACCAAGAGTTGGTCGTCCATTTGGAGAAGTCTCGTTGGCATATCTTTTAGATTCTCATTTGATCACGGGGATGAAGTACAAATCCGCGTTCTGAATTTTACAAGCACACACATCCTCTGTTCTAAACTTTATTAGCTTATATATTCCAGATTTTATTGAGCCAGAATTCTTTCATCTTTCCAAGACAAGAAAGGAAACATCAGAAATGAACAACATGTCTAGTCAATTGAGAATGAGTAATTGGTAGAATTTGGAGTGTGAAGGATAATAACACCGAGGAGAATACTAGCATCCTCATAAATCATGCACTTGTTGACCAGAATCGGGAATACCCTGATCTCCTGGTAGCTGATGGCTAGCTTGATCTTAGGTCAGAGTGCAGCTTCAAACTTGGACGCACTTGGAGCGGTCATCTGTCTCATGCTGATAAGGAGTGTAGTACCTCGCCAGCTCCTCAAACTTGGTTGCATACTAACCAAGGGATCAGATAGTCAGAGTGGCAAGAAGACTGATCAGAAAGACAAGGGTAAGCAGCGGTATACTCCGACTGGCAAGGACTTCAAGCAGAGTGGCAGGAAGCCACGGTTTCAGCATGATAGGTTTAGGGGTGGGTTATCTAATGCCCCCAGGGCTATGAAGTGTGGTAAGTGCGGGGCACCAGACCAATATTCTTCCCAGTGCAAGGAGCAAGCTGTGATTTGCTTCAGGTGTGGCAAGTCTGGTCATATCAGCCGCGAGGGTGAAGGAGCCAAGGCCGAGCCTCCCAGTGCTAGCAAGAATCAGAAGTCCCAGGCCAACAGACCGAAGACCACCGGAAGAGTCTTTACTCTTAGTGGAGCTGAAGCCTCCGAGTTTGATGACTTGATCCAAGGTATATGTTTTATTGATGGAACTCGATTAACTGTATTGTATGATTTGGCTGCTACTCACTCTTTCATATTGCATGATAGGGTCAATAGTCTAAAATTGCCTGTTACCTTTCTTGAGTTTGATTTGCTTGTGTCTACACCTACAAATAAACATGTTTCCACATCTTATGCATGCAAGAACTGTCATCCTGTCATTGATGGTAAAAACCTTGTTATCGATCTTGTATGTTTACCCTTGAAAGATCTTTATATCATTATTGGCATGGACTGGTTATCTTCCAACTATGTCCTTTTGAACTGTTTCGATAAAACCCTGATTTTTGGAACTCCAATGGAGTCTAAGATGTTAGACTCAATGACTTAGTGATTTTGATATATGACAAATAAAACTTAATGTGTATGCAAGTGTTTTATTATCAAATAGCAAAGACAGTTATCAAGCAGTAATCAACAAGTTCAGTGAGCAATTAAAGGAGAATATTCAAGGAAGAACTTGAAGAAATCAAAAGAGCTAAATGTAGGAATCAAAGAGCAAAGACGAAGATCAAGGAATCATTAAGACAAGAGTTTAAAGGAGAAATTTAGATTTAAGTCTTAGATGATTTGTAAGAGAAAGAAATCTCTTAGTCACAAAAAGCTCATTTAAAAAGATGCATGAAGAAAATCAATTTTCATAACCTGCATTAAAAGGAATAAATTTTCGTTAATGAAAATGATTTTTGGAAATAAGATTTCATAAGAAGCGCTCGTCCAACACAAGTGATAGAAGCGCACGTCCAACACAAGTGATAGAAGCGCTCGTCCAACACTGAAGTAATACAAGCGCTCGTCCAATAAAGTGATACAAGGGCTCATCCACTAAAGTGTCAGAAGTGCTCGTCCACTAAAGTGGCAAAAGCGCTCGTCCACTAAAGTGATAGAAGCGCTCGTCCACTAAAGTGACAGAAGTGCTCGTCCACTAAAGTGATGGAATTGCTCGTCCACTAAGGTGACCGAAGCGCTCGTCCACACAAGTCTTTGGACTTGCTAAGATCTTAATGAGAAGATTCGTCCAATGACGTGGCATATGGAGCTCGTCTACTAGCCCGTCCGAATGTAAAATCTTAATGGCTAGATGGACGCGGTTATTTTCAAGATGGACCCGAATTCTATAAGAACTATCAGAATCTTATTTCAAGAACCAGAATCAAGAAAACAGATTCTGTTAATCAGATCCAAATTTGTTTTGATTGATCCCAATGACTATTACTTGTTTTCTATATAAAGAGGGATCAAAGGAACACTTTCATAACATCGAATAACATATCGAATACAATACGCATATCATTCATCATCTTTCTTGAGCTTATTGTGAAAAGAGTGTTTCGTTCTCATAAGTGCTTCAATTTGTTTATTTGACTATTGAGAGTTAGGAATCAATTTTTGTTTTACATTTTGATTGTAAAGAGAGAGGGAGTCTCTCTGAGTGATTAGGGTAAGGTATCCCTAAGGAAGAACATTGAGGCTCTTCACAAGAGTGTGGTATCTCGAGGTGAAGGAGTGCTCTGTGGTGTAAAGGTTTTTCAAGCTACCTGGCAAAGCTTGTGCGTTAGTGTGTGAAATCCCACAGGAGGAGTGGGGACTGGATGTAGGTCACAGTGGAGGTAACTAAACTAGGATAAATTTGGTTGTGTAGTATCTCTAAACTCAAACTCCTTTACTTTCTGTTTATGATCAAGAACCTGTGATTTTGATTTTTAAAGTTCAATATAATTTCTGTTCTTGATCTGTATAAACTGTATTGAAACCTGAGTGTGATTGTAATCAAGTCTGTGTTATCTGCGTTCAAAACTGAGTTGATCAAAGCCATTCTTGATTTCTGAAACTGAATTAAAACTCAAACTGAAACTTGCAAGTTCGTTCTTGATTGTTAATGCTTATATCTGAAACTTGCATAACTTGTTCTTAATCTTTAAAGGCTTAAATCAGTTTCTGTATTTTGTTATTACTGAGTCTTGAACCCGAACCTATTCTGAATTAATTTTGAATCAATCTTTCTTATCCTCATCACCTTTTATTCAAGATTTTATATAAACCATTCATTGATTTTGTAAAAGATTCTGAGGTCACAAATCCGCAACTCTGACTTGAAAAGTTTTGTGAAAAGTTTTTAAGAGGGAAATATTCTTTGAAAACTCAATTCACCCCCCTCTTAAGTCGTTGAAGCCAAAACAACAATTGGCATAAGAACTAAACTCTTAAGTTTGGCTTAACAACTATAAGAGTATGGCCTCCAATGACTGTTTGAATCAAGGGGCTTCCCTTACACGCCCTCCTGCCTTCAATGGATCTGAGTATATCTATTGGAAGGAAAGAATAGTAATCTTTCTTGAGGCAGCAGGTGTTGACATATGGGATGCTATAGAAAACGGGCCATTTGTCCCCTCTACTATAGATGCTAATGGTGCTCTAAGAAATAAGCCTAAAACTGAATGGAATGAGGATGATAAGAAAAGAGTTCAATATAATGCACGTGCTAAGAATATTATAACATCTGCTTTAAGCCGTGATGAGTTTTTCAGGGTTTCAAATTGCAAATCAGCAAAGGAGATGTGGGATACATTGCAAGTAACACATGAAGGAACCACAGACATCAAAAGAGCAAGAATGAACACCCTCACACATGAGTATGAGCTGTTCAGAATGAATCGAGGAGAACCTATGACTAAAATGCAAAAGCGATTCACACACATTGTAAATCAGTTGGCTGGTCTTGGAAAAACAATCTCCAATGAGGATCAAATTAACAAAGTAATGAGATGCTTGAGCAGGGAATGGCAACCTAAAGTCACTGCAATCTCAGAATCCAGAGATCTCTCATCAATGACCATTGCCACACTGTTTGGAAAATTGCAAGAACATGAATTGGAGTTGAACAGACTGAATGAGAATGAAGAAACTGATAAAAGAAAGAAGGGATTGGCTCTGAAATCACAAGTCAGAGAAGTAGAAGGCAATGATGATGATAATACAGAACAAGAGGCTGAATCTGAAGAAGAGATGGGTATGCTAGTTAGAAAATTCAAGAAATTCCTAAAGAAGAAAGGCAACTTCAAAAGATAGCCATCCACTTTTCCTAAAAGAAATTTCAGCAAAGGTGACAACTCTTCCAACAACAACACATGCTATGAATGTGAAAGATTGGCCACATGAAGCTTGACTGTCCAAAGCTACAAAACAAGGACAAAACTGAAAAGTTTGACTCAAAGGACAAGAAGTGGAGAAAGCCAAGAAAGGCCTACATTGCTTGGGATGTTAATGATCTAGAATCCACTGATGAATCTGAATCCGAGGAGACAAACTTGTGTTTTATGGCCAATAATAACAGTGATTCAGAAAGTGAAGTAAGTTCTAATTATCAACCTTCTTATGATGAACTGCAAAATGCTTTTGAAGAACTTCACAAAGAATCCATTAGACTTGCTAGATTGCTAAATAAGTCTAAGAAAACCATCATATGCCTAGAAGAGAAAAATTCTATTTTAAACAAAGAGATAGATGAATTAAAAACAGAAAATTGTGCTGTAAAAGCAAAATTGGCTACTGTTTTGGAACCACCTATATGCTCTAATTGCTCTAAGTGTTGTACATTGACTAAAGAAGTTGAAAAACTGAAAAATGACTTAGCCAAGTTCACAAATGGTAGAGATAACTTGAATGCTTTGATAGGACAGCAAAAATGTATTTATGATAAGGCTAGAATAGGCTATAAACCTAAGATACATGAGAAATCTTTCAAGAAATTTTTTGCTGCACCTAAGACATCAAACACACCATTTGTTAAATGCAATTTTTGTGCTAGAAAAGGTCACACCCTCATTACAGAAAATGTGCTTATAATGAGTCTAAGTATATATGGGTTCCCAAAGGAACTATTGTTGCAACTAACTCAAAAGGACCCAAACAAATTTGGGTACCTAAAGCAAAAACATGATTCTGTTTTGTAGGTGTGTTGGAAAGCCAAGAATGTGAAATGGTATCTTGATAGTGGCTGTTCCAAGCACATGTCTGGAGACAAAACCAAGTTCATTTCCTTTACCCCTAAGTCAAGTGGTAGTGTTACCTATGGAGACAACAATAAAGGGAGAATACTTGGCATTGGCAACGTTGGAAGTGACTCAATAACAATCATTGAGGATGTACTATATGTTGAGGGACTGAAGTACAACCTATTAAGTATCAGTCAACTATGTGACAAAGGCTTCAAGGTAAAATTCAATTCCAATAGTTGCTTAATAGAAAATCATCATGATGAAAATTTGAAATTAATTGGACATAGGACAGATAACATCTATATGCTTGATTTAGATAATATCTCTTCAAATACTGCATGCTGTCTTATTTCAAAAGAAGAAGAGAATTGGCCTTGGCATAAAACAATTGTACACATTCACATGAACCACTTGAATAAACTGATTCGTAAAGATCTTGTAGTTGGCTTGCCTAAACTGAAATTTGTGAAAGATGGACTATGTGTTGCATGTCAAAAAGGGAAGCAAGTTAAGGTCTCTTTTAAACCAAAGAACATTGTTTCAACAACTAGACCCTTGCAATTTTTACACATGGATTTATTTGGTCCATCTAGAACCAAAAGCTTTGGTGGTAACTCGTATGCATTGGTAATAGTAGATGATTACTCTAGATATACATGGACATATTTTCTATCTCATAAGAGTGATTCATTTGCTACATTTAAGAAAATGGCAAAAATTGTGCAAAATGAAAAGGACATGAAGATTGTTTCTATCAGAAGTGATCATGGGGGAGAATTTCAAAATGAAGTGTTTGAAAACTTTTGTGATGAGCATGGCATTCAACATAATTTTTCTGCTCCTAGAACTCCACAACAAAATGGAGTAGTGGAAAGAAAGAATAGATCATTAGAGGAGATAGCAAGAATTATGTTGAACGACTCTAGCTTGCCAAAACATTTTTGGATAGATGCTGTCAATACAGCCTGCTATGTGCTAAATAGAGTCTTGATAAGACCAATCTTAAAGAAAACCCCTTATGAGCTTTACAAAGGAAGAAAATCAAATATAGCACATTTACATGTTTTTGGTTGCAAATGCTTTGTTCTCAACAATGGAAAGAATAATCTTGGAAAATTTGATGCAAAGGCTGATGAAGGAATTTTCCTAGGTTACTCTCTATCTAGTAAAGCATTTAGAATATATAATAAGAGAACATAAACTATTGAGGAATCTGTGCATGTGAGATTTGATGAGTCTAACCCCAAAAGATTGGGAAAGGATTCTGTTATTGATGATCTTGTAGATTCAATTGAGAAAACTCTCCTAGAAGAGAAACATGACAATGAAGAAGATGAAAGCTTAAAGAATAAATTACTGCAGCAGGAGCAAACAGAACAAAAGCCTGACTTACCAAAGGAATGGAGGATTGTCAGAAATCATCCAATTGATAACATCATTGGTGAAATTACGAAGGGGGTAACTACTAGACAATCTCTTAGAAATGTTTGTAATCATATGGCTTTTGTTTCACAAATTGAATATAAGAAAATTGATGAAGCCTTAAATGATTTGTTTTGCTTGCTATGTGACAATTAACTTTGAATATAATCTCTATCATAAGAACTTTTATTCAAAGTAGAGAAATTGAGATTGAATATGTTGACACAACTAAACAACTTGCTGATATTTTTACCAAGCCCTTGAACAAGGAAAGCTTCTTTTTCATTAGAAGAGAATTGGGCATAATCGATCAATCCTATATCTAATCTCTAAAGAAATTGTTTATATGACTTATCTTTGTATAAATATGCTCTGATTCTTGTATGATTAGATTTGGAATATCTATGAATGATTAGAAGAGAGTTTCAGAAGAAATATATTTGATCAGGAATGGATCCCCCGTATTTTTAGTCTGATAAACTCAAAGATAACCCAGGAGTGAACTTTCATTTTCCTGCATCTATCCCTCTATCATGAACAATTTTATAGCTTACCTTCTCTATTGCTTTAAATGTTTCTTTTCTTTACCTTTTTGATAAGTCCAAAAGGGGGAGGAAAAAGTATGATATAGAGAAATGGGATAATAAAAAATTATACATGCATATGTTGAGGGGGAGCTAAAGAGCTTACATGATTAATAGGGAGTAAATCAAATTTTGCTCTATTAATATTTTTTTGCTCTGATATACTTCTGGTCTGACTGCTTTGATACCATGATATAAAACTGTCGAAAACACTTAGCTTCTGCCACACTTATAATCTGATCTTATAATTTGTTAAAAGATTTGTCATAATAAAAAAGGGGGAGTTTGTTAGACTCAATGACTTAGAGATTTTGATATATGACAAATACAACTTAATGAGTATGCAAGTGTTTTAGTATCAAATAGCAAAGACAAGTATCAAGCAGTAATCAACAAGTTCAGTGAGCAATTAAAGGAGAATATTCAAGGAAGAACTTGAAGAAATCAAAAGAGCTACATGGAGGAATCAAAGAGCAAAGATGAAGATCAAGGAATCATCAAGACAAGAGCTTAAAGGAGAAATTTAGATTTAAGTCTTAGATGATTTGTAAGAGAAAGAAATCTCTTAGTCACAAAAAGCTCATTTAAAAAGATGCATGAAGAAAATCAATTTTCATAACCTGCATTAAAAGGAATAAATTTTTGTTAATGAAAATGATTTTTGGAAATAAGATTTCATAAGAAGCACTCGTCCAACACAAGTGATAGAAGCGCACGTCCAACACAAGTGATAGAAGCGCTCGTCCAACACTAACGTAATAGAAGCGTTCGTCCAACACTGAAGTAATACAAGCGCTCGTCCAATAAAGTGATACAAGTGCTCGTCCACTAAAGTGACAGAAGTGCTCGTCCACTAAAGTGACAGAAGCACTCGTCCACTAAAGTGACAGAAGCGCTCGTCCACTAAAGTGATAGAAGCGCTTGTCCATTAAGGTGATAGAAGCGCTCGTCCACACAAGTCTTTGGACTTGCTAAGATCTTAACGAGAAGATCCATCCAATGACGTGGCATATGGAGCTCGTCTACTAGCCCGTCTGAATGTAAAATCTTAATGGCTAGATGGACGCGGTTATTTTCAAGATGGATACGAATTCTATAAGAACTATCATAATCTTATTTCAAGAACCAGAATCAAGAAAACAGATTCTGTTAATCATCCCAATGACTATAACTTGTTTTCTATATAAAGAGGGATCAAAGGAACACTTTCATAACATCGAATAACATATCGAATAAAATACGTATATCATTCATCATCTTTCTTGAGCTTATTGTGAAAAGAGTGTTTCGTTCTCATAATTGCTTCAATTTGTTTATCTGACTATTGAGAGTTAGGAATCAATTTTGGCATTACATTTTGATTGTAAAGAGAGAGGGAGTCTCTCTGAGTGATTAGGGTGATGTATCCCTAAGGAAGAACATTGAGGCTCTTCATAAGAGTGTGGTATCTCGAGGTGAATGAGTGCTCTGTGGTGTAAAGGTTTTTCAAGCTACCAGGCAAAGCTTGTGTGTTAGTGTGTGAAATCCCACAGGAGGAGTGGGGACTGGATGTAGGTCACAGTGGAGGTGACTGAACCAGGATAAATCTGATTGTGTAGTATCTCTAAACTCAAACTCCTTTACTTTATGTTTATGATCAAGAACCTGTGATTTTGATGTTTAAAGTTCAATATAATTTCTGTTCTTGATCTGTATAAACTGTATTGAAACCTGAGTGTGATTGTAATCAAGTCTGCGTTATCTGCGTTCAAAACTGAGTTGATCAAAACCATTCTTGATTGCTGAAACTGAATTAAAACTGAAACTGAAACCTGCAAGTTCGTTCTTGATTCTTAATGCTTATATCTGAAACTTGCATAACTTGTTCTTAATATTTAAAGGCTTAAATCAGTTTCTGTATTTTGTTATTACTGAGTCTTGAACCCGAACCTATTCTGAATTAATTCTGAATCAATCTTTCTTCTCCTCATCACCTTCTATTCAAGATTTTATTAAACCATTCATTGATTTTGTAAAAGATCCTGAGGCCGCAAATCCGCAACTCTAATTTGAAAAGTTTTGTGAAAGGTTTTTAAGAGGGAAATATTCTTTGAAAACTCAATTCACCCCCCCCCCCCCCCTCTTGAGTCGTTGAAGTCAAAACATCCTAAGAATCCAGACCTTCTCTCTGCCAGCCAAGTTCAAGCTTCGATGAAAGATGAAGCCCAAGTGTACATGATGAGAGCTTCCCCGGAAGTATAGAGCAGCCCTCCTAATGTCACCTACTTGCTTGTTGTGAGATTTTCCTGAAGTGTTCCCGGGGGATGTTTATAACTGGCCCCCAGAGAGAGATGTTGAGTTTACCATAGATTTAGTACCTGGCACCGGGCCGATCTCCATAGCACCCTATAGAATGTCTCCTCTAGATCTTGCTAAGTTGAAGGAACAGTTGGAGGACCAGATGGAGAAGCAGTTCATTAGACCGGGTGTGTCTCCGTGGGGAGCACCTGTGTTGTTGGTGAAGAAGAATGATGGCATTATGAGGTTGTGTGTCGACTATCGGCAGCTCAACAAGGTGACCATAAAGAATCGATATCCCATCCCTAGGATTGATGGTCTCATGGACCAGTTGATGGGCGCTTGCGTCTTTTCTAAGATAGATTTGAGGTCAGGGTACCATCATATTCCGGTTAAGTCTGAGGACATCACGAAGACAGCGTTCAGAACGCGATATGGTCACTACGAGTACTTGGTAATGCCCTTCGTTGTGACCAATGATCCTGCGGTGTTCATGGACTACATGAACAAGACCTTTCACCCTTACTTGGATAAGTTTGTGGTGGTGTTCATAGATGACATTTAGTGTACTCTTAGATCAAGGAGGAACATGAGGAACACCTGAGGGTTTTCTTGCAGACCCTTAGGGAAAAGCAGTTGTACGCTAAGTTGCCCAAGTGTGAGTTCTAGTTAGAGGAAGTGAGCTTCTTAATTTGGACATGTCATCTCTAAGGGTGGCATAGCAGTGGACCCAGCTAAAGTAGAGACGGTGCTCCAGTAGGAAGCGCCAAAGTCTGTAACCGAGATTAGAAGTTTCTTGTGGTTAGCGGGTTACTATAGACGGTTCATAGAAGGTTTCTTTAGGATAGCTTTACCCTTAACCCATCTCACCAAGAAGGGACAATTGTTTGTGTGGGACTCTAAGTGTGAAGAGAGTTTCCAAACCCTTAAGGATATGTTGATATCAACCTACCCTCAAGGGTTTGGAAACTCTCTTCACACTTAGAGTCCCACACAAACAATTGTCCCTTCTTGGTGAGACGGGTTAAGGGTAAAGCTATCCTAGAGAAACCTTATATGAATGCCTATAGTACCCGGCTAGCCCCAAGAAACTCCTAATCTCGATTATATACTTTGGCGCTTCCCACAGGAGCACCGTCTCTACTTTAGCTGGGTCCACTGCTATGCCACCCTTAGAGATGACATGTCCAAATTAAGAAGCTCACTTTCTCTAACCAGAACTCACACTTGGACTACTTAACGTACAACTGCTTTCTCCCAAGGGTCTGCAAGACAACCCTTAAGTGTTCCTCATGTTCCTCCTTGCTCTTGGAGTACACTAAGATGTCATCTATGAACACCACTACAAACTTATCCAAGTAAGGGTGAAAGGTCTTGTTCATGTAGTCCATGAACACCACAAGAACATTGGTCACACCGAAGGGCATAACCAAGTACTCGTAGTGACCATATCCCGTTCTGAACGCTGTCTTCGAGACGTCCTCAGACTTAACCCGAATATGATGGTACCCTAACCTCAAATCAATCTTAGAAAAGACACAAGTGTACATCAACTGGTCCATGAGATCATCAATCCTATGGAGGGGATACCGATTCTTTATGGTCACCTTGTTGAGATGCCGATAGTCGACACACAACCTCATACGACCATCCTTCTTCTTCACCAACAACATAGGTGCTCCCCACGGAGACACACTCGGCCTAATGAACTGCTTCTCCGTCAGGCCCTCCAACCATTCCTTCAACTTAGCAAGCTCTAGAGGAGACATTCTATAGGGTGCTATGGAGATCGGCCCGGTGCCAGGCACTAAATCTATTATAAACTCATTATCTCCCTCTAGAGCAAATTATAAACATCCCACGGGAACACTTCAGGAAAATCTCACACAACAGGCAAGCTGGCAACATCAGAAGGGCTACTCTCTACTTCTGGGGAAGCTATCATCATGTACACTTGGGATTCATCTTTCATGGAAGCTTGAACTTGGCTGGCAGAGAGAAGGTCTGGATTCTTAGATTCCGTCGGAGTTCCAAAAATCAGGGTTTTATCAAAACAATTCAAAAGGACATGGTTGGAAGATAACCAGTCCATGCCAAAAATGATATCAATATCTTTCAGGGGTAAACATACAAGATCGACAACAAAGGTTTTACCATCAATGACAGGATGATAGTTCTTGCATGCATAAGAAGTGGAAACAGGTTTATTTGTAGGTGTAGACACAAGCAAATCAATCTCAAGAAAGGTAACAGACAATTTAAGACTCTTGACCCTATCATGCGATATGAAAGAGTGAGTAGCACTCGAATCATACAGTAGAGTTAATCGAGTTCCATCAATAAAACATGTACCTTGGATCAAGTCATCAGACTCGGAGGCTTCAGCTCCACTAAGAGTAAAGACTCTTCCAGCGGTCTTCAGTCTGTTGGCCTGGGACTTCTGATTCTTGCTAGCGTTGGGAGGCTCGGCCTTGGATCCTTCACACTCGCGGCTGGTATGACCAGACTTGCCACACCTGAAGCAAATCACAGCTGGCTCCTTGCACTGGGAAGAATGATGATCCGGTGCCCCGCACTAACAACACTTCATATCCATGGTGGCATTAGAGAACCCCCCCTAAACCTATCCTGCTAAAACTGTGGCTTCCTGCCACTCTGCTTGAAGTCGTTGCCGATCGGAGCATACCGCTGCTTACCCTTGTCTTTCTAACCAGTCTTCTTGCCACTCTGACTATCTGATACCTTGGCAACTCTGAACTAACTAGCATTCTCATAAATCCTGCACTTGTTGACCAGAATCGGGGAGACCTTGATCTCCCGATAGCTGATGGCCCGCTTGATCTAAGGTCAGAGTCCAACTTCATACTTGACGCACTTGGAGCGGTCATCTGTCTCATGCTGATAAGGAGTGTAGTACCTTGCCAGCTCCTCAAACTTGACTGCATACTCGTCAACTGACAACGAACCCTGCCGTAGGTCCTGAAACTCAGCTCACCCACCATTGTTGTTGTTATGGTCGAACTTTCCGATAGCATTGGCAAGAAGTTCCAACGCGTCCGCAATTCCCTGATCGTTGTGTCCTCTACCTGCCATGATTTCCTGTACACGTCCAACTCAACTCTTAGATACAGAAACTTAAGTGGGTAAAAGCTATAGGCAACTAACTTAAAGCATCATTGTCTATAACAAGTATAGACAATCCAAACAAGAGCACACAACAGACTCAAAATAGACTCATACCACGGCCTGATAGGACAGACCTGCTCTGATACCACTAAATGTAATGATGCAGAATGGTAAGGTAGATGCTTAGGCTTCTAGGCAGTCAAGCCCTATGAGAAGAACTACCCTACCTATGACCTAGAGCTAGGAGCTATGTGACACCCTGTTACCCTGCATGTTATAAAGTAATAAAAGATAAAGATAGAAAACAAAACATGCATTTTCTGGATAAAATAAAACATTTGTCCATGGGTAGAAAGGTCCCACATGAATGAGTTATCAAAACGTGAAAAATAAAACGAGTTTAAAAACAAATAAACCAAAAGATAAACAACATAACCCAACCCGATATCACAACAGAGCTGGTATAACCGTTTCCGAATGAAATCCTCGGAATACAACTGAACTCACTAAAACCTAAGGAAAAGTACTAACTATGAGTGGTGGCTCCTCAGAGTCCCTCATCTCCTGACTGCTCGCCATTCTCTACAAGGTGTCAATCAGGCCAAACAAACAAACAAAGAACGGGGAGTAAGAATCATGTAAACATATACGGCATGGAGATAGGAAGCAAGGTAAAACATACAACATATCATCATCATAGCATACATCAACATAGTTATATATATCAACATCATCAAAAACAAATATGCTATGTAGTGCAATGCAACACCACTCCGCTACTCCATTATGCATATGGATCCACACTAACCCAGGATGAATGACTTCGGAGTTAAATATCCACATTGGGAATCTACCCAACACTGGGGAATCTACCCCTAGGATAGCCAACGCATCAAACCAACAAATTCCTCGTCACCGGGTGCACGGTCACCAAACCTTGGGTGACCTACTGTGGATGTCCAGATCACCGTACTCTCGGGGGACCTCCCCTATACCGAACATCCACCACCTACAACATCTCCAATGATGCATGCAACATACAACAAACAACGGCCAACCGCCACCTCCTTTTCTTGGGCCTATAAGCATCCAAGGCTTCAGTGGAATCAACCGCAACACCTTAAACTTTAGAGGAATCGACCGCAACACCTTAGACTTTTGCGGAATCGACCACAACACCTTAAACCCAATCGGGTCAAGGCCCCCTTGGAGCAAACTCTCGGCTACCAAGGTACAACATCAACGGCCTCTCGACCAATGAGCATTGAGGGAACCTTGGCCAATAAGCACGAGGTTGTCAATCTTAACGGCATATTGTAACCCAACGGGTACCGGCTTACCAACTCAACATCTCACCATCTCATCTTCTTAATTATCTTTGTTAATCATTAGCCTAGTTATCTAAATTGAGTCATTTATGTCATCAATATGTTATTGGGAAGATTAGGGTCTAAAGCCTCTATTTAAACCTTTAATTCCATCTCTGTCTAAGAGGGTAGTACGGGCGTGCTTGTCCCCTGCACGACCGTGCTGGTCACATAAGTGAAGCACGATCGTGCGTCCTTTTGGGCACGACCGTGCTCCTCTGCTGCACGACCGTGCTTAATACGCGGCCATTTTGTAGAATTCAAACTGGGAGCACGGGCGTGCTCCTTTTTCGACACCACCATGCTTAATGCACAACAGTACTGTTCTGGGCAGAAACTGATACCGAGTTCTTAGCCAATTTTTAGGGTTTTTAATCCATTAATCCTAGGTCATCTTAACAGTATATTTTAGGATCGAAAGCTCGTCATCAACATCAACCAATCAACATCGTATATACAACAATAGTCATCATATCATCACATTCATAAGGTAACCATCATAAAATCAAGAACATATATGAACATGAGTATGACGCATGCAACATAAACATCAACACATCTAGAGCATATTATCACATAAACATATGAAGTATATAAACATCGTATAGGCATACAAACTGACAATACCGGGGTTATAGGAACCTGTTTACCTTACACTACCCCTAATGCCTAATGTAAACACCACCCTTCTCCCCATACCTGGATTGAAGGTCACTCTAGCAACAGTTCTAAACAGCAAACCGGTTCCTTCCCTCCGAGCGGCTCAGTCCGATTCTATCTTTTGGTTAACCAAAAACATAAACTAATCAGTTCCCAATTCACAAAAGAAAGGAAACAAAAAGGAACGTTACCATTACCAATATCGGTTGATGCTGACAAGCAAAGGTCTCCTAAAGGTCTCCAAAACTCTAAGAACTGGTTGAGTTTGGTGGAAACAGGGAAGAAGACTGCTTTGGCTGCACTAGGTGACGGCTCACATCAGAAAGTAGGGTTAAAATGTAACCCTCGGTTCCTGTTCCTTCTATAAATAGGCTACACTCGAGCACGGTTGTGCTACACTTAGTGTCAGCGAGACGCGATCCACATATTGAGCACGGGCGTGCTGAACTTAAACTTGGCAACGTGCACCTGGCTTTAAGCACGGGCGTGCTGGCTAATGAGCACGGGCGTGCTCATGTACCAGAAAGGGACTTTTAAGCCAAAAATCTCACTAAGCCCTTAGCCAACATTTCTAACTTAACAAAAAAACTTAAGAAAAGCACTTAACAAAAAGCGGGGTGTTACAATTCCACCCCCCTTATAAAAATTTTGTCCTCGAATACCTCAAACGAAAAGGTGCGGATACGCTTCTGTCATCTTTCTCTCTAGCTCCCATGTAGCACTTTCCTCAGTTATCCCACTCCAGACCACTTTGACGAAGGGAATCTCCTTGCCTCTTAGTTACTTCACCCTCCTATCCTCGACTCGAAGGGGTAACACCTCGAACGTCAAGTTCTATTTCAACTGTATCGCGTCGGGTATTATCACGTGACCAGGGTCATGGATATACTTTGAGTTGAGACACATGAAAAATATTATGGAGGTTTGACAAGAATGGTGGCAAGGCTATTTGGTAGGCGACTTCGCCGACTCTTTTAAGGATTTGGTCAGGACCAATGAACCTCGGAGTAAGTTTCCTCGCCTTCATCACTCTGCCAACCCCAGTCATCAAGGTAACTCTCAAGAATACATGATAGCTCTTTTACCTACTCTGTGCAACTCTCATATTTTCCTGAACCAACCTAATCTTCTCCGTCGTTTCCTGGACTATCTCTGGCCGTAGCACCACACTATCACTAGGTTCATTCCAACACAAATGTGTCCTACACCTCCTTCCATAGAGAGCTTCATAAGGTGCCATCCCAATGCTGTAATGGAAACTATTATTATAGGTAAACTCTATCAGGGGCAAAAACTTGTCCCAACTACCCAACTGTTCTAGTACACAAGCTCTAAGAAAGTCCTCTAAGGACTGGATGGTTCGTTCAGGCTGACCATCAGTCTGTGGGTGAAAAGCTGAACTAAGCCTAAGCTTTGTCCCTAAAGCATGCTGCAAACTCTCCCAGAACCTAGAGGTAAACCTCGGGTCTCTATCTAATACTATGCTAGAGGGTACACCATGAAGCCTAACCATCTCTTTGATGTATAGCTTGGCCAACTTCTCTAAAGAATACTCCAAGTTCATAGGGATAAAATGGGTAGACTTAGTCAATCTATCCGCAACAACCCATATAGCCTCAAAACCAGTTGGAGTCCTAGGGAGTCCAGACACAAAATCCATGGAGATGCAATCCCATTTCTATTCTGGGATACTCAAAGGTTGCAACTTACCCGAAGGCTTTTGGTGTTCTATCTTGGCCTTTTGACAAACTAAGCATGCATACACGAACTCAGCCACATCCTTTTTCATCCTAGGCCACCAAAACATCCTCTCATGGCCTGATACATCTTGGTGGCACCTGGGTGCACACTCAACCCACTCCTATGTCCTTCCTCAAGGATCAACCTCCCAAGCTCATAAACATCCGGTATGCACACTCTATCCTTAAACCTTAAGATCCCACCACTTCCATCCTTGAAACTAAGGTCTCTACCCTGAGCAAGCAACTCTCGCTGGTCTAAGAGAAACTTATCTAACTTCTGACCCTCTCTAACCTGATCCATCAAGCTGTTGGTAACCATCAAGGTTCTAAGCCTAATACTCTTTGGGGTAACTTCACAAGCTAGACTAAGGTCTCTAAACTCCTAAATCAGATCCATATCCCTAACCATCAAAGCGGAGACATGCAAGGTTTTCCTACTAAAGGCCTCGGCCACCACATTGGCCTTTCCTGGGTGATAGGTTAGCTCGAAGTCATAATCCTTTAAGAAATCCATCCACCTATGCTGCCTCATATTCAACTTCTTCTGATCAAAGAGATACCTCAAACTCTTGTAATCACTAAAGACCTCAAACCTCGCCCCGTAAAGGTAATGCCTCCAGATCTTTAATGCAAAAACCACAGTTCCTAACTCTAGGTCATGGGTAGGGTAATTCTTCTTATAGGATTTCAACTGCCTAGAAGCATAAGCAATTACCTTACCATTCTGCATCAACACACCACCTAACCCTTGCTTAGAAGCATCACAGTAAACTACGAAGGGTTCATTAGGATCCGGCAAAACTATAACTGCTGTTGATGTCAACCTATCCTTAAGGGTTTGGAACTGTCCCTTCTTAGTGAGACGGGTTAAGGGTAAAGCTATCTTAGAGAAACCTTCTATGAACCGCCTATAGTACCCGGCTAACCCCAAGAAACTCCTTATCTCGGTTACTCACTTCGGCACTTCCCACTGGAGCACCGTCTCTACCTTAGCTGGGTCTACTGCTATGCCACCCTTTGAGATGACATGTCCTAAGAAGCTCACTTCCTCTAACCAGAACTCACACTTTGACAACTTAGCGTACAACTGCTTTTCCCTAAGGGTCTGCAAGACAACCCTCAGGTGTTCCTCATGTTCCTCCTTGCTCTTCGAGTACACTAAGATGTCATCCATGAATACCACCACAAACTTATCCAAGTAAGGGTGAAAGGTCTTGTTCATGTAGTCCATGAACACCGCAAGAGCATTGGTCACATCGAAGGGCATAACCAAAAACTCGTAGTGACCATATCGCGTTCTAAACGCTGTCTTCGGGATGTACTCAGACTTAACTCGAATCAGATGGTACCCTGACCTCAAATCTATCTTAGAAAAGACGCAAGCGCCCATCAACTGGTCCATGAGATCATTAATCCTAGGGTGGGGATATCGATTCTTTATGGTCACCTTGTTGAGCTGGCGATAGTCTACACATAACCTCATACTACCATCATTCTTCTTCACCAACTACACAGGTGATCCCCACGGAGACACACTCGGCCTAATGAACTGCTTCTTCATCAGGTCCTCCAACTGTTCCTTCAACTTAGCTAGCTCTAGAGGGGACATCCTATAGGGTGCTATGGAGATCGACCCGGTGCCAGGAACTAAATCTCTGGTAAACTCAACATCTCTCTCTGGGGGCAAGTTATAAACATCCCCCGGGAACACTTCCGGAAAATCTCACACAACAGGCAAGCTGGTGACATCATGAGGGTTGATATCTACTTTCGGGGAAGCTATCATCTTGTACACTCAGGCTTCGTCTTTCATCTAAGCTTGAACTTGGCTGGCGGAGAGAAGGTTCGGATTCTTAGACTCCATTGGAGTTCCAAAAATCATGGTTTTATCAAAACAGTTCAAAAGGACATGGTTGGAAGATAACCAGTCCATTCCAAGAATTATATCAAGATCGTTTAGGGGTAAACATACAAGATCGACAACAAAGGTTTTGCCATCAATGACAAGATGACAGTTCTTGCTTGCATAAGATGTGGAAACAGGTTTATTTGTAGGTGTAGACACAAGCAAATCAAACTCAAGAAAGGAAATAGGAAATTTAAGACTCTTGACCCTATCATGCAATATGAAAGAGTGAGTAGCACCCGAATCATACAATACAGTTAATCGAGTTTCATCAATAAAATATGTACCTTGGATCAAGTCATCAGACTTGGAGGCTCAGCTCCACTAAGTGTAAAGACTCTTCCAGTGGTCTTCAGTCTGTTGGCCTAGGACTTCTGATTCTTGCTAGCGTTGGGAGGCTCGGCCTTGGCACCTTCACACTCGCGGCTGATATGACCAGACTTGCCACACCTGAAGCAAATCACAGCTGGCTCCTTGCACTGGGAAGAATAATGATCTGGTGCCCCGCATTTACCACACTTCATAGCCCCGGTGGCATTAGAGAACCCCCCCCTAAACCTATCCTGTTGAAACTATGGCTTCCTGCACTTGTTGACTAGAATTGGGAAGACCCTGATCTCCTGGTAGCTGATGGCCTGCTTGATCTCAGGTCGGTGTCCAGCTTCAAACTTGACGCACTTCGAGCGGTCATCTGTCTCATGCTGATAAGGAGTGTAGTACCTCGCCAGCTCCTCAAACTTGGCTGCATACTCATCAATTAACAACAAATCTTCCGCAAGGACAAGAACTCCATCTCTTTGTTGTCCTTGATATCCGTTGGAAAGTACTTATGTAGAAACCTCTACTTGAACACAACCCATGTAACCGCTGTGCCCTCAGCCTACATCCTCTGCCTACAGTTGTCCCACCAATGCCCAGCCTCCTCAGTCAACATGAAGGTAGCAAAGATGGGCTTTTGCTGATCATTACAATCCATAGCTCTGAAGATCTTCTCTGTCTTCCTCAACCATAGCAAAGCTCCTTCCGGGTTATAAGCTCCATTGAACAACGGAGGGTTGTTCCTCTGAAACTTGTCCATGCCCTGAAACTCAGCTGACCCACCATTGTTGTTGTTATGGTTGACTTGTCCGATAGCATTGGCAAGAAGTGCCAACGCGTCCGCAATTGCCTGATCATTGCGTCCTCTACCTGCCATGAGTTCCGGTACACGTCCAGCACAACCCGTAGATACAGAAACTTAAGTGGGTAAAAGATACAAGCAACTAACTTAAAGCATCATTGTCCATAACAAGTATAGACAATCCAAACAAGAGCACACAACAGACTCATACCACGGCCTGATAGGACAAACCTGCTCTGATACCACTAAATGTGACACCCTGCTACCCCACATATTATAAAGTAATAAAAGATAAAGATATAAAACAAAACATGCATTTACTGGATAAAATGAAATATTTGTCCATGGGTAGAAAGGTCCCACATGAACGAGTTCTCAAAATGCGGAAAATAAAACGAGTTTAAAAACAAATAAACCAAAAGATAAACAATATAACCCAACTCGATGTCATAAAAGAGGTGGTATAACCGTTCCGGAATGAAATCCTCGGAATACAACTGAACTAACTAAAACATAAGGAAAAGTCCTAACTATGAGTGGTGGCTCCTCAGAGTCACTCCTCTCCTGACTATCGCCATTCCCTGCAAGGTGCCAATCAGACCAAACAAACAAACAAAGAACGGGGAGTAAGAATCATGTAAACATATATGGCATGGAGATAGGAAGCAAGGTAAAACATATAGCATAGCATCATCATAGCATACATCAACATAGTTATATATATCAACATCCAATCAACATCATCAAAAACAAGTATGCTATGCAATGCAATGCAATGCAACACCACTCCGCTACTCCATTATGCCTGTGGATCCACACCAACTCATGATGAACGACTTCAGAGTTAAATATCCACATTGGGAATCTACCCAACGCCGGGGAATCTACCCCTAGGATAGCCAACACATCAAACCAACGAATGCCTTGTCACGGGGGCGCACGGTCACCAAACCTTGGGTGACCTACCTTGGATGGCCAGATCGTCGTACTCTCAGGCGACCTCCTCTATGTCGAACGTCCACCACCAACAACATCTCCAATGATGCATGCAACATACAACAAACAACGGGAAACCACCACCTCCTTTGCCTGGGCCTATAAGCACCCAAGACTTCAGCGAAATCAACCGCAACGCCTTAAAATTTAGCGGAATCGACCGTAACACCTTAGACCCAATCGGGTCAAGGCCCCCTTGGAGCAAACTCTCGGCTACCAAGGTACAACGTCAACGGCACCTCGACCAATGAGCATCGAGGGCACCTTGGCCAATAAGCACCAAGGTTGTCAATCTTAACGGCGTACAGTAACCCAACGGGTACCGGCTTACCAACTCAACATCTCACCATCTCATCTTCTTAATCATCTTTGTTAATCATCAGCCAAGTTATCTAAACTAAGTCATTTATGTCATCAACATGTTATTGGGAAGATTGGGGTCAAAAGCCCCTATTTAAACCTTTAATTCCATCTCTATCTGTTAGGGGAGCACGAGCGTGCTTGTCCCCTACACGACCGTGCTGGTCACATAAGTAAAGCACGGTCGTGATTCCTTTTGGGAACGTCCGTGCTCAGCTGCACGGTCGTGCTCCTCTGCTGTAGGGCCGTGCTTAATGCGCGAACATTTTCCAGAATTTAAATTGGGAGCACGGGCGTGCTCCCTATTCAGCATGACCGTACTTAATGCACAACAGTACTGTTCTGGGCAGAAACTGATACCGAGTTCTTAGCCAATTTTTAGGGGTTTTAATCCATTAATCCTAGGTCATCTTAACAACATATTTTAGGATCTAAAAATCATCATCAATATCAACCAATCAACATCGTATATACAACAATAGTCATCATATCATCACATTCATAAGGTAACCATCATAAACATCAAGAACATATATGAACATGAGTATGATACATACAACATAAACATCAACACAGCTAGAGCATATTATCACATAAACATATGAAGTATATAAACATCATATAGGCATACAAACTGACAATACCGGGGTTATGGGAGCCCTTTTACCTTACACTACCCCAGTGCCTAATGTAAACACTACCCTTCTCCCCATACCTGGAATGAAGATCACTCTAGCAACAGTTCTAAACAGCAAACCGGTTCCTTTCCTTCAAGTAGCTCAGTCCAATTCTACGCCTTGGTTAACCAAAAACATAAACTAATCAGTTCCCAATTCACAAAAGAAAGGAAACAGAAAAGGAACGTTACCATTACTAATACCAGTTGATACTGTCAAGCAAAGGTCTCCCAAAGGTCTCCAAAACTCTAAGAACTCGTTGAGTTTGGTGGAAACATGGAATAAAACTGCTCTGGCCACACTAGGCGACGATTGACGTCAGAAAGTAGGGTTAAAACGTAACCCTCGGTTCCTGTACCTTCTATAAATAGGCTACTCTTGAGCAGGATCGTGCTCCTCCTGAGCACGGTCGTGTTGGACTTAGCTTCAGTGAGACGCGGTCCGCACATTGAGCACGGGTGTGCTCACTATTAAGCACGGGCGTGCTCAACTTAAACTTGGCAACGCGTGCCTGGCTTTAAGCACGGGCGTGCAAGCTAATGAGCGCATGTGTGCTCATGTACCAGAAAGGGACTTTTAAGCCAAAAATCCCACTAAGCCCTTAGCCAATATTTCTGACTTAACAAAACAGCTTAAGAAAAGCACTTAACGAAAAGCGAGGTGTTACAGTCTCGTTGGCATGTCTTTTAGATTCTCATTTGATCATGAGGATGAAGTACAAATCCGCGTTCTGAATTTTATAAGCACACGCATCCTCTGTTCTAAACTTTATTAGCTCAGATATTCTAGATTTTATTGAGCCAAAATTCTTTCATCTTTCCAAGACATGAAAGGAAACTTCAGAAATGAACAACATGGCTAGTCGATTAGGAGTGAGTAATTGGTAGAATTTGGAGTGTGAAGGATAATAACACAGAGGATAAATTATTTATAGGAGAGTTTGGTCAAATAATTCAAGTAGCATTTTCAATAGTATTGATTTACAAAGCAACAAAATTGATGAATTGAGAATATCGTGCATCGAATATCTTATTTTCTGTGCAGATATTATTGTTTACTTAACTTCACATCTTGTTGTTCATGGAGCGTTTCAACTAACATGCAAAGAGTTTGTCATCCACACGTACAATTTTGTTTTAATATGCGGAAGGATAGCATTTCCTCAAGTAAGTGTTCTAATAGATATCCTTTTAACAACACTTGATTAAATGTTATTATAAATACATCTTTTCACAGTGGTTCTTAGAGGTAGGACTGTTAATATTTGAGCGTATTTTTTTAATACTAAAGGTAGGGTAAAGATATTGTTTCCTTGGGTTAACGCTTTTAAAGCTATATATTTTAATACTATTTCCTTTAGAGAGCGTTATTAAAAACCTCCATGCATTTCTTTTGAAGTGGTTCCTCTCGAAATCACTATTAAATGTACATACTTCAAGAAAATAGTGATTTTATAGCGAGTATTTTTGGCATTTAATAGCGCTTTCGGGCACTATCTATGTTGGCGCTATCGAAGATGACAATCTTAGATAGCGCTTTCAAAATGCTATCAAAGATTAATATACAACACCTCGTTTTCAGAGAGACGTTGTCTTATTGTGGGACATGTGACACCCTGTCTTTTACCTTATGTTTTATCTGTTTTGCTGTATCGATAATTATGTATTTGTTTATAATTTTACTGGTAGTCAAGAAAAGTTCTTGGGAAAAACAAAATTATATCTAGAACCTACTATATTGTAGGAACTTAGGGTTCAATTTTGGGTTTAAAACTCAGACGGAAACCTATCTGCGTTTTTACAGACAGTATAGTTTTATACTGGCAGAAACCCTAATTTCACCCGAAATTGAGAAATCCTAGATTTTATCATAATTTAATTGGTAAAGTCTATTTCTAAAATTTTCTTACAAAAATAAAATATTCTATTTTATTCGGGTGAATTTTGAAGAAAAACAGATGAAAACCTAAATCGGGTAAGCGACGGAGCCGGATACGGAACTACAGGGATACGCCTGAAGCCAGGACGACCAGTCATCCATGATGACTCACTTGGGGTGAGTCACCATGGTGAGTCATCACCATGACTCACCAAGTCATAATTACCTTGAAACAAATATCTATGGAAAAGTCCAAAATGACCTTATCTTTTCTTGAAAATTCCAAATGAGTCCAACAATGTTTTGGACTATTTTGCCCTCCAAATTTTCGTGCCCCTCCCTCTTCAAGTCACTTAACCAATTCATTTTGTTCATTTTCACAAAATACATAAAGTTCTTACTCTTGAAAAACTCCAAGTGCTCCTAAGTTGATTTTGCAAATTTCATCCATTCTCCTTCATTTCCTTCATCTTCTAGAGGTATCATCTCATGATCAATGATCATACATTCATACATCTTCTTGATTACATTTCATTCGAGCACTTTGCACAAATTCCATTTTCATGATCTAAAACTCTAGAAAATTGCACAAATGGAATTTGTGAGTTACGACAATTTCTATCTTCTATATAAGACCCTAGGATCATGGATCCAAGAGATTTAAAAAAAAAAACCTAGCTACATTTTTCTCTCTTGGCCGTGAACCCTAGCCTAATGGGTCATGACATTCTTTTGTTGTTTTAACTTGTTTTGATGTTTATTGTTCTTGGCTAGGTTTTGAGATCAAAACCGTGAGGCCCTAGTTGAACAACATCATCTTTTTGCTTGATTTTCCAGGTGATCAACAAAGGTATGGGGGGGATTACCACCATCCTACCTTAAAATGCGCAGAAGTTCCAAATTCGACCAAAACTGTCTTTGACAGTTTGAGACTGTTTTCCAAGTCTATTTAAGTGTTCTAAGACTCCAAAATGAGTTTTGGAACATTTGGTTTAAAAATCATTGAAAATTGAATTATGCGATTTTCGTATTTAGCAATGTTCGGTCAAGTTTTAGAATTTTTGTACAACCGCGAAGTGCAACTCGAAATTATCATTTTAATACTTTAATACAAGTATTTGAACCTAAGAGAGTGAAGGATTTGAGGAAAATGATCATATTTTTGAAAATACAGAATTTAAGTTGAAGTACAGTAGAAAGCGGTAAAACCATGTTTAAAGAATTTCGACGTTTTTAAAGAAATTGTTTTTGAGGAATTTAGTACTTATGTAATTTTGGTGTAATTTGGTTTCAAAATGATTGGTTTTAACCAAAGGTTTTGGGTTTTAAGACAAAAAGGATTTTAGTCCGTGAGGACGGACACTTACGGTAAAATGCAAAAACCTAAGTCGTGAATGAATTAGTGGAAACTCGAACTTAATAACTTATGACGTGGGGTGGAACAAGATCTTATATAATAAAGTATGGACATTTCATTACCCATTCCTCAATAAGATTTAATGGACTAAGCGTTATTTGTTTTCTTTGGAAGCCAAGAAAAAGGCTCAATTAGAAAAGTGCAGAGAAATAAATAATTGGACTTGTGAGCCAATTTCATAATAGGTTAGGATTTTAAATCAAGTTCTTTAAGATACTTTTGCACAAAGATGAAAGGTTTCTTGAGAACTTTATCTCGATGTTAAGGGACGGTGACTCTGGAAACATCTAGCATCTGAAAAGCACGTTGAATAGATTCCGGTGGAATCAAGAGGTCATCTGGTGGATGGACGAGAAGAACGCATTTCCGGCAAATTTTGCCTAAACACATAGTGAGACTATGTCTTGTAAGGACGTTGTGCCTAGGAGATTGAGATGACACTTTAATGTGGGTGCGAATTCCGTAGTGATGATCTGGTTTATGCTTGGGGATGTTGGGGTATGAAATACTCATATAGGCCTAGTGGGTTGCTCCTATGTGGCATGGTGATCTTGCAATACACCGGCATACTCGACTAGATGCTACTTGTGTTATGGTAGTGTAGGATGTTCCGAAAAAGCCTATGTACATGTTGCTGACTGTTGACGCATTTTACCCAAGACTGGTGTAATCCAGAACAATCCTCCGAACCACTCTCTCCGACTGTTTCTTAAAACCATGGTATAGGAATCAGAGGTCACTCCTCTAGTCTTAGATGTCTCATATCTAGGAAAACGTTGCCCTGTGATTATGTTTCTGTGAAACATTATGATTCTGCCATGATTGATGATATAACTGTATATTGATAGTTGTATGTACCTGTGTGTCGTACCACTACATATCTACGTCATGTGTATGATGAATGGGGATCCCACCTCATTTTTTGTATTTTTATGGTTTTCTGTTTTATTTTACGTTCTTCAAAGATGACTACGGCACTGCTTCCCCAACACACTCAGCTGAAGTTTGAGATGACATGGATACATGGACACAGTCTTGATGGCTTTTGTATAGTGGACGTGAGGAGTATACCCACGGTGTGACGGCTTATCATCCTTGATTGTTACGGTTGTGTTGGGATGACATTTCATCATTGTTTTGTATTGGCCATCATGATGAGTCTTGTGTCTATTTTATATTTTGTGGAGCTATGTCTCCAATGTTGTTATTATTATTATAAACATATTTCAGTATGTTGTTATTTTACTGGTGTTGGTATTTGTCATTTTCTGGATGTTTATGTTTATGACTGTTAGTACCTGGAGAATGGTTTGTAAAATATTTATGCTTAAGTTTGATGATGTATGTTAAATACTATTTATCGTGCTATTTGCGAAAAGAAAGAAAAAAGTACACCCGTATTTTTGGTCGAAAATATTTTCCGCTTTACTCGGTCTTATAGAAAGTAAGTGTCACAGACAATGTAGAGCCCGAGAAGGGTGTTACATTATTTGGTGTTAGAGCTGACCGAGTCTGTTATGGTTTGTGGTTTAGGTCTGTCTTTGTTTGTGCTGTGTGTTCTCTGTGTGCTTTTGATATTATTTCCGAAAGAAATGATATTATTTTGTGGTGAGTTTATTGTAATCTGCATGACTAATTGATTTTGGTCTTGTAGGATTATAATGGCTAGTGGCGGAGGAAATATGGCTATAGCTGTGCAAACGATGACACAAATGACTGCCGCGTTTGTGAGACGTGAAGAAAAGGGAGCTGAAAGCAGAGGATTAGATGAATTACTGTGTAGAAATCTGTTGGAATTCAAGGGCGAGTTTAATCCTGAGCGAGCTGAGCTTTGGATTCAATCTTTGGAAAATATTTTTACTGCTATGAGGTGTGCTGATAACGATAAGGTTACTTATGCTGCCTACATGCTGGTGGGTGATGCTGAGAATTGGTGGAGAGGAGCTCACCAATTGCTTAAGTATGGTCAACAAGCGGTCAACTGGGAAGCTTTTCGGAGGAAGTTTCTAGAGAATTATTTTCCTGCAAGTGCAAGAGACGCCAAAGAAATGGAATTTCTGCAGTTGAAGCAATGTAGTATGACCGTAGCTGAATACGGTGCTAGATTTGAGAGCTTGGCAAAGTTTTCAGGCTATCTGTGTGACAACCCACATGAAGAGTGGAAGTGTCTTAGGTTTGAAGGAGGTTTGCGGTATGAATTGAAGGAAGCAGTAGTTCCACTGGAAATATGTATATTTCCGAAGCTAATGGACAAGTGTAGGCAAATTGAAGAATTGAAGGCGGGTCGTGACACCAGACGACAAGGTTTTGGACCGTCTAGGTTCAAGAGGGGAAACTACTACATTAACAACCTATTTCAGAGAAAGCCATACAACATGCCGCAAGGCCAGCAGCAGTCGCAACAACGATCTTTTGGTAGAAGCAGTGGAGGTTCAGGATCATCTAGGAATCTTCCACCGAATTGCATGAAGTGTGGCATGGGTCACGCTACAAAAGACTGCAAGATTACGAGCATCATTTGCTTTAAGCACTAGTGCAATAAGTGCTTTTTACGTCAGTTAAAATTGATTTTTTACGTCAGAAAACTGACTGACGTAAATATAGCTGACGTTAAAAGTTAAACTTTTAACGTCAGTTGAGATCTGACGTTAAATAGAACACTATTAACGTCGGTTCTTTAACACAACTAACGTTAATTTTGTCAAAATTAACGTCAGTTCTTTAACAAAACCGACATAAATTTTGTTAAAACTAACGTCAATTGTTATCAAGAACTGACGTTAAAGGTCTTAATTTTAACGTCAGTTGTAATAAACAACTGACGTTAATAGTGTACTGTATATTTTTATAAAATACTTTTAACGTCAGTTGTATGATACAACTGACGTTAATAGTATTTTTTTTTAAATTCAGTTTTAAAATATCACTCCCCTAAGCCATCCCTGCATTCAGTAAATATCCCAGTAACACAGAATATCACACACATTACAGAATTGCAAAGGAAAAAATGGAACAATGATCCATATGTATGCCTGTTCAAAACAATATATATTTATTAACATAGGTTATAAATGTATACTAAGTTTAAACTACCTATATCAATATCCCTTCGTGATGATCATCACGAGTGGCATGTACATCGTCCACCTGTGTCCCCTCGATTATAGTAGGCATGTTTGTTGAAAAAGAAGGAGTCTCAGGAATATCAAGATTTGAATCTTCATTTTCATCACTACCATTATACATGCTTTTTCCTTGGAGAACCACGAACAACCTTTTGTTAGAAGGATCAGTGATGTAGAACACTTGTTTTGCTTGGGAAGCCATTATGAAAGGCTCATTTATATGACCTAACTTATTGAGGTCTACCAATGTGAATCCCAATTCGTCGGTTTGTACACCACCGTTACTATCAACCCACTTACATTTAAATACCGGCACCGTAAGCTTAGTGTAATCGAGCACCCAAATATCTTCAATATATCCAAAGTAAGGTCTCGGTGCTGTAACGGGTTTTGTGTCCTTTGCACTAGATAAGTGCATTGCTTCGGCCACGATAATAATCCCACTATTTTGCATGGTACTCTTGTTATCTTGTTCCTTTGTATAAAAGGAAAAGTTATTTATGTCGTATCCGCTCCAACATATGACGTTGAAGTTAGGCCCACGTGCTAGCCATTTTACGTCATCGAGAAGCGATACTACCATCCTTAAGCATTTCTTCCTTGAACCATGGTAAGAAAGTCTTGTTATGCTTGTTCAACAACCACCTTTCGCTCATTTGAGGGTTTTCTTGATTGACTTTTCTTTTATGTTCAAATAAGAAAGGCTGAACACATTCGATGTTGTTCAATACATACAAATGTGCTTGAAGCACTTCCTCCCGATCCTTCCTATTAATTCTTAAGCCATGTGTACCCTTACCTTAACATCTGATCTCATCATGCCGAGGCTTAGGAACCCCTATAGGATCCGTGTTATGAAGGTAGTCCGAACAAAACTCAATAGCTTCTTCGCAACATACCTTTGAACAATAGATGCTTCTGGACGATGAGGATTCTTCACGTACCCTTTCAAGATCTTCATGTAGCGCTCAACTGGGTACATCCATCTCAGAAAAACCGGCCCACATAATCTAATCTCCCTCACCAAATGAACAATTAAGTGAACCATTATGTCGAAAAAGGAAGGAGGAAAATACATCTCCAATTGGCACAAGATTGTAGCAGCCTCAACTTCCAAGTCATCCAACATACGGGGGTCAACGACTTTGCTACATATAGAATTGAAGAATGAGCACAACCGAGTAATGGCATGTCTCATATTTTTTGTAGCAATACCACGAATAGCAACGGGCAGAAGTTGTTGCATCAAGATGTGACAATCATGAGACTTCAAGCCAACCAATTTAAGATCATTAGAGACAAGCCTCTTCATATTTGAAGAGTAACCATGTGGAACTTTGATGCCCTGAAGACACCCGAAAAACTTTGTCTCTCTTTTTTTTGACAAAGTATGACATCTTTGGCGGCAAATAAGTCCGCTTACCATCCTCAACAACTGGAGCTAACTGCTCTCGTATACCCATAGCAACGAGGTTGAGACGAGCATTCACACCATCCTTTGTCTTGCCCCTGAATGTTGAGAAGCGTCCCGATCACACTATCACACACATTTTTCTCCACATGCATCACATCAATGCGATTATCGACATCAAGCTTGCGCCAGATGGAAAGATCAAAGAATATCGACCTCTTCTTCCATATGTTTTTCTCAATAGCTTTACCTTTCTTTTTGGACTTGCCGAATATAACATCGATGTCCTTTACCCTCTGATAAACCTGCTCTCCAATTAAGGCCGCCGGCGCTTCTTCTGTCTCTTGGCATCCATTAAAAGCTTTTTTCATCTTACGATATGGGTGATCACGTCTAAGAAATCTCCGATGCCCAAGGTAAACCGTCTTCTTTCCATGATGCAACTGAGTGTAGCATGTGCCTTCTTCACATACAGGGCATGCTTTATGCCCCTTGACACTGTACCCGGACAAGTTACCGTATGCTGAAAAGTCGTTGATGGTGCAAAATAACATGGCACGAAGCTTGAAAGTCTCATGAGAATACCCATCAACTACATAAACACCTTCCACCCACAACGTTTTCAAGTCTTCAATCAAGGGACCTAGATAAACATCTAAGTCATTTCCCGGTTGCTTCGGGCCCGAAATCATCATAGACAACATCATGTATTTGCGCTTCATGCACAACCAAGGGGGCATGTTGTAAATTACCAACAGAACAGGCCATGAACTATGAATACTACTCATGTTACCATAAGGATTCATTCCATTCGTAGCAAGTCCAAGCCTTAGGTTTCTTGGCTCATCGGCGAAATCCGGAAACATAGTATCGATATTCTTCCATTGAATAGAATCATCAGGATGACGAACCTTTCCATCACGTTTCCTCTCATCATTATGCCATCTAAGATTCTTCGCATCTTTCGCATTGGCAAACAATCACTTGAACCTTGGAATTATTGGAAGATACCACAACACCTTCGCAGGAGGACCTTTTTTTCTCACATCATCAAGATCATCATCATCATCACCACCCTTCACTTTGTATCGTGATAACCCACATTTGGGGCAATCGTGATTGTCTTCATGAACACCGGTGTACAATATGCAATCATTGGGGCATGCGTGTATCTTCTTATACTCCATACCCATAGGACACAATACCTTCTTGGCCTCATAGTTACGGTCAGGTAATGTGTTGTCCTCCGAAAGCAAGTCTTTCAACACTTCAAGCAATTCCGTGAAGCTTTTATCGGTCCAACCATTTCTCGCCTTCACACAAACCAATTTTAGCACCGCCGACAACCGTGTATGAGTAGTACACCCTGGATATAAAGGCTTATCCGCATCACCGCACAACCTATCATACACATGCGCTCGATGAAAAGATTCTTGTCCAATATCACGGATCATGTCCTCTACTCGATCATCCTCCATATCTACGTCAACGTCCTCACTTTGGGAGACACTCGCCATATTACTACTCAACAACATATCACCATGCCATATCCGTCTTGTATAACTCAAGCAAATCCCTTCACAAATCAAATGAGTACGTATATCCTTCACCGTACATTTCCTCATATTCAAACACTTGACACAAGGACAACAGAACATTCCATTACTATTAGGAACATTCCTTTGAGCAAATTCTATAAATTCTCCCACCCCCTTCAAATGCTCAGCACTAGTACGCTTACAAACCATCCAACTACGATCCATAACTAGATAGGTCCTGTAGGTATACAAAACATATATATATCCAATATAAGGACAATACAGGAGATTGAAAACTATAGTTTTTAAAGATTAATTGCCAAGCACTAGTCACGGCCTGGCAGTGATGTCCATCACGGCCGTAACGTGCCAACTGAACAGACCATGCCATCACAGGCAGAACTGATCACGGCCTAGCCGTGATTAGCATCACGGCCGTGACAGATCAACCAGCAGAGCAACATGCACTCAAAACCAAAAACAGAGACGTACATTCCAAACAACTCAAACTCACGGTTTCAAGTTTCAACTACTGAGACTACAGTTTCAACATACACTCAAAACCAAAAATACAAAAATGTGCCCTAAATACTCACCAGAAATAGGTGCTCGCGTGGTGGTGGGGAGGGGAGCTCGAGTGGTGGCCAACGTTCGATGTGGTTACTGAGAGCAGAGGGACAAGGAGAGAGTTAGTGCGCGGGAAGGGGAAAGAGAGATGTACGTCAAGTTATTGCAAAGAATGAATGGAAAGACAGAGTTAGGGTTAATAGTGTACCTCACGGTGGTGGCGAAGAAGCCCTCGTGGTGGTTGCGGTGGAGATGAGCTCGCGATTAGGGTTCTGTGCTGGGTGAGAGTGAGGGTTGAGAGTGATTTAGGGTTGAGCATGATGAAAAGAGAAAAGAGACGTACGTACAGAGCGAAGTGCAGAAGGCGCGCGGGTGTAAACGTTTTGTAAAACAACATTTAACGTCAGTTGTATTAAACAACTGACGTTACAATTAATTTTTTAACGTCAGTTTTATTAACAAACTGACGTTAAATATTAATATTTTTTTAAAAAACACTTTTAACGTCCGTTGTTGAATACAACTGACGTTAAAAGTGTTGTGTAAAAATCATTCTCTATATAAAGTAACATTCTTCTGTATCGATCTGTATCTCGCCTCTTCTTTTCCTCTATATTTCTATTCCTTCACAAAATGGCTCTGAGACCTGTGTTAATTGAGTGACAACAGGGCATTTCAGATAGGGATATAGGATTATTTACGTCAGCTATTTATTTAACTGAAGTAAAAATCACACTTTTAACGTCTATTGTATAAACAACAGACGTTAAAAATAAATATTTTTTTATTTTAAAAACACTTTTAACTTCAGTTTTATTCAACAACTGACGTTAACAGTGTATAAGTTTCTGCAAAAACATTCATTCCTTTGACTACTCTGCTACTTACCCATTGACCTATGTTAAGAGTGACAACAGGGCATGATAGGGATATAGGATTATTTACGTCAGCTGTTTATTTAACTGAAGTAAAAATCACACTTTTAATGTCAGTTTTATAAACAACTGACGTTAAAAATAAATATTTTTTATTTTAAAAACACTTAAAGGTCTATTTCTTACTAATCCTTCGGGGCGTTTTCTTTTCTGCACGTTTATAATATATGACTGCCAACTCCCAATGCGCCTTGGAACCTAATGCTCTTAATGATCAATTTAATTTTTAGCAACTTACGACGCCTAGTAACTTCATCCCCTACTCCTATAAATAGCTTCCTTCCAACCTTTAATTTTTCTGCTTCACAATATGGCTCTGCCATGGAGATTAACTTCATCACTCTTTCTTCCTATACCTAGACTTAAAGGTCTCTGTCTTAATGGTCAAACAACTTCTGAGGTTGTGTAAATCGCATTACATGGGTGATAAGGGTGTGTAAATCGCATTATGTGAATTGCACACACCATCATCCTTCGGGAGAATCAGCAGCTTCAGTTCCAAAACCTCAGCTTTGGAACCAAATGGTTGTTCCAAGATTGCTGAAACAGATCGAGTGCACCCTTCACTCTGCCACGGCTCCAAAGTGACTGTGGATCAGATGGAGCATCAAGGACTTCAAATGAGGGAGGGGATACATTCGATGTTGGAGTTTCTGAGGACAGGACTGAGAAGAAAATGATGTTGAAGTAGAAACTTTTTTATATTTTAGTGCTATCTTGCGGAAATTTTTTATCTTTTAATCATGTAATTGTATCTTATGAATCGCTTCAATGAGATACGATTTGATTATACATATATAACTTGTTTTATGTTAAGTGTTTATTTATTTTAATTTGCACAAGAATTTGTTAATTTACTAATTCAAGCTAATTAATTAAGATTAAAAATAAACTTTTTTTAAAAAAAAGATTAGAAATAAACTGCACTATATGGAGTGGTGATCTGCGTTAAGAGTGACAACAGGGAGATGACAACAAAAGAAAGATAGGAATGAGTTGATTATTTACGTCAGTTATTTATTTAACTGAAGTAAAAATCACACTTCTAACGTAAGTTTTATAAACAACTGACGTCAAAAGTGTTAATAATTTCTTGCAAAACACTTTTAACGTCAGTTCATTAAACAACTGATGCAAATAGTGATTTTATATTTACAAAACTGCCACCGTCTCACTTTTAACGTCAGTCCTTAAAACAACTGACGTTAACAGTGAATTAATGAAGTCTGATATTTACAAAACTGCCACCGCTCCCTTTTTAACGTCTAGTTTTTGGTTAACTGACGTAAACCTTTACCGTCTAATGTATATTTTCCACTAGTGAAGTGTGGACAGCCTGGGCATGTCGCTAGAAATTGTGGGCAGTCCAAGACGGAACCTTCTGTGAGTAACATGCGAGCTGCAAGGCCTAGGGCTGGAGGAAGAGTCTATACCATGAGCAGTGCTGAGGCCTCTTGCAATGAAGATCTGATTCAGGGACAGTGTGCCATAGGAGGTAAATCTTTAACTGTATTGTTTGATTCGGGTGCGACGCATTCGTTCATTGCATCCGAGTGTGCTAAATTTCTAGGATTACATATGCCTTCCTTACCTTTTGACTTGATTATATCTGTACCAACTGTTGAACCTGTTTTGACAACTGCAGCTTGTTTGAATTGTGCTATCTTTGTAGAAGATATAAATTTTTGGTTAATTTAATCTGTTTGACTCTTTCGCAAATAGATGTGATACCAGGGATGGATTGGTTATTGTCTAACCATATCCTGTTAGACTGTGCAAATAAAGCCTTAATTTTCCCTAAGGATGAGATTTTTGAATTTTTGTCTGCTAATCAAGTAAGAGCTTCTTTGAGAGATGGAGCTCAAGGATACATGTTACTGTTTTCTTTGGATGTCAAGAGTGAGTTTAACTTCAGTCCACAAGTGTCCTCAATGAATTTCGTGCTGTTTTTCCTGAAGATGTACCTGGACTACCGCCTATTCGAGACATTGAGTTTGTGATTGATCTGGTACCGGGTTCTAGACCGATATCCATGGCACCATTCCGTATGTCACCATCAGAGCTAGAGGACTTGAAGAAGCAATTGGTGGAACTGATGAGGAAAGAGTTCATTTGACCTAGTGTGTCAACCTGGGGAGCTCCAGTTTTTCTTGTGAAGAAGAAGGATGGGACTTCTTGCTTATGCGTAGATTTCTGCCTATTAAACAAATTTACGATCAAGAATAAATATCCTCTTCCGAGGATAGATGATTTGATGGATCATTTATGTGGAGCAGCAGTTTTCTCAAATATAGATCTACGATCGGGTTATCATCATATTCGTGTGAAGGCGGAGGATATCCCGAAGACAGCGTTTCGAACACGTTATGGGCACTATGAATATCTTGTGATGCCATTTGGAGTGACGAATGCACCTACTATATTCATTGATTACATGAACATGATTTTTCATCCTTATCTAGACCAGTTTGTCGTTGTCTTCATAGACGACATTCTAATCTATTCTCCTAATCAAGAGAAGCATGCTGAACATCTCAGTATGGTTCTTCAGATCTTAAAGGAGAAACAATTATATGCAAAACCCGAAAAGTGCGAGTTTTGGTTTGACAAAGTTCAATTTTTAGGGCACGTTATCTCGAATGAAGGTATCGCAGTGGATCCGTCAAAAGAAGCTGTTCTAAAATGGGAGAGACCAAAGACAGTAACGGAAATCCGTAGTTTCGTGGGTTTAGCTGGATATAGGAGATTCATTGAGGGAATCTCCAAAATAGCAAGACCTCTTACCCAACTAACTTGGAAGGACCATGCGTCTTCATGGACCGAAGCATGCGAGAAGGGTTTCCAAGAGTTAGAGAGGAGGTTGACTACTTCACCTGTGTTGGTGTTACCTGATCCTATGGAGCCTTTTGAGGTATACTGTGATGCTTCGCATCAGGGGTTAGGTTGTGTGCTAATCCAGAACCGAAAAGTGGTGGCTTATGCTTCAAGACAGTTGAAGATTCATGAGAGGAACTACCCTATGCATGACTTGGAGTTAGCGGCTGTAGTTTTTGCGCTGAAAATCTGGAGGCATTATCTGTATAGAGCAACGTTTAACGTTTTCAATGATATGAGCTCAACATGCGCCAGAGACGCTGGTTGGAATTTCTAAAAGATTACGATTTACAACTATAGTACCACCCTGGAAAGGCAAATGTGGTAGCAGATGCCTTGAGTAGAAAATCAATGCATGCGTCTATAATGATGGTCAAAGAACAAGAGTTGTTAGAGCAGTTTCGAGATATGCGGTTGACTGTTGAGATGTCACCTGGAAAGCATTGCTTACGAATGATTACTGTTTCCAATGGATTGATGGAACAAATACGAGAGAAACAAGAAAGTGATCAGTACCTACAAGAAGAAAGGGAATTGGTGCAACAAGGAGAAATGTCATTATTTAAAGAGGGGACAGATGGAATGTTAAGGTTCGGTGAAAGGATTTGTGTACCGGACGATTTCGAGCTCAGAAATTTTATTTTAGAGGAAGCTCACAAGAGTAAATTGAGTATGCATCTAGGAGCAACAAAGATGCATCAAGACCTCAAGCGGTTGTATTGGTGGTACGGGATGAAAAGAGACACGATGGAATATGTCGCTTCATGTTTAGTTTGTCAAAAGGCTAAGACTGAACATCAAAGACCAGCAGGAATGCTATGACCTTTGAGCATTCCAGAATGGAAATGGGATGACATCGTGTTGGATTTCCTACGAGCTTGCCAAAGACCCGGATGGGACACGATGCGATATGGATAATATTTGATCTACTAACCAAGTTGGCTCACTTTTTGCCCATCAACATAAAGTATTCAATGGAGATATTAACTCAGTTATACATCGGGGAAATTGTCAGATTACATGGTGTACCTTCGAGTATTATTTCGGATCGAGATCCGAGGTTTACGTTAAGGTTCTGGCAAAGTCTGTAAGAGTCACTAGGAACATAGCTCAGATTGGGTTCGGTATATCACCCACAAATAGATGGATAATCAGAGAGGACAATCCAGTTACTTGAAGACTTGCTGAGAGCTTGTGTGTTGGAGCATACCGGGAGCTGGGATGAATTTCTACCGTTGATAGAATTCACCTACAACAACGGTTTCCACTCGAGTATAGGAATGGCACCCTATGAGGCTTTGTATGGTCGACGATGTAGAACATCTTTGTGTTGGTACCAGGATTGAGAAAGTTTAGTGTTTGGACCAGACATTGTGCAACAAACAACAGAAAAGGTAAAAATGATTCAGGAGAAAATGAGGACAACTTAGAGTCGGTAGAAGAGTTACGCGGACAATAGACGACGACCTCTTGAGTTTGAGTAAGGCGATCATGTATTTTTTAGAGTCATGCCTATGACTGGTGTTAGTAGGGTGATTAAATCCAGGAAACTCACTCTTAAATTCATTGGACCCTACCAAATTCTTCGTCGAGTAGGTACTGTAGCCTACCAAATAACCTTACCGCCTTTTCTTTCAAATCCCCATAGTGTTTTCCATGTGTCGTAATTACGAAAGTATATTCCTGATCCTAGTCATGTCATAGAACCCGATACAATACAATTGAAAGATAAATTAACCTATGAGGCACTACCTGTAAGGATCGAGGACCAGAGAGTAAAACAACTAAGAGGGAAGGAGATCGCGTTGGTTAAGGTGATATGGAATGCAATATGAGAGTTGGAAGAAAATACGAAGGAACAATATCCGCCTCTGTTTTAAGGTAACTTTAATTTCGCGGACGAAATTTTTTAGAGGGGCAGTGTTGTAACACCCTGTCTTTTACCTTACGTTTTATCTGTTTTGCTGTATCGGTAATTATGTATCTGTTTATATTTTTACCGGTAGTCAAGAAAATGATTTATGGAAAAACAAAATTATATTTAGAACCTACTATATTTTAGGAAGTTAGGGTTCAATTTTGGGTTTAAAACTCAGACGGAAACCGGTATACGTTTTTTTTACAGTATAGTTTTATACTGGCAGAAACCCTAATTTGACCTGAAACTGAGAAATGATAGATTTTATCATAATTTAATTGATAAAGTCTATTTCTAAAATTTTGGTACAAAAATAAAATATTGTATTTTATTAGGGCAAATTTTGAAGAAAAACAGATGAAAACCTAAATCATGTAAACGACGGAGCCAAATATGAAACTGCAGGGATACGCCGGGAGCCAGGTTGACGAGTCATCCATGATGACTCACTTGGGGTGACTCACTAAGTCATAATTACCTTGAAACAAATATCTATGGAAAAGTCCTAAATGCCCTTAGCTTTTCATGAAAATTCCAAATGAGTCCCACAATGTTTTAGACTATTTTACCTTCCAAATTTTCGTGCCCGTCCCTCTTCTAGTCACCTAACAAATTAATTTTGTTCATTTTCAAAAAATACATCAAGTTCTTACTCTTGAAAAACTTCAACTGCTCCTAAGTTGATTTTGCAAATTTCATCCATTCTCCTTCATTTCCTTCATCTTCTAGAGGTATCATCTCATGATCAATGATCATACCTTCATATATCTTCATGATTCCATTTCATTCAAGCACTTTGCACAAATTCCATTTTAATGATCTAAAACTCTAGAAAATTGCACAAATGGAATTTGTGAGTTATGACAATTTCTATCTTCTATCTAAGACCCTAGAATCATGGATCCAACAACAACAACAACAACCAAGCCTTATCCCACTAGGTGGGGTCAGCTACATGGATCATACGGCGCCATAATGTTCTATCATGAATCATGTCAATAGTTAAATCATTGGCCTCCAAATCATTCTTAATAGTTTCTCCTATAGTTTTTCTTGGCCTACCTCTGCTTCTAGCTATTGGATTGCCCTCCACCTGGTCCACTCTCCTTACTACAGAATCTAAAGGTCTCCTCCATACATGCCCAAACCACCTAAGTCGAGATTCAACCATCTTTTCTACAATAGGTGCTGCCCCAACTCTCTCTCTAATGCTTTCATTCCTAATCCTATCACATCTAGTTTTTCCGCTCATCCAAATACAACATTCTCATCTCTGCTACATTGATTTTACTCTCGTGTTGATTTTTTACTGACCAACACTCCGTCCCATACAACATCGCGGGTCTAATAGCTGTATGGTAAAATTTTCCCTTTAGCTTAAGAGGTACCTTTTTATCACACAAAAAACCCGAAGCCTTCCTCCATTTCGACCACCCTGATTGAATCCAATGGTTTACATCTCCCTCAATTTCTCCGTCATTTTGTATAATAGACCCAAGATATTTAAACCATGTGACTTGTGGTATGTTGTGGTCTCCAACTTTCACCTCTAAGCTAGAGGTGTTTCGCCTTTTTCTAAACTTACATTCTATATACTCCGTCTTGCTTCTACTCAAACGGAAGCCATGTGCTTCTAAAGCTTGTCTCCAAGTCTCCAACCTTCCATTTATATCATCTCTCGACTCTCCAACTAGAACTATATCATCTGCGAAAAGCATGCATCGCGGAGCTGGCTCTTGAATGTGCTCCGTAAGTACATCCAAGACCAAGGTAAAAAGATAGGGGCTTAAAGCTGACCCTTGGTGCAGACCTACGGTTATTGGAAAATCTTCTGTGGCTCCACCCTGCGTTCTCACACTAGTCGTGACCCCCTCATACATATCCTTGATAGCTCGAATATATGCAATCCGAACACCTTTCTTTTCTAGGTCTTTCCACAAAACCTTTCATGGCACCCTATCATACGCTTTCTCCAAATCAATGAAGGCCATGTGTAAATCTTTTTGATCCCTTTGATATTGTTCCATCACTCGTCGTAGCAAGTAAATTGCTTCCATGGTCGATGACACGGACTCGGCAAGTGTACCGGTTCGTTGCAAGTAATAAAACGGTAAGACCGGATATCGTTCTCAGGGATCGTGGACAATTACCACTTCGCAAATTAGACTACTATTTAGGCGATCAAATTTTGGAGTGAAGGTAGCTATATCATCTAACAAGCAAACAAGAATAAAATGTTTTTGTTCTTTTTGGAATTTTATCAAACAGTTAGAATGCAGACAGAAATGTGAATAACAATTAGATAGAATTGTTAGGGTTAGACTAAGCTAATCCTCCCTTGATTGTTATGAAATGACAAGTAACACAGTTCCTAATTCAATTATGACAATCAAGTCTTTTCTGAAATACTCAAGCCTAATGTCTTAGGTGCATTGAGCCTAAAACCCCAAATTAAACCCTAATTCCTTAGGTGGATTAACCTGAGATTTTGCATTAAGTCAAGACTTATAAGATTGCAAGCACCTCAAGACCTATGTTTAGGCTCATGAACTACTTGGCATTTGATTCATGAGCAAGCTCTAACACCAACCTTCTAGTAATCTATTAAAGCAACTAATCATTCCTAGGGTGATCAAGCCTAAGAAAGCATTAAGCATAGAATCAAACACTCATAAAGAACAAGGAAACTGCATTACAATCAAGTCATTTTACAATCAAGTTCAGAAGAGCAATCATCTAACCCCACCAAGGGGGAGTTTAGCTACACATAATTGAAGATAAAACAAAAGAAAGAGTTACAGAGATGAACAAAGGAGAGAGCTCCATAGAATGTTGCACAGCAGCCACAGCAGCAAAGGTCTTATTTTTAGGTTTTTCTGGATGTCTTTCTGTTCTGCTCAGAGACCCTTTTATAACTCGCGGCCCGTCATGGCCGTGACAGCCATCGCGGCCAGGCCGTGATGGTTTCTGACTTGGGCGCCTCTTCCTTTACTAATTCATCACGGCCGTGATAGCCATCACGGCTAGACCGTGATCGTTTCTGACTTTTCCAACTAACAGGTCACGGCCGTGATAGCCATCACGGCTAGGCCGTGATCGTTTCTGACTTTTCCAACTGATTCATCACGGCCGTGATATCCATCACGGCTAGGCCGTGATCGTTTCTGACTTTTGGAGATCTGGCACAGCTGACACGTCACGGCCGTGATAGCCATCACGGCTAGACCGTGACAGCTTCTGACTTTTTGCTCAATTCTTTCTTCAGCTACTGCTCCCTCACGGCCGTGAGGGCCATCACGGCTAGGCCGTGATACTCTCTGCTTGGCTCAATTTCTTATCTTTTAAAGCTCTAAGTCATCCAAGCTTCATACTTGCTAATTCTTGGGCATTTAATCATGAATATCTGCAAAACAACACACAATACCACCTTATCCGTTCCAAAGGAAAAACTAAACAAAATAAACACTAAAATGGCCTAACTATATGCAAATGCATGCAGAAATGTACATGGAGAATGAGGTGAAATCACACTCATCAAATCACCCCAAGCTTAAGACTTTGCTTGTCCTCAAGCAAACACCAAGGCCATAAGATCAAAATAAACAAAGCATGGATAGTGAATCAAGAACCCGAGTAAAATGATCCAAGTAACACGCATTCAAGTATTTCAGCAAGAGAAAAACAATTCAAGTCCAATTAGGGGCTTACGTTTCCTAGAATCACATTCTCACAGATTCGGGCACTCTATCTCACTTGAAGCTCACCCCAAGCTTGTTCATTTGCTTGGCTCTCATTCTTGCCTCACTCACTCAAGTGTTCAAGTATATATAACAATTCGCTCCATTTTCCTCAAGGAATGATTCCTACCATATGCTTGACTATCAACCAAATCTTTACTTTATTAATGAAAACATCTAAGAATCAAGAGGTCTTATTCTTTGGTTGTAATGGGGCCATGGGATCAATTTTCAGGTGGGAATTTCAAGAACAGGAAATTTCAAAAGGCTATACAAACAATCAAGCATTGCAAAGCACGACCTTCTAAAATACCTTTCTTTGGGTTTTGATTTCATTTTTCCACCATTCTTTTCTTTCTTCTCTGTTATTTCTCACTTCTCTTGTTTTTGTCATCCCCTTCTCTATATATCTTTCTTTTTCTCTTTTTCTTTTCATTTTTCTTTGCTTGGAGAAGGGGAGATTATTTTCTTTTCAACTCAAGAGAAATATATTTTTCTTTCTTTTTCATCCCAACTTTCAACTACATTTTTCACCCCCCTTTTTTTTCAATACTTTAGAAGGTCCCTTATAAGCATATTTAACAAAACATTTCAGGGTACCAAGAAGAGCATGTTATCCATTCAGGCTCAAAATGGGGCAACTAAGGGTAGCATTATTCATTCAAAGCTCAGAAGGCCAGAAAAAAAATACCTATTGCCTCAATCCTTTTCAAAAATGTTTTCAAAAATTTTCAAGCTTTGAAATGGTTTCAAGTCAAGTTCTAGAGAAAAACAAACCAAGAGGAACAACACTCTACACAAAGAATGGGGGCAGATTTAGTGAGTACCCCCTAATGGCTCAAAAGCTCACATTTATCGATTCAAAAACCAGTGAGAAACACAAGTCTATAGAAACACATGCTAATCATCAACTATCCAAGACCATCTCAAGAATATTTATTGAAGCCATATCACAAGAATAGAAAATTCAGGGTCCAAAAATTCACTATCACAAAAAAATTGGCACTTAGCTCTCACAATCAAAAGCTCAATCTAAGCAGGGGTAACCGAATCATGCGATAATGCAAAATTAAGCCTATATGAATGCAATATTTACAATGCAAGCAAAAAGATTACCCCTACCCCAAGCTTAAAGACTTACATTGTCCTCAATGTAAATAATTAAGTTTAGAGAGGGGAGAAAACTGGAACAACTCACCAAGGTGGTAGTGGTGCTGAATCACATGTTTTCTGGTTTTATTCCCTCCTGCCCTTCTTCTCCTCCTTCCTTCAAAATCTGAAAGCACTTAACAAAACTATTAACAAACCTCTTGAGCTTCTCAAATTATTCAAGAGGGGAAAAATCAAAAATAAAAGAGAAAACGAAAATAAAATTTTGGGTTGCCTCCCAATAAGCGCTTCTTTAACGTCACTAGCTTGACGTGTAGATAACTTCTTTCAATTAACCGGGGTCTGCTGGACATAGAATTGCAAGAGCACTTTTCTTCCATGAAACTCCTGTAAAGAGCTGATTTTGCTTAGAAGGCCAACAATTGTGCTTCTGCTTTGCCTTTTTCGCTCTGGGCCTCTTGCCCTTTTTCTTACTCCTTCCCGGTGGAGGTTCTGTTTTCACAAGATGAGCAGAGCCAACTTCCTCACCAACTGATACATCATTTGTCTTGCATAGATTTAGATTTGCTTTCATGTTGGGCTTTTCCTTCTTCTCTGGAGTAGAGGGGTGGTGTTGATATGCAATGACTTCCTTATCTACTGTATCCACCATATCCATGCGGAAACACTCCTCTTCCTTGCTCGTGCGATGCATAGCTTCCAATACATTGAAAGTTACTTCTTCTTCTTGCACTCTGAATTTCAACTGGCCTTTTTCTACATCTATCAAAGCCCGACCAGTTGCCAGAAAAGGTCTCCCCAGTATGAGCGGAACTTCAGCATCCCCCTCCATGTCTAAAACCACAAAGTCTGCTGGGAAGATTAATTTATCCACCTTCACCAACAAATCCTCCACAACACCATAGGGATATGTAATGGAGCGGTCTGCCAGTTGAAGAGAAATCCCTGTTGGTTTTACCTCACCAATTCCCAGCTTTTTGAAAATGGACAACGGCATAAGGTTGACACTAGCTCCCAAGTCACATAAGGTTTTTCTGATAGCAACATTCCCAATAGTGCAAGGGATTATAAAACTACCAGGATCTTTCAGCTTCGGAGGTAGCTTCCTTTGCAGTATCGCACTGCACTCTTCAGTTAAGGCAACAGTTTCACCTTCTTTGATCTTTCTTTTCTTCGTGAGCAGTTCCTTCATGAATTTTGCATAATTGGGCATCTGCTCAAGTGCTTCAGCAAAAGGGATATTGATCTGTAGCTTTTTGAATACATCCAGGAATTTAGAAAATTGTTGGTCTTTTGCTTCCTTCTTCAACCGTTGGGGGTACGGGATTCTGAAATATGGGGGAAGCTCTTTGGGATTATCAACCTCTTCCAGAATTTGTCTTCTAGTCTTCTTTTTTGAAAATTCTTCATCAACCAATTTCTCCTTCTGCAGTTTTTCAGCTTCTACACCGGTAGGAATAGAGGTGGTATCTTGGGAAGTTCCGGGTTCTTCATTGTTTACCTCTTCAAACTGCACCTTATCAATTTCAGTTCCACTTGCCTTTTCTTCTCTTTCTTTTTCATGTGGGGTCAACACTCTCCCACTTCTTGTGGTAATTGCCTTGCACTCTTCCTTTGGATTTTTCTCTGTATCTCCCGGCAATTGCCCTTGAGGTCTTTCTGCCATTTGCCTTGCCAACTGTCCTATCTGGTGCTCAAGATTTTTTATGGAGGCATTTTGATTCTTCATAGTCTCTTGAGTGGCTTGCATGAACTGGCCCAAAATGTTCTCCAATTTGCTTGAACTCTCTTGAGGAGGCTTTGCTTGAGAACTTGAACTTTGCCCTTGTCTCCACCCAAAGTTAGGATGGCTACGCCACCCCGGATTGTAGGTGTTGGAGTAAGGATCATTTCTAGGCCCTTGGTTGCCCATATAATTTACCTCTTCTTGTCCAGAACTTCCAACCACATTGATCTCACAATTTCCATTTGCATGGTTGCCTCCACAGAAATCACACACTGAGGTACCTTGAACTTGGACAGCTTGTAGTTGAGAATTCTGCGCATTGAACTCACCCATGGTTGCTTGGTAAGAATAGCCATTTGTGCCTTGAGAGCGCCAATTTCATCCAGCTCTAGAACACCCCTCTTGACCATTGATCGAGAACTAGGCATTTGATAGTCATTGTTAGCCATGTTCTCAATCAAGTCCTTTGCTTCTTCGGGCGTCTTCTGACTCAATGTCCCTCCTGCAGCCGCTTCAATCATACTTCTTGAATTCCTGTTGAGCCCATTAACAAATGTTGCAACCTGCTGCCATGTCTCTAGTTCATGATTTGGACAAGCTGTGAGTAAGGACTTGAACCTCTCCCAGGCTTCATAGAGTGACTCACCATCCCTCTGTGCAAAGGCATTAATCTCTGATCTCAACTTGATCATTCTTGACGGAGGGAAGAAGCGAGATAAAAACTTGCTGACCAAGTCGTTCCGAGTGATGATGCTTCCATGAGGATGAGATTGAAGCCATGACTTAGCTCTATCCCTCAAAGAGAAAGGGAAAAGCCTTAAACGAATGGCCTCATCAGAAGCTCCATTTAGCTTGATGGTGTCACACAGCTCAATGAAAGTACCAATGTGAGAATGAGGGTCTTCACTCTCCAAACCTCCAAACTGGTTTTGCTGCACAAGGTGGAGAAGTGATGCCTTGATTTCGAAATTATTGCAAGCCACTGCGGGTCTCACAATCGGAGTTCCACATCTATCAACTCTAGGGGAAGTGTAGTCCCCCATTGTTCTCCTTGGTGCATTATCTTCAGCCATGGTGACAGCTGGTAATTCAACTAACAGTTCTTGCACTGCAGAGGATGTTCCTTCTCTGTTCTGTCTTGCCTTGGCTTCCTTCCTATTCCTTCTACAAAGTCTCTCGATCTCAGGTTCGAATTGGAGTTCACCTGGGTCGATTGTACCTCGCATACAATGAACAAACAGAGTAGCGCAGAAAAGGACAGAAAAACAGAAAACAGCACACAACAGAAATTTACAGCAGAGAAACAGAAAATAAGAAAGAAAAACACAGTAGGAAAACAGTAAAAATGCCTAAATTAGGAGTCCCCTTTGGTACTCGTGATATTGGCACACCGATCCCCGGCAACGACGCCAAAAACTTGACACGGACTCGGCAAGTGTACCGGTTCGTTGCAAGTAATAAAACGATAAGACCGGATATCGTTCTCAGGGATCGTGGACAATTACCACTTCGCAAATTAGACTACTATCTAGGCGATCAAATTTTGGAGTGAAGGTAGCTCTATCATCTAACAAGCAAACAAGAATAAAATGTTTTTGTTCTTTTTGGAATTTTATCAAACAGTTAGAATGCAGACAGAAATGTGAATAACAATTAGATAGAATTGTTAGGGTTAGACTAAGCTAATCCTCCCTTGATTGTTATGAAATGACAAGTAACACAGTTCCTAATTCAATTATGACAATCAAGTCTTTTCTGAAATACTCAAGCCTAATGTCTTAGGTGCATTGAGCCTAAAACCCCAAATTAAACCCTAATTCCTTAGGTGGATTAACCTGAGATTTTGCATTAAGTCAAGACTTATAAGATTGCAAGCACCTCAAGACCTATGTCTAGGCTCATGAACTACTTGGCATTTGATTCATGAGCAAGCTCTAACACCAACCTTCCAGTTATCTATTAAAGCAACTAATCATTCCTAGGGTGATCAAGCCTAAGAAAGCATTAAGCATGGAATCAAAAACTCATAAAGAACAAGGAAACTGCATTACAATCAAGTCATTTTACAATCAAGTTCAGAAGAGCAATCATCTAACCCCAACAAGGGGGAGTTTAGCTACACATAATTGAAGATAAAACAAAAGAAAGAGTTACAGAGATGAACAAAGGAGAGAGCTCCATAGAATGTTGCACAGCAGCCACATCAGCAAAGGTCTTATTTTTAGGTTTTTCTGGATGTCTTTCTGTTCTGCTCAGAGACCCTTTTATAACTCACGGCCCGTCACGGCCGTGACAGCCATCACGGCCAGGCCGTGATGGTTTCTGACTTGGGCGCCTCTTCCTTTACTGATTCATCACGGCCGTGATAGCCATCACGGCTAGGCCGTGATCGTTTCTGACTTTTCCAACTAACAGGTCACGACCGTGATAGCCATCACGGCTAGGCCGTGATCGTTTCTGACTTTTCCAACTGATTCATCACGTCGTGATATCCATCACGGCTAGGCCGTGATCGTTTCGACTTTTGGAGATCTGGCACACCGACACGTCACGGCCGGGATAGCCATCACGGCTAGCCGTGATGACACTTCCGACTTTTTGCTCAATTCTTTCTTCACTCTCTTGCTCCCTCACGGCCGTGAGGGCCATCACGGCGAGGCCGTGATACTCTCTGCTTGGCTCAATTTCTTATCTTTTAAAGCTCTAAGTCATCCAAGCTTCATACTTGCTAATTCTTGGGCATTTAATCATGAATATCTGCAAAACAACACACAATACCACCTTATCCGTTCCAAAGGAAAAACTAAACAAAATAAACACTAAAATGGCCTAACTATATGCAAATGCATGCAGAAATGTACATGGAGAATGAGGTGAAATCACACTCATCAGTCGACCTCCCGGGCATAAAACCAAATTGGTTGTTGGTGATTTTGGTTTCTTTTCTTAGTCTCCGTTCAAGCACCCTTTCCTATAGCTTCATAGTATGACTCATAAGCTTAATCCCCCTATAATTTGCACAATTTTGTATATCTCCCTTATTCTTGTAAATCGGAACAAAAGTGCTTCTCCTCCATTCGTCCGGCATTTTCTTTGACCTCATAATCTCGTTAAAAAACTTCGTGAGCCAACTAATGCCTCTACTTCCGAGACTCTTCCATACCTCCACAGGTATATTGTTCGGTCCAACTGCTTTGCCAATATCCATCATTCTCAAAGCTTCTTTTACCTCATGCTCTTGGATTCTACGATAAAAAGTGTAATTTTGGTCCTCCTCTCTGATGTCAAGCACCCGTGAGCATGATAAAACTTCAAATCCTTCATTAAATAACTTGTGGAAATAATTCTTCCATCTATCTTTAATATCTTGTTCCTTAACCAAAACTCTACCTTCTTCATCCTTAATACACTTCACTTGGTCCAAGTCTCTTGTCTTTCTTTCCCTATTTTTAGCAAGCCTATAAATAGATTTCTCACCATCTTTGGTGCCTAAGGATTGGTACAACCCGTCAAAAGCTTTAGCTCTAGCTTCGCTCACTGCCTTCTTGGTCTCTTTTTTAGCCACCTTATAATTTTCCCAATTTTCAGTATTTTTACATAAAGACCAAGCTTTAAAACATTCCCTTTTAATCCGAACCTTAGCTTGCACACTTTCATCCCACCACCAGGATTCTTTACCCCTAGGTCCAAATCCTCTTGATTCACCAAGCGTCTCTATAGCTACCTTCCTAATCCCCTTGGCCATCTTGTCCCACATATCATTTGCACTTCCGTTTGCCTCCCAAAACCCTCCCTCCAAAACCTTGTGTTGGAAGATCTTTTGTTTTTCACCCTTCAGTTGCCACCACATGATCTTTGAAACCTTTTCGTGGCCTCTTCTCTTCACACCCCTCTTAACTCTTACATCCATAACGAAGACTCTATGTTGGGTAGTCAAGCTCTCTCCAGGTATGACTTTACAGTCCAAGCAAATCTTTCTAGCCGATCTCCTAATAAGAAAGAAATCTATTTGAGAGCTTGTCACCCCACTTTTGTATGTGATAAGATGCTCCTCACGTTTCCTAAAACAGGTATTGTCTATAGGAAGATCGAAAGCAGATGAAAAGTCCAGAGTAGACTTGCCTTCACCATTTACCTCCCCTAGGCCATACCCCCCATGCAAACCGTCGTAACCTCTAGGTGCCCTCCCTACATGCCCATTTAGATCCCCTCCTAAGAAAATCTTCTCACCTAGCGGTATTTCCTGAATTAGGCCTTCTAAATCCTCCCAAAATTTTACCTTGAAGTGTTCTTCAAACCCTACCTGAGGTGCGTAAGCCCTAATCACATTAAAGGTGTCTTGTTCCACTACAAATTTTAGAGCAATGATCCTATCTCCAACCCTTTTTACATCTACAATATCATTCTTCTAATATTTATCCACAATTATGCCCACCCCATTTCTCGATTTTACTTTGCCAGTGTGCCAAAGCTTAAAACCCGAAGAGTCTAATTCCTTTGCCTTTTCTCCCACCCACTTAGTTTCTTATAGGCACATGAAATTGATCCTCCTCCTAATCATAGTGTCAACTAATTCCATTGATTTACCTGTAAGTGTGCCTATATTCCAAGTTCCAAAGCGAATCCTACTCTCGTGAACTAGCTTCTTTACCCACACTCGTTCACAAAAATGTGGGAACCTTTGCTTATTTTTCACTACATCCAGGCGGCGATGCAGCGACCATTGCTCATTTGACACTGTACTCGAGCTATACAGTGCGTTGCTTCTGGGCAACGACCTAGCATTAACATTATTACGTCGTTGATCCATGTCATAGAGATTCGACTAAGTTTTACTTTGGCTGTCGATGGCCTAACACAACCCTCTCCTTTTATCCGGGCTTGGGACCGGCTATGTTTAACTTTGTCAAAAAGCACAACATAGGCAAGATTAGAATCATGGATCCCAGAGCTTAAAAAAAAACCCTAGCTACATTTTTCTCTCTTGGTCGTGAACCCTAGCCTAATGGGTCATGACATTCTTTTGTTGTTTTAACTTGTTTTCATGTTGATTGTTCTTGGCTAGGTTTTAAGTTCAAAAACCATGAGGCCCTAGGTGAACAACATCATCATTTTACTTGATTGTCCAAGTGATCAACAAAGGTATAGGGGAGATTACCACCATCCTACCTTAAAGTAGATATGTATGTGGTTTAATATCGTTTTGTGTTAGTTTGAAACCCTTATTATGGGGTTAAGTGATTATGTCTATGTAAGCCTTGATGAGTGTGATTACACCTCATATTCGTTTATCATTTTGCATGCATTTTCATATAGCTTAGGCAAATTTAATTTTATTTTTGCTAGTTTTTACCTTGGAACGGGTAAGGCGGTTTTGTGGTGTTGTTGTGCAGGAATTAAGGATTAAAATGCTCAAGATTAACCACGATGGAGCTTTGATGAAGATGGGGCTTGAAAAGTGAAGAAAATAAGCCAAACAGAGCCCATCACGGCCTAGCTGTGATGACCATCATGACCATGATCGAGCAAAACTGAAAAGAAAGAAGGCAAAAGTCAGAACTGGTCACGGCCTAGCCGTGATGCCCATCACGGCCGTGACCTGTCAGCTGAACCAGACCCTCAATAGGCAGAACTGATCACGGCCTAGTCGTGATGAGCATCACGGTCGTGACAGACCAAAAATTGATGAAGCGCCCAAGGCAGAAGCCGTCATGGCCTGGCCGTGATGACCATCACGACCGTGACACGCATTACTTGGATCAGAAGCAACTGATTTGGATCTAATTTGAGTTTGATTGGGATTCAAACTTCCCAAATCTATAAATATGGCATCAGGCAGAGGACTTAAAGAGGACTTTTGGCTGCTACTCTTAGGCTATAATTTAGGATCTCTCTTCTTCTTCTTCCTCTCTTCTCTTAGTTTTATTTTCATGTTGTTGTTAACCAAGCTTGTCATCACCATGACAAGGCTTGAGTAGTATTTTAATTTCTAGGGATTGGGGCTATGCCCAAGGTTTGTTTATAGAAATGAATTGATGTTTTATCTTTGTTAATTGCGATTTTCCTTTAGATCTGATTTCTAGTGTTTTAATTACTTGTAAATCTGGTGCACACTTATTTGCATGTCGTAGACATTCTAAGGAGGAACCTAGCGGTGAACTTAGGTGTCGGATCTATAGAGTCAGACTTAGGAATGAAATCACGAGAGTTAGAAGCCGTCCTTCGAGGATTAACGAATTGTCACAAAACGTAAAGGGTTCAATCTAAATTCGACTACCACGAGAGTAGGGGTTGGTTTAATTGGGCACGGTTTTTGTAACCCGAGAGGGAGCTTAAACTATTTGAGGATAAATTCGCCTTCAAGGCATTTTCGATAATTAACCAGGGTTAATCAATTTAGTAACATAAACGATCTTGTTGGTAACCCAAATTCCTAGGAATCCATTTAAATATGAAAAACCATAAATAGATTTACTTTCTGTCTATTTGATTCTGATTTTGAGTTATCTCTCATTTCAAATATCAAAAACCTTTTAAAAATCCTTTTTATAGTCCAGTTTTATTGATTTGATAATCAGTTGTGATTCGAGATCACGGTCTCTGTGGGATCAATATCTTTTTATTACTTGGCGACAATCTGGTACACTTGCCGGAATCGCACTTGCACTCGCACGACATCAAGTTTTTGGCGCCGTTGCCGGGGACTGTGCTTTCTCGAATCTCAATTTAATTTTTAAATTGATTTTTTTGGACCTTTTCTTTCTTTCTTTTTAACTGATTTTTGTTATTATATAAAAAAAAATTCTCTTTTTCCTTCTAGAGTATCTATCTCTGTGTTGTTTTCTCTTTTATGCAAAGATCACTAAGTCTTGGAAACCTTAGTGAGGTCGACCCCGAAGTCGAAAGGACCTTTCACAGACGAAGGAGACTACAAAGAGAGAGAGAGAGAGAGGTTGATTCCCATTCCACTCATGGCGAATCTCCCGGATACGAAACCGTTGAAGGACTACGCAGCCCCAAATGCTAGGGGTTTACGAACTGGGATTGCTAGGCCAGAGATTGAGGTGGAAAACTACACTATACCGCCTATGCTAATCAACATGATTAGGCAACATCAATTCGGAGGACTACCGTCGGAGGACCCGACTGATCACGTGGAGACATTCTTGGAGTTCACCGATGCAGTTAGAATTCAAGGCGCCCCGGTTGATGCTATTCGTTTGAGGTTGTTCCCTTCATCTCTGACTGGAAAAGCAAAAGCTTGACTGAAACAAGTGCCTGCTAACACCTTCTCGACTTGGGACCAACTGGAGCAGGCATTCTTGGAGAAATTTTTCCCTCCATCCAAGACGGCCTACATACGAACCCAGATCACCGGCTTCTTCCAAAAGGACGGAGAATTCTTATCCGAAGCTTGGGATCACTACAAGGGATTACTGGAGTCTTGCCCACATCATGGACTCGAGAGGTGGTTATTAGTGCACACCTTCTACAACGGATTGGATTACTCTTCAAAGGTGTCACTTGATTCCGCAGCTGGTGGAGCCTTTATGAATAGGCCTCTGACTGAGCCATTCAACATCATCGAAAACGTGGCCACCAACTACCACCAATGGGGTTCAGAAAGAGGTAATAACCCGAAAAAGATTTCGGGGGGTAAGTTTGAAATGAATAGCACTGATCTTATCATGTCTAAAATAGACTCACTGAATAAATGCTTTGATCAACTCGAAAGGGCTAATGTGAGTTCAATAGGTGCTACTAACATTGTTTGTGAGATTTGTGGAATGCAGGGACATGACATAATGGAGTGCCCACGTGGTATTGCTCATGGGTCCGACGCTTCGGGGGAACAAGTGAACTCTTGTCACAACTTCGACGACACGAACCCGAAGTTTCCCAATTATGCTCCTCCAAATCCTTACAACCAAGGAAGGAAGAACAGCCCTTACCTCTCGTACGGGAACTACAGTAACACCCTAAACCACGAGTTCCAAGAAGGCCAAGGTAATAGGAAACCCGCACCAGGGTATCCTCAGGTACAGAAGTCTAAACTCGAGTCTTTATTGGAAAGTTTTGTGGAAACTCAAACAAAACAAAATGAAGAGTTTAGACAACAAGGTAGGGCAGTAAACGAGGCAATAAAAGAGCTAGAATCTAAGGTAGATAACTTAGTCATCCATAACAAGATGCTAGAAACTCAGATTGCCCAACAAGCCAGCACATACTCTAGACCAAAGGGTACGTTCCCAGGCCAACCCGAAGCTAATCCCAATGAACATTGTAATGCCATATACTTGAGGGATGATAAGCTTGGGGTGGTTGAAAAGGATGTGAAATGTAAGGAGGACATGAGCGAGGATGAAGAGCCAGAACCAAAGTATGTCCCTCCACCACCGTACCAACCCCCGATACCTTTCCCAAAAGGTTGGTCAAGAGAAAGGAAGTAGATATAAAAACTAATATGCCTCCTAAACTAAAAGACCCAGGTAGTTTCTCTATCGCTTGCTCAATTGAAAAGGTACAAATAGACCAAGCCTTATGTGACTTAGGGGCTAGTGCGAGCATGATGCCGCTCACTATCTTGGAAAGGTTGGGAACCAAAGAGTTGAGTCCATTCAAATTCTCCTTACAATTTACGGATGGCTCAACTAGAACTCCTCTAGGCATACTAGAGAATGTTTCTGTAAAGGTAGGGAAATTTTTCATCCCTATCGATTTCCTGGTATTGGGTATGAAAGGAAATTCTGAATTCCCCAACATTCTAGGAAGGCCATTCTTGGCTACCACTGGAGCAATAATAGACGTAAGGAATGGCAAACTCTCTCTGAATGTAGAGTGTAACACCCTGTATTTCACTGTTTTAAATAACAGTAATACATATAAATATGTTTATAAGTTTATTTGAGTTTTAGAAAATTATTTTTAATTACACGGAGTTTACTACTCAATCCTACTTGAATGTAGGAAGCTACGATTAAACTTTAGGTTGGAAAGTCAAGCGAAAACCGGCCCGCGAATTCCATTGACGGTATAATTATACTGCTCAAAAGACCTAATTTTAATTCGTGAACGAGATTAAAAATGTTTTTATCGTATTTGCTACGATATTGGAAGTTTTGAAAATTTTGGTAAAAAATTAAAATATTATATTTGTTGTGGGCGTATACGTCGAGATTATCTCTAGGAAAAACCTGCGCCAGATGAAACCCGGAGTCGGCAACGTAGCTGAGATGATGGATTTGACCGACTTGACGAGCAATTTATGACGATCTTATCCGAGTCATGATGGCCATAATGGCGCATTTATGACAAAGTGAATTTTGGCTATGAAATGACCATTTTACCCTTGCCTTTTTATGACAATTACAAGCCATGCCATTGGAAAATTTGATCAAATCCAACCCAAAACTCACGGCTCCTTCCTCCATTCCAATCACTTGGACACCACTTTTCCTAAGCCATAAATGACATTTATGTTAAGTGGATGAGTTATAAGGCAAAGTCATTCTCTCATCAATCACCCGAAACTGCCACGAAATTCTGACCAGTTTATGCTCTGAATCTCGGAAAACTTTCAACATGAAAGTTGTGCAGCTTTCTCTCTTCTTTCCAACGACATAAAGATCATCCAAAACGGACAAGTATGTTGAGAGATATACCCAAATTACTAAAATTGTTCTAAACCCTCATCATGTTCATCTTTTTCTCTAATGTTCTCAAATCTTCTTCAAGTTTCTTGATTCTTCTTAAAATATCTTTGACTCAAAAAAAATCAGCCAACTTTATTCAAGATAAGTTTGCCTTAAATGTGGCAAAATCATCATCATGACACTTTATTGACAATTTGCAAACTAGTCCTTCAACTTTTGGAATCTTTGCAAATTGGTCCTTAGAATTTAATTGCATTTGAATCCTTTTAGCAAGACAACTCATCATCATCTAGATCCTTCCCAAGATGGCGCCACTATCCCTATGAACACCATACTCTCACTTTTCACTTAGTTTCTTTTGCCATTTGTTTCCAAAACCCTAAAGTTCATAAGTCTTTTAGTGTTAAGTTTGTAAAACAAGTTCTTGGATTTCCTTTGTCATTGATCTTCAAGAGGTAAATTCAAATCTTCATTCTTAATCATACCTATGTTCTTCAGCAAGTTTCTTGATTCAAGGCTTATATCATAGTTGTTCATCACTTTAAAGTTTCTAACCCTAGAACTTTGAAAAGTCATAACTAATTCTAGAAAAATCCTTTTGACATGAAACCAATTGCTATGATCTTATAATCATCTCTATTTTCATCATCTAGAAGCATAAGATCATGAGAAATTTCTTTCCCTAATTTCTGGACTTGGCCGAACCTAGGGCATTGTTGGGTTCATAGGTTTTGTTTCATTTTCATGTCTTGATTCATGATTCAATCTTCAAATACCTTGATAGTTCTTGTATCCAAGCATATAGAAGATCAAAAATCAAACTCTCACCTATTGATTTCATCAAGGTCGAAACCCTAGTTCTTGGAACTAGATGAGTTTTGCTCAAAGTTTTCATTAATGACCTTAGTAATCAAGCTATTAGTATGTATGCTTAATAAATCCAAGTTGGTTTATCAAATTAAGAACCCTATTCCTATGAACATGTTAAGGCCGAATCCTTGTATAAAAGAGATAGGAAGTTTTGAGTTTCAACTTTAGTTGTTTAGTCACTAATCCATGATTTAGGTTAATCAAGGATCATTAATCTATGACTTAATCATGATTAGCAATTTTAAGGATTTTGAACCCTAAAAGTCAGCCCTTGGCCGAAACCCTAACCCTAAAGGTTAGAGGATTTTATTTCAAATTTTAGTCTTGTAATAAGTAATCTAGGTTAGTTAAGACTCTAGTAACTAGGATTCAAAAGATGACATTAAGAAGATAATCCTAAACCTATTTTCTAAGTCTTGGCCGAACCTAGACCTAAAGTGTCATAGATGGGTGTTAGTTGATTAATTACAATTATTTTGTTTGGTTGAAGGTGGTTGTGTTAACTCGTGGCGGAATAACGAGGATCGTCGTGTACGTGTTTCCGGTGCAAACTCAGGTGGGAGAAAGAACCATTCCATCGTCAGAACCGATAAGTAGTATATAATTTATAATAATGGTGTAGGGCGACCTAAACCCTACGAGTGGGTCGAGTAGTCGACAATACCAAAATCATATTGGAAACTTTTCCGTAAAACCAATGACGATTTGGGAATTGTAGGTTTATCGCCTTAGGTTGATTATTCATATTTGAGGATGTTTGAATTATTTACTTTTGACTGTTTGTGATACGCTGGTTGAGGTATTCCATCTGCATGTGACGTATTGTTTTGGTGTTTGAATATTATGATATTGAAGATGTTTGTTGTCTGTCACGGCCGTGATGGTTGTCATGGCCAGGCCGTGACAGGTTCTGTGTTGTAGGATTCTTGTCTTTGTTGTCTGTCACGGCCGTGATGGCTATCACGGCCAGGCCGTGGCAGAATCTGACTTTGTTATTTATTTGGTTGAACTATTATGAATTGGTTGTGATAAATTACCTTATATGATATTGAGATGTTTAAATATTCTGTTGATTAATGTGTTATGCATGATCTGCCTGGGTTTATTACTATGTTAAGATGATTTTAAGGAAAGATATATACATTGCTCGGAGGTATTTTGTTTGGGTGAGAGTTTTTGAATATGAATTAGAAGTGCCTCGCTATTATTTTATAGAAGTGATGTGATGTAGAGTGTAAGTGGAGGTTATGAGGAAAAGCTTGAGGTACTAGGTTGTTATTGATAAAAGTCAGTGAGACTCATGTGTTGCATTGTTGTTCATAACCGTTTATTTGAGATGCACGAGGTCCGAAGTTCTTGTAGACCGTTCCAAATTAGAATTTAAGTTGTGCAACTATAGTGTCATTGCTATGCATGAGCACCCTTGACAGAGTGAGAGAGAGAATCAGGGTGTGCACCGACGGTACTGTGCAGCTATAGTGTCATTGCTTTGCATGAGCATTCCTACCATGGATGAGAATGTGCACCGACGTGGGGAACGTGTCACTTGGACGACTGGCTGGCATCCCTAACGAGGGATGTGTGACAGGAGTAGTAGTGGCCACGTCAGCATAAAGGTCTAGTTGCATGAGTTGAAGGGTAGAGGATGATGTTATAAAGTATGGATGATTGCAAATTGTGAGTGATGCGTGGCTGTGACTGTTATTGTATTATATGCTATGAATCTTTTCCACTTATGATGATAGAACTGTTTCTTATTTCCCTATTTCTGTATTTTTGGTGTATGTCTACTTTGTTATGTTAGAAGACCATATGGACGACTATGTTACGGAGGAGGTGGATGGAACCCCATACGAGACGGAGATTGTTGAAGAGTTGAACGACGTTCCGTATGAAGTTGACGCTGAAGAACAACCTACTGATCCTAATAATGTGGCGTAGTTAGTTTAAGGCCAGTGAGTCACATAAGATGTTTTGTTTTCCGTTAGTTATAAGCAAGTTGTGTAAAATAAAGGATACTTATGTGTGTATTTATGTAATATAGTTTGGTGTGTTTTATATCTGCATAAGTTATATAATTATTAATTAAGTTTTAATTTTTACGTATTTTCAACGTTAAGCGCGCGATTAATTAAATAAATAATTAAGGATTTAATGTAATAATACAATGAGGCACAGCGGGGTGTCTCATAGAGGAATGTAGGGTAAATTTTAGATTGACTAACTCATATAACAACCCTCCTTTTGTGAGTCATTTGTGCAGGATCGATATAACGTCTCCAGTGGTAAAGGAAGAGCCCAACATGGAAGCAACTCCGATGATTTGCGTGACGAATGATGCACCCAGTAGTGATGAAGTTGCTCACCGTGTGGAAACAAAACTGTTGCCAGGAGGGAGTAAGGCCATGAAGCTCGGAGTGAAAAGAGCGAAGCGGAAGCGCAATTGGCCATATGAGCAGAATAGGCTCTTTGAAGGATTCCCATGGAAGAGAAATGTTCCTGCACTTCTACGCCCAGCCGACCCCGGTTGACTGAAGGAAGTATGGTCAAGAGTAATACCGTAAATAAGCGCTTCTTGCGAGGCAACCCAAGTTTTCTTTCCCTTTTCCATTTGTTTTTGAAATTAGCTCTTGAATAATTTGAGAAGATCAAGAGGAAAAAAATCATAAATTAATAGATTTGTCAAGTGTTTTCAGGTTAAGAAGGAAGGAAGAACAAAAAGGGCAGGGACAAATAAAGTCAGAAGTCATCACGCCCAGGCCGTGATAGTGGTCACGGCCGTGATGAGTAACCAAGAAGACCAGAAAGGATCACGGCCCAACCGTGATAAGCATCTCGGGCGTGATGGGAAGGACCCTAAAGATCAGAGAGTATCACAGCCAAGCCGTGATACAGGTCACGGCCGTGATACCATTTCCAACAAGTTTTTGACTAGGCATGTGAGCCAGCACCCGCTACCACCTCGGTGAGTTGTTCCATTTTTCTCCTCTCTCCGACTTGATTATTTACATTGGGGACAATGTAAATCTTTAAGCTTGGGGTAGGGGTATTTTTGAAATTTTTTTTTGCAATTGCATTTTTCATGTTGCATTCATATAGGCATAGTTTTACATGATCACATGATTAGATTGCCCTTTGCTTAGAGTTTGCATCCAATTGTGAGAACTTGGTGCCAAATAAATTGAGATAGTGAATTTTTGAACCCAATTTTTTTATTCTTGTGATAAGGCTAAAAATAAAAAACGCTTGAGATGATCTTTTGATAGTTGATAATTAGCATGTGGTTCCTTAGATTTGTGTTCCTCACTGATTTTTGAACTACTAAATGTGGGATTTTTTTAGCCAAAAAGGGGTACTCACTAAATCTACCCCATTCTTTGTGATAGAGTGTTTTATTCCTCTTGGATTGTATTCTCTAGAACTTGACTTGAAACCATTTTGAAGCTTAAAAATTTTTGAAAACATTTTTGAAAATGATTGAGGCACTAGGTTTTTTTTTCCGTCCTTCCGAGCTTTGATTGATTAAATGCTACCCTTAGTTGCCCAATTTTGAGCCTAAAAAATAAAATACTTTTCTTGGTACCTTGAATCATTTTGATGAATGATGCTTGGTATGGCACCTTTTAAAGTATTGCAAAAAGGGTAAAAAGGTAGTTTGAAAAATAAAAGTATGGGATGAGAAAGTTAGAAAATATTTCTCTTGAATTGAAAATCTCCCCTTCTACAAATAAATAAAATAAAATAAACAAAAAAAAAATGGAGAAGGGGATGACAAAAAGAAAGTGAGAAATAAAAATAAAAAGAAAGAAAGAAAGGTGGAAAAGTGAACTAAAAGCCCAAAAAGGTATTTTAGAAGGCTGTCATGCTTTGCATTGTTTGATATTCTGTTTAGCCTTTTTGAAATTTCCTTTCTTTGATTTCCCCTCCTAACGATTAATCCCATGGACCCATTACAACCAAAGTAAAAGACCTCATGATTCTTTTGTGTTTTCATTAATAAAGTGGAGATTTGGTTAATAGTCAAGCTTATGGTAGAATACCTTCCTTGAGGAAATTGAGCGAATTGTTATATTCCCTTAAACACTTGAGTGAGGTGAGAAGAGTGACCGAATCAGTGAGAATATGGATTTAGGAAATATAAGCTTCTAATTGGACTTGAAATGGACTATCTCTTGGGTACTTATTGAATATGCCTGTTACTTGGATTAGTTACTCGGGTTCTTGGTTCACTATCCACGCTCTAATTATTTATATCTTCTGGTCTTGGTGATTGCTTGAGGACAAGCAAAATCTTAAGCTTGGGGTGATTTGATGAGTGTGATGACACCGCATATTCGTTTATCATTTTGCATGCATTTTCATATAGCTTAGGCATATTTAATTTTATTTTTGTTAGTTTTTACCTTGGAACGGGTAAGGCGGTTTTGTGTTGTTGTTGTGTAGGAATTAAGGATTAAAATGCTCAAGATTAACCATGATGGAGCTTGGATGAAGATGGGGCTTGAAAAGTGAAGAAAATAAGCCAAACAGAGCCCATCACGGCCTAGCCGTGATGACCATCATGGCCTAGCCGTGATGACCATCACGGCCATGATGGAGCAAAACTGAAAAGAAAGAAGGCAAAAGTCAGAATTGGTCACGGCCGTGACCTGTCAGCTAAACCAGACCCTCAACAGGAAGAACTGATCACAGTCGAGCCGTGATGAGCATCACGGTCGTGACCTGTCAGCTGAACCCGACCCTCAACAGGCCGAACCTATCATGGCCTAGCCGTGATAAGCATCACGGCCGTGACAGACCAAAAATTGAAGAAGCGCCCAGGGCAGAAGCCGTCATGGCCGTGACACACATTACTTGGATCAGAAGCAACTGATTTGGATCGAATTTGAGTTTGATTGGGATTCAAACTTCCCAAATCTATAAATATGGCGTCAGGCAGAGGACTTAAAGAGGACTTTTGGCTGCTACTCTTAGGCTATAATTTAGGATCTCTCTTCTTCTTCTTCCTCTATTCTCTTAGTTTTATTTTCATGTTGTTGTTAACCAAGCTTGTCATCACCATGACAAGGCTTGAGTAGTAGTTTAATTTCTAGGGAATGGGGCTATGCCCAAGGTTTGTTTATGGCAATGAATTGATGTTTTATCTTTGTTAATTGTGATTTTTCTTTAGATCTGATTTCTAGTGTTTTAATTACTTGTAAATCTGGTGCGCACTTAATTGCATGTCGTAGACATTCTAAGGAGGAACCTAGCGGTGAACTTAGGTGTCGGATCTATAGAGTCAGACTTAGGAATGAAATCACGAGAGTTAGAAGCCGTCCTTCGAGGATTAACGACTTGTCACAAAACGTAAAGGGTTCAATCTAAATTCGACTACCACGAGAGTAGGGGTTGGTTTAATTGGACATGGTTTTTGTAACCCGAGAGGGAGCTTAAACTATTTGAGGATAAATTCGCCTTCAAGGAATTTTCGATAATTAACAAGGGTTAATCAATTTAGTAACATAAACGATCTTGTTGGTAACCCAAATTCCTAGGAATCCATTTAAATCTGAAAAACCATAAATAGATTTACTTTCTATCTATTTGATTCTGATTTTGAATTATCTCTCATTTCAAATATCAAAAACCTTTTAAAAATCCTTTTTATAGTCCAGTTTTATCGATTTGATAATCAGTTATGATTCGAGATCACAGTCTCTGTGGGATCGATATCTTTTTATTACTTGGCGACAATCCGGTACACTTGCCGGAATTGCACGTGCACTCGCACGACATCAAGCCTCTAAGAGGATTTTGTGTAATAATTATTTGGTGCATGTTGTGTGATGGAAATTTATTGATTATATGCTTTGTTGATATATGCTTGTTAAAAAAAATTATATTTGGCTTAATTGATCATTGGTAGGAATTATGCCTAATGTGTTAAAGAAATTCATGCCATGATTTAGTGCTTTGATACTTGAATATGTTTAAGTGGTTATGGATGGTTTGGTGAAGTGAAAATCTTCACGATTTCTTGTGAATTTGTTTCGGCCAAGACTTGGATAAACAACATTATTTCGGCCAAGACTTGGATAAACAACAATGTTAAAGTGTTAAAAAGTAACAAAACAAAGAGGAAAATACATTTCTTTGAAAAACTGTTTTTAAGGTAGTATAAAATGCCTTATATTGTTTTAAAGATTTTAAATTGGGTTTAATTTGAGTTCAAGACTTAAGAGAACAAAAATCATGTTTTAGAGGATGTAAAAACAGAGTTTTCATGAAATCGGACAAATAAAATGAGCAGAAGTTCCAAATTCGACCAAAACTGTCTTTGACAGTTTGAAAATGTTTTTCAAGTCTACTTAAGTGCTCTAAGACTCCAAAATGAGTTTTGGAACATTTGGTTTAAAAATCGTTGAAAAATGAATCACGCGATTTTCGTATTTAGCGACGTTCGGTCAAGTTTTAGAATTTTTGTACAACCGTGAAGTGAAACTCAAAATTATCATTTTAATACTTTAATGCAAGTACTTGAACTTAAGAAAGTGAAGGATTTGAGAAAAACTATCATATTTTTGAAAATACATAATTTAAGTTGAAGTACAGTTAAAAGTCGTAAAAACCGTGTTTAAAGAATTTCGACGTTTTTCAAGAAACTGTTTTTGAGGAATTTAGTACTTATGTACTTTTAGTGGAATTTGATTTCAAAATGATTGGTTTTAACCAAAGGTTTTGGGTTTTAAGACAAAAGGATTTTAGTCTGTGAGGACGAGCATTTAAAGTAAAATGCAAAAACCTAAGTCATGAAAGACTTAGTGGAAACTCGAACTTAATATCTTATGATGTGGGGTGGAAGAAGACCTTATGTCATAAAGTATGGACAGTTCATTATCCATACCTCCATAAGATTTAATGGACTAAGAGTTATTTGTTTTCTTAGATTGAGCTAACACTTTAAAATGCGGGTGGGAATTCTGTAGTGAGGATCTGGTTGATGCTTTGGGATGTCGGGGCATGAAATACTCATATAGGTCCAGTTGGTAGTTCCTCTATGGCGTGGTGATCTTGCAATACACTGACATACTCGACTAGATGCTACGTATGTTTTGGTTGTGTAGGATGTTCCAGAAAAACCCTTTTGTGCACGTTGCTGACTTTTGACGTATTTTACCCAAGGCTAGTATAGTCCGGAACAATCCTCCGAACCACTCTCTCCGACTGTTTGTTAAAACCATGGTATAGGAATCAGAGGTCATTCCTTGAGTCTTAGATGTCTCCTATCTAGGAAAACGTTGCCCTGTGATTATGTTTCTGTGAAACATTATTATTCTGACATGATTGATGATATATGTGACACCCTTTATCCCGCATGTATTCAAAAGCGATAACACAGGTATAAAAAGGGAAAGAACACATGCAATTAATATCATAATATTGAAAACCGGGTAGAGACTGCCGCATTGTAACATCACACGGAAAAATCAACACATGTTTATAAAGAAACATAACATAAAAACAAAACCATAAACGAACCCAACCCCGATGTCACACTACAGAGCTGGTATAACCAATCCGAAAAACATCGCGAATAAACAAACTGAAACTAAACATAACTATGAGTCATGGCTCCTCATAGTCACTCCTCAACTGGCTGATCACCGACCTCTGCATAAAATATACATGCCACCAACAAGAAACATGGAGATAGGGAGTAAGAAACATGTATATGAATATAATGGCAAGGAAGCAGTTAGCATGACGAGCATACATCAAACAAGCATTTAATAATAAACAACAAATATAACATAACAATTATCATCATACAAATGTGTATTCTATGCAATGCAACTTTGCTCCACTACTCCATTATGCATGTGAATCCAAACTATCTCAGGAAGTCAACTTCAGAGTTAAATCTCCACATTGGCTAATAAGCACCAACGTCGGGGTAGTTCACCTTACCAAGGGTGAACCCTTAGGATAGCCGACTTACCTTATTATCGGATGCGCCACCGCGGGGGCGTACGATTCACCATACTCTCGAATGAATCATCGCAGATGGACGAATTGTCTTACACGCGGACGACCTCCCCTATGTTGCACAACCTCCACTAACATCCCCGATGCGTGAATGCATGCTCAACACAACACACAAACACAACCACCACATCCGCTTGGGCCACTAGGCTACCCAAGTTTATCACCATCAACACCTCGACCACTCGGCTATCGAGGATTATCGTTATTGTTTCGTATTTATCTTTTAAACACTCTGATCGTTCTGCACCAGAGATTACCACTTTGACCATCAAGCATCAAGGTCCCCCTTAGCCACTCGGCTACCAAGGTACATCATCATCTTTAACACTCTAGACATTAAGTACTAGAGATTACCACCTTGACCATCATGCATCGAGGCCCCCTTGACCACCAGGCTACCAAGGTATAACATCTTATCACTTGTCTTTTGGTGTTCATGTTTCGTTGGTATCTTATTAAGTCTTTTAAGCGTTGGTATCTTATCCTCTTTAACACTAGCCATTAAGCATGACCGTGTTGCCTTCTAAGCACGGGCGTGCTAAAATGCGCGCCCCACTCTGGATTTCAAACTGGAGCACGGGTGTGCTCCCTGTTAAGTACGATTGTGCTCAATGGAGCGCGGCCGTACTGATCTGGGCAGAAAAGGTCAGAAACCCTTTCCCAAATCCATGGGACATTTCACAGATTCAACCTATTGGCTTTTACTAATCAATTGAACATCAGCTTCATTAATCTTAACTGTTCTTCATTAATATTCATATCTTATCATCATGTGGGATTAATCCTTTAATCACAGCTTCGTTATTAATGCCTCTAGAACACTCACAGTCATTCCTAGGGTCTTTAACTAAGCCCAATGAACATAACCTTACCTCTCATACTACATTCATGTCTTATGAACAATTTGGAAAACATCCCTTAATTCTCATTATCATTATTAACGTATTTTAACATATTAACATCATTTTTGGCAATAACATCCTCAACAATCAACACTCATTAAAAGCACAACATTAAACAACAACCAATAACATCATAACTCATCATAAACATGACATCATAACATCATCATATTCATAACAGACAACAATCATTGACAAGGACATTCATACCAATATTATCATTACAAACAGATAATCATCAAATAGCAATCAGGCATATAAACATGTAATCAAAGGAAAGGGTCATGGGAAACCCTTCGTCTTACGCTACCCCCAAGCCTACATACTCATACTATTCCTTCTCCCCATACCGGGTATGAAGATTCTCAAACGATAACGTTGGCAAACTAGACATGTTCCCTCAAGCGCTCGACAAGTTCCTCAAGCCTTGGCCAAACAAGAAGAGGATAACCAATTAGTCTCTAGATCTAATAATAGAAAAGAGACTAAGAGAGAGGGAAGACAACGTTACCTTGAATGACATTATCGCGCTACTTCTCTCCCAAAACTAGAGCAAGAACACCAAGATCTTCAAAGGGTTCAAGGGAAGGAAGATAGAAGAGGTTTCTGCCACACTAGGATTGCCCAATATGCCAAAATAGGGTTTAACACGGTAACCCTCGTGCTACTGTTCTATATATAGACTGAGACCCGAGCACGACCTTCCACCCCACTAAACACGGGCGTGCTTACATTAGCGTCTCCGTGACACCAATCTCTCGCACGACCGTGCTTCCTATTAAGCACGGTTGTGCTTGTGACTCAAACAGTCACAAGACACAGCTTGAGCACGGGAGTGCTGATACATGAGCACGGGCGTGCTCTTGCATCAGGAAGGGATTTCACAATAAAAATCCCACTTAGCCCCTTTCTAGACCGTCCTAGGCAAACAAGGCATACACAACAAGCGCTTATACGAAAAAATGGGTTGTTACAATTCCACCCCCTTATAAAAATTTCGTCCTCGAAATTTCTATCACCTCAACTGGTTAAACTTTTACTAATTAAGCTCGTACCTTGGGTTAAGTCCTTGGACTCGGAGACTCCATCTCCACTAAGAGAGTAGACCCTCCTAGTGGTCTTCAGCAGATTGACTTGAGGCTTCTGGTTCCTGCTAACACTATGTGGTTCTGACTTTCCTTCTTCACAGTTCCGACTGAAGTGGCCATGCTTTCCACACTTGAAACAAATGAGTTCCGGCTCCTTGCATTGATGGGTATAATGACCTTCTCTACATTTACTACGTCTGATGGGCTTAGAGGAATCCCAGTCCTTAGGCTTACCTACTGAGAATCGATGCTCCTTTCCACTCTTCTTGAAGTCCTGACCGACCGGAGCAAGGCGCTGCCTCCCTTTATCCTTCTGATCATTCTTTCACATTCTTGTGATTCTGAAATCTTGCGGCTTGGCCTACTTGACTTGTAAGTGTCTTCGTAGATTCTGCACTTGTTCACTAGAACTGGAAATATGCGGATCTCCTGGTAGCTGATAGCCTGCTTGATCTCCGGACGCAGACCATCCTCAAACTTTACGCACTTGGATCGGTCGTCTGCCACATACTGATACAATGTATAGTAACTGGCAAGCTCCTCAAACTTAGCAGCATACTCTCATACTGACATGTTGCCCTGCTTCAATGTCAAGAACTCCATCTCCTTTTTGTCCTTGATGTCCGCCGGCAAGTACTTCTCGAGAAACCTGCCCATAAATACAGTCCATGTGATCGTAGTACCCTCGGGCTGGATACGCCGACGACAGTTCTCCCACCAATGTTCAGCATCCTCTGTCAGCCTAAAGGTCCCAAAGATGACCTTTTGTTGTCCGCTTCATCCCATAACTCGGAAGATCTTCTCAGTCTCCCTCATACACAACAAAGCTCCCTCCGGGTCGTAATGAAAGAAGGCGGGTTGCTTCGTTGGAACTTGTCCAATTCTTGAAACTCAGCTGGTCCAACATTGTTGTTGTTGTTCTAGTTCTGGCCTATGACGTTGGCTAGCAGTGCCAAAGCATCGGCGATCATCTGGTTGTTCCTACCTATTCCTGTCATTGGTTCCTGCATTTACCCAAGACAACTGTTAAATACAGGGAACCAAGCAGGAAGGTCTAACGGTTCTTAATACTAAAGCATCATTCTCTATAATAAATATAGATAATTCAAACAAAAGCATATAGAAGACTCGCAACAGACTCATACCACGTCCAGTCAGGGCCGAACTGCTCTGATACCACTAGATGTGACACCCTCTACCCCGCATGTATTCAAAAACGATAACACAGGTATAAAAATGGAAAGAACACATGAAATTAATATCATAATATTGAAAATCGGGCAGAGACTGCCGTATTATAACATAACACAGTAAAACCCACACATGTTTATAAAGAAACATAACATAAAAACAAAACCATAAACTAACCCAACCTGATTGTTACACTACAGAGCTGATATAACCCATACGATAAACATCTCAGATAAATAAAGTGAAACTAAACATAACTAAACTACTAAAAGCGGGAAATCCTAACTAAGAGTTGCGGCTCCTCAGAGTCACTCCTCAACAGGTTGTTCACCAACCTCAGCATAAAAGATACGTGCCACAAACAAGAAACATAGAGATAGGGAGTAAGAAACATGTAAATGAATATAATGGTAAGGAAGCAGTTAGCAAGACAAGCATACATCAAACAAGCATGTTATAACAAACAACAAATATAACATAACAATTAACATCATACAAACGTGTATGCTATGCAATGCAACTCTGCTCCATTACTCCATTATGCATGTGGATCCAAACTGTCTCAGGAAGTCAACTTCAAAGTTAAATCTCCACATTGGCCAATAAGAACCAATGCCGGGGCAGTTCACCTTACCATGGGTGGACCCCTAGGATAGCCGACACACCTTATTATTGGATTCGCCACCGCGGGGGTGCACGATTCACCTAACACTCGGATGAACCACTGCGGATGGTCGGATCGTCTTACACGCGGACGACCTCCCCTATGTTGCACAACCTCCACTAACATCTCCGATGCGTGAATGCATGCTCAACACAACACACAAACACAACCACCACCTCCGCTTGGGCCACTAGGCTACCCAAGTTTATCACCATCAACACCTCGACCACTCGGCTATCGAGGATTACTGTTATCGTTTCGTAATTTTCTTTTAAACACTCTGGTCGTTCTGTACCAGAGATTACCACTTTGACCATCAAGCATCAAGGGCCCCTTGGCCACTCGACTACTAAGGTACATCATCATCTTTAACACTCTAGTCATTAAGCACTAGAGATTACCACCTTGACCATCATGCATGAAGGCCCCCTTGGCCACTAGGCTAACAAGGTACAACATCGTATCACTTGTCTTTTGGTCTTCATGTTTCGTTGGTATCTTATTAATTCTTTTAAGTGTTTGGGGTGAAAACCCCTATTTCAGCATTTTGGTTCTGTTCTGGTCAGGTGAGCACGGGCCTGCTCACCCTCAGCACGAGCATGCTGGACCTGCAGGTAAGCACGACCGTGATTCCTACTAAGCACGGGCTTGCTCAAATGCGTACCTTGCTCTGTATTTCAAACTGGAGCATGGGCGTTCTCCCTATAAAGCACGGTCGTGCTCAATGGAACATGGTCGTACTGATATGGGCAGAAAGGGTTAGAAACCCTTTCCCAAATACTTGGGACAGCTCACAGAGTCAACCTATTAGCTTTTACTAATCCATTGAACATCAGTGTCATTAATCTTAACTGTTATTCATTAATATTCATGTCTTATCTTCAAGGGGGATTAATCCTTGAATCAACCTAAGGTCTTTAACTATAAGCCCTATGAACATAACCTTACCTCTCATACTACATTCATGTCTTATGAACAACTGGGAAAACACCCCTTAATTCTCATTATCATTATTAACATATTTTAACATCTTAACATCATTGTTGGCATTAACATCCTCAACAATCAACACTCATTAAGAGAACAACATCAAAAAACAGCTAATAACATCATAACTCATCATAAACATGGCATCATAACATCATCATATTCATAACAGACAACAATCATTGACAAGGACATTCATACCAATATTATCATCACAAACAGATAATCATCAAATATCAATTAGGCATATAAACATGTTATCAAAGGAAAAGGTCATGGGAAACCTTCATCTTACGCTACCCCCAACCCCAAATACTCATACTATTCCTTCTCCCCATACCGGGTATGAAGATTCCCAAACGATAACGTTAGCAAACTAGACACGTTCCCTCGAGTGGCTCGACGAGTTCCTAAAGCCTTGGCCAAACAAGAAGAGGATAACCAATTAGTCTCTAGATCTAATAATAGAAAGGAGACTAAGAGAGAGGAAGGACAATGTTACCTTAAACGACACTATAATGCTACTTCTCTCCCAAAACTAGAGCAACAACACCAAGAACTTCAAGGGGTTCAAGGGAAGGAAGAGAGAAGAGGTTTCTACCACACTAGGATTGCCCAATGTGCCAAAATAGGGTTTAAAACGGTAACCCTCGCGCTATTGTCCTATTTATAGACTCTGAGACCCGAGCACGACCATTCACCCCACTAAGCATGAACGTGCTTACATTAGCGTCTCCGTGATGCCAATCCCTTGCACGGTCGTGCTTCCTATTAAGAACAGCCGTGCTTGTGACTCAAATAGTCACAAGACACAACTTGATCACGGGCGTACTGACACATGAGCAGGGGTGTGCTCATGCATCAGGAAGGGATTTCTCACTAAAAATCCCACTTACCCCCTTTCTAGACCGTCCTAGGAAAACAAGGCATACACAACAAGCGCTTATACGAAAACGGGGTCTTACAATATAATTGTATAATGATAGTTGTATGTACCTGTGTGTCGTACCACTGCATATCTGCGTTATGTGTATGATGAATCGGGATATCACCTCATTTTCTATATTTTCTGGTTTTCTGTTTTATTTTACGTTCTGCAAAGATGATGAGATTACCCGATGTCCCATTAAATAAAAACCTAAATTTAACTAAAACTTAATCGTGATATTAGCGTTAGACTTATATACAGAAAATAATAAATAAATAAACTTTAAATATAAATAACAAAATATAACATCACACCACACATACATATAAATACAAACATACTCTGCTGATACACTGTGAAAGGGTACCTCATCAGTAGGGTCCCATAACATAAATACTGATACCAAAAAGACATAAGCAACGGAAGATACAATGTCTCAAAAATACGCACTGGCCGTAGACTCTATACTCCACTACTATGGTCCACTGATCGTCCTCCAGCATCTGGCTCATAAGGGGTCCCATCAAGCTCCTCAATACCTGGCTCTTCTGTAGTGTCTTCTCATAATGATCACATAAATAAACATATACAATATAGAGAAAATAGGAGATAAGAAACATGCTATCTTCATAAGCAGAAAAGGTTATGTAACATATATACAGTAATAGCACACAGACATGCATCATCAAATAAACACATATAAATATAACAATCATCCTCGAGATACATTATATTCATCTACCCTTCGCACTCAAGTAACTAATCATGTATATGATGTGGCCACCACTTAATCGTGTCACACATCTCTCGTCTGATTAGGGATATACGCCAATCGTCCTTGTCCACGAACATCGGTGCATGCCCTAGTTCCTGCTAGGGTGTCCATTCCATGAATGGAACTATATCTCCATCCCCGGTGGAGAATAGTCGCACTGCTCAACAAGGACTATGAGAGTATCACGGATGTCTTCCCCGAGCCTCATCGCCCGTAGGGCACTCACCCGTAACTCTGCTATCACGATAGTCTTCCTCAAACCTCATCGTCCGCAGGGTACTCACCCGTGACTCCAGTATCCACAATCGGATACTCTGACCTCGTGTGTTCCACCCATACCGCTGTGATCAAATACCATGCATCTATATGAACCTCGCCAACTCGTATCGGGTCATAACCTAGTGCCTCAACCTTCCATCATCATCTCATCTAATATCTCAAGTCTCATCGTATCATCAATCTCATCATCCATAAAATATTAATTAATTTATTAGGTTAGGCACACTAAGTCAGATATCATAATCTCCCCCAATAGGCATCATTTTAAATATCATATATCATCACCTAGATGCCAACTAAGGATATCATTGCAGATAAAACATATTATCACTCACTACATATTGTCAACCATAAACAAAATAAAATAATAATAAAATAATAATAATAATAAATTAATACTAACATATTCAAATAAACATAATATACTATAATTAACATGTTTATCCAAACAGCACATAGCAAGCAGCTCAAATACGATAAAATCAGACAACCTCAAATATCATAATATTAACCTAACGACGATAAACCTACAATCTCCATATCATCATTGGTACCGTTAAATAGTCACCGATATGATATTGACATTGTCAATTATTATCCCACTAGTAGGGTTTAGGTCGCCCTACGCCATTAACGTAAAAGATGCTACTTAGCCAATTCCGACTATAGGAGGCTTCTTTCTACCACCTGAGGTGTCGTAGGCTAGCTTAGGAGCAATGAAACGAGCCCTCTCTAAACTCCATAAATCTACACATGAGGTTCTCCTACCTCCGGGGCTCCAAAAATTCACCTGAATACATATTCATAAAGCACACGTTACATGTAACCCAAATTTGAAGACGGAACTGAAAACCGATAAGCGGATTGAAAGATAACCTCAATACCGTCACGGACCGCATTTAGGCATAAAAAGAACATAGGCTTACCTTATCCTAATCAAGTAGACGTCGCGAGGATCACAACGGTATAATCGGTTTCTCGATAGGACGAACGGATTGATCGGAAACTCCTCCGAAATTTTCGCTTTCTATCCTCTCCTCTCCTCTCCTCTCTCTCTCCTATGTTTTTATGTTTGTCCAACATTCTGCCAACTTCCACTATAATGATTCATTAAAAACGTTTTTTTAATTACTGGCGCACAGCGCCCATAAGCCAGAGCTCAGCCTTGGCTTGGCTGTACCGCACTTCTTACGTGAATCCCTACATGACACGTGTCCACCAGCCAGTGCTCAGCGCCCAGAACCTAGCGCTTAGCATCCTATATTGCCCAACACTACTAATTCATACGTTTTATCGCGTTATGAGCTTGTTTGAAGTCCGATTAACCTGAAATTTGAAACATAGATTCCTCTATACCCAAGGAACATAATCAAGCCCTCAAATATTCTAAATCTCTTCATCAAAAATAAATTTCCTATTGTGCACTAGGAATACGTTCTCGTTCGATTCAACGCCGGTTAATCTCGTACTTTCCATGCAAGTTTCTCAATACCTAAACATGAATATTAGACCTTAAATCAAGGTCTTAAACCTAGTCATCCAACATATAAACAATGCCTTGAAACACGAATATGAGCGTTCTGCTGTGTTTGTTGTAACATAGCGGTAGCAATATCTCTAATGGTCTGAAGAGTCTCAGAGGACTCTCCTCATCCACCAGCTCTTCCTCCGGTGTGAGAATTTTGTCCATTGCTCGAATTGAACTATGTCTCCATCCCCGGTGGAGAATAATGGCACTACTCAGCAAGGACTATGAGAGTATCACGGTAGTCTTCCTCGAGCCTCATCGCCTGTAGGGCATTGACCCATAACTCTGCTCTCACGGTAGTCTTCCTCGAACCTCATCGTCCGCAGGGCACACTCACCCGTGACTCTGATTTCCACAATCGAATACTCTGACCTCGTGTGTTCCACCCACACGACTGTGATCAAACACCATGCATCTATATTAACCTCGCCAACTCGTATCGGGTCATAACCTACTGCCTCAACCTTCCATCATCATCTCATATATCTCAAGTCTCATCGTATCATCAATCTTAGCATCCATAAAATATTAATTAATTAATTAGGTTAGGCACACTAAGTCATATATCATAATCTCCCCCAACAGGCATCACTTTAAATATCATATATCATCACCAATGTGATATTGACATTGCCAATTATTCGCCCACTAGTAGGGTTTAGGTCGCCCTACGCCATTAACATAAAAGATGCTACTTAGCCATTTTCGACGATAGGAGGCTTCTTTCTCCCACCTAAGGTGTCGTAGGCTAGCTTAGGAGCAACGAAACGAGCCCTCTCTAAACTCCTCAAATCTTCCACGTGAGGTTATCCTACCTTCGGGGCTCCAAAAATTCACCTGAATACATATTAATAAAGCACACTTTACGTGTAACCCAAATTTGAAGTCGGAACTGAAAACCGATAAACGGATTAAAAGATAACCTCAATAACATCATCGACGGCATTTCAGAATAAAAAGAACATAGGCTTACCTTAGCCTAATCAAGAAAAGAAAGATGGGATGATGAAGTAGACGTCGCGAGGATCACAACGGTATAATCGGTTTGTCGATAGGACGAACAGATTGATCGGAAACTCCTCTGGAATTTTCCCTCTCTCTTCTCCTCTCCTCTCTCTATCTATGTTTTTATGTTTCTCCAACATTCTGCCAGCTTCCACGATAATGATTTATTAAAAACGTTTTTTTAATTACCGGTGCTCAGTGCCTATAAGTCAGCGCTGGCTGGGCTGCACTTCTCTTCTTCCGGGAATCCCTGCATGACACGTGTCCAACCAGACAACGCTCAGTGCCCTATACTAACAACAATGCTCAGCGCCCTATACTGACAAGCACTATTGATTCATACGTTTTATCGCTTTCTGAGCTTGTTTGAAGTCCGATTAACTTGAAATTTGAAACATAGATTCGTCTATACCTAAGGAACATAATCAAGCCCTCAAATATTCTTAATATCTTCCTCAAAAATAAATTTCCTATTGTGCACTCTTAAGCGTAAACAATATTAAGAAAACTCTAGAATATGTTCTCATTCGATTCAAAGCCGGTTAATCTCGTACTTTCCATACAAGGTTCCCAATACCTAAACATGAATATTAGACCTTAAATCATGGTATTAAACCTAGTCATCCAACATATAAACAATGCCTTGAAACACGAATGTTATAGATGACGACGACATTGTTTCGCCACCACACTCAGCTGGAGTTTGAGATGACATGGATACAATCTCGATGGCTTTTGTATAGAAGACGTGAGGAGTATACCCACGGTGTGACTGCTTATCATCCTTGATTGAGATGACATGGATACATGGATACAATCTCGATGGCTTTTGTGGAGCTATGTCTCCAATGTTGTTATTATTATTATAAACATATTTCCAGTATGTTGTTATTTTACTGGTGTTGGTATTTCCGACATTTTCTGGATGTTTATGTTTATGACTGTTAGTACCTGGAGAATGGTTTGTAAAATATTTATGCATAAGTTTGATGATGTATGTTAAATACTATTTATTGTGCTATTTGTGAAAAGAAAAGAAAAATACATCTGTATTTTTGGTCAAAAATATTTATATACCGCTTTACTCAGTCTTATAGAAAGTAAGTGTCACAGACAATGTAGCACCCGAAAAGGGTGTTACATTATTTGGTATCAGAGCTGACCGAATTTATTAGGGTTTTTTGTTTAGGCCTGTCTTTGTTTGTGCTGTGTGTTCTCTATGTGCTTTTGATATTATTTCTGAAAGAAATGATATTGTTTTGTGGTGAGTTTATTGTAATATGCATGACAAATTGATTTTGGTCTTGTAGGATTATAATGGTTCGTGGCGGAGGAAATATGGATGCAGTTGTGCAAGCGATGACACAAATGATTGCCGCGTTTGTCAGACGCGAAGAAAGGGGAGCTGAAAGCCTAGGACTGGATGAATTCCTTCATAGAAATCCGTTGGATTTCAAAGGCAAGTTTAATCCTGAGCGAGCTGAGCTTTGGATTCAATCTCTGGAAAAGATTTCTGCTGCTATGAGCTGGAAGTTATGGAGGTGAAGCTAGGAGAAGAGATCCAGGAATAGGTCAGCAGATGGCTGGACCCCCAACCACTGGGTGAGTGTTTACCATAAGGGGAATTGATTCCTCTCACCCTGCAGATCTCATAGAAGGTATGTGTAATATTGTTATAATCGGAATAGTGGAACATGCTCCAAGGATCTAAGAATTGTGATTTGATACTTTGAGTGGGAAGTTAAGGTAGTATTGATCTTGATGCCAGATATAAGAAGTAGATGTTGAAAGAATGATTTCTGGTAGATTAGTATAAGGAAGAGAAAAAGGATTAAGTTTTGATTATGTCCTTCAAGGATGATAGACTAAGTTGAAAAGTTAAGGACAATGAATAGAAAGTAGTGATGGATAAGTTCGAGGATAAATAGAATAACATAAGAATGAATTCTGCTACCAAGTTACCGTTGTAACTTAAGGGAAAGACAGTGATGAGAAATACGATGTAGGATCTTTAGATTAAGATACGTTCGCAAGGTTTTACCCTATTTTGAGACACGAAATTCCGAGGATGGAATTTTCTTCTAAGAGGGTAGTAATGCAACAACCTGATTTTTTAATTACGTTGTTTAACCGGTTAAAGTATAATTAATTATATTTTAATCTAAGAGTTAGAAAGTGATTTTTAATAAAAAAAAAAAATCATATTCATAGTCTCTCTTATGGTAGAAGGTTACGGTGAAAATTTGGGTTGAAAATTCAGACGGAACCCAGTCTGCGTTTTCACTGACAGTAAGATTTTACTGAGCAGAAATCCTAATTTCGACTCATGAAGGAAACCATTAGGTCTTATATTTTGTTCCGGAGTATTTTCCAAGTTTCGAAAAGATTCGTTAGGAACGAAATTAATATTATTTTATTCGGGCGTAATCTTTAAGAAAACGCGTAAAACCTAAGTCGGGTGATAAGTCAGGTAAACGACGGAGTCGATTATGGAGCTGAGTGATCAGCCGCTGGCTAGTCTAGTTTTATAACTAGAAAAAAACCTTGGTTTTGTGCTAATTTTATCTCATTTTCGTCCAAATTAGACTTGATTGTCTTTAAGCAGCATTTTGAGTCTGTAAAGTATTTTTAGGTTAATTTAGTTGATTTAGAGTTAAATAAAGCACTTATGCTATTTTCTGTTTCAGGTTAATAAAAAGAAATAATTCTGGAGCTTTCTCCCCGCGAGAAGGCATTCGCCTCGCGAACCTGAAGGTGACTGTGCCAGAAAATTTGCAATCCTTTGTGTCGCCCCGCGAATAGATGACTTACCTCGCGAGACTGAAGACCAGATGGCATGACCTTTCCATTCCTCACCACGCGAGTCATTCTTCGCCTCATGAGAAGACCAAACGCTGCAAGATTCGCCTCGCGAGACAGTGTTCGCCTCGCGAGTCCGCTGAATCCAGAAGTAGTATATAAGTCTGTTTCAGGCAGAACTGAGAAGTTAGTCAGAGTAGGAGTTAGTCAGTAGTTAGTCTTTTGTTTTCTCTTTAGTTTATTGTTTGCCTTTGTAATGGAGAACTAGTCTCCGTGATTAGTCTACTGTGATTGGTTTCCATTACACTTGAGGTTTTGTAATTCCTATTTTAATTGCTTTTCCCTTTTTAATACCATATTATACATTTCTGTTTGTTAGTTCAGGAGTGTATAGTGTTGTGTTGATTCATTTCGGTGATGTTATGTTCCTATACTTAATCGTGTTTGTTAATTCGCGTGTGTTCATTCATGTTCGTTTAGTTCATGAGGGCTTAACCCCGTTTGTTAATTCGGGAATAGGAACATATATCCATAGTAGCGATTTCGTTGTTAATTGTTGCTACAACCGAAAGGGGATTAGAATCTGCTTAGGGCTTGGAACTTGCATGAACCGATGATAGTTGGGAAATCGAGAACAGTAGATTAATCGTATTTAGCATATTTGTTAATCTCTTAACTGCTCTGTTTTTATTACTTTGTTTTCTTTATTTTATTTCAATCCAAAACCCCCCATTTCTGACTTTTTCTGTTAACAACAACCCAAGAGTCCTTGTGAGACGATACTCGAGTTGTCGCTCCCTATCTACATTATTTTGTAAATCGCTCGCTTTTTGGCGCGTGGCGACAGCGCGACCAAAAATTGGCACCGTTGCCGGGGACTCTTGTTTGTTATTAGCATAAAATAAAAATAAAAATTAAAAAAAATAAAAAAACAAAACAAAACAAAAATATCTCTTTACTGAATTAGTTTTGTCTGCATTGTCTGGTTGTGAATCTTAGTGCTTTCCATGGAGAATTACATGTGTGGGTACATGCCTAATGTTAATTATGAACCACCATGCATATATTATCCTGATTTTGCTGGTTTAATGCACTGGTTGCCAAGGTTTAGTGGTCTTGCAGGTGAAAATCCGCAGGCGCATCTGAAGGAATTCCAGGCTGTTTGTTCTATAATGCTGAGACCTAAGGGAATAACAGAAGATCACATCCAGATGGGAGCTTTCCATCTCTCACTTGAAGGCGCTGGAAGGGATTGGTTGTATAATCTTGAGGTGGATTCCACCTTCAGCTGGTTTGATTTGAAGAAAATCTTCCTATTGAGCTGGGGAACCCATCTAAACCCTTGGTATGGGGACTCACAACTGATGTTACCACTGGCACCACCACCGAACCCTCCCCAAGTGACCACTTCTGCACCTTCCGAACCTTCCCTAGAGGACCTGTTCAAGCAAATGGCTGCACAGATAACTGCACAAATGGAAGGAATGATACAACAAATGGCATAGAACAATCAACGGATGGCAGAACAACATCTTGAATCCCAACAGAGGATAGAAACTGAATCTCAGAAGTTGGCCATTCAAATTGATCACATTGTCGCCACCTCGGCTGCACTGCTAACTCAACGTCCCCTTGAAGAACATACAGATTCACAGATGGTTATTCTTGAAGATACTTCTGCTGATGATTTTGATAATGTTTCTGTTGATGAACTGTGTGTTGAATCCCCTGATTCCATCTATGATAATTCATGTGCTGATTGTACTGACACTGCTTTGTGTGTAGCATGTTTTGAAAGGTATGAGGAGCCAAACGTCCATACAGAAAATGAGGATCAGGAGGACATCTGCTTCACCATGCTTGAGGATAATGAAGAACCTTTGGTCTTAGATGCATGTGTTGAAAGTGATGGGATGGATGAACTGTGTGCAGAAAGTCCAGACAATCAGACCTTTACTAATTCAGTTTCTTTTACTACATGTACTGATTGTACTGACACTAACCCGTGTGTTGTTTGTGCTGAGTTTCTTGATTCTATTTTGCAGGGTGATAGTGAGAGTGATGTTGTTTGTTCAGTCGAAGTTCCAAATATACCATCCATTGAACAACCACCCTCCTTAGATCTCAAGCCATTTCCAGACATTCAGACCTTTTCTGATTTAGTTTATTGTAACATATCTACTAACTGTACTAACTCTAACCTTTATGTGGTGTGTGCTGAGATTTCTGCAGGTTTAACAGGTGATGGACTTGTTAATGCAGTGAAGGAAGAACGTGCAGACAAGGAAGCAACACCGGCGATCCTAGCTACCTATTTGCCACCTTCCCCTGTGGAACTACCGGTGATGGAGTTCAAGCCTTTGGATTTTGCACCATGGCCAGTCCAAGAGGTTGAGCCCCGATTTTATTGGGAGGACTTTATTGAAAAGGAGGTCACCATAACTGTCAAGCACTCACCTCCATATCATGGCTGCAAGTTAGGGAAGCATGGAATGAGCTTCCATCCTTTGTCTACCACTTGGGCCTTATGCTATAATCCATGGGATCTGGGAGGATCATACAGCAATTTGAGCATCCCGTGGCCCCTGTATCACAGACAGTGGGATCCTGGTGGAACCGCCCCAATGGGTTTTTCTGAACCTTGCTCTTTTTAATTTTATTTTCCTTGCTTTATTTCTGTTTTGTTTTCAATAAAACTCTTGAATAATTTGAGAAGATCAGGAGTATGTGTGTTGAGTCTTGTGTCGGCTGGCTTGATTGGATTTGATTGAATTTTTGCATAGATTGATTGCATGTTATGTGTTGAATGATTCCCCCTAGTTTTGAAAATTGAAAATTGATTCCCATGTGATTGAAAACTGAACTTTGAGATTTTGTTGTGATGGCATGATTTATGATAAGTTTGGGGTGATAGGAAGCACACACTAGGGATAGAATCTCAGTCAAACAAATTTGCAAAAAATGTCCAGGTGAGGATTTGAGCCTCCAACATGTTTTTAATTGTGTGAATCACTTTTAAGTTGCACTTTCCCAAATTTGCTTGAATCTCTTTATGGTTTGCATGTTTATGTGTTTGCTTCAGATGATTTAGGCATTTTCTTTGTAAATAACCGCTTGGCCTAAAATAACCATCCCTAATGCATGTTCCTTAGTTAGCCCTATTGAGCCTAATTAGCCTATTGTTTCTTGTTGACCTTATGTTATAAGCTAAAAGCTGGAAAACCATGTTAACCCGATCTTAGGACTAGGGGAGCATGGAATTTTAGAAAGAGAATGGGTGCAAGAAACTAAGTTTGGGGTGGCTACAAGGTGTATTGTGTTGTTTGGGATCGGAAAAAAAAATTTAATATCCAATGAAAAGGTTGGAGGAAAAGGCCAAAAAGAAAAAAGAAAAAAAAAGAAAAAGAAAAGAAAAGCAGAGAGAAAAAAAAAAGAAAAGTGTAAAAAATGAAAAAAAATAAAAGTATTAGAAGAAATGGCTGTAGTCACCCAAGGCAATTGAAAAATGGAAAAAGGAACTTGAGTGGAAATTCAATGTATCAAAAAGCTCATGCTCTCTTAGTTCCTAGGGTCTTCAGCCTAGTACCTTTGTATATCCTACCCTTAGCCAGGCCCCATTACAACCATAAAAGACCTCTTGATGTTGCATGCATGTTTCCGTGGGAATCATTTGGAGATGAAAATCAAATTCATGGGAAGTGCTCTTAAAAGTGAAATTGAGTGAAATGTTGTTAGCCTGACAAACTGAGCGATTGAGTGAACACTAAATGCCCTTGTGAGGAAGGCAGTTGTTTGAATTTGGTGATCTCCCTCTTGTGTGTAACTTGGATCCCCTGCTTAGATTAATGATTGTTTGAATGATGAATTTCTCAATTGTTCAGAATAAATGATTGTGGGGATTGCTTTGTTTGAAAGGGGGGGGCATTGAAGAAAACTGTTTTGATGTATTGCTTGAAATTTGTGCAAAATTGATTGAATCCTTAAGCTTGCCATGTCTTTAGTCTTTTTAAGTTTTTAAGTTTTATCTTGCTTGGGGACAAGCAAAGTTTAAGTTTGGGGTATTTTGATCAGCCGCTGGCTAGTATAGTTTTATAACTAGAAAAAAACCTTGGCTTTGTGCTAATTTTATCTCATTTTCGTCCAAATTAGACTTGATTGTCTTTAAGCAGCATTTTGAGTCTGTAAAGTATTTTTAGGTTAATTTAGTTGATTTAGAGTTAAATAAAGCACTTATGCTATTTTCTGTTTCAGGTTAATAAAAAGAAATAATTCTGGAGCTTTCGCCCCGCGAGAAGGCATTCGCCTCGCGAACCTGAAGGTGACTGTGCCAGAAAATTTGCAATCCTTTCTGTGTCGCCCCGCGAATAGATGACTTGCCTCGCGAGACTGAAGACCAAAAGGCATGACCTTTCCATTCCTCGCCACGCGAGCCATTCTTCGCCTCGCGAGAAGACCAAACGCTGCAAGATTCGCCTCGCGAGACAGTGTTCGCCTCGCGAGTCCGTAGAATCCAGAAGTAGTATATAAGTCTGTTTCAGGCAGAACTGAGAAGTTAGTCAGAGTAGGAGTTAGTCAGTAGTTAGTCTTTTGTTTTCTCTTTAGTTTATTGTTTGCCTTTGTAATGGAGAACTAGTCTCCTTGATTAGTCTACTGTGATTGGTTTCCATTACACTTGGGGTTTTGTAATTCCTATTTTAATTGCTTTTCCCTTTTTAATACCATATTATACATTTCTGTTTGTTAGTTCAGGAGTGTATAGTGTTGTGTTGATTCATTTCGGTGATGTTATGTTCCTATACTTAATCGCGTTTGTTAATTCGCGTGTGTTCATTCATGTTTGTTTAGTTCATAAGGGCTTAACCCCGTTTGTTAATTCGGGAATAGGAACATATATCCGTAGTAGCGATTTCGTTGTTAATTGTTGCTACAACCGAAAGGGGATTAGAATCTGCTTAGGGCTTGGAACTTGCATGAACCGATGATAGTTGGGAAATCGAGAACAGTAGATGAATCGTCTTTAGCATATTTGTTAATCTCTTAACTGCTCTGTTTTTATTGATTTGTTTTCTTTATTTTATTTCAATCCAAAACCCCCCATTTCTGACTTTTTCTGTTAACAACAACCCAAGAGTCCTTGTGAGACGATACTCGAGTTGTCGCTCCCTATCTACATTATTTTGTAAATCGCTCGCTTTTTGGCGCGTGGCGACAATGCGACCAAAAAAAAACTTTGATTGTCCCCAAGCAAACTAAAACTTAAAAACTTAAAAAGACTCAAGACATGGCAAGCTTAAGGATTCAATCAACTTTGCACAAATTTCAAGCAATACATCAAAACAGTTTTCTTCAATGCCCCCCTTTCAAACAAAGCAATCCCCACAATCATTTATTCTGAACAATTGAGAAATTCATCATTCAAACAATCATTAATCTAAGCAGGGGATCCAAGTTACACACAAGAGGGAGATCACCAAATTCAAACAACTGCCTTCCTCACAAGGGCATTTAGTGTTCACTCAATCGCTCAGTTTGTCAGGCTAACAACATTTCACTCAATTTCACTTTTAAGAGCACTTCCCATGAATTTGATTTACATCTCCAAATGATTCCCAAGGAAACATGCATGCAACATCAAGAGGTCTTTTATGGTTGTAATGGGGCCTGACTAAGGGTAGGATATACAAAGGTACTAGGCTGAAGACCCTAGGAACTAAGAGAGCATGAGCTTTTTGATACATTGAATTTCCACTCAAGTTCCTTTTTCCATTTTTCAATTGCCTTGGGTGACTACAGCCATTTCTTCTAATACTTTTATTTTTTTCTTTTTCTTTTTTTACATTTTTACACTTTTCTTTTCTTTTTCATTTTTTCTTTTTTTTCTGCTTTTCTTTTTTTTTTCTTTTTGCCGTTGGCTCCAACCTTTTTATTATATTTTTTTCTTTTTCCCAATCCCAAACAACACATCATATCCTTGTAGCCACCCCAAACTTAGTTTCTTGCAACCATTCTCTTTGCTAAGCTTCCATGCTCTCCAAATCCTAAGATCGGGTTAACATGGGTTTTTCCAGATTTTGGCTTATAACACAAGGTCAACCAGAAACAATAGGCTAATCAGGCTCAAAGGGACTAACTAGGAAACATGCATTATGAATTGTTATTTTAGGTCAAGTGGTTATTTACAAAGAAAATTCCTAAATCATCTGAAGCAAACACATAAACATGCAAACCATAAAGAGATTCAAGCAAATTCGGGAAAGTGCAACTTAAAAGTGATTCACACAGTTAAAAACATGTTGGAGGCTCAAATCCTCACCTGGAAATTTTTTGCAAATTTGTTTGACTGAGATTCTATCCCTAGTGTGTGCTTCCTATCACCCCAAACTTATCATAAATCATGCCATCATAACAATTATCTCAAAGTTTAATTTTCAGTCACATGGGGATCAATTTTCAATTTTCAAAACTAGGGGGAATCATTCAACACATAACATGCAATCAATCTATGCAAAAATTCAATCAAATCCAATCAAGCCAGCCGACACAAGACTCAACACACATACTCCTGATCTTCTCAAATTATTCAGGAGCTTTATTGAAAACAAAACAGAAATAAAGCAAGGAAAAGAAAATCAAAGAGAGCAAGGTTCAGAAAAACCCATTGGGGCGGTTCAACCAGGATCCCACTGTCTGTGATACAGGGGCCACGGGATGCTCAAATTGCTGTATGATCCTCCCGGATCCCATGGCTTACAGCATAAGGCCCCCGTGGTAGACAAAGGATGGAAGCCCATTCCATGCTTCCCTAACTTGCAGCCATGATATGGAGGTGAGTACTTGACAGTTATGGTGACCTCCTTTTCAATAAAGTCCTCCCAATAAAATCGGGGCTCAACCTCTTGGACTGGCCATGGTGCAAAATCCAAAGGCTTGAACTCCGTCACCGGCAGTTCCACAGGGGAAGGTGGCAAATAGGTAGCTAGGATCGCCGGTGTTGCTTCCTTGTCTGCACGTTCTTCCTTCACTGCATTAACAAGTCCATCACCTGTTAAACCTGCAGAAATCTCAGCACACACCACAGAAAGGTTAGAGTTAGTACAGTTAGTAGATATGTTACAATAAACTAAATCAGAAAAGGTCTGAATGTCTGGAAGTGGCTTGAGATCTAAGGAGGGTGGCTGTTCAATGGATGGTATATTTGGAACTTCGGCTGAACAAACAGCATCACTCTCACTATCACCCTGCACAATAGAATCAAGAAACTCAGCACAAACAGCACACGGGTTAGTGTCAGTACAATCAGTACATGTAGTAAAAGAAACTGAATTAGTAAAGGTCTGATTGTCTGGACTTTCTGCAAACAGTTCATCCATCCCATCACTTTCAACACATGCATCTAAGACCAAAGGTTCTTCATTATCCTCAATCATGGTGAAGCAGATGTCCTCCTGATCCTCATTTTCTGTATGGACGTTTGGCTCCTCATACCTTTCAAAACATGCTACACACAAAGCAGTGTCGGTAAAATCAGCACATGAATTATAATAGATAGAATCAGGGGATTCAACACACAGTTCATCAACAGAAACATTATCAAAATCATCAGCAGAAGTATCTTCAAGAATAACCATCTGTGAATATGTATGTTCTTCAAGGGGACGTTGAGTTAGCAGTGCAGCCGAGGTGGCGACAATGTGATCAATTTGAATGGCCAACTTCTGAGATTCAGCTTCTATCCTCTGTTGGGATTCAAAATGTTGTTCTGCCATCCGTTGATTGTTCTCTGCCATTTGTTGTATCATTCCTTCCATTTGTGCAGTTATCTGTGCAGCCATTTGCTTGAACAGGTCCTCTAGGGAAGGTTCGGAAGGTGCAGAAGTGGTCACTTGGGGAGGGTTCGGTGGTGGTGCCAGTGGTAACATCAGTTGTGAGTCCCCATACCAAGGGTTTAGATGGGTTCCCCAGCTCAATAGGAAGATTTTCTTCAAATCAAACCAGCTGAAGGTGGAATCCACCTCAAGATTATACAACCAATCCCTTGCAGCGCCTTCAAGTGAGAGATGGAAAGCTCCCATCTGGATGTGATCTTCTGTTATTCCTTCAGGTCTCAGCATTATAGAACAAACAGCCTGGAATTCCTTCAGATGCGCCTGCGGATTTTCACCTGCAAGACCACTAAACCTTGGCAACCAGTGCATTAAACCAGCAAAATCAGGATAATATATGCATGGTGGTTCATAATTAACATTAGGCATGTACCCACACATGTAATTCTCCATGGAAAGCACTAAGATTCACAACCAAACAATGCAGGCAAAACTAATTCAGCAAAGAGATATTTTTGTTTTTTGTTTTTTTTATAATTTTTATTTTTATTTTCTGCTAATAACAAACAAGAGTCCCCGGCAACGGCGCCAATTTTCTCCATTACAAAGGCAAACAATAAACTAAAGAGAAAACAAAAGACTAACTACTGACTATCTCCTACTCTGACTAACTTCTCAGTTTTTCCTAAAACAGACTTATATACTACTTCTGGATTCTGCGGACTCGCGAGGCGAAGAACGGCTCGCGTGGCGAGGAATGGGAAGGTCATGCCTTCTGGTCTTCAGTCTCGCGAGGCAAGTCATCTATTCGCGGGGCGACACAGAAAGGATTGCAAATTTTCTGGCACAGTCACCTTCAGGTTCGCGAGGCGAATGCCTTCTCGCGGGGCGAAAGCTCCAGAATTATTTCTTTTTATTAACCTGAAACAGAAAATAGCATAAGTGCTTTATTTAACTCTAAATCAACTAAATTAACCTAAAAATACTTTACAGACTCAAAATGCTGCTTAAAGACAATTAAGTCTAATTTGGGCGAAAATGAGATAAAATTAGCACAAAGCCAAGGTTTTTTTCTAGTTATAAAACTAGACTAGCCAGCGGCTGATCAAAATACCCCAAACTTAAACTTTGCTTGTCCCCAAGCAAACTAAAACTTAAAAACTTAAAAAGACTCAAGACATGGCAAGCTTAAGGATTCAATCAACTTTGCACAAATTTCAAGCAATACATCAAAACAGTTTTCTTCAATGCCCCCCCTTTCAAACAAAGCAATCCCCACAATCATTTATTCTGAACAATTGAGAAATTCATCATTCAAACAATCATTAATCTAAGTAGGGGATCCAAGTTACTCACAAGAGGGAGATCACCAAATTCAAACAACTGCCTTCCTCACAAGGGCATTTAGTGTTCACTCAATCGCTCAGTTTGTCAGGCTAACAACATTTCACTCAATTTCACTTTTAAGAGCACTTCCCATGAATTTGATTTTCATCTCCAAATTATTCCCACGGAAACATGCATGCAACATCAAGAGGTCTTTTATGGTTGTAATGGGGCCTGGCTAAGGGTAGGATATACAAAGGTACTAGGCTGAAGACCCTAGGAACTAAGAGAGCATGAGCTTTTTGATATATTGAATTTCCACTCAAGTTCCTTTTTCCATTTTTCAATTGCCTTGGGTGACTACAGACATTTCTTCTAATACTTTTATTTTTTCATTTTTTACACTTTTCTTTTTTTTTCTCTCTGCTTTTCTTTTCTTTTTCTTTTTTTTTCTTTTTTCTTTTTGGCCTTTTCCTCCAACCTTTTCATTGCATATTATTTTTTTTTTCCGATCCCAAACAACACATTACACCTTGTAGCCACCCCAAACTTAGTTTCTTGCACCCATTCTCTTTCTAAAATTCCATGCTCCCCTAGTCCTAAGATCGGGTTAACATGGTTTTCCAGATTTTAGCTTATAACATAAGGTCAACAAGAAACAATAGGCTAATTAGGCTCAATGGGGCTAACTAAGGAACATGCATTAGGGATGGCTATTTTAGGCTAAGTAGTTATTTACAAAGAAAATGCCTAAATCATCTGAAGCAAACACATAAACATGCAAACCATAAAGACATTCAAGCAAATTCGGGAAAGTGCAACTTAAAAGTGATTCACACAGTTAAAAACATGTTGGAGGCTCAAATCCTCACCTGGACATTTTTTGCAAATTTGTTTGACTGAGATTCTATCCCTAGTGTGTGCTTCCTATCACCCCAAACTTATCATAAATCATGCCATCATAACAATTATCTCAAAGTTTAATTTTCAATCACATGGGGATCAATTTTCAATTTTCAAAACTAGGGGGAATCATTCAACACATAACATGCAATCAATCTATGCAAAAATTCAATCAAATCCAATCAAGCCAGCCGACACAAGACTCAACACACATACTCCTGATCTTCTCAAATTATTCAGGAGCTTTATTGAAAACAAAACAGAAATAAAGCAAGGAAAAGAAAATTAAAAAGAGCAAGGTTCAGAAAAACCCATTGGGGCGGTTCAACCAGGATCCCACTGTCTGTGATACAGGGGCCACGGGATGCTCAAATTTTTGTATGATCCTCCCGGATCCCATGGCTTACAGCATAAGGCCCACGTGGTAGACAAAGGATGGAAGCCCATTCCATGCTTCCCTAACTTGCAGCCATGATATGGAGGTGAGTGCTTGACAGTTATGGTGACCTCCTTTTCAATAAAGTCCTCCCAATAAAATCGGGGCTCAACCTCTTGGACTGGCCATGGGGCAAAATCCAAAGGCTTGAACTCCATCACCGGTAGTTCCACAGGGGAAGGTGGCAAATAGGTAGCTAGGATCGCCGGTGTTGCTTCCTTGTCTGCACGTTCTTCCTTCACTGCATTAACAAGTCCATCACCTGTTAAACCTGCAGAAATCTCGGTAACACACCACGTAAAGGTTAGAGTTAGTACAGTTAGTAGATATGTTACAATAAACTAAATCAGAAAAGGTCTGAATGTCTGGAAGTGGCTTGAGATCTAAGGAGGGTGGCTGTTCAATGGATGGTATATTTGGAACTTCGACTGAACAAACAGCATCACTCTCACTATCACCCTGCAAAATAGAATCAAGAAACTCAGCACAAACAGCACACGGGTTAGTGTCAGTACAATCAGTACATGTAGTAAAAGAAACTGAATTAGTAAAGGTCTGATTATCTGGACTTTCTGCACACAGTTCATCCATCCCATCACTTTCAACACATGCATCTAAGACCAAAGGTTCTTCATTATTCTCAAGCATGGTGAAGCAGATGTCCTCCTGATCCTCATTTTCTGTATGGACGTTTGGCTCCTCATACCTTTCAAAACATGCTACACACAAAGCAGTGTCAGTACAATCAGCACATGAATTATAATAGATAGAATCAGGGGATTCAACACACAGTTCATCAACAGAAACATTATCAAAATCATCAGCAAAAGTATCTTCAAGAATAACCATCTGTGAATCTGTATGTTCTTCAAGGGGACGTTGAGTTAGCAGTGCAGCCGAGGTGGCGACAATGTGATCAATTTGAATGGCCAACTTCTGAGATTCAGCTGCTATCCTCTGTTGGGATTCAAGATGTTGTTCTGCCATCCGTTGATTGTTCTCTGCCATTTGTTGTATCATTCCTTCCATTTGTGCAGTTATCTGTGCAGCCATTTGCTTGAACAGGTCCTCTAGGGAAGGTTCGGAAGGTGCAGAAGTGGTCACTTGGGGAGGGTTCGGTGGTGGTGCCAGTGGTAACATCAGTTGTGAGTCCCCATACCAAGGGTTTAGATGGGTTCCCCAGCTCAATAGGAAGATTTTCTTCAAATCAAACCAGCTGAAGGTGGAATCCACCTCAAGATTATACAACTAATCCCTTGCAGCACCTTCAAGTGAGAGATGGAAAGCTCCCATCTGGATGTGATCTTCTGTTATTCCTTCAGGTCTCAGCATTATAGAACAAACAGCCTGGAATTCCTTCAGATGCGCCTGCGGATTTTCACCTGCAAGACCACTAAACCTTGGCAACCAGTGCATTAAACCAGCAAAATCAGGATAATATATGCATGGTGGTTCATAATTAACATTAGGCATGTACCCACACATGTAATTCTCCTTGGAAACCACTAAGATTCACAACCAGACAATGCAGACAAAACTAATTCAGTAAAGAGATATTTTTGTTTTGTTTTATTTTTATTTTATTTTTTATAATTTTTATTTTTATTTTCTTCTAATAACAAACAAGAGTCCCCGACAACGGCGCCAATTTTTGGTCGCGCTGTCGCCACGCGCCAAAAGGCGAGCAATTTACAAAATAATGTAGATAGGGAGCGACAACTCGAGTATCGTCTCACAAGGACTCTTGGGTTGTTGTTAACAGAAAAAGTCAGAAATGGGGGGTTTTGGATTGAAATAAAATAAAGAAAACAAAGCAATAAAAACAGAGCAGTTAAGAGATTAACAAATATGCTAAAGACGATTAATCTACTATTCTCGATTTCCCAACTATCATCGGTTCATGCAAGTTCCAAGCCCTAAGCTGATTCTAATCCCCTTTCGGTTGTAGCAACAATTAACAACGAAATCGCTACTACAGATATATGTTCCTATTCCCGAATTAACAAACAGGGTTAAGCCCTCATGAACTAAACGAACATGAATGAACACACGCGAATTAACAAACGCGATTAAGTATAGGAACATAACATCACCGAAATGAATCAACACAACACTATACACTCCTGAACTAACAAACATAAATGCATAATATGGTATTAAAAAGGGAAAAGCAAATAAAATAGGAATTACAAAACCCCAAGTGTAATGGAAACCAATCACAGTAGACTAATCAAGGAGACTAGTTCTCCATTACAAAGGCAAACAATAAACTAAAGAGAAAACAAAAGACTAACTACTGACTAACTCCTACTCTGACTAACTTCTCAGTTCTGCCTGAAACAGACTTATATACTACTTCTGGATTCTACGGACTCGCGAGGCGAACACTGTCTCGCGAGGCGAATCTTGCAGCGTTTGGTCTTCTCGCGAGGCGAAGAACGGATCGCGTGGCGAGGAATGGAAAGGTCATGCCTTCTGGTCTTCAGTCTCGCGAGGCAAGTCATCTATTCGCGGGGCGACACAGAAAGGATTGCAAATTTTCTGGCACAGTCACCTTCAGGTTTGAGAGGCGAATGCCTTCTCTCGGGGCGAAAGCTCCAGAATTATTTCTTTTTATTAACCTGAAACAGAAAATAGCATAAGTAATTTATTTAACTCTAAATCAACTAAATTAACCTAAAAATACTTTACAGACTCAAAATGCTGCTTAAAGACAATCAAGTCTAATTTGGGCGAAAATGAGATAAAATTAGCACAAAGCCAAGGTTTTTTTCTAGTTATAAAACTAGACTAGCCGGCGGCTGATCACTGAGGTATTAGGAATAATTAATGTAGCAGAGAGGATAAGCAGTCATGCATTAAATTCGGGTAATCATGAATTTTCAAGTGAAATGACCAAAATACCCCTAAGCTTAACCAAAGTTATATTCTATTTAAGTTTTAATTTTATGTGTTTTCTCGTTAAGCGTGTGATTAATAAATTAATTAAGAAGGCTTTAATCTAATTAAAACACCGGGGCACAACGAGGTGTCTCATTTTGGTATTAGAGTAGTTTGACTGTGATCGGACTGCGAGGTTTAGGATATTCTTACTAGCCGTGTCTAGTTGAATCCACATCGGATTTTGACTATGCTTAGAAGTTGGGTAGTGTGTCCGAATTTAATGTGATAACAAACATTGGTATGACATATAGTATGTATATACTTGTTTATGTAGTATTATATGTCATATGGATGCGAGCTGATGATTTCCTTTAACAGAATCATGGCCCGCGGAAGAGGACGTCCAACCAAAAGTGGTGACAGAACTCCATAAAAGATCATTGGAGCCACCAACGGTAATGCTAACCATATCAATAATGGAGGAGGATCATCTGCGACTCCAAATACCATGGAAACAATAGTTGCTGCTATGCTATTACAAATCCAACAGAATGCTGAGATGCTACAAATTAACAGAGAGCAGCTAGAACTAAAGAATCGGAGGAGGGCTGTAGCAGCTGAAGATGCGGGATTAACTACTTTTTCGAGGAGAGTATGACCCAGAGAAGGATGAGTGGTGGGTACAAGAAATAGAGAAGATATTTACTACTGTGCGCTGCAGTGAGGATAGGGAAGTGACTTATGCTGCCTTCTTGCTAACTGAAGGAGCAGAGTTCTGGTGGAAAGGAAAGAAAAGACTATTGGAAGCTGAGAACAAAAACATTAACTGGCAATTATTCACTGACTGCTTCTTCGAAAAATATTTTCCGTGTCTAGTTTGACGCGAGAAGGAAAAGGAATTCACAAACCTCAAACAAGCCAACATGTCGGTAGGTGATTATGCATCACGTTTTAAGGCGTTGATTAAGTTTTCAAAGTACTATCAGAGGTTTCCAAATGAGGACTGTCAATGTAGAAGATTTGATGAAGGACTCATAAATGAGCTCCAGAGGGCTGTGGTGTCTCTCGACATTCAGTATTTCCCAGAACTGGTTGAAAGATGCGGTGCTATTGAAAGTATAGATCTGAGGATGGCTGCTGAGCAGAAGCAACAAAGGATTGGAGGTCCTATTCGATCAGATATTCAGAGGAGAGTAGATAGTGGTTCTCAGTGGAGACGGGAACCTTATAACAGATTAGTGCAGATAGTTGCACCAGCACCAGTTCCTACAGCCCAAGTGGGTGGAGCAGGCCAGCAGCAGTAGAGAGGTTTAGGTTATTACTTAGGTGGAGGACCACATTATCTATGGGATTGCAAGGAGAGGCCTGGTTGTCTCCATTGCTGTAAACCAGGTCATTTTGCTCGTGAGTGTAGACAGAGAAATATGCAGCACACTGTAGCTACTGGTAGAGGAGCTGGAAAAGATGAATATGAAGGTGAAGCTGGGAGAAGAGATCCAAGAATAGGTCAGCAGATGGCTAGACCCCCAACCACTGGGAGAGTGTTTACCAAGAGGGGAATTGATTCCTCTCACCTTGCAGATCACATAGAAGGTATGTGTCATATTGTTATAATTGGAATAGTGGAACACGCTCCAAGGATCTAAGAATTGTGATTTGATACTTTGAGTAGGAAGTTAAGGTAGTATTGATCTTGGTGCTAAATATAAGAAGTAGATGTTGAAAGAATGATTTTTGGTAGATTAGTATAAGGAAGAGAAAAAGGATTGAGTTTTGATTATGTCCTTCAAGGATGATAGACTAAGTTGAAAAGTTAAGGACAGTGAACAGAAAGTTGTGATGGATAAGTTCGAGGATAAATAGAATAATATAAGAATGAATTCTGTTACGAAGTTACCGCTATAACTTAAGGGCAAGACAGTGATGAGAAATACGAGGTAGGATCTTTAGATTAAGATACGTTTGCAAGGTTTTACCCAGTTTTGAGTCACAAAATTCCGAGGACGGAATTTTCTTCTAAGAGGGTAGTAATGTAACAGCCTGATTTTTTAATTATGTTGTTTAACCGGTTGAAATATAATTAATTATATTTTAATCTGAGAGTTACAAAGTGACTTTTAATAAAATAAAATCATATTCATAGTCTCTCTTATGGTAGATGTTTACGGTGAAAATTTGGGTTAAAAATTCATACGGAACCCAGTCTGCCTTTTCACTGACAGTAAGATTTTACTGTGCAGAAACCCTAATTTTGACTCGTGAATGAAACCATTAGTTTTTATATTTTGTTCCAGAGTATTTTCCGAGTTTCGAAAAAATTCATTAGGAATGAAATTAATATTATTTTATTCGGGTGTAATCTTTAAGAAAACGCATAAAACCTAAGTCGGTGGATAAGTCGAGTAAACGGCGGAGTCGATTATGGAGCTGAGGTATTAGGAATAATTAATGTAGCAGAGAGGATAAGGAGAAAAGCATTAAATCGGGTAATCATGAATTTTCAAGTGAAATGACCAAAATACCCCTAAGCTTAACCAAAGTTATATTCTATTTAAGTTAATTTTTAATTTTACGTGTTTTCACGTTAAGCGTGCGATTAAGAAATTAATGGAGAAGGCTTTAATCTAATTAAAACATCGGGGCACAACGGGGTGTCTCAGTTAGCGATCAACTAATGAAATAAGTATGCAACAATACTTGAAGATGGTTCATACGTGTTGAGATACCAAAGCAGTGCCTAATTGAATGCGGTGTGCTGGCCGTGCTACAAAAGTACCTATTGTATCACCTATTTTCATCGTGTCATTGTCATGAATAGGTAACTGCAATGGTGATCCCCCTCTAGTGCAACCTCAACCGTAACTCTAACATGGTTTGTGGTAAGCAGCTTGTTGTGTAGTGTTTGACTAGGTTCATTCTGTAGTTTTCCCTTTCCAACCACGCGACAAGTAAGGGTTGCCAAATAAAGTTCGCATGCAGAGATGCCCTAAAGGGATTATGTGTCAACAAACTTGGGAGATGCCCTAAGATAATTAAATGTAATTGTAGTATAACAAAATGAAACAATTACCTCAGGAAGGGTCTGCGATGCAAGCGTGCAACTATCCTTGCAACTTTTGCAATGATCATCAGGCTACCCCAGAACCGTTGCTCTCTTCTCCTCCACGGCCCGATGCTCCTTCAACTCTTATTGAATGTCCAGTATTTGGGATGATAGTTCTAGGTACTTCACTCTAAGCTCACGGAGTTCATCATTGTCTGGCCTTGGGTGCTTTCGACATGGGAAGTAGTTTTTGTGACTGACCCTAAATCCAATACCCCTGATACGACCAGAGTACTCTAGGTCTTTCAATACTTTGGCAAGTAGGTCCTCTCGGCCAAATTCTTGGTTCTCCCCCACACCAGACTGTGATAGGGTATCCTGACACAGATAAGCGTGAAAAACTGTTAATCATCATAATAATCATAATACAAACATGAATGAAAATCACAAAATAAAATTCTATCATACTTACAATTTGGTCAGCCAATTGCCAGACATTTTCATTATCAATCTCACCTGTCGTGTTCGCGTGAGCTGCCCTCTATAACTTATGGCGTGGTACTTGTTGTGCTTGTGTTACCTCTGATTGTGAAGGAAGTTGCTCATCCACTTGTTGGTGTTGCTGCTGCTGGTGGTGGTGGTCTTGCTGCTCTGCTGGTCTTGTTGATGATGTGTTGTCTGCTTGAGCATGTCTTGCTCAATGCCTTTATATCCCTTATGGGATGCTATATATGGATACTTGGGATTTTTAGCTCTTTCCCGGTTTTTTGTGCTTACTCTCTGTACGTAGAAACATAGTTGAAAATTCGTTATATAAAAAATATAAGGACAATTGTGAAATTGTACATATAAGTGATATTACCTGTAAATCGCTATCTTCTATACGTTGAGTTACAAAAGCTCTCCAGTCACCTTCATTTATGCTACTTGGCGGTATTGAGGTTCGTCAACGAGATTCCATTCTTCATCTTTTAAAAGCTTTGTATGGTTGGTTCTATATACTCTGTGCAGTTTGCCAGTTTCCTGTAGTATATATTACCTCCTATCATCACCAACATTAAAAGTTGACTGCAAAACAACAAAATCAAACAATTGATGAATCTTTGGATCATCTTAGAAACAATGTACAAATTTTTTACCTATATATCTACCCAAATTTCCTCTTTGTCGGTGTTCAAATTTGGATATTTCCATGTACAAATAGTAATTGGGACAAGTCTCTGGATAATTCTCCCAATGTAACTAGTCAATTTTGGATCGTTTTCTTTAAATGGTTGACCTTTAGCATTACATTCAACCATTAAAGGGTTTTCTCCTTTACTTGGTAAACGGATGATCTCCTTCAAAACCGTCAGCCCACTCTTGGACCTCGTTTTCTGGGAAGTGGAACCACTACCATCGGTAGCACGAGTACTAGATGGATTACCAGATGGTCCGGGAGAAGCCATTTAACTGTAACAAAAAGACTCGAAGTAACCCTAAAAATCAAAAAGACTCGAAGTAACCCTAGCTACAACAAAAATACTCAAAATGAAAAGACTTACCAGTTGAGTTAATGAACACGGAGATAGTGAGTTGCTCGGTGGTGGTGGTTAAGTGACTGTAGGGATTGACAGAGGGATCCCAGTGATTGTCAGATAGCGGGAGTGAGAGTCTGAGAGCACGTGCAGGTTTGAAAGAATGGGAGAGAATAGTAGTCACTTGAATGTGTTGTTTTAAAAATTAGGGTTATGGTAGCATTTATAAAGAACAACGCTATTAAAGTTTTATACTTTAACAACACATTTTAAGATAAACACTATTATATCGTTAAACAATAATACAATAATAAACCTTTTAACACGCTTATTTAGAGAAATGTTGTTATATCATTGAAATTTGATATTTAACAGCGCATTCTAGGAAAAATGTTATTATAGATTTACGAAGTGGTTTTATTTCTTTATTTCTAAAGCATTAATTAGACAACTTTCCTTTCAAAAAAAATAAAATAAAATTAGACAACCTTATGCTCTATCTGTTTGTTCTTTCTTTCTTTCATTCTTTTTTTTTTGTTTTGATAGATGGCTTACTCTTTCTTTAACTTCATAAAAAAAATCTTTATTAAACTAATTAATATTGCAGGAACCACAAAATTTATTTCATTGAAACAAAACCATCATAGTGATCATACAGTGTTAAAAAGTTAGATTCAAAGTGATTACATAGAAAATACAAAACACAATTTGGGAATTGGGATGGAAACACATAAACTAAAAAAGAATAAACAAAGAGGTTGGAAATTAGCCATGTCTTTAGATCCTCGTATGATACTCTCTTCAATTTTGGACTCCATAATGCCTTATCAGTAAATATTCTTAATGTTAGCCAACCCCCCGTGCTAGTAACATCTTTTGCGGACATCCTCGCAAGAAGAAAGTGGTTTGAAACAAGCCATTATTAGTCTTTCAGATCCTCGTCTGATATTATCTTCCATTCTGGATTTCATTGTGCCTCATCAACAAATATTGTTATAGCCAACCCTTTCTCAACACTATGCCTTACATTGAGGCATCTGCGGACATCCTCGCAAGAGGAAAGAGGTTGGAAACCAGTAATTTATTTTCCAGATCCTCATCTGACACTCAATTTATCAGTAAATATTCTTATAGCCAATCCTTTGCAACATTATGCCTTACATTGAGGCATTTGATGAAGGAAGTGTGTAGAGAAAGAGCTGAGGATGAGAAGGAATGCATCCTTTTCTACTATAACAGAGAGTTAGGGTTCCTTTTTACGAACAAAGCCACACTTTGGACTTCATCGTGCCTTACATCCTCTCTTTTGGACTTCATCGTGCCTTGCATCCTCTCTTTTGGACTTCATTGTGCCTTACAGCCACACTCTGGATTTATTGGGTTAGATTTCTTCCATCTTTCCCATACAAGAAAGGGAACTCCAGAAATGAAGAACATGAAGGATTGAGAAATATTTGGATTTGGATGAATTTGGAGGGTGAAGGATAAGAACACTAGGGATAATTATTTATAGGAGAGTTTGGTTCAAGAGAGTTATTATTTATTAAGGTAGAATTGATTAGGAACAATTTTTTATGCATTGAAGGTTGAATATGCAGAGTGTTTTTTGTACGTTCAAGAACTGTGTCAACTAACGGACAGAGAGTTGGTCACCTAGAATATCATTTTTGTTTTAATATGGGGGAGATATAGCATTTCATCAATATTTTTAACAGTGCTTTTCTTCAAAGCTCTGTAAAAGGTGAAGCACTACTTTTAAAATTTTCAATGTGGTACAGATAGCGTTGCTTTTGGGAAATGCTATTAAAGGTGCATAATAAAAAAAAATTGGTGGTTATAATAATTTTTTATAAGCAAAAGAATGTGTATACGAGAGTACAAGGGAAATGTGTATATTAAATTAGCATTATTATTAAAAAAAATATGATCCAAAATTTCTTTCATCATTATTGCAAACAAGAGTCACAATTTGCTACACAAGAATTGCAAAGTTACAAAATTTATTGACAACAAAATTCAGAGTTATAAATTAGAAACTTGCAATACAAAATTACATAATCTCATTTCTTGTGGTCCTTTAAAGGAAAAAATTGAAATGAAAAATCTACCAAGTCTCAATCCCTTGACATTTAGCTCTAGCTCCAACTCCAATTCAATCCCTTGACATTCAACTCCAACTCATATTTGGGAGATGAACAAGTAAGAAAAGTAAATTGATGAATGGAGCTTGGAATGCAGAGAGAGCGACATCTTCTTGATGATGCATTTGTGACGTCAAAAGAGGTACCACTGTCGCTTCTTGGGTGCCTCCGCTACTCATATCTTTTTGTCGTCTGTCATGACTTTTAATTTAGAGGGACTGCCCTCTTTTGGATTATATTGTGACTTATAACTCTTAATTTGAAGAAATGAAGAATACAGAGAAGGAGATTTTATAAAATTTGAAGTGTGAGATTATAACTTATACGAACACATACAGGAGAGTTATTTATAAGGGAAATTGAATTAGGGTTTGAGACACCCCGTTGTGCCATTAATTATTTATTTAAACTTACTCGCATTCTTAACGTTAAACGTAACCCAAAAATACGAAGATATTAAAAACTTAATTATAAAACATCCAACTCTTGAAAAATAATCCATCACATCAAAGACATAACGCAAATACACCACATAAGTCTATCCATCAAGTACAAAACATCGACTAGGGTATCCTATCAATAGAATCACTTGTAGGTACATACTTATACCAACTGTTATAATAAGCAGAAAAATAAAAAGTCTCACAAGACGCACTAGTCATAAACACTAAACTCGATCGCCAGAATCCACACCTCGTCCTCCCGCATCCAAATCATACGGAATTCCATCTAATTCCTCAGCACCTGGTTCCTCCATAGAGTCTTCTCATGGAATAAGATAACATACACAACATACAGAAATAGGGAGATAAGAAACAGTTCTATCATCATAAGCGGAAAAGAGTACATAGCATATAATATAATAACAGTCAAAGACAAGCATCACAGATAACTAACAATCATCCTCAAATCGTGATATCTTCCTCTACCCTTAATATCATGCAACTAAACATTTATGCTGACTTGGCCATCTCTATTCTTATCACGTTAGTCAGTTAACACGTTGTCGCACGCGCGTCAAAAAGAACGAGTGGTTTTAAGAAAAACTGCAGTTAGGGTGCGACAACTCGAGTATCGCCTCACAAGGACTCTTGGATTGTTATTCGCAGAAAAATCAGTTTGGGGGGGAGTTTGGTTTGAAATTCAATTAAGAAAACAGAGCAGAAACAGAGCAAATAAGTGAGTATCAATAATTAAGACGATTAATCTACTGTTTCCGGTTTCCCACTATCATCGGTTCATATAATTCCCATGCCCTAAGTAGATTCTAATCCCTTTTCGATTGTAGCAACAATTAACAAGCGAAATTGATACTACACGATATATGTTCCCAATTCCCGAATTAAGCAAACGGGTTAAAGCACTCGTGAATTAAGCAAACACGATTGAACACACATGAATTAAGCAAACGCGATTAAGTATAGGAACATAGAATCATCGAAATAAATCAATACTCATTCTATACAATCCTGAATTAAGCAAACAGAACATACAACATAGTATTGAAAGGAAGAAGAAAATTGATCCGGGAATTACAAAACCTCAAGTGTCGGTGGAAACCGATTACAGCAGACTAATCTCAGGGAATTAGTTCTCCATCAAGGACATAACAAAAACCCTCAAAATATAATGTAAACAGTGAAAATTCGATCTCCTCTGTGTCTGTTACGCTCCTATTTATAAAGAGGCCGCGCGTCACAGTCGTGATGGCCGTCACGGCCAGGCCGTGACCAATTCTGCTAAGGGCGCGCATTCAAATTCTGATCTATCACGATCGTGATGCCTATCATGGCCAGGCCGTGATCGCTTCTGTTCATGAGTGCTGATCTGTCACGGCCGTGACCTTCTGACTTCCTGTGTCTTCTCATCACGCCCGTGATGGATATCACGGCTGGGCCGTGATGCTTTCTGATCTTTGGGGACTTCCCATCACGCCCGTGATGGGTGTCACGCCTGGGCTGTGATGCTTTCTGACTTTCATGATTTTCTCATCACGTCCGTGATGTGTATCACGACTGGGTCGTGATCCTTTCTGTCTTCCATGGGTATCTCATCACGGCCGTGACCAGTGTCACGGCCTGGGCGTGATGGCTTCTGCTTCAGGTGTCCTTCCCTTTTTGCTCTTCTTATTATCCTGAAAACATGAAATAGCAGTAAGTGCTTTATTTGACTCAAAATCAACTAAAATACCCTAAAACTACTTAAGAGACTCAAAATGTTGCTTGAGGACAATTACATCCAAATTTGGGCGAAAACGAGATTAAACTCGAATAAAACCATGGTCTTACTAGTTAAAAAACTAGGTGAGCCAGAGGCTGATCAAAATACCCCAAACTTAAACTTTGCTTGTCCCCAAGCAAACTAAAACTCAAAAAGGACTCAAACTTGGCAAGCTCAAAGGATTTAATCAATTTCTCACAAATTTCATGCAATTACAACAAAACGATTTTTCTTCAATTTTTCACCCCCCCCCCCCCCCCCCCTTTGCAACAATGTAACCCCCACATTCATTTACTTTAAAACATTGAGAATTCCATCATTTATGCAAACATTAATCTAATTTGAGGATCCAAGTTACACACAAAAGGGAGATCATCAATTTCAAACAATTGCCTTCCTCACAAGGGCATGTAGTATTTCACTCATTCGCTCAAATTGTCTAGGCTATCAACTTTTCACTCAATTTCACATTTCAAGAGAACTTCCCATGAATTTGATTTTCATCTCAAACAAAGTTCCCACGCAAACATGCATGCAACATCAGAAGGTCTTTTAAAGGTTGTAATGGGGCCTGGCTAAGGGCCTAATATTCGAAGGTACTAGGCTTAAGTCCCTAGGAACTAAGAGAGCATGAGCAATTTGACACATCGAACTTCCACTCAAATTCCTTTTTCCATTTTTCTTTTTGCTTTGGGTGACTACATCCTTTTTCTTTAAATACCCCTTTTTTGACATTTTGTTCTTTTCTTCTTTTTTTTTTCTTTGCCTTTGGCTCCAACCTTTATTTTTTTCTTTTTCTCAACCCAGAATGACATATCACACCTTGTAGCCACCCCAAACTTAGTTTCTTGCAACCCTTCTCTTGCTAAGCTTCCATGCTCTCCTAATCCTAAGATCGGGTTAACATGGTTTTTCCAGATTTTTGGCTTATAATATAGGGTCATCACAAAACAATAGGCTAATCAGGCTCAAAGGGGCTAACTAGGGAACATGCATTAGGGATGGTTATGTTTAGGCCAAGTAGTTAATTCAAAGAAAATTGCGTAAATCATTTGATGCAAGCACATAAACATGCAAACCATGAAGAGACTCAAGAAAATTCGGGAAAGTGCAACTTGAAAGTGATTCACACAATTAAAGACATGTTGGAGGCTCAAATCCTCACCTGGACATTTTTTGCAAATTGTTTGACCGAGATTCAATCCCTAGTGTGTGCATCCCTTCACCCCAAACTTATCATAAATCATGCAATCACAATAGAATATCTCAAAGTTCAATTTTCAATTTTTTTCACATGGGGATCAATTTTTAAATTTTAAGACCTAGGGGAAATTCGTCAATAGTAAACAAATATCATGCAATCCATCTATGCAAAATTTGATTAAAATCCAGCAAGCTCACCGACACAACACTCAAACACATACTCTTGATCTTCTCAAATTATTCAAGAGATAAAAGAAAACAAAACAAAAACAAAGCAAAGAAAAGATAATTAAAAAGAAAAAGGTTTAGAGAAACTCATGAAGGCGGTTCCACCAGGATCCGACTGCCTGTGATACAGCGGCCAAGGGAAGCTCACAGTGCAATATGATCCTCCCGGATCACATGGCATGCAGCATAAGTATGAAAGTGAGCACTTGACAATCATGGTGACCTCGCCAAGTGCAGTGGACTTCTCACTCCCTCTTGGGTCAACGATGACCTCCTGGTCAACAAAGTCTTTCCAATAAAAATGGGGTTCATCCTCCTGGACTGGCCATAGTGCCTTCATATTCAAGGATGCAAAATCCAGTCTCTCAGGCAGAGGCTTGAACTCCATCACTGGTTGTTCCACAGTGGATGGTGGCAAACAAGTGGAGAGGATCACTGGTGCTATTTTATCTTCTGTACAATCTGCATTCACTGCATTACCAAATCCTTCACCTGCTATACATGCAGTAATCTCAGCACACACAGCACAAAAGTTAGTGTTAGTACAATCACCACATGAGTAAACATCATCAAACCCAGAAAAGGATGGAAAATCAGTAGCTGCAATCAAATCACAATAAGTGTTAACAACAATGTCAAAAGGCAACTCTATTTGAGAAACCGAGTGTTCAGAGGAATTATTGCCAAGGATATCTATTTGCGAATCTGACTGCTCTTCAAGGAGACGTTGTGATTGAAGTGTAGTCAAGGCGGAGGCAATGTGACCAATTTGGGTGGCCAAATCCTGAAGACTTGCCTCTGTCCTCTGTTGGAATTCAAGAGTGTCTTCTGCCATTTGTTGCACCAATTCCTCCAGACTGGGTTGGACTGGTGTAGGGTCAGGCTGATACTGCTGCTGGCTCATTGTCAATTGATGCACCAAGGAGGCTAACTCATCCAAGCTGCCGTGTCCTTCACCATGTTGGCCAGAATAATGATTCACTCCAACCATGCCAAAACCACTACTAAACTCATAACCACCAGTGAATCCATGATAATATATGCATGATGGCTCATAATAAACATTAGGCATATAATTTTGCATATAATTATCCATACTAAGGTTCACAACCAGACCTAGTGGCCATAACCAATTCACCAACGACGCCAATTTTGACACGCTGTCGTACGCGCGTCAAAAAGAACGAGTGGTTTTAAGAAAAACTGCAGTTAGGGCGCGATAACTCGAGTATCGTCTCACAAGGACTCTTGGATTGTTATTCGCAGAAAAATCAGTTTGGGGGGAGTTTGGTTTGAAATTTAATTAAGAAAACAGAGCAGAAAACAGAGCAAATAAGTGAGTATCAATAATTAAGACGATTAATCTACTGTTTCCGGTTTCCCACTATCATCGGTTCATATAATTCCCATGCCCTAAGCAGATTCTAATCCCTTTTCGATTGTAGCAACAATTAGCAAGCGAAATTGATACTACACTATATATGTTCCTAATTCCCGAATTAAGCAAACGGGTTGAAGCACTCGTGAATTAAGCAAACACGATTGAACACACGCGAATTAAGCAAATGCGATTAAGTATAGGAACATAGAATCATCGAAATAAATCAATACTCATTCTATACAATCCTGAATTAAGCAAACAGAACATACAACATAGTATTGAAAGGAAGAAGCAAATTGATCCGGGAATTACAAAACCTCAAGTGTCGGCGGAAACCGATTACAGCAGACTAATCTCAGGGAATTAGTTCTCCATCAAGGACATAACAAAAAAACCTCTAAATATAATGTAAACAGTGAAAATTCGATCTCCTCTGTGTCTGCTGCGCTCCTATTTATAAAGAGGCCGCGCGTCACGGGCGTGATGGCCGTCACGGCCAGGTCGTGACCATTTCTGCCAAGGGCGCGCATTCAAATTCTGATCTATCACGGCCGTGATGCCTATCACGGCCAGGCCGTGATCGCTTCTGTTCATGAGTACTGATCTATCACGGCCGTGACCTTCTGACTTCCTGTGTCTTCTCATCACGCCCGTGATGGGTATCACGGCTGGGCCGTGATGCTTTCTGATCTTTGGAGACTTCCCATCACGCCCGTGATGGGTGTCACGCCTGGGTCGTGATGCTTTCTGACTTTCATGATTTTCTCATCACGCCTGTGATGTGTATCACGGCTGGGCCGTGATCCTTTCTGTCTTCCATGGGTAGCTCATCACGGCCGTGACCAGTGTCACGGCCTGGGCATGATGCCTTCTGCTTCAGGTGTCCTTCCCTTTTTGCTCTTCTTATATTATCCTGAAAACATGAAATAGCAGTAAGTGCTTTATTTGACTCAAAATCAACTAAAATACCCTAAAACTACTTAAGAGACTCAAAATGTTGCTTGAGGACAATTACATCCAAATTTGGGTGAAAATGAGATTAAACTCGAATAAAACCATGGTCTTACTAGTTAAAAAAGTAGGTGAGCCAGAGGTTGATCATCAGTATTCCAGAACGGTGCAGTGCAAAGAACTTAGTGCCAGAAACTCAGTACGCCATTATTCCCCCATTGGAAATAGCTCAATATGTAGTAGTGCCAAACTTCGTACGCAGTAGTGCCAAACTTCGTATGCAGTTGTACCGAACTTTGTATGTAGTTGTGCCAAACATCATATGCAAGTGTGCCAAACTTCTTAGTATCTCTATCCCCGATAGAATACTCAGCACAACGTGTCCTGGACTAAAGAGTATTACGATAGTCTTCCTCGGAACTCAATATTCGTAGGGAACTCACCCACAATATCCGATATCCAAAATAGGATATCCTGACTTTGTTTGCTCCATTCACACGGCTATGAACAAATGGATATATATGAATCTCACTGACTTGTACCAAATTATCACCTAGTGCCTCAACCTTTCTTCAAGCTCCCATATCATATCTCCACTGATCTCTCATTATATGGCTCATCACATAACACTCACATTTTATTAGGCTAGGCACCTCTAAGTCATATATCACACTCTCACCCACACGAATATCTCCTGAATAACACATATCCTTGCTTGACAACCAACTATGCATGTTATCAAACCAGGCAGATCATACACAGTAAGATAATAATAAAATATTCAGGCAACATAAAATAATAATAGAATATCCAGATAACACAAAACACCACATAAAGCAGTTTACCACAACCACCCAATCACAAACAGTTCAATAATAATAAAATCAGATATCCTCAAATATTCTAAAATTATCCTAACGGTGATTGACCGCGCTGTCGCCACGCGCCAAAAGAACGAGCGATTATAAAATAATGCAGTATAGTGCGACAACTCGGATCGTCTCTCAAGGACTCTTTAGTTGTTGTTATTATTAACAGAAAATTAGTAAAAGTTAGAAATGGGGGTTTTGGATTGAAAACTAAATTAAGAAAACAAAACACTAAAAACAAAGCAGTTAAAGAGAATAGCAAATAGACAAAAGCGATTAACCTACTGTTCTCAGTTTCCCACTATCATTGGTTCATGCAAATCCTAAGCAGATACTAATCCCCTCCCGGTTGTAGCAACAATTAACAAACGAAAACCATTACTACAGATGTATGTTCCTATTCCCGAAATAACAAACGGGGTTAAGCTCTCATGAACAAACGAACATGAATGAACACACGCGAAATAACAAACGCGATTATATATAGGAACATAGCATCACCGAGATGAAACAATACAACACTATATATTCCTGAAATAACAAACAGAAACATACAAAGATGGTATTGAAAAGAGAAAAGAAAATGATCATGAAATACGTGAACCTCAAATGTTAACGTAAACCAATTACAGGTAGATTAATCTAGGAGACTAGTTCTCCATAACAAAAGAAAGACAACAAACTAAAAGGAAAACAAAAGCTAACAAGTTCGTAAACTAGCCAAAACGGCTAATTCGACTCCTACCTTCATTTCTGCCTAAGACTCGCTTATATACACGTTTCCGAGTCGGAGTACTCGCGAGGCGAAGCACCGCTCGCGAGGCGAATTACATGAAAGGTCTGCAACTCTTTGTCTTCTCGCGAGGCGAGCACATCCTTTCGCGAGGCGAACTATTCAGCTTCCAAATCTGTTACGCCGTGGCATTCAACACGCCCAAACCGTGATGGCTTCTGATCTTCCAAGACTCGCGAGGCGAAGGAATGCTCGCGAGGCGAACGCTTCAACTTCAGAATTGCTACGGCTGTGATCTTCAACACGGGCAAGCCGTGATCGTCTCTGACTTTTTCATGGTTGCAATACTCGCGGGGCGAGTGGCTCCAGATTTATTACTTTTTATTAACCTGAAAATAGAAAATAAAAGTAAATAATTATTCAACTCTAAAACAACTAAATTAACATAAAAAACAATTTACAGACTCAAAATACTACTTAGGAACAATCAAGTCTAATTTGGGTAAAAATGGTATAAAATAAGCACAAAGCCAAGGTCTTGACTAGTTATAAAACCAGTCAAACAGAGGCTCATCAAAATACCCCAAACTTAAACTTTGCTTGTCCCCAAGCAAACTACACTCAAAAACTTAAAAAGACTCAAGACCTGGCAAGCTTAAGAATTCAATCAACTTTCACACAGATTTCAAGCAATTTTTCAAAATATTTTTTTATTCAATGTTCCCCCCTTTCAAGCAAAGTAATCCCCACAATCATTTATTCTAAACAATTGAGAATTTCATCAATCAAACAATCATTAATCTAAGCAGGGGATCCAAGTTACAACACAAAAGAGAGATCACCATATCCAAACAACTGCCTTCCTCACAAGGGAAATTTATGTTCACTCAATCGCTCAGTTTGTGTCTAGGCTTTCACTCAATTTTCACTTTTAAGAGCACTTCCCATAAATTTGATTTTCATCTCTAAATAGTTCCCACAGAAAATATGCAAGCAACATCAGAAGGTCTTTTATGGGTTGTAATGGGGTCTGACTAAGGGTAGGATATACAAAGGTACTAGGTTGAAGACCCTAGGAACTAAGAGAGCATGAACATTATTTACACTTTGAAATTCACTCAAGTTCCTTTCTTAATATTTTTTTTTTTTTTTACACTTCTGGGTGGCTACAGCCTTTTTATTTCTTTTTGCCATTTTTGCACTTTTATTATTATTTTTTTTTTTCATTTTTTTTTCTCTTTTTTTTTTCAACTTTTTTTTTTATTTATTTTTTTTTTTTTACACTTTTCTTTTTTTTCTTTTTTTCTTTTTCCTACTCCCAAACAACACATTGCACCTTGCAGCCACCCCAAACTTTAGTTTCTTGCACCCATTCTAAGATTACATGCTCTCCTAATCCTAAGATCGGGTTAACATGGTTTTCCAGATTTTTGGGCTTATAACATTAGGTTATCAAGAATTAAAGGCTAATAGGCTCAATGGGGCTAACTAGGGAACATGCATTAGGAATTGGTTATTTTAGGCCAAGTAGCTATTTACAAAGAAAATGCCTAAATCATTTGCTACACACATATAATCATGCAAACCAAAAAGAGATTCAATCAAATCCAGGGAAGTGCAACTTAAAAAGTGATTTTCACACAATTTAAAACATGTTGGAGGCTCAAAACCTCACCTGGACATTTTTGCAAATTATTTGAAAGAGATTCTATCCCTAGTGTGTGCTTCCTATCACCCCAAACTTATCATAAATCATGCCATCATAATAAAATCTCAAAGTTCAGTTTTCAATCATATGGGGATCATTTTTCAAAAATTTTCCAAATCCTAGGGGAAAAACAGTCAACACTATCATGCAATCCATCTATGCAAAAATTAATAAAATCCAATAAACTTGCCATAACCAATACACAAACACAACTCCTGAGCTTCTCAAATTATTCAGGAGCTTTATTGGAAACAAAACAGAAATAAAGCAAAGAAAAAGAAAATTAAAAGAGATAAGGGTTAAGAAAAACTCATTGAGGGCGGTTCCACCGGGATCCCACTGCTTGTAGCATAAGGCCCACATGGTAGCCAAAGGACAAAAATTCATTCCAAGCCTTCCTAACTTGCAGCTTTGATACGGAGGTGAGCACTTGACAACCATGATAACTCCACCTAGTGCGGCGGACTTCTCACTACCTCTGGGGTCACAGCTGACCTCCTTCTCAATAAAGTCTCCCCAATAGAAGCGGGGCTCAACCTCTTGGATTGGCCATGGTGCAGAATCCAAGGGTGCAAAATCCAGCATTGGTGGCTCCTCAGGGGGAAGTGGTAAACAGTTAGAGAATGTTACTGGTGTTGCTTCAACTTCTGCAATGTCTTCATCCACTGCACTAACAAAATTTTCACCTGCTATACACGCAGAAATTTCAGCACACACCAAACAAAGGTTAGAGTTAGTACATATATTACAAGAAAATGAATCAGAAAATCTACAATGTCTGGAAATTCTGCAATTAGTTCATCATCCACCCCTCTACTCTCAACACATTCAATTGTTTTACTTGAATCATCTACTCCCAAAGGTTCTTCTTTATCTTCAGGCACGGGGGAGCAGACGTCCTCTTGATCCTCCTGATCTAAGTTTCCTGAACAGAACAAACCTGCAAAACGATCTGCATTTTCTATTTTTCCTGAAAAGTATAAACCTGTAAAACATTCAACACACAATGCAGTTCCATCACAATAACAAGCATTAGGATCAGGGGATTCAACACTAAATTCATCATCAACAGAAACATTATCATCAAAATTATCATCAAAAGTATTTTCAGAAATAACCACTTTAGAATCTGTATGTTCCTCAAGAGGCTGTGGAGTTAGCATTGCAGCCGAGTTGGCGGTAACTTGATCAATTAGAGCCCACAATTTCTGAGATTCAGCTTGGCTCCTCTGTTGGGCTTCACGATTACTTGCCTCCATTGCCTCCATCCTCTGTTGAAATTCAAGATTGTATGCTTCCGTTTGTGCAGCCATTTGTTGTAGCATTGAAGCAATCTCATCCAAGGTGCTCTGTGAAGGTTCGGAAGGTGCAGAGGTGGTAACTTGGCTAGGATAGTAAGGTGGTGGTTCATTAAAACTAGGATAATACATGCAAGGTGGTTCATAATAAACATTAGGCAAATATCCATACATGTAATTATCCATGGCAATCAAACAACCAGACAATGCAGTCAAAACTAATTAGCAAATAAATTTTTTTTTTTTTTCAAAAATTATTTTCTGCTAATAACAACAACCAGAGTCCCCGGCAACGGCGCCAATTTTTGACCGCGCTGTCGCCACGCGCCAAAAGAACGAGCGATTATAAAATAATGCAGTATAGTGCGACAACTCGGATCGTCTCTCAAGGACTCTTTAGTTGTTGTTATTATTAACAGAAAATTAGTAAAAGTTAGAAATGGGGGTTTTGGATTGAAAACTAAATTAAGAAAACAAAACACTAAAAACAAAGCAGTTAAAGAGAATAGCAAATAGACAAAAGCGATTAACCTACTTTCTCGCTTCCCACTATCATTGGTTCATGCAAATCCTAAGCAGATACTAATCCCCTCCCGGTTGTAGCAACAATTAACAAACGAAAACCATTACTACAGATGTATGTTCCTATTCCCGAAATAACAAACGGGGTTAAGCTCTCATGAACAAACGAACATGAATGAACACACGCGAAATAACAAACGCGATTATATATAGGAACATAGCATCACCGAGATGAAACAATACAACACTATATATTCCTGAAATAACAAACAGAAACATACAGCATGGTATTGAAAAGAGAAAAGAAAATGATCATGAAATACAGAACCTCAAATGTTAACAGAAACCAATTACAGTAGATTAATCTAGGAGACTAGTTCTCCATAACAAAAGAAAGACAACAAACTAAAAGGAAAACAAAAGCTAACAAGTTCAGAAACTAGCCAAAACTGGCTAATTCTGACTCCTACCTTCATTTCTGCCTAAGACTGCTTATATACACGTTTCTGGAGTCAGAGTACTCGCGAGGCGAAGCACTGCTCGCGAGGCGAATTACATGAAAGGTCTGCAACTCTTTGTCTTCTCGCGAGGCGAGCACATCCTTCGCGAGGCGAACTATTCAGCTTCCAACTGTTACGCCCGTGGCATTCAACACGCCCAAACCGTGATGGCTTCTGATCTTCCAAGACTCGCGAGGCGAAGGAATGCTCGCGAGGCGAACGCTTCAACTTCAGAATTGCCACGGCTGTGATCTTCAACACGGGCAAGCCGTGATCGTCTCTGACTTTTTCATGGTTGCAATACTCGCGGGGCGAGAGATTATTCGCGGGGCGAGTGGCTCCAGATTTATTACTTTTTATTAACCTGAAAATAGAAAATAAAAGTAAATAATTATTCAACTCTAAAACAACTAAATTAACATAAAAAACAATTTACGGACTCAAAATACTACTTAGGAACAATCAAGTCTAATTTGGGTAAAAATGGTATAAAATAAGCACAAAGCCAAGGTCTTGACTAGTTATAAAACCAGTCAAACAGAGGCTCATCAGTGATAAACCTACAATCCCCAAATCATCATTGGTACTACAGAGTAGTTGCCATTGTGATTTTGGTCTTGTCGATTACTCGACCACTAGTAGGGTTTAGGTCCCCCTACACCATTATTATAAATTATATATTACTTATCCGTTCCGATGATAGAATGGTTCTTTCCCCCACCTAATCGACGTGTGCGCTTTCCCGTACAAGCTCTGAATACATCCATGTTACTGACACGAACCTCGGCACACTTTCCAACAACATCCACAATTCTGCCACCATCCATCCCAACACATCCCTAGTTCCGGTTTCCGTCCCGATTACACGTACGAGTATCACAATTTGTAGGAAACAAAGAAATATGAACTGAATCAACAATAGGGTTGCAATCAATAAATATATTTTAATCTAGAGACAAAATCATTAGAAAAACTTACGAGAACCGTGGCTGGACTTAGGGTAAATCAGATTCAAAATAAGCTTAAGAATCCTAGGGAAAAACTACCAAAACAGAGCTACTGTTCGAGATTCATATCTCTAGCCACAGACCTTCAATTACAAAAATGAACGGTGACAACGAATACATATCTTTCATAAACCTTCTCATACAGTTTCAGACTGATCCAACGGTTAACGAATCTCAGATTCCAATTCTATTATGACAGGTTAGATGGTTTCCGGGTTGATTTTCTCATCCTTTCAGTCCACTGTCAGAACTGAATATCTCATGATCTGGAGATTATTTCGAAATTCTGACTGTTGGATATGAATAACCACAAGTATTGAACCTTATTGTAAAATTTGAGAATGATCCAATGTTTGAAGAGTGTTTGCGACTCTCTCATTGTGACTGCTCCAACTAGGTTTCAAAGCTTCCAACAAAGGCTTCTTGTAACTATTGAGAATTCTCTCTCAATTCTTCTCCTCTAATCCGAAGTAGTGGGTGATAAAGAGAGCTAAGGGGACGAGGAAGAGGATACTCCATTGAAATGAAGAAAAGAATGATCCAAGATGCAAGCTTTGCCATCATGAAGTCTTAGGTTTTTGAGAGAAATGACTTAGAGAATTTTGATGAAATGGATGAATGGAGTGGCTCAAATGATGAAGAGGGGAGGCTGCACGAAATTAGCTGAATGTGGAGGTGCTTTAGGCCTTGTAAAATGAGTGGTTAAGGGATACGAGATGTGTCCTTAATAACCATAGCTAATGTTAACTAAGCTAGGTTAAGTTAGAAATGTAGTATTATAAGCTAGCTAGTCTGAGGAATCATCATGGCTAGGAATGAAATGTGTGGTGGATGGTGTTTAAGGGTGATGCGGCCATGTATGCATCATATGGAGGAAGGAGGAGCCAAATTGGTAATGTCTTGGTTATGACCATGGTTGAAGTTTAACTATGATATGTTAGGTTACTACATAAATATCTAGATACTTTAGGGTTTGCATTTATGATGAAGATGGGTCACCACCGTGACTCACCATGGTGACTCATTCCATCGGAGTCATCATGGATGACTCACCAGTCTGTCTCCCGGTGTATCTCTGCACATCCGCATCTGATTCGTTGTTTACCCGATTACGGTTTTTGAGAGGAAGATGATGAAATGAAATCAAAATGAAATGGGTTTTGTTGAGTGTATGTGGCTTCACGAAATTGGATAGATTTGGGAGGTTTATAACCATGTAAAATGAGTGGTTGAGGGTGGGGAGATGTGTTTTGTTAATAAACATGAAAGCTTGGGGGCATTTTGGTCTTTTTACCTAGAGAATTAGGAATGGTCATAAATGCTTGTCCCTTAGCATTTAATGCTTGTCCCTTCACATTTAATGCTTGTCCCCTCTGTCACATTAATCACTTCCATTACCTCAGCTCCATATTTGGCTCTGTCGTTTTACCCGATTAAGGTTTCTATCCATTTTTCCCCAAAATTCTCCCGAATAAAATATAATATTTTATTTTTGGGTAAAACTTTGGAAAATAGACTTCCTCACGGACATAATACAAAAATCTACAATTTTTCAGTTTTGAGTCAAATTAGGGTTTTCTGGCAATATAAAATTATACTGCGGGTAGAAACATATATCGGTTACCGTCTGAGTTTTAAACCCATATTTTAACCAGAGCTTCCTACCGTAGAGTAGGTTCTAGATATGATTTTGTTTTCTCCAAAATCATTTTCTAGGTCTCGGATAAAAATATAAATAAATATATCTTTACCAGTAATACAACGTATACGAAAATCATGGTGTTACATTACTACCCAACTTAGAAAAAAATCCCATCCTTGGAATTTTGTGACTCGAAACTAAACAATATCATATAATCAGTCTTACTCTAAAGATCCTACATTGTATTTCCCACTACTGTCTTACCCCTAAGTGACAGCGGTAACTTCATAACAGAATTCATTCTTATATCGTTCTATTTATCCTCGAGACTATCCACCACTACCCTATGTTCCTTGTCCTTAACCTTTCACCTTAATCTATCATCCTTGAAGGGCATAATTAAAACTTAATCATTTTCCCTTCTTAATACTGATCCACTAGAAAACTTTATTCCAACATCCAACTTCCACAATTAACACCACAATCAATATTACCTTAACTTCCTACTCAATGTATCCAATCACAATCTTAGTTCCTTGGAGCGTATTCCACTATTCCTGATTATATCAAAATCACACATTTCAAGTCTCCAAGTAAAACATCTTAACACTCCTTAAGATAAACTAAAATAAGAAGAAACTACTCCGATTAGGATTATCTAACTCAACAACTTTGAATTTCTCTAGTAAACTCAATTTATACAAGAGCTTATCTCCTTTTGTTCATATTCAACTTAGGTGAAATTACTATATCCACTTTCGTTCATTCTTCCCAAACTTATACAATCCATCTTAACTACGAACATTTATCATTACCCTAGATTACTTAATGATACTATGCCTCAATCAACATTTGACTAACAATAATTGTCTCACTCCCTGATATTGATCTTAAGGGTTCACATCATACTAGTCATAACTATATCTCAACAAAAACTCCCATCACTTCTTGTCTATCCTGCTACTTAGACAACCAGACAAGGTCTACCAGATATCAGATACATACCTTGTATAAGATCCGCAGATTGAGAGGATTCATCTCCCCTCACAGTAAACACTCTTTCAGTGGCCTGAGGTCTGGCCATCTGTTATCCTGATACTGGAACTCCTTTTCCAGCTCCACCTCTCTGAACACTGGTATACGACATATAATGCTACATAAAACTGGTATATATACGCCATATAAATGTTAACTATCACGGTAGGACTCACTACCCAACTTCTAAGCATAATCAATATCCGATGTGGATTCAACTAGACATGGCTAGTAAAAACATCATAAACCTCACAATCCGATTAGAATCGAACTGCTCTGATACCACAAAAAGAAACACCCCATTGAGCCATTAATTATTTATTTAAACTTACTCGCTTTCTTAACGTTAAACGTAACCCAATAATATGAAGATATTAAAAACTTAATTATAAAACATACAACTCTTGAAAAATAATCCATCACATCAAAGACATAACGCAAATACACTACATAAGTCTATTCATCAGAGTACAAAACACTGACTAGGGTATCCTATCAATAGGATCCCTTGCAGGTACATACTTATACCAATTGTTATAATAAGCGGAAAAATAAAACGTCTCACAAGACGCACTAGACATAAACACTAAACTCGATCGCTAGAATCCACACCTCGTCCTCCCGCATCCGAACCATACGGAATTCCATCTAATTCCTCAGCAATTGGTTCCTCCAAAGAGTCTTCACAAGGAATAAGATAAACATACACAACATAAAAAAATAGGGAGATAAGAAACAGTTCTATCATCATAAGCGAAAAAGAGCACATAGCATATAATAAACTAACAGTCAAAGACAAGCATCACACATAACTAACAATCATCCTGAAATCATGATATCTTCCTCTACCCTTAATCTCATGCAACTAAACATTTATGCTGACTTGGTCATCTCTATTCTTATCACGTTAGTCAGTAGTCCAGAACGGTACATTGCAAAGAACTTAGTGACAGAAACTCAGCACGCCACTATTCCCCCATTGGAAATAGCTCAATATGCAATGTTGCCAAACTTCGTATGCAGTAGTGCCAAACTTCGTATGCAGTTGTACCAAACTTCGTAGTATCTCTATCCGCGATAGAATACTCAGCGCAACGTGTCCAGGACTAAAGAATATTATGATAGTCTTCCTCAGAACTCAATATCCATAGGGCACTCACCCGCAATATGCTATATCCAAAATAGGATATCATGACCTCGTGTGTTCCATTCACACGGCTGTGAACAACAATGTATATATATGAATCTCACTGACTTGTACCAAATTATCACCTAGTGCCTCAACCTTTCATCACACTCTCATATCATATATCCGTTCATCTCTCATTATATGGCTCATCACATAACACTCACATTTTATTAGGCTAGGCACCTTTAAGTCATATATCACACTCTCACCCACACAAATATCTTTCGAATAACACATATCCTTGCCTAACAACCTACTAAGCATGTTATCAAACTAGGAAGATCATACACAGTAAAGTAATAATAAAATATTCAGACAACATAAAATAATAATAGAATATGCAGATAACACAAGACACCACATAAAGCAGTTTACTACATCCACCCAATCACAAATAGTTCAATAATAATAAAATCAGACATCCTCAAATGTTCGAAAATGGTCATAACGGTGATAAACCTACAATCCCCAAATCATATTTGGTACTACTTATCCGTTCCGACGATCAAATGGTTCTTTCCCCCACCTGATTGACTTGCGCGCTTTCCCGTACAAGCTCTGAATGCGTCCATGTTACTGACACGAACCTCGGCATGCTTTCCAACAACATCCATAATTTTGCCAACATCCATCCCAACACCTCCAGTCCTCATTTGTTTATTCTCATTAGCCAGCCTCCGATATATACTTTCAATAGCACTACATCTCTCGACTAGTTCCGGAAAACTCTAAATGTCAAGAGATACTATAGCCCTCTGGAGTTCATGTCGGAGTCCTTCCTCAAACCTTCTACATTGCCAATCTTCATCTGGGAATCTCTGATAATATTCTGAGAACTTAATCATAGCCTCAAATCGTGATGCATAATCACCTACAGTCATGTTGCCTTGTTTGAGACTCGTGAATTCCCTTTCCTTCTCGTGTCAAACTAGACGTGGAAAATACTTTTCAAAGAAACGGTCGCTAAAAAACTGCCAAGTGATAACTCTGCCCTCGTCCTCCAGCAATCTTCGTTTGCCTCTCCACCAAGATTTTGCTCCTCTAGTTAACAAGAAGGCAGCATACATCATTTTCTTATCCTCTCTGCAGCGCATGGTATCGAATATCTTCTCTATCTCTTGTACCCACCATTCTGTCTTCTCTGGGTCATAATCTCCATGAAATGGGGTGGCTTCCCTTTAAGAAAAGTAGTCATTCCGGAATCTTCAGCTGCCACAGCTCTCCTTTGATTATGTAGTTCTTGTTGCTCTTTGTTCATCTGCAGCATCTCAGCATTCTGTTGTGTTTGTAGTAACAAGGCAACAGCTATATTTTTCATGGTATCTTGAGTCTCAAATGAATCTCCTCCATTTCCAGTATGATTAGTCTCCAAATTGTCAGCTCCGACAATTCTCTTAGGAGTTCTATCACCACTATTGATCGGACGTCCTCTACCACGAGCCATGATTCTGTAAAAGAAATCATCCACTCTCATCGGTATGACATATAATACTACTTAAACAAGTATATAAATACTATATGCCATACTAATGTTAGTCATCGCGTCAAGTTCGGACACACTACCCAATTCTAAACATAGTTAAAATCCGATGTGGATTCAACTAGACACAGCCAGTAACAACATCCTAAACCACACAGTCCGATTAGAATCGAACTGCTCTGATACCACCAAATGAAACACCTCGTTGTGCCCCATTGCATTATTAGATTAAAACCTTATTAAATATTTACTTAATCTCATAAGTATCGTTGAAAATACGTAAAAATTAAAACTTAATTAATAAAACATATAACTTCTGCAAATTTAAACACACCAACGTTATAATATATAAATACACATATATTTATTCAATACATTACCAAAACACTGTTTAGGGTATCCTCTTAGTAGGATCCCTCACAGGTACTTAATTATACAAACTGTTTATAACTAGCAAAAAATAAAATGCCTTTTAAGACTCACTGGCCCTAAACTTACTACACTATATCGTTAGCATCCATAGCTCGTTCTCTAGCATCCGGTTCAAACGGGGTTCCATCCAACTCCTCAGCAACATTCGTTTCATACGGAGTTCCATCCAACTCCTCAGAGCATATTCCTCCACCGAGTCTTCTAACATAATAAAGGATACATACACAAAAATACAGAAATAGGGAGATAAGAAACATTTCTATCATCTTAAGCAGAAAAGATTCATAGCATATAATATATTAGCGGTCATAGACAAACAACACTCATCATTAACAATCATCTTTAACTCACAATACTTTCCTCTACCCTCAATCTCATGCAACTAAACGTTTATGCTGATGTGGCCACCACCAATCCTATCACACATCCCTTGCCTGCTGAGGGATGTTAGTCAGTCATCCAAGCGATGCATCCCCATTAACCAGTGCACACCCTCATCCATGTTGAGAAACGCTTATGCAAAGCAATGACACTATAGTTGCATGGTACAGTCGGTGCACACCGTGATTCTCTCTTAAGGGTGCTCATGCAAAGCAATGACACTATAGCTGCATGATCTTAAACTAAATTGGGACAGCTCCACAAGAACTTCGGACCTCGTGTGTTCCCAATACACGGTTGGGAACAACAATACATGTGAACCTCACTGACCCGTATCAATAACAACCTAGTGCCTCAAGCTTTCCTCATAGCCTCCACTCGCATTCTATGTCACATCACGTCTATAAAATAATGGCTAGGCACCTCTAATTTATACTCAATCTCTCACCCAAGCAAAATACCTCCGAGCAACATATATCCTTACCTAAAATCAACTAAGCTATTTATCAAACCAGGCAGATCATGCATAAACAGTAATCAATAAAATATTCAAACATCAAAATAAAATGTCATATGCAGTAGAATACCTCAATCAGCGTATCACAAACAGTCAATAATAAATAAGTCAGACATACTCAAAGATTATAAAATTAACCTAAGGCGATAAACCTACAATTCCCAAATCATCATTGGTATTGTGGAAAAGTTCCAATGCGATTTTGGTATTGTTGATTACTCGACCACTAGTAGGGTTTAGGTCGCCCTACACCATTATTATAAATTATATACTACTTATCCGTTCCGACGATGGAATGGTTCTTTTTCTCACCTAAGTTAACGCCTGAAACACGAATTCGAAGATCCTTGTTATCACGCCACAAGTTCTCAAATCCACCTTCAACCAAATCAATGATAAAACAAGTTAATCAAACAAAACTCATCTGTCTAATTATGCTAGGTTCAGCCATTCCATTCAAAATAGGGCTTGGATCATTTTCTTAATTCCATTTTTTTGATCTTAGTTCCTAGAGTATTAACTAACATAAAAGAAGTGTTACAATTCAAAAATATGAAACAAAATCCTCTAACCTCTAGGGTTAGGGTTTCGGCCAAGAGAGAAAAATAATACTAGGAATTTTTTTTGATTTCAAGCTCTTGGATAATGAAAGTATAGGTATAAGAGAGTTGACAACAATAGTCATAACTCATCAAACATTTTTCTAAGTATTTTTGCATGATTTTTTAAGAAATAGATCTAAGACTTGAAATAGAGAAAAACTTGATGAAACTTGAAATTAGTTGAGAATTAAGAGTAGAGAAACCCTAGATAGCTTAGATCCAACTTCATCTAGGTTAAAAATTGAACAAAATCTCCTTTGCTCATTAAAGCATAGGTTCGGCCGTTACTAGATAAATAGGGAAGGAATTTCTTTTGCTTACATGCTCTTAGATGATGTTATTAGAAGTCATATGAAGATCATAGAAACTAGTATCACATTAAAATTATTTTTCTACAATTTTTTAGAATTATTTGAAAATCCAGATCTAGAAATGGAAATTTGTGAAAAGTTGATGGAAATGAAGACTTGATGCTCTATCTTAGCTTTCTGACACACAAGGCAAGATAAAACATACTCTGCTACCTCCTTCTTCATCCTTGTCCACCAAAACATTTTCTTCAAATCCTGATACATCTTAGTGGATCCAGGATGAAAACTTGATTTACTATTATGTGCTTCTTCCAAGATCATTTTCCCAAGTCCTAAATCCTCTGACACACATATCCTGCCTCTAAACCTCAGCACACCATATGTTCCTCTACTAAACTCAGAAATTTTACCCTCATCTATGCCTATACTTACCTCTTGCAAATATTGATCCTGAACTTGTTTATCCTTAAGATCTTTTATAAAATCACTACTAATAGTGATCATACCTAAGCAAATTTTATCATCAAGCAACTCCATTCCTAAGTTCAAATCTCTGAACTGTTTCGGTAATTCCAACTCCTTAACCATTATCACGGATACATGCAATGATTTCCTACTCAAGGCATCCGCTGCAACATTCGCCTTCCCCGGATGGTACAGTAAATCAAACTCATAGTCTTTGATAAACTACATGCATCTCCGCTGTCTCATATTCAACTCATTTTGGTCGAACAGATACTTCAAACTTTTATGGTCGCTGTAAACATTAGACTTCGCTCCATACAGAAAGTGTCGCCATATCTTTAATGCGAACTATATGGCTTCTAACTCTAGATAATGAGTCGGATAGTTCCTCTCATGAATTCTCAAATGTCGAGAAGCATAAGCCACAACCCTTCCATCTTGCATCAAAACACAACCTAAACCTTGGTATGACGCATCACAGTATACGTCAAATGGTCCTAAAGGATCGGGTAAAGTCAACACAGGTGATGTAGTCAACTTGTCCTTCAGCTTTTGGAAACTCTGCTCACACTTGTTCGTCCATACAAAAGCTGTATTTTTCCTTGTCAACTGCATCATAGGCAACGCAATCTTCGAGAAACCCTCTATAAATCTCCGATAATATCCAGCTAACCCTAGAAAGCTTCGTACTTCACTTACTGACTTAGGTCGTTCCCACTTAAGAACTGCCTCAACCTTAGCTGGATCTACTGATATACCTTCCTTGTTAATCACATGTCCAAGAAATTGGACTTCTTCCATCCAAAACTTATACTTGGAAAGTTTAGCATAAAGCTACATATCCTTCAAAACTTACAGCACCACTCTCAAATGTTCCTCATGATCTTCCCATGTACTAGAATAGATAAGGATTTCATCGATGAACATAACAACAAACTTATCGAGGAAAGGTCTAAAGATTCTATTCATGTAATCCACAAACACTGCTGGAGCATCAGTCACACCGAAAGGCATAACTAAATACTCGTAATGCCCATATCTCATCCTAAAAGTTGTTTTAAGTATATCTTCCTTCCTCACTCTAATATGATGGTATCCATACCTCAAATCAATCTTAGAAAACACAGCTGCTCCTTTCAATTGGTCCACCAAATCTTTTATCCTAGGCAACAAATACTTGTTCTTAATTTTTACCTTGTTCAACAGTCTGTAATCCGTGCACAACCTAGAACTTCCATCCTTTTTCTTCACAAATAACACCGGAGCTCCCCACGATGTAACACTCGGTCTTATGAACTCTTTCCCCAACATGTCATCCAACTGTTTCTTTAACTCCGCCAATTCTACGGGTAACATCCGATAAGGCAATATAGATATAGGTCCTGTCCTCGGTACAAGATCTATGGTGAATTCCACATCTCTCTCTGGTGGCAAACCTAGAACATCGGGAGGGAAAACTTCAGGACACTCTCTGACAATAGGCATAGAATCTATACTAGGAGTCTCATTAGCTTCTATTTCGAATAGCATCATGTACTGTCGAGAATCATCACTCCTCATGGATACTCCTTCATTAGCAGAGACTGCACTAGAAGACTCAAGAAATGATAAGGTCTTACTAGAACAATCTAGCATTACATGGTTACCCGAAAGCCAATCCATGCGAAGGATCACATCTATCTGTTGCATAGGCAAACAGACAAGATCTACAATAAATGTCCTATTCTTAACAACTATAGGACACTGTAAACAAACAGACATAATAGTCAAAGGATTACTAGTTGGAGTAGATACTGTAAGGGTATAAGGTCATTGAGAAACAGTTAATTTTAAATGATCCACACACTCATAAGAAATAAATGAATGTGTAGCGCCTCGGTAAAATAACACATACGAGAGTCTGCCAGCTATCAAACACATACCTTGTACAAGATCAGCATATTGAGAGGATTCAGCTCCCCTCACGGTAAACACTCTTCCAAAAGCTTGAGGTCTAGCCATCTATTTTCTTGCTTTTGGGGCTCCTCTTCCAGCTCCACCTCTATTGCCTCCAGCTCCTCTATCCGCAGCTACTGGTTGCTGCATAGTCCGCTGTCTGCATTCTCGAGCCATGTAACCTAGTTTCCCACAGTTGTAACAACTAGGCCTTTCCATGCAATCACTAATATGATGCGATCCTCCGCATCTGAAACAAGCATAACCTTGCTGTTGTTGACCCGCTCTAACCACTGGTGCTGGTGCAGGTGTCTGCAATGGTAAGGCATATGGTCTCTGTCTCCATTGAGAGTTACTACCTCCTCGCCTTTGAAAACCCGGTAGAGTAGGACCTCCAATCCTCAGTTGTTTCTACTCATTAGCCAGTCTCCGATCTATACTTTCAATAGCACTACATCTCTCAACTAGTTTCGAAAAACTGAGTGTTAAGAGATACTATAGCCATCTAGAGTTCATGTCAGAGTCATTCCTCAAAAACCTTCTACATTGCCAATCTTCATCTGGGAATCTCTGATAAAATTCTAAGAACTTAATCAGAGCCTTAAATCGTGATGCATAATCACCTACAGTCATGTTGCCTTGTTTGAGACTCATGAATTCCCTTTCCTTCTCACGTCGAACTAGACGTGGAAAATACTTTTCAAAGAAACAGTCGCTAAACAACTGACAAGTGATAACTCTGCCCTCGGTCTTCATCAATCTTCGCTTGCCTCTCCACAAAGATTCTGCTCCTCCAGTTAACATGAAGGCATCATACATCACTTTCCTATTCTCTCTGCAACACATGGTATCGAAAATCTTCTCTATCTCTTGTACCCACCATTATGTCTTCTATGGGTCATAATCTCCTCGAAATTTGGGTGGCTTCCCTTTCATAAAAGTAGCCATTCCGGCATCTTCAGTTGCCGCAGCTCTCCTTTGATTATGTAGTTCCTGTTGCTCTTTATTCATCTGCAGCATCTCAGCATTCTGCTGTGTTTGTAGTAACAAGGCAGTAGCTATATTTTTCATGGTATCCTGAGTCTCAGATGACTCTCCTCCATTTCCAGTATGATTATTCTCTACATTGTCAGCTCCAACAATTCTCTCAGGAGTTCTGACACCATTATTGATCGGACATCCTCTACCACGAGCCATGATTATGTAAAAGAAAGCATTCGCTCTCATCGGTATGACATATAATACTACTTAAACAAGTGTATAAATACTATATGCCATACTAATGTTAGTCATCGCGTCAAGTTCGGACACACTACCCAATTCTAAACATAGTTAAAATCTGATGTGGATTCAACTAGACACGGCCAGTGACAACATCCTAAACCTTACAGTCCGATTAGAATCGAACTGCTCTGATACCACCAAATGAAACACCCCGTTGTGCCCCATTGTATTATTAGATTAAAACCTTATTAATTATTTACTTAATCACGTAATTATCGTTGAAAATACGTAAAAATTAAAACCTAATTATAAAACATATAACTTCTGCAAATTTAAACACTCCAACATTATAATATATAAATACACACATGTTTATTCATTACATTACCAAAATGTTTAGGGTATCCTCTCAGTAGGATCCCTCACAGGTACTTAATTATTCAAACTTTTTATAACTAGCGGAAAATAAAACGTCTTTTAAGACTCACTAGCCCTACACTTACTACACTATATCGTTAGCATCCGTAGATCGTTCTCCAGCATCCGGTTCAAACGGAGTTCCTTCCAACTCCTCAGCAAAATTAATTTCATACGGAGTTCCATCCAACTCCTCAGCAACGTATTCCTCCACTGAGTCTTCTAACGTAATAAAGTATACATACACAAAAATACAGAAATAGTGAGATAAAAAAACAGTTCTATCATCATAAGCGGAAAAGATTCATAGCATATAATATAATAGCGGTCATAGACAAACAACACTCATCATTAATAATCATATTTAACTCACAATACTTTCCTCTACCCTCAATCTCTTGAAACTAAACGTTTATGCTGACGTAGCCACCACCAATCCTATCACACATCCCTTGCTCGTTGAGGGATGTTAGTCAGTCGTCCAAGCGATGCATCCCAATTAACCGATGCACACCCTCATCCATGGTGAGAATGCTCATGCAAAGCAATGACACTATAGCTGTACGGTACAGTCACTGTACACCCTGGTTATCTCTCGAGGGTGCTCATGCAAAGCAATGACACTATAGCTGCACGATCTAAATCTAAATTGGGACAGCTCCGCAAGAACTTCGGACCTCGTGTGTTCACAATACACGATTTTGAACAACAATACATATGAACCTCACTGACCCGTATCAATAACAACCTAGTGCCTCAAGCTTTACTCATAGCCTCCACTCGCATTCTATGTCACATCACTTCTATAAAATAATGGCTAGGCACCTTTAATTCATATTCAATCTCTCACCCAAACAAAATACCTCCGAGTAACATATATCCTTACTTAAAATCAACCAAGTAATTTATCAAACCAGGCAGATCATGCATAACACAGTAATCAATAAAATATTCAAACATCAAAATAAAACGTCACATGCAGTAGAATACCTCAACCAGCGTATCACAAACAGTCAATAATAAATAAGTCATACATCCTCAAAGATTATAAAATTAACCTAAGGCGATAAACCTACAATTCCCAAATCATCATTAGTATTGCGGAAAAGTTCTAATGCGATTTTGGTATTGTTGATTACTCGGTCACTAGTAAGGTTTAGGTCGCCCAACACCATTATTATAAATTATATACTACTTATCCGTTCCGACGATGGAATGGTTCTTTCTCCCACCTAAGTTAACACCAGAAACACGAAGTCGAAGCTCCTCGTTATCACGCCACAAGTTACCAAATCCACCTTCAACCAAATCAATGATAAAATAAGTTAATCAAACAAAACTCGTCTATGTCTAATTATGCTAGGTTCGGCCATTCCATTCAAAATGGGGCTAGGATCATTTTCTTAATTCCATCTTTTGGATCATAGTTCCTAGAGTATTAACTAACATAAAACAAGTGTTACAATTCAAAAATATGAAACAAAATCCTCTAACCTCTAGGGTTAGGGTTTCGGCCAAGAGAGAAAAATAATACTAGGAATTTTTTTTGATTTCAAGCTCTTGGATAATGAAAGTATAGGTATAAGAGAGTTGACAACAATAGTCATAACTCATCAAACATTTTTCTAAGTATTTTTGCATGATTTTTTAAGAAATAGATCTAAGACTTGAAAGAGAGAAAAACTTGATGAAACATGAAATTAGTTGATGATTAAGAGTATAGAAACCCTAGACAGCTTAGATCCAACTTCATCTAGGTTAAAAATTGAACAAAATCTCCTTTGCTCATTAAAGCATAGGTTCGGCCGTTACTAGATAAATAGGGAGAAAAATTCTTTTTCTTACATGCTCTTAGATGATGATAGTATAAGTCATATGAAGATCGGAGAAATTGGTTTCACATTAAAATGATATTTCTACAATTTTCTATAATTATTTGAAAATCTAGATCTAGAAATGGAAATTTGTGAAAAGTTGATGGAAATGAAGATTTGATGCATGATAAATGAAGCTAAGACGATGATAGTAGAAGTCATATGAAGATCAGATAAATTGTTTTCACATTAAAATGATATTTCTACAATTTTCTAGAATTATTTGAAAATCTAGATCTAGAAATGGAAATTTGTGAAAAGTTGATGGCAATGAAGATATGATGCATGATAAATGAAGCTAAGATGATGAGGAAGAGATTTTCCACCTTGGAATGAAGAATTTTGATCAAAAACTTGAAGAACTATGATGAACTAGGCAAGAACACTATGATGTTCTTGGTGTTTTGTGAGCAAAATAACTTAGAGAAGAAAATGAAATGCCTAAGTGTGTGAGTGGGGGTTTTGGGCCGTGACTTGAGTGAGGGAGTGAGGGGAGGAGTTTTTTAATGTTAAAATGGAACCAAGGTTAAGTTAATTGACAGAGGTTAAGTTAGAAAATAATATAATAACTTAATTATGGTTATAATAACCTAACTAGAGTTAATTTATAATCATGATTAGGTTAGAATATGTGGTGGAGAATGAAGGGAGGTGTGGCTGGTTTTGGGCCACAAATGAGGAGGAAGAAGCCAAATTGGCCTTGACTTGCCTTAACCATGGTTAAAAACTAACTAGGATAGGTTAGATTAAGATTAAGGGCATTTTGGTCATTTCACCTAAAATACATGATTACTTGCATTAATTACTTCATAAATGTTTGGTGAGTCATCCCATAGCTCAGCTCCTCCAATGTACGGTTCCATCTCTGCAGTTCCATTTTCGATTCCGTCGGTTTCTCGATCGGGGTTTTACGCCCGTATAAAAACATAATATTTCGTTTTCGATCGAAAATTTTCAAAATAACCAAACTCATTGGAAATATGATTTAGATATAAACCATTTCGTTCACGAGTCAAAATTAGGTTTTCAGATCAGTAAAATCTTACCGTCAGTGAAAACGCAAACCGTTTTCCGTTCGATCTTTCACCGAAATTTGTCCGAATAAACCTAATATTTTATTTTTGATCAGAAATTTGGAAAGTAGAATTCCTCACGGACATAATATAAAAAAATCTACAAATTTTCAGTTTCGAGTCAAATTAGGATTTTCTGCCGATATAAAATTATACTGTCAGTGGAAACACAGACCGGTTTCCGTATGAGTTTTAAACCGAAAATTTCACTGTAACCCTCTACCATAAGATAGAGTATGAATATGATTTTGTTTTATCTAAAATCATTTTCTTGGTATCAGATAAAAATATAATTAAATATATTTTTATCGGTAATACAGAGTAATTAAAAACAAGTTGTTACAACTTCCATCACCTCAGCTCCATATCTGGCTCCGTCGTTTTACCCGATTAGGGTTTCCGTCCGTTTTTCCCCAAAATTCTCCCGAATAAAATATAATATTTTATTTTTGGGTAAAACTTTAGAAAATAGACTTCCTCACGGACAAAAGATAGAAACCTACAACTTTCCAGTTTTCGAGTCAAATTAGGGTTTTTTGTCGGTATAAAATTGTACTGTCAGTAGAAATGCAGACCGGTTTCCGTATGAGTTTTAAACCCAAATTTTAGCCAGAGCTTCCTACCATAGAGTAGGTTCTAAATATGATTTCGTTTTCTCCAAAATCATTTTCTAAGTCTCGGATAAAAATATAAATAAATATATCTTTACCAGTAATACAGGGTATACGAAAATCAGGGTGTTACAGGGTTCAATGAGCTATTAAGGCAGAATTGGTTAGGGATGGTTTTCGATACGTTGAACATCAGGTTTTCTTCTGAACATTCATGAGGACAACTAACGGGCAAAGATTTTTAATACAAAGAATGATAGTGCTTCCTCAGTCGTGCGTTATTATGTTTGACTTTCAATAGCGTTTGTTTATCTAAACGCTACTAAATGTGTATATTAAGATAAGATAGCGTTTTTACGATAAAGCCCTACTAATGTTTGATCGCATTTTTTCGAAACAGTGTATGAGGTAAAGATAGTGTTTTCATCGAGAAACGCTTTTAAAGGTGTAATTTTTAAAAGTATTTCTCTGGAAGAGCTATTTTAAATATCTTCGCACATTTTTTTAAAGAGGTGCATCCCGAAACCATTGTTATGTGTGCGTCCCGAATCTGGCACAGTGACACCATTAGAGACTGAATCTAGTTTAGTGATAGAACTTTGGTTTGACGAGCCACCAGATGGCACTGTAAGCCTATTTAGGTTAATGATTTCTTTCCTTAATGCATTGGAAATGAAGAAATAAAAATTATAACTAGAATTAAAAACAATCCAACGACTAATTGTTTTCTCTCTTTTTTTCTGAAAAAAATTAAAGATTAAATTTGGGTCTGGCCCAAGAGTTGGACTAATGGCAAGCAGCTTTTCAAAATAGAAAAGGGCGGAAATCTGGCCCGTTTTCACATGAGTAGAATATTATGTCTTACTTCCCTGTCCTGGTCCATTTACATATTGGATTCAAAGAAAACAGTTGAACATTATGAAAGATATAAATCTTTCGACCATCACACTTCAAACTTCTAGTTTTTTTTTTTTTTTTTGAGACAGATCTTCAAACTTCTAGTTAGTGATTGCTTCTTTGAGAGAAATAATTTCATAAATAAATTAAGAATTCAATTAGTATGCACATTCAGTGTAAATATTTTTTACACTATCAACTAATCATAAATTATCACAACATTAAAAATATTTGACTTTTATAATGGTACTACCTTAACAATCACATATAAGATGATTTTTATTTAAGAATAATGAAAAACAATACTTTATTTAAGAATACTAGGTTTAAAAACTTACTCTCTTAATTAAATTTCTTTTACTTATAAAAAAATAATTTTAAAAAACATTACATATAAAAAAAAAAGTTCAGTTTTTAAAATTTTAGAGTAATGATCGATTGTTTTTTTTTAATAGGTAAATGCTAGTTGTTGGCATATTATGTTAGTAGGGGTTGAGTCACACTCATTGGGTTCTCTACTATATATATAGTGGTAAAAAATGTTTTTTTTTTCTAAAATAAAAATAAAAAGCAGAAAGTGGTGCGTGGAATGCATGTGAGAGAGGAGAACAAGGCGGCTTGAATAGATGAAAAAATGTTGGATTTCGAAGATGGTGGAATCTGGAAAGCAGATATGTTTGTGTCACATTTTGGAGCGTGCTACTTCAAATTATTAACACATGCACCTGAGCAGCCACCGAGTGTTCCTTTGAAAGCATGATGCATAGAACGCAAGCTATCTAGATCTTAGGTTTTGTTTGTTTCTTCTTTTGGTTATTTCTATGATCTGTGTCCAATTCCATTTGAATCCAACCCTTTTCCAGCTAGCTGGGGACCTTTAATTTGAAAATATGCCAACTTTTGGGTGCATCATCGAGTATTTTTGTTTCTTTCTCCTGACTATGTACTACCACTTAAACGTGTGTTAATTACCAACATATGGATGTTCGTCAAGTTTTTAAAGTAAGTGGCTAGATATTCAATTCCTGATTCTTGTATAAGAAAAAAACTTAGTTCGGAGGGTGCATCCTTAAATGTTGTCTAGATCCCCAACATAGGTTAGTCACTCTTTACGATAATTTGTACCAATAACATGATAAAAAAAAATGTTTGCTAATTACACAATCATCTGTGTAACTAAGGTAAAATAACTAATGAAGCCAATTTTTTTGGTTTCCCAAAGTATCTCCGCGTACAATTACAAAGACTAATCCCTCGAAGTACTGAACAATATTGAAGGACTGACATCTTCCAACCAGATTTTTTTCTATAGGCAATCTAAGGAAGCCACTTGACTAAACCGGTGATGTGGATTAGTCCAGTTTTGTACAAGCTGATTCAAACATTATTTTACTGAAATTATATATATATATATATATATATATATATATATATATATATGCTGTGTGGATGTAATTAAGCATAAATACTATCCTCTTGACTTCAGAGTCCAGAAAGTTACAAAAACTTTCTCTTCCAGATTTGCCAGTTATCGAAATAGCTTCAAAACTTGCTCGAGGTTTGGAATTTGAATATACTTGCGAGCTAGCAAGGCAAATCGTTTGCTGGGTCACCGTGTTATAGATCTCCAAGCAAATGTACGTAGTGACCATTAATGAAGTGACCTTCCACCACATACAAATTAATCTATTTTCCTACGAGTCTCCATCCTATATAGTTGATATGTTGATATTATTGAATATTTGCCTGCCTTGTTTGCTACCCACACCAATGAGTAAAGTCTTAATGAATCTGCCTATATCTACAAGAAATCATTCACAAGCTCCTCTTCCTAAATGAAGAACCTCCTTCATAAGAAGCCCCATTCCACGCCTTCCCTTAACTTCCCCAAGTCTCTTATCATAGGCACTTTTCTTATATGAAAGTTGATAAAGTATTTTCTACACTACTAGAAAATAGGATTTAGACAATCTGTCACTAAATTACTGATTTTCGGTTCCAAATGGTAAACAGATGATGTTCGGTATACAGGGCCACCAATAATGAATCAGATCGGGCTGGAGTACCCATTATACCTTTTTAATGAAATTTTGTTTGTTCATATAAAAAAAATTATATCTAAAACCGTAATTATTTAAATTCTGTCTCAAAATCCCTTATTGGAGAATCAAATTTTTATTCATCTCTTATTTCTGTATCTAAATTTGTCTTTAGGTTATTTTGAAAACTAAAAAGAATTAGGGCCTGTTTGGTTTGTTTCTAATTTCATGTTTTCATTTTCTAATTTTAAATATAATTACAACTAAAATAATTACAAAAGTATCATATTGTTTTCATCATGTTTCTTGTTTCCAAAGATTTGTATAGGAAACAACGAAAACAAATAAAAAGTTGTTTTCAATATTTCCTGTACAAATATTTGAAAACAAAAAACAAAATATAAATAAAGTGACACTTTTAAAATTATTTTAGTTATAATTATTTTTAAAATTAAAAAATAAAAATAAAAATTGAAAATAAACTAAACAGATACTTAGACGTCTCAAAACTAAACGGACGAAAATTGTCTGTCTCACAATCCCTGTCCTTGACCCTATACCACCAATAAGATATGCCAGATCATTTAAAATTGCCGCATCACACTTAACCCTTTTCTCTGTCAACTAACAGATGATAAACGTCGAATGCTTAACACTGCAGTGGCCGCTTTCTACCAGTGTCTTGAAAACCATCGGATTCGCCTGAAGCCGTTGGCCGCCGACAAGAGACAACGGTCTCCGGTGCCGGAGGTCGAGATCCTTCTTCTTCAATGGAAGCTGTCCAACGATAAGGCGAATATGAGGGTGAAGTTTGCAGGAGAGGTTTTTTCGGGGTGAACTTGGTGATTGGGTAATTTGTTGATGTTGGCTATTATGTCATTCAATGGAGGAGTATTTTTGGCCATTGTGGTGGGTCTTACTCTTGGTTACTTCTTCATCAGGTTGAAGATGATGATGTACTTGTTATTGATGATTCTTTGTGCATGTGGTTAGAGCTTGTGTGAAGAATTATCTGTGATTTGAAAAGGATATAATCATATAATGATTTCAATTGATTTTTATGTATACCGATTAGAGGTGGGTATTTGGACTCGGGTCCGCGGACAGTCCGTTAAACCCGCCGTCCGCGCGGACTTGGACACCCTAAAATACGAGTCCAAAAAAATGTGGGCTTTTTGGGTCCGGTCCGTTTGGCCCGCGGGCTTAACGGACTCGGTCCGCGGATTCACGGACCCGTCCGCGGACTTGAGCTGTTTTAAAAAAAAAAAAAGGCCTGCTGGGCCAACAAAAAACTTACCCCATCTAACCCAAAACTAACCCATCTCACTCAGACACTCACCCATCTTTAACCCTAAACTACTCAGAGTCAGTGCGCCGTTCAGCCTCTCAGACCACTTCTCCTTCAACCTTCATCTCCCTCTGCGTCGGTCGCCGTCTCGCCGGTCGCCGCCCCCTTCGAAGACACCTTGAGGAACGCATCTCCAAACGGTGAGAAAGACTTGTCGAAGAGATAAAGAGAAGGTGAGAAAGTGAGCATGCCTAGTTCTGAAGTTGGTTTAAGAGATCGCATCATTTTATTTCCTTGATTTAATCAATATATTCTAGATCTGATGTTGGTTTGAAGATCTGAAGTTGATTTTTTGTGTATTTTGTTAGAGATATGAAATTTGATTTGTTCTTTAAAAGTTGATTTTTTCCCCAAATCTGAAGTTGATTTTTTTTTGTGAAGTTGTAGCATGATTGTCCATGTTCTTCTCTGATTTCTTGCTTGTTTCATGGTTTGGACTGTCTTTATCCGAATCGTACCCATCCCAACACCATTGTTCTTTTCCAGCATATACAATTCGTTCATGAGTGCAAGCATTTATCCATCGAGTGCAATAATAATCAGCTATCAGTATAAATACTGACTTAGCTATCAGTATAAATACTTACAAGACGAAGGATTTTTGTATTGGAAGAACCGTGATATTAGAGTTAACTTCCACCCATATGATTTTGGTTTAATTGATTTATGCTCTGATTGCAGTTCTTATCAATGAAACTGGCAGCAGTTAACCCGAAGAATTGATTTCAGCTTATTATCCTTCACTTGTAATATTTTCATTTTTTGCCTTATAAAAAAAAGTTGTAGAGTCCGCGGACAGTCCGTTTAGTCCGCGGACTATGCGGACTGGACTTTGACTCTATTTTTCAGAGTCTATTTTTGATGCGGACTATAAAGTCCGATCCGTTTAAATGCGGACTTATGCGGACCAAACTTAAACGGACCAGACTGATCCGTTTACCCACCTCTAATACTGATTACTGAGAGCAGTAATTTTGTTTCTGATTGGAAGTGGCGGTTTCCTTGCATTGTTAAGCATTTGGCGGCAATTTTAATTGATTTGGCAACACCTTATTGGTGGTACAGGGATTGTCAGATAGACGATTTTCGTTCAAACTAAACACCTTTATGATATTAGAAAAATTCTATTTTCCTATGCACATGACAAGGATATGATCTATATTGCTTGCTCACTATTCACTCCTGCCTATATTTTCATCAGATGGTGAAGAAGCATCATGTAATGATGTTTTCTTTGGTTTGAGGTCAGAAAACATTGTATGCAATACTATAAGGTAGCGTTTAGTATAAGTTTTATTAAAATATTCTCGAGAATGTTGGTATGAGAATAAAAAATTTTCATATTTGATACAAGTTTTAAAATGTTATTCTTAGACATAAAAGATTCCCGAGAATAAAATTAGTGAATGATAGTTAGAAACTTGGGAAAACGAATATAGTTTGCCTGGGAATAAAACATTCTGGATACCAAACACCACCTAAGGGTCTGTAATTGGTTTATTTACACTTTCTTGTTTTCATTTTCTATTTTCAAAAATAATTACAAAATTGTCACTTTATTTTTATTTTATTTCTTGTTCCCAAATATTTGTACGGAAAACAGTAAAAATAAACAAAATATTATTTTCAGTGTTTTCTTAATAAATCTTTAGAAATAGAAAGTAAAATCAAAATAATGTGATAATTTTATAATTATTTTTGTTACCATTATATCTAAACCTAATAAATGAAAATAGGAAATTAAAAACAAAACAAACTAAGCAGGTCCTACGCAATACAGTTCATAACATGACTGAGGTCAACTAGAGAATAAAATGCTTCAAGAATATCTTTATATGCATGAGTTGAAAATGGCTATGTACAAGTTGCAGAACTTTTGTCTTAGATGCTTTTATGTTCTCACGAGCAACAATAACTAATATAAAAATAAAAATAAAAAACAGAAAAATCTAGATGTATTTCCTTTTTATTTTATAATTATTTTCATTAAAAAGACAAAGCACTAATATAAGAAACATAAATGATAAATGGATACAGATTTTGGACATCTATAATGGACACCATATGATAAGTATTTTGAAATATTGAATATATGTGATGAGATAAAAAAATAAATAAATAAGTGTGAATATATATATAGTGTAGCATACAAAAGCTATAAGCCAAAGTTAGATATCTTCCAGATACTTTGGATATGTTAAAAACGTGCAGGCATAAATGATCATACAATATTGTCGCGATCAGCGACCAATATGAACAAAAAAATCTAAAGAATTCTATAACTAAACAAATTTTCAAAAGATAAACCCCAAAGTAACATAATTTATAAAAGAGTAAATAACATTCAACCAACTTAATTTATCAAAATTACAACAAATCTCAAACATAATCATAAATTACATTTCACCGGAATTTTTTATGTTGATTAACCATTGACTTAACACAGTTAAGTCACTAAAAAATACAAATAAATTTATAATTAATTAATTGATATTTATACATTAAAAAATGTTTTCAAAGATTAATATTAGACTTTCTTGTTTACAAAATAAATTTAATTTTTGTTTGAAAAATAAAATGTACAATTTGAAATTCTTATGTAAAGAAATATAATTCGTTTAAGTTTTTTTTAAAAATTTATTATATATATATATATTTATTTTTCTCAAATAGATGATTTTTTTTACAGAAAAATGGATATTTTTTAATATATACTCTAACAAACGATAAATATTAAACGTACATCTAAATAACAATAGATATTTTTTATGGTATATATACACTCTTTTTTTGAGTCGTTTAGTTCAACAACTTCAAAACAAATATTACACTTTCAATTATTTTGTCTATATAATATATGATTTATTATAGTAATTGTTACTAATAAATTTAATAAAAATATCATTTAAATATTTGAGTATAAGAATGAAGATAATTATGTCTCTGTCTTCTAAATGGTGATATATTGTAAATACTTAATATATAAACTTATAAAAATAACTTTACTGTAAAAAAATACGGAATATATATGTTCATATTTTAATATTTTTGTCAAGAATAAATAAAGCAATTTCAAGTAAGAACTTTACTAGAAAAAACAACTAAGTTATAGGCTGAACAAAATAAATAAATCGAGTAAAAAATTATTATATATATTTTTGTTACATAATGGACATAATATATGTTAATTATTTTTTAAATTAAAATAATTATATATAAATCATACAATTATTGAAAACAAGTTTATATTCAATCTTATATATAATTATTTATCTTCATTCTTGTACTCAAATGTTTAAACGATATTTTTATTAACTTTATTAGTGACAAATACTATAATAAATCAAATATTCTATAGACATAATAGTTGAAAGTGTGATATTTGTTTTGAAGTTGTTGACTAAATGACTCAAGAAAAATGTATACTATAAAAAATCATCTATTTGTGGAAAGTAGATATATTTAATAAATTTCTCGAAAAGTAAATATATTTAATATATTTCTCAAAAAAAAAATCTATTTCATTACTGTTGCGACCGTCTCGTCCGGGAGCCGCGAAAAGAAGGTAAAAATAGAGGAGTCACCACCAATATTTTATTTGGGAAAAATATTGGAAAAATCATTTATTTAAGGAAACCGGTATTTAAAAAAGAGAGATTTGGGTCCGGGAGTCGGTTACGAGTAGGGAAGGTGTTAGCACCCTACATCGCCCGTTTAAAAAACGGTACCTCAAGTTAACTGTACAAAACATTTTAAATACTTTTTAAATATTTATTTCATCCCAAAAAAATTATAAGAAAGAATTATTTTTATTTTTTGAATATTTTGTATTTATTTATCGATTTTGAATTTTTAAGTTTATTGTTGATAAAACCTAAATGAAGTTGAACATGACACATAAGTCCACAGGGCAACCTTAAATATAAGGGATTGAACATGGCACCCGAGTCCATAGGACATCCCTAAAAAAAAAGGAAATTTTATTTTGGGCTTGACAGAATGATTGATTCTGCTCCTACGTATTCCCGGGTGTGATGGGAAACTCAAAGCCGTGTAGATCTTGTAAAAAAAAAGTTTGATTGGTTGGTTGATTTTAATTTTTAGAAAAGATTTATTTTTTTTAATAATTTAAAAAATTATTTTTATTTTAAAATAAATTCACACTTGCACGTGGTTCAAGATAGCAATGTTATACGATAAACCCTTACAATTCATACAACACTTGAGGATGAAAAATCATACATCAACGCCGTAGATTGTTGCGTGAATTCGAAATATATATTTTTTATTTTTATAAACTTATATTAGAAGAGTAGATTGGAAATATTTATTAGAAAAGAGAATTCACTCTTGCACAGGGTTAAAGATAATTAAACTATACGATGAACCCTTACAATCCATACAACACTTGAGGATGAAAATCATACATCAACGTCGTAGATTGTTGTATGAACTCAATTTTTTTTTATCACATTTTTTTGTTTTACAACGAAATTCTTTTTTATTTTAATATTAATTATTTTTTTTACTAAAGCATTTTTTCTAAAAGGGAAAGAATCTGACCCAAATTTGAAAGGGCCCATGTCAGTAAAAAATTTGGGAACACATTTGTTTTTGTTGGAACCTTATGTGTTGGCCCAAACTTTATAAAAAACAACAACAACAAAAAACAAAAACAAAAAACAAAAAAGAGAGGCCTAGTAGTTAGCCCATAGCTTATATTTCTTTTTGATGGGCCTCACTACATCCTTGGCCCAGTAACAAGCTTTTAAACAAAAAAATAAATAAAGAAATCCAAACTTGGGCCTAACAGGGATGGCCCAAAATTATTCTGCTTTTGCTTTTTAAAGACATAGATTTTTGTTGGCCCAAAAAAAACTCAATAATTGAACAGACCCCAAAAAAAATCAATGAAGCATACCCATTATTTCTAAGGCCCAAATAACCAAACCCAAAACAAATTATTAATAATAAAAGTAACACAAAAATGAAAGGAAACAAAGTCTGATACTTTGTTCCTCTCCCACATTACCAAACGAACCAAACGAAGGAGGCAAAGGAAAGCTGTGTTGATAGATCCGTACGGCAGTGTGGTCCTCCGGCATGATGGCCGATGCAAGCAACGAGGCTAGAGATGCGGGTGGTGGCGAGCGGCGTTGGGAGGTGCAGAAAGGGCTGGCGATTCGTGGTGGTGGCGTGCTGGTTCGCGTGGATGGTGGAGAGACAGATCTGCGCGGTCGCGGCGAAGCACTGTGAAGAGGTGGAGAACGTCGGCGGTGCGTCAAGACATAGCGGAGGATGAAGCCTGGTTCTGGTCGGGCAGCGTACGGCGGATCTGGGGCAGAGCTGCGGCGGCAACGCAGCTGCGGAGGAGGGGTGTTGGTTCAGATTTGTCTTTATATGTTTGTTTGTTTTTGTTTATTTTGGTTTTGATGAGATAATCATGGGTTGTGGTAGATGATTTGGAGGAATTAGGTACTACTGGAAAATATGGTTCAATGGTATAAGGTAGTGGTTGCCTTGGTAGGATGAAAGATGGAAGAGAGGTTGTTGATTTTGAAATACAATATTTGATCTAAGAGCAGAGAAAATTGATGCCTCTCCTTTTTTTTTTCTTTCCACTGTTGGATGCCTAATTTATAGCAAAACATTATTGAAGAAGATGACAAATGTTCTTGTTAGGCCAGCTGGTGTAGGTACTGGTAGTGGGGAGTATATCAGCCGTGTCTACCACCACCTTGTAGGGGCAGCAATGGTGCAAGGGTAGTACAACACTATTTTTAGAGAAAAAAAAGCAAAAGAAGACAAAGAGGGATGAAGAAAACAAAATCTTATCCATACTTGAAAGAGCAAAGTGAAAGATGACCATTTTTCAAATTTTTTTACTTTTTATTTTTATTTTTATTTTTTTAATAACAAATCAGATTAATAAAAAAAATTTAGTTGGGCTTGGATAATGGGCCCAAAAGTTAACTTGGAACAAAACGAAAATGGGCTCCATTTGATGATGTAATGGGCCAAGAAAAAAAATATTTTTGGTTTTTTTGCATTTTTTTTGTTTATTATTTTATTGTTGTTGAAAATATTAATTAAAAGGAAAAATACCCGGACAAAATTAGGTGTTTACAGGCTGCCCGTTTTTACTTGTTTCTTATTAGATAATTGGTGTAACCGTAGTTAACCTATTATCGTTGTAAGAAACGAGTAAAGACATGAACTCCAATTTTGTCTGGGGTACACTGGCAAGCAAAGGATCTGTGACCTCAATGTGATATCATATATGGAGCTTACGGGGTAGATTGCCCGTTGGGAGCTCAAACTGAAAGATAAAATGAGCTTACAGGGTGGATTGCCCGTCAGAAGCCTGAACAAAAATATAAAATGAGCTTACGGGGTATGGTATCTGCCGAAGCTTGACCAAAATTATAGAAAGCTTGCAGAGTCGATTATCCGCTGAAGCTTGAAAAGAAGGCTTAAAAGCTTACGGAGTCGGTTATCTGCTGAAGCTTGAAAGAAAAGATAGAAAACTCGCGGAGTCGATTATCCGCTGAAGCTTGAAAACAAAAGGTTAAAAGCTTGCGAAATCGGTTATCCGCTGAAGCTTGAAAGGAAAGGTAAAAAGCTTGTGGAGTAGGTTATCCAAAGAAGCTTGACAAAAAATAAAAAGCATGCGGAGTCGGTATCCGCTGAAGCTTAACAAAACGATAAAAGAGCTTACGAGGTTTGGTACCTGCCGTAGCTTGACAACAAAACGGGGCTTACAGGGTCTGGTACCCACTGAAGCTTGGAAACAAAAAGAGCTTATGGGGTCTAGTACTCGTCGAAGCTTGACAAAACGATAAAAGAGCTTACGGGGTTTGGTACCCGCCCTAGCTTGACAACAAAAAGAGCTTATAGGGTGTGGTACCCGCCGAAGCTTGAAACCAAAAAGTGCTTACGGGGTCTGGTACCCGCCGAAGCTTGAAAAAGGATAAAAGAGCTTACGGGGTATTGTACCCGCCGTAGCTTGACAACAAAACGGAGCTTACAGGGTCTGGTACCCGCTGAAGCTTGAAAACAAAAAGAGCTTGTGGGGTCTGGTACCCACCGAAGCTTGACAAAATGATAAAAGAGCTTATGGGGTTTGGTAACCGCCGTAGCTTCACAATAAAACGGACCTTATAGGGTCTGGTACCCGCTGAAGCTTGAAAACAAAAAGAGCTTACCGGTTCTGGTACCCGCCTAAGCTTGTAAACAGAAAGAGCTTTCGGAGTGTGGTACCTGTCGAAGCTTGAAAACCAAAAGAGCTTACGAGGTTTGGTACACGCCGCAACTTGAAAACAAAAAGAGCTTTCGGGGTATGCTACCCACTGAAGCTTGACAAGACAGATAAGCGCTTATGGGGTATGGTACCCACCAAAGCTTGAAAAGAAAAAGAGCTCATGTGGTTTGGTACCTGCCGCAGCTTGAAAACAAAACTAGCTTTCCTGGTGTGGTACCCGCCAAAGCTTGAAAGCAAAACGAGTTTACGGGGTTTGGTACCCGCCGCAGCTTGAAAACAAAAGGAGCTTTCGGGGTGTGGTACCCGCCGAAGCATTTTACCTTTCTTTTCAAGCTTCAATGGAGTCGCCAGCTGTCGCGACCGTCTCGTCCGGGAGCCGTGAAAAGAAGGTAAAAACAGAGGAGTCGCCACCAATATTTTATTTGGGAAAAACATTGGAAAAATCATTTATTTAAGGAAACCGGTCTTTAAAAAAGAGAGAGATTTGGGTCCGGGAGTCGGTTACGAGTAGGGAAGGTGTTAGCACCCTATATCACCCGTTTAAAAAACGGTACCTCAAGTTACCTGTGCAAAACATTTTAAATATTTTTTAAATATTTATTTTACCCCAAAAAATTTTACAAGAAAGAATTATTTTTATTTTTTGAATATTTTGTATTTATTTATCGATTTTGAATTTTAAGTTTATTGTTGATAAAACCTAAATGAAGTTGAACATGACACATAAGTCCACCGGGCAACCTCAAATATAAGGGATTGAACATGGGACCCAAGTCCACAGGACATCCCTAAAAAAAACAATAAAAAGGAAATTTTATTTTTGGCTTGACAGAATGATTGATTATGCTCATACGTATTCCCTGGTGCGATGGGAAACTCAAAGCCACATAGTTCTTGTAAAAAAAAGTTTGATTGGTTGGTTGATTTTAATTTTTAGAAAATATTTGATTTTTTTTTTTATAATTTTAAAAAGGATTTTTATTATAAAATAAATTCACTCTTGCACAGGGTTCAAGATAGCAATGTTATACGATAAACCCTTACAATTCATACAACACATGAGGATGAAAAATCATACATCAACGCCGTAGATTGTTGCGTGAATTCGAAATATATATTTTTATTTTTATAAACTTATATTTGAAAATATTTATTAGAAAAAGGAATTCTTGCACAGGGTTAAAGATAGTTAAACTATACGATGAACCCTTACAATCCATACAACACTTGAGGATGAAAATCATACATCAACGTCGTAGATTATTGCGTGAACTTAAAAGATACTTTTGTTTTAATTTTTTTATCACCTTTTTTTGTTTTAGAACGAAATTCTTTTTTTTAATATTAGTTATTATTTTTTACTAAAGCATTTTTTCTAAAAGGGAAAGAGTCTGACCCAAATTTGAAAGGGACCATATCAATAAAAAATTTGGGAACACATTTGTTTTTGTTGGAACCTTATGTATTGGCCCAAACTTTATAAAAAACAACAACAAAAAAAAACCAAAAAGAGAGGCCTAGTAGTTAGCCCATAGTTTGTATTTCTTTCTGATGGGCCTCACTACATCCTTGGCCCAGTAACAAACTGTTAAACAAAATAATAATAATAATAATAATAATAATAATAATAATAATAATAATAATAATAAATAAATAAATAAATAAATAAATAAAAAACTAAACTTGGGCCTAATAGGTATGGCCCAAAATTATTCTGCTTTTGCTTTTTAAAGACATAGATTTTTGTTGGCCCAAAAAAACTCAGTAATTAAACAGACCCCAAAAAAAAATCAATGAAGCATACCCATTATTTCTAAGGCCCAAATAACCAAACCCAAAACAAATTATTAATAATAAATGTAACACAAAAATGAAAGGAAACAAAGTCTGATACTTTGTTCCTCTCCCACATTACCAAACGAACTAAACGAAGGAGGCAAAGGAAAGCTGTGTTGACAGATCCGTATGGCAGCGTGGTCCTCCGGCACGGTGGCGGATGCGAGCAGCGAGGCTGGAGACGCGGATGGCGGCGAGGGGCGTTGGGAGGTGTGGAAAGGGCTGACGATTCGTGGTGGTGGTGTACTGGTTCGCGTGGACAGCGAAGAGACAGATCTGCAAGGTCGCGATGGTGCATGGCGAAGAGGTGGAGAACGTTGGTGGTGCGCCGAGACATAGCGGAAGATGAAGCCTGGTTCTGGTCGGGCAGCGTACGGAGGATCTGGGGCGGATCTGCGGCGGCACGCAGCGGCGGAGGAGGGGTGTTGGTTCAGATCTGTCTTTATATGTTTGTTTTTTTGGTTTATTTTGGTTTTGCTGAGATAGTCATGGGTTGTGGTAGATGATTTGGAGGAATTAGGTACTACTGGAAAATCTGGTTCAATGGTATAAGGTAGTGGTTGCCATGGTAGGATGAAAGATGGAAAAGAGGTTGTTGATTTTGAAAGACAATATTTGGTCTTAGAGCAGAGAAAATTGGTGTCTCTCCTTTTTTTTTTCTATCTACTGTTGGATGCCTAATTTATAGCAAAAAATTATTGAAGAAGATGACAAATGTTCATGTTAGGCCAGCTGGTGTAGGTACAGGTAGTGGGGAGCATATCAGCCTTGTCTGCCACCACCTTGCAGGGGCAGCAATGGTGCAAGGGTAGTACACCACCATTTTTAGAAAAAATGTAAAAGAAGACAAAGAGGGACCAAGAAAACAAAATATGATCCATACTTGAAAGAGCAAAGTGAAAGCTGATCATTTTTCAAATTTTTTTACTTTTTTTTTTAATAACAAATCAGAGAAATAAAAAAAAAACAATTTTTTTTGTTGGGCTTGGATAATGGGCCCAAAAGATAACTTGGAACAAAATGAAAATGGGTTCCATTTGATGATGTAATGGGCCAAGAATAAAAATATTTTTAAATTTTTTTTTTGCATTTTTTTTTGTTTATTATTTATTATTTTATTTTTTTTAAGTTTTTTGAAAATATTAATTAAAAGGAAAAATACTCGGACAAAATTAGGTATTTACAATTACATAAGATTTTCAAATTGTATATTTTATTTTCAAACTAAAAATTAAATTTATTTTATAAACAAGAAAGCCTAAGATTAATCTTTAAAAACATATTTTAATGTATAAATATCAATTAACTAATTATATTTTCTTTTAAGTTTTTAGTGACTGAATGGTGTTAAGTCAATGATTAGTCAACACCAAAAATTGGAGTGGAGTGTAATTTATTATCATACTTAAAGTTTATTGTTATTTTGATAAATCTTAAGATGGTGGAGTGTAATTTACTCTTTATAAAAAGATAGCTACTATAAATGAGAAAAACAAAAATAGATACTGTTGTTTTAGTTCTGTAAGCTGGCTGATGCACGGTACATTACCTGCAGGACCTTCAAACTTATTAGGTGATAAATACTCCATCTATTTCTTACCTTTGATGTTTTAGCTATTTGTTTTTATTTCAAAATAATGAGTAATTTATAAACCTAAGGTATAATTGAGCAATTTTTTTCATGTGTACCCTTATATTTTTTTTGATTAAAATGTGTATCCTTATATGGAACTAAGTTGATTTGCCATAAAAATATGCAAAACCATCCATACTTAAACTTAGTCATAAATACTGCATGTTCCAAAATAAAAGTGGCTCATGCAATTAACCTAGTGGAGTATGGAGCATGGAGTATTTAGTTAGGTTAGTAAATGCAGTTGGAATTTGTAAACAATTAATGATATATATATATAACGGTATTTTGGACAATTATACACAAATTAATGATTTCTTAATTTATGTATAGAAATCTTAAAACACCAAAGATAAGGAACGGAGGGAGTAACTTCTAACTGACAAATTTTGACTAGTCCAAATGCTAATTGATTCCTCGCTATACTACAACAATAACAACAAAAACAAAGCCTTTTTTTTCCACTAACGGAGTCGGCTACACGAATCAAAGGATGCCATAATGTTCTATCATAAATCATTTATATAGACAAACCATTAATATCTAAACCCTTAACAATTTTGTCTATAGTTTATTTTGGTCTCCCTCTACCTCTAGTGATTGGAAGCCTTTTATTTAATCTACTCTCCTAACTAGGGATTTTATAGGTCTTTTCCACACATGCTTAAACCAACTAAGACAAGATCCTACCATTAACCTCTATAATCTCTCTATTGCAATGATTCCTATTTTTTTTTTATGCTTAATGATTCCTAATTTTATGTTGTGTAGTATGTGCACATCGTGTTAACGTTGGTTTTTGGTTTCTGACCAAAATGCCTTCGTTACAAATAATTAGAGATCAAACGAGTGTGGGACCTACGAGTTATGTGATAATCTCGTCAAGAATAGTTATAAACTGTCTGCCAAGTATGAATTTGACAACATCCGTCAAATTAGGAATTACAGGCAAAGACTTAGTACTAAGACAAGTATATAAGTTTGAAAATGGTGTACATATTATTATCAGTAATGAAACTTGACAATGAAACTACTTGTATTTGAAAAGATAAGTTTGAAGTTTAAAAGAAGAAAGTAGTTTCTATATTAGAAAATAACTTCCTAATTACACTGAGTAACTAATAAAAAGAACAAAAGTTTAAAAGAAAAGTTAAGTATAATAGGATCTAAGCAATACTACTTGCAAAAAAATGAACGAATTTAAAAGAAGAATATAACATAAATACTGGATATAAATGAGAATAAATGAAGAACTTAAATAAAAGAGATGGAAATGACATTGAATTTTGCCATAGTATTGAAATAAGAAGGATGGAAGGAATACTTGAATGTAATCTGTCAATCTGCTGTGTGATCGAGATGTGTAGGATGTGTATCAAGTAACCGACCTTTATGACATTGTGATTACTAGTATTTATAGGCAAGTAAAATATTTACCTAGAAATAACTCCCTATCTAAATGACTGTCACATGTCTTTGACAGTTTTCTTAAGTTTTATACTTAAAATATTTTGTCAAGCAATTCCACTAACTGCTCAATGTCTTGAACCGCTCTGTGTCAATTTGCTTATCTTCGACGGTTTGAACTGCTTGACAACTTGTATTGGTACCTTTCGTCGGATTGGGGACTTAACCAATTTCGCACTTTTCTATTTCTCTTGACGACTTTTCCTTCGACTAAATCTTCCTTTATTATTTTGTCAGGAATTTGATTATCAAATCATTTCCTCTGTCGAACTGTATTTCCTTGTCAACCAAATATTTTCAATACTTAGAAAATTTTGGTTATCACTTCGATCCCTTCGTCAGCCCGTCAAAAAAACATTTGTAAAAAAACTCAAAATTTCACCCTTAACAGATGCCCCCCAAGTTCTGCTTTTCGACGGCCTTGTCTGAAAGAATAGCAGAATTTGAATTTTCAAATCCTTAAAACATATTTTTAATTTTGGGTTTAACTTCAGTAATCAAATCTTATTGACTTAATCATATCCCTATTTGATAGGGATAATCATAACGTTGTAGGTGTCTTGGAAGTTGAGCCACCAACCCCAACTTTCTTTAAATTTCTATCACATCACCGCTCAGTCTTCTTCTTCATCTACTCGTTTCTTTTCTTTGCGAAAAAATTTCTCTTTCACAAAGTTGCTTCGTTCTTCATCATTCTGCTTAGTGTTCATGGCAACATCTTCCAAAACCTATGCTTCAACACCTCAATCCACGGTGGCTGCTCCTAGGGTGGTGGTTCAGGACCCACTTTTGGATAAATCAGAGCTCTGGTAAAATTCTAAGGTAATTTATATCGTTCATGACTCTTCCATTTCTCTGAACCCACCTGCTGCGTTCTTGGGTCCCATTATTGCCCAGAACGAAATTCCTGATAATTTGCGGGGTTCCTTTCCTTGCAATAACCGTAATGAGGCTATCTTAGGTTCTTTTTCTTCACTTCCTATTCACGCATTTAAAAAAGGTGATAGGATTTTTAGGATGCCCCCTGCTACCAGATTTTACGCCTACATTGGTTGGCTTGACCGTGTCCAAGCCCAGAAACGTGAGGTATGGAAATAAGCTGGAATATTTGAATTTATCCAACTTTCTCGTCATCTTAAATTGGTAGACTTTTCTTTAATTGGGGCATCAGCTTTCTTTTGGAATAAAACTACCAACAATTTCCATTTCCCATATGGAATGATGGGTCCAACTCTTTTTGACATGTCAGCCATTACAGGACTTCGTCCGGATGGCCCTTCCATGCATACTCGTGTTGAGGTTAAGAGACAAATTGATGTCTACGTCCCGAGATGTTCTTTTTCTAAATATGTCACAGATTTCAAAGGTAAAGAAAACGAACCGGTGACAGACACTGAGCATGTAGCCTTTTTATTCCTTTAGCTATGTGCTTATGTCTTTTGTAGTAAATGTGCCACTTTGATTGCAGCTTATGTTCCTGTTGCCAACCTTCTTGCTACTGGCAAGAGGACAGCCCTAGGCCAGTGTGTTCTGGCCAATCTTTACGATAGCATGGGTATGTTGGTTGACACTGTTAGATTAAAAAAGAAAACCAACATAGGAGGTCCTCTTTGACTTCTCCAATTGTGGCTTCACGCAGTCTTAGAGCATCCCCTTTCTTACAAGGCCCCTGCAGAATTGTCAATAAACACTTATGGTTCTTATCTTTGCTATGTTTTTGCTGAATCATTGTCAAAAGATGAAACTATCAATTTCAAATTTTATTTCAAAATTTTTCATTCTCTTTCGTCAACCTCTTCAAAAATCAATTTAACCCCTTTTGTTGACCGAAAATATGGTCTGGAGTGGTTTACTAAGCTGGGTACTAATGTGTCCAAATCCAATGAATCAATTTGGGCCAATTTTCTTTATCAAAGAGTCATTTTTATCGATGGTCCTGGTTTTAAAACCCATCGAATCTATCTTCATTTACCCAATATCACGGCTTATTAGCTTGGTTTCTGTCAATCTATCCCTGCTCCTTACTCATTAGACCCAGATGAGCACTTCATTGATGCCAAAGTTCCAATATATGAAGATATCGTGGCCATCAGTGGCAGAGATAAAGCTCGCATGGCCTCTTTACAACTTGTCCCATTTTCTACATTCCATGGAGCAACTCAAAGTTTTATTGACTGGTGGGATGACTATTACTCCAATTATCATCCAAGTCTAAAAATCTGCTTGAGTCGCATTACAGATGCTGCTGGTAATGGTGATGATTCTTCTGTGCAGGAACAAGACCCAGCGTCAAAAACTCAAGGTGAACTTCGGAAAGAAATTCAAGCCTTTGAGAAATTTTAAAAAATCAAGTGGAATCCCATGAGACCACATGACATGGTACGTCATGTTAACAGTGTTTTAGCTAACGCCAAAAGGATACAGGATAACAAGGAATCCGAAAGACTTGCCAAATATTGGAAAATTCCAAATATGACCAAAGAATATTTTGACAGTTTAAAAGCTCCTTTTCCTGATCCAGTGCCCATTCCTTGTGTTCCTTTTGGTATAGCTGATTCACACCCAGGGAAGCCGATGAAGGGAGGTAACTTCATTTTTCTATAGAGCGTAAGTGCTTACGTTGATCCTTTTGAAAAACCAAATCCATTTACCTTTGCTCGTCGGTTTCTTAAACCAAATGACGACTTTTTATACCTTTCACACATGTTAACTTACAATCCAGGTACTTGTTTGGCAATTACGTATAAAGGTTTCTTCTCTAGTCCACTGACAATCCACTTATTTATGTTTTCTTTGACAGTTATCCCTCTTGACAAACCTCTTCCTGGCAAATCTAAAGTTGTTATATCAGCAGGAGAGATGTTTGAAGATGATTCAGACGAGGAGGAAGATTTGATCCCTGCGAAGATCAAGCCTGCCAAGAAAGGATCAAAAGTTCCCATGTCTAAGACAACAAACGGAACAAGAAAGAGAAAATAAAAAAATCTAATCTATGATTTAATTTCCAAGAAATCAAGATCTGTCAAGAGTTCTTCTATCTCAGCAGATTCTGACGCTGCCAAGACCTTATCCAAACCAAAAGACACCATTGCTGGTTCATCCAAAAATTCCCCTTCTGATCAGTCCAAGGTACAGCTTCGATCCTTATGACTGGTTTGTCGGATTAAAATAGATTCACCCATAATCTCTAAATTTCTTTTCCATTTTGATAGAAAAAGAAAACTGTCCATCCTATCGCAGAAGCACAAGAAGCAGATGTGGATGTTGATTTGGTGTCTTCAGACTCCCATATGGTATATTTTTCATTATCCTAGCATTCTCCATATATATTATAATTGTGTCTCACCCTTTTTCCTTTATCAGGAGGAAACTTCCCGAGGTGAGGACTCAATGGCCATCCAGGAAATTGTCAGCAGAACTGTTGAACCAACAATTCCTTCTGATCCAGAGGTATAAAACAATTTATTTGTCCTCTCCCTTTATTTAATTATTCTAGTTCTGGTTCATTGATTTTCTTACCTTTACAGGTTGAAAAAGATTTAGAGCAGTTGGTCCTTGATGGTGACGTTCTGACAACAAACTCTTCAGACCCTAAATTCACTCAGGAACTGCCCCCACTTCTCGACAATCTGAACCGACTCTTCAAATTCTAACTTCTACGGCTAGCGAGCCAGCTGGTGCTGCTGTCATGATTGAGATTCCAGATGAAGATATTGATATGGAGGCCTTACTGGTTGAAACAATTCCTGTCGTCTTTCCTCCGCCTCCAATTAGGCCTCCAACTATTAAGTCTCCCGAACCCAAACCAGCTCTTCATTTTAATACTTGGTTCAACATGCTGGCTGAAGTCAATCGGAAAGAATCAAATTTCTCCGCCAACTCTTCAACAACTCAACCTGACTCTAGCGATTCTCGAGTTATTAATCGCATGCATGATCTGAGAACTCTTCTTGACAACTCCTTCAGTAATCTCTGTTCTGATGTTAATGTTCGACAAGAACTGTCAAGACTGATTAAAGAAACCACCCCTCTTTATTCTAACCTTCCTTTGCCTAGCCGCACTCACTTCCTCTCAATCCACAAATTTTGGGAGCGGTTCTCTGGAAAATTAGAGAAGATGTCTTCTGTCATTCCTTCCTATGAAGAGGAGGAGAAAATTAAGGAAAATCTTCTAGCTAAGTTCCAGGATCTAGAGGCCTCCAAACAAAAAGAGCTTGATCTTATCTCGACAGGAAATCAGACTAAAAACTCTCTCCTGGACTACCGAAAAAAGTTATTGACAGAGATCGAATTGACAGACCGACAGTGCGCCAAGTTTGATAAGGCTCTGGAGAAAAGTAGAGACAAAGTTAAAGCCATTGATGACGAATCTGTCCAATTTGGCCAAAGAGTTGAAACCGTAGTTGGCAAACTTCGTGCTTTACAGCCCGAATATGATGCTATCGTTGCCAGCAAGGCTGATCTTACCTTTGCCTGGGATCAGTTGTCTTTAGACAAAATTTGATATGTTGTAATTTTCTTTCTTTCTACCGAATTTTGTAATTCCGACACTTATTTTGTCATTCTTTTAATGAAAATGACTCTTGGTCTACTTTCACATTTATTTAATTTCAACTGTTGGTTTGAATAAATTTCGTAACTTACCCATATCAATTTACCATTAATCTTGGTAAGTTTCAAAACATTGATAAACCCGCTACATTTAATTTCTTGTATCTCCAGCCACTTATAAATAGCAAGGTATGCTTATCACAACATATATGCCATTAAATATTTGTGATTTTACACCAAATATGTTTCCATCAACGACCTTATTTTTCTTACTATTTCCATGGGAGCCTGACCTTACAACCTTTGACTCTCAGATTGAAGGTCTTTGTCTTGATGGTCATTTTGTTAGTAAAGATCAGTAATCAACGTAATGGGCACGGTAGAGATCAGCAACCAACGTAACTACTAGAGCTGACTACCGCTGCCCACCTTTGGTTAGAGAAGACTTGAAATAGAATGGGTGCACCTGTTTCTAGTTCCATCATCTTCTTCTCGGAGGGTGGTTACCTCTCTTGGTGTTGTTTTTTGCTACACCATAAGATACAATCACCTTCTGGGTTAAATGATGGTGAGATCTGCTCGTGCCAGATTTTCTATACACTCTGCACACCCTCGATATATGAAGCAGACGAAACCTCATCAAACTGGAATGAAGCCTCAACAAATTAAGTTGCGCTGCTGCATTGTCGAAGAGTGAAGGATAAAAGTCTGCCAATCTTATCAGAGTTTCTAACTCTTAGTTATTTTAGGAATAAGTTTGCTTTGATTGATTATTTGTACTCTTGACAATCAATGAATAATTTAGATTGACAATCTGTACTTTTGGAAATGTAAGGTTGTTTTTCCAAGTTAGTGAATAAAATACTCTTATTTCCTTTTTTACTTGTTGTCAATCTTTACTTCCAGCATCGTCGGTTCATATTTCTTTAAATACTTGTGATAAGCCTCTGGCTCATCTAGTTTTATGGCTAGTATGACCAGGGTTTTGTGCAAATTATATCCTATTTTCACCCAAATTAGATTAGATTGTCCTCAAGCAAGGTTTTGAGTCTCTAGAGTAGTTTTAAGTTAATTTAGCTAGTTTTGAGTCAAAATAATACACTTATGGTTATTTCCTTGTTTTCAGGTTAAGTAGAAGTTGAGAGAATAAAGAACAGGGGATTCGCCCCGCGAAACCTATGCTCGCCACGCGACCCCGAAGCCTGACTGTTCCAAGAAAATGCTAGGTCTCTGGTTCGCCCCGCGAAGAAGGTCTTGCCCCGCGAGTCTTGCAACCCTGAAAAAGTCAGAGACGATCACGGCTTGCCCGTGTTGAAGGTCATGGTCGTGGCAGTTTTGAAGTTGAAGAGTCTCGCCTCGCGAGCATCCATTCGCCTCGCGAGCCTGGAAGTCAGAGAGCATCACAGTTGGCCCCTGATGTCCATAACGGGCATGACAAGAAGACTCTTCAGTTCCTCGCCTCGCGAAGGATTGTTAGCCTCGCGAGAATACCAAAGGGTGCAAACTGTTCACAAGAATCGCGTCGCGAGAGATGCTTCGCCTCGCGAATAAGCTTAAATTCTGACTAGTATAAATTGATGTTCTGAACAGTTTGTAAAGACTTTTGCTTCTCCATTGTTTAGTTTTACATTTTCTCTGTGTGATTTCGTTTTTGTCATGGAGAACTAAGTTCTAGGATTAGTCTACTGTATGAGAATTCTATATACTTGAGGTTTTGTAAATCCCTATTTTAATTGGTTTTCCCTTTTCAATACCATATTATACATTTCTGTTTGTTATTTCAGGAGTGTGTAGTATTGTATTGATTTGTTTCAGTGATGTTATTTTCCTATACTTAATCGCGTTTGTTAATTCGTGTGTGTTCATTCATGTTCGTTTGTTCATGAGAGCTTAACCCCGTTTGTTATTTCGGGAATAGGAACTTGCATCCATAGTAGCAATTACGTTGTTAGTTGTTGCTGTAACTGAAAGGGGATTAGAATCTGCTTAGGGCTTGGGATTACATTAACCAAGGATAGTTGGGAATTCTTGACAGTAGATTAATCGTTGTTTGCTAATTGATAATCTCTTTTCAACTGCCCTGTTTTTAATTGCTCTGTTTTGCTTGTTTCTTATTTGCACTCCAATCCAAACCACCCCCCAAAACTGATTTTTGTGAAAGGTAACACTTTCAGAGTCCTTGAGAGACGACATCCGAGTTGTAGCCCTAAACTACAGTTTTAAACCCGCTCGTCCTTTTTGGCGCGTGCGTGACAGCGCGACCAAAAATTGGCGCCGTTGCCGGGGACTCTGAGTTGTTATTTTTCGCAATTTGTTTTATTTTATTTTCTTTTCTTCCTTTTATTTTCTGTTTTGTTTTGAATTGGTCTGGCTACTAGGTCTCATTGCCCTGAACTGTGTGATTTTGACCCGGAAATTGAAAGAACACTGCACACACTCCGTAGGGAATTTCGGGCTAGCACTAGTAGTGATTCCAATTTTAAAACTGTTTTTGAAAACATGGGAGACCAGAGGACATTAAGACAGCTTGCTGCCCCTGATGTCAACTATAATGGATTATGTATTTCATATCCTGGTGCTGACACTCCTTTTGAACTGAAATCTGGTTTTATTCACTTGTTGCCCAAGTTTAATGGTCTTGCAGGTGAGGATCCACACAAGCACTTGAAGGAATTCCAAGTTGTATGCTCCACAACCTCGAGATCAGAGGGAGTCACTGAGGATAGTATCAAGCTGAAGGCTTTTCCGTTTTCACTCCAGGGAGCTGCAAAGGATTGGCTATTGTATCTTGAGCCCAACTCCATCACCACTTGGAATGATTTGAAGAGGGTGTTCCTAGAAAGATATTTTCCTGCTTCAAGAGCTGCTTCAATAAGGAAAGAGATATGTGGCATCAAGCAAGGGAATGAGTCACTAGCTGAATACTGGGAAAGGTTCAAGCATTTGGTATCCAGTTGCCCTCAGCATCAAATTTCTGAACAACTCCTGATCCAATACTTTTATGAAGGATTGCTACCGATGGATAGGAATCTTTTGGATGCTGCTAGTGGGGCAGCATTAGTTGATAAGACCCCAGCTGCTGCCAAGCAACTCATTGAGAATATGTCATTGAATTCCCAGCAGTTTTCTACAAGAAGAAATTCAGTTGAGCCAAGAGGTGTGCATGAGATTCATAGTTCATCTTCCAACCAGGCCGCCCTTGAGAATAGATTGGATGAGCTGACTTCCTTTGTAAGGCAATTGGCAATAGACAAGGTTCAGCCTGCAAAGTTATGTAGCATGTGCAATTCACCTGAGCACCCATTTGATCCATGCCCGATCCAGAGAGAAGAGTTTGTCAGTGAAGTACCTCAAGCTTATGCAGTAAACCCCTATAATCAAGGAAACAAATCGAGAATCGGTACAACACTCCAGGACCTCTCTACAAATAGGTACCATCCCACTGGAGGAATCACCCTAATCTGCGGTATGGGAACTCATCCCAACAACAATGATGGCACCTCGGGAATCATCCTCCGGTGACCACTTCGCACCTTCGGACCATCATTAGAAGACTTGGTAAAGCAAATGGCTGCATCTAGTATACATTTCAGCAATGCGCGATGCTAGTATTCAAGATTTGAGGACACAGATTGGACAGCTGGCCACATCCATGAATAGCATACAGCAAGGTCAAGGGACAAACCAGCTGCCTGCACAGCCAGGGATAAATCCTAATGCCTCCAACCCTAATGTGAGTGCCACCTCTGGAAAGGATGAAGAAACTGTTGAGGTTACTCCTGAGCCTATGGTTGAAGTTGAAGCTGAGAAAGTGTATAGACCACCAATCCCATTCCCACACAGAATTCAGAAAAATTTGAAGATTGGTGGTGAAAATAAGGAGAAGGAGATTCTTGATGTTTTTAGGAGGGTAGCTGTTAATATTCCACTGTTGGATGTGATCAAGCAGGTGCCCAGATATGCCAAATTTTTGAAGGAACTATGCACCAACAAGAGGAAGATGAAGACTAATGAGAGGGTTGACTTGGGAATGAATATCTCAGCGCTTATCCAGTCTAAGCCAGAAAGAGTTGTTGCTTTAACCCCTACTCAGGCACTGCCACAGAAGTGCAAGGACCCAGGCACATTCACCATTCCATGCACTATTGGGGACAAGAAGTTTGAAAACTGCATGTTGGACTTGGGAGCATCAATCAATGTCATGCCTACCTCCATCTTTAATAACCTTGATCTTGGGCCATTGCAGTACACATGTCTTACCATCCAGTTGGCTAACAGGACCAGTGCCCGACCCATGGGAATGGTAGAGGATGTGCTAGTGCAAGTTGATGATTTGATATTCCCTGCGGACTTCTACATCCTAGACATGGCAGGAGAGACTCAGTCCAGTAGATCACCCATAATCTTGGGCAGACCATTCATGATGACATCCAAGACCAAGATTGATGTTTATGATGGGACTATGTCTATGGAGTTTGGTGGTATTGTGGCCCAGTTCAAGATCTTTGATGCTATGAAACACCCAGTAGAGGAGCACTCTGTATTCCACTTAGAGTTGCTTTCTGAGCTTATTGAGGATACACATGATGACTTTATTTCTGATTTTCCTCTTATTTCTGGTTTTGATGATGTATATACTTGTACTAACTGTACTAACACTAACCCATGTTCTGTTTGTTCTGAGTTTTTGGATTCAACCTTGCAGGGTGAGGATGATAGTGACAGTGATAATGAGAGTGAAGTCGTCTATTCAGCCAGGTCCTTGACCCCATGGCTACTCCCAATGCACCATCTGTTGAATGCACCACCTTCTTTGGAACTCAAACCACTTCCCGAGAACCTGAAGTATGCCTACTTGGGGAGGAATGCAACATTGCCGATCATCATTTCCTCCACCTCAACTCGATCGGGAAGCCAAGCTTTTAGAAGTTCTGAGGAAGAACAAGAAGGCTATTGGGTGGACATTGGATGATATTCCAGGAATTAGCCCCTCCAGATGCATGCACAGAATTCTATTGGAGGATGGGGCTAAGCCAGTCAGACAGGCCCAAAGGCGACTTAACCCACTGATTCTGGATGTGGTAAAGAAAGAGGTGACTAAGCTTCTACAGGCAGGTATTATCTACCCCATCTCTGATAGTACTTGGGTAAGTCCGGTGCAAGTTGTACCAAAGAAGTCTGGTCTAACAGTAGTTAGGAATGAAAATAATGAACTTGTGCCTACTAGAGTCCGAATAGTCAAGGCAGTTTGTATAGACTATAGGAAGCTAAACCAGGCCACCAGAAAGGATCATTTTCCTTTGCCGTTCATAGATCAGATGCTGGATCGGCTGGCTGGTCAATCCCATTATTGTTTTCTAGATGGCTTTTCCGGGTATTTCCAGATTCATATTGCCCCTGAGGATTAGGAAAGACCACCTTCACGTGCCCCTTCGGTACGTTTGCTTATAGGAGGATGCCATTTGGCCTCTGTAATGCTCCTGGCACCTTTCAAAGATGCATGCTTAGTATTTTCTCTGACTTTATTGAAAATTGCATAGAGGTGTTCATGGATGATTTTACTGTGTATGGCTCCTCATTTGATGCTTGTTTGCATAGTCTAGGTCTAGTTCTACAAAGATGCATTGATACTGATCTGATTTTGAATTATGAGAAATGTCACTTCATGGTAGAACAGGGGATAGTTTTGGGTCATGTAATTTCCAAAGAGGGTATTTCTGTAGATCCTGCAAAAATTAATGTGATTTCTTCATTGCCTTACCCATCTTGCGTACGCGAGATCCGTTCTTTTCTTGGACATGCAGGTTTCTACAGGCGCTTTATAAAGGACTTCAGCAAGATAGCACTGCCATTATCAAACCTGCTGAAGAATGATGCCCTGTTCCAGTTTGATGAAAAGTGCAAGGAGTCATTTGACTATCTGAAGAAAGCGTTGACTTCTACCCCTGTCATCCAGCCCCCTGTCTGGACACTCCCTTTTGAACTGATGTGTGATGCTTCAAATTTGTTGTGGGAGCAGTTCTGGCACAAAGGGTGGGCAAGGTTGCCCATGTAATTCACTATGCTTCTAGGACCTTAGATGCTGCACAAGCAAATTACACCACCACTGAGAAAGAACTGCTAGCTGTTGTATTTGCACTTGATAAGTTTAGGTCTTATTTGCTAGGTTCTAGGGTGACTGTTTTTACTGACCATGCAGCTTTGAAATATCTGTTGAAGAAGCCAGAAGCTAAGCCAAGACTGATCCGGTGGATGCTTTTGCTCCAAGAATTCAATGTGGAAATAAAGGATAAAAGTGGAGCTGAAAATTTTGTAGCAGATCATTTGAGCCGGATAGCAAGGGATGAGGATACTTTTCCCATTCAAGATGATTTCCCTGATGAGAGACTGTTACATCTGTATGGGGTAACCCCCTGGTTTGCTGACATTGTAAATTTTCTTGTTGCTAGTGTTGTTCCTGCAGGTACAAGTAGACATAAGTTCCACAAGCTGAAAAGCGATGCAAAGTACTATGTGTGGGATGATCCCTACCTGTGGAAGTTTTGCAGTGACCAGGTTATTCGGAGGTGTGTACCCGATCATGAGACGGAGTCCATCCTGCATTTCTCACATGCCTCTCCAGTTGGAGGACACTTTGGACCTCAGAGGACAGCAAGAAAAGTCCTGGATTCTGGATTTTATTGGCCCACAATTTTTAGGGATTCATATGAGGTATACAAGAATTGTAAAGAATATCAAATAACAGCCCCGCAATCACTCGTAGGGAGTGAGATGCCTCAACAGCCCATGCTCTTTTGTGAAGTTTTTGATGTGTGGGGATGGACTTCATGGGTCCTTTCCCTCCTTCTTTTGGTTTTGTACATATTCTGTTGGTCTGTAGATTATGTTTCAAAGTGGGTGGAAGCAATCCCCACTAGGACTAACGATGCTCGATTGTTTCCAAATTTGTTAGGTCCAACATTTTTTGCAGGTTTGGCATACCCAAGGCCATCATCGGTGACCGTGGGCACACATTTTTGCAACAGAACCATGGAGGCCTTACTCGGAAATATGGGGTTGTACATAGAGTGTCCACCGCTTACCATCCCCAAACCAATGGCCAGTGAAATATCCAACAGGGAGATCAAGCAAATTCTAGAGAAGATGGTGCAGCCTAATAGAAAGGAATGGAGCCGCCGTCTGGAAGACGACTGACTGGGCACAAAGGACTGCTTTCAAGACCCCTATAGGAATGTCCCCATTTCGGCTAGTTTTTGGTAAGGCTTGTCACCTCCCAGTGGAAGTTGAGCATAGAGCATATTGGGCAGTAAAGTGTTGTAACATGGACATGAAGAAATATGGTGTTGAAAGAAAGCTGCAGTTGCAGCAACTTGAGGAGCTTAGGCTTGAAGCCTATGAAAGCTCCAAGATTTATAAAGAAAAGACAAAACAATTTCATGATAGAATGATTGTTAGGAAAGAATTTTTTGTGGGCCAGCTAGTCTTATTGTTTAACTCCGCTTTGAAATTGATGGCTGGGAAACTTAGGTCCAAATGGGATGGCCCCTTTGTCGTTACTAATGTGTTTCCTTATGGTGCAGTAGAGATTACACGTGCAGGTACACACAAGCCCTTCAAGGTTAACGGGCAGAGGTTGAAGCCATTCCATGGTGTGGATGCTGTTGTTCCTATGGATGCAAATGTTGAGGAGCTCTCCTTGGAAGCTCCCACTTACACTGATACTTAATCAGGGAGTTCCCTTTTCCTTTCCCTCACTCTGATTGTATAGTTCTGTTGTTCATTGGGGACAATGCATGTTTTAAGTGTGGGGGAAGGAACTAGTTGTAGTTTTGTTGAGTCTTGTTTCTTTGAATAAAGCTCCTGAATAATTTGAGAAGCTCAGGAGCATTTGTGTGTTGAGTCTTTTGTTGGCCAGTTTGCTAGATTTTGATTGATGTTGCACAGATTGCTTGCATGATTGATATGTGATGATTCCCCCTAGGCTGAAAAATTGTTGTTTTTGAAAAGTGATTCCCATGTGAAATTGAAAACTGAACTTTGGGATTTTGTTATGATGGCATGATTTATGATAAGTTTGGGGTGATAGGAAGCACACACTAGGGATAGAATCTCTTTCAAACAATTTGCATGAATGTCCAGGTGAGGTTTTGAGCCTCCAACATGTTTTAAACTGTGTGAAAATCACTTTCAAGTTGCACTTCCCTGGATTTGATTGAATCTCTTTTTGGTTTGCATGATTATGTGTTTGCTTCAGATGATTTAGGCTGTTTCTTTGTAAATAGCTACTTGGCCTGAATAAAACAATTCCTAATGCATGTTCCCTAGTTAGCCCTTTTGAGCCTATTAGCCTGTTAGTTCTTGATAACCTAATGTTATAAGCCCAAAAATCTGGAAAACCATGTTAACCCGATCTTAGGATTAGGAGAGCATGTAATCTTAGAATGGGTGCAAGAAACTAAGTTTGGGGTGGCTGCAAGGTGTAAGATGTTGTTGGGATTGGAGCCAAAGGCTTGTGAAAGAAAAAGTGTACAAATTGCTAAAAAAAATAAATACAAAAATACAAAAATGCCAAAAAGGCTATTGAAATAAAAAAAAGGCTGTAGCCACCCAGAAGTATACTGAAAAAAATAAAGAAAGGAACTTGAGTGAATTTCAAAGTGTAAAAAGTTCATGCTCTCTTAGTTCCTAGGGTCTTCAGCCTAGTTCCTTTTGTATATCCTACCCGTAGCCAGGCCCCATTACAACCCATAAAAGACCTTCAATTGTTGCTTGCATGTTTTCTGTGGGAACCATTTTGAGATGAAAATTAAATTTTTGGGAAGTGTTCTTGAAAAGTGAAACTGAGTGCAAGTTGTTAGCCTGACACAAACTGAGTGGTTGAGTGATATACTAAATACCCTTGTGAGGAAGGCAGTTGTTTGAAGTTGGTGATCTCCCTCTTGTGTGTAACTTAGATCCCCTGCTTAGATTTCTGATTGTTTTCATGATGAAATTCTCAAATGTTTAGAATAAATGAATGTGGGGATTGCTCTGTTTGAAAAGGGGGAAACAATGAAGAAAAACTGTTTTGATGAAGTTGCTTGAATTTGTGCAATGTTGATTGGATCTTTTAAGCTTGCCAGGTCTTGAGTCTTTTTGATTTTTGAGTCTTAGTTTGCTTGGGGACAAGCAAAGTTTAAGTTTGGGGTATTTTGATAAGCCTCTGGCTCATCTAGTTTTATGGCTAGTATGACCAGGGTTTTGTGCAAATTATATCCTATTTTCACCCAAATTAGATTAGATTGTCCTCAAGCAAGGTTTTGAGTCTCTAGAGTAGTTTTAAGTTAATTTAGCTAGTTTTGAGTCAAAATAATACACTTATGGTTATTTCCTTGTTTTCAGGTTAAGTAGAAGTTGAGAGAATAAAGAACAGGGGATTCGCCCCGCGAAAGCTATGCTCGCCACGCGACCCCGAAGCCTGACTGTTCCAAGAAAATGCTAGGTCTCTGGTTCGCCCCGCGAGTCTTGCAACCCTGGAAAAGTCAGAGACGATCACGGCTTTCCCGTGTTGAAGGTCATGGCCGTGGCAGTTTTGAAGTTGAAGAGTCTCGCCTCGCGAGCATCCATTCGCCTCGCGAGCCTGGAAGTCAGAGAGCATCACGGTTGGCCCATGATGTCCATAACGGGCGTGACAAGAAGACTCTTCAGTTCCTCGCCTCGCGAAGGATTGTTAGCCTCGCGAGAATACCAAAGGGTGCAAACTGTTCACAAGAATCGCGTCGCGAGAGATGCTTCGCCTCGCGAATAAGCTTAAATTCTGACTAGTATAAATTGATGTTCTGAACAGTTTGTAAAGACTTTTGCTTCTCCATTGTTTAGTTTTACATTTTCTCTGTGTGATTTCGTTTTTGTCATGGAGAACTAAGTTCTAGGATTAGTCTACTGTATGAGAATTCTATATACTTGAGGTTTTGTAAATCCCTATTTTAATTGCTTTTCCCTTTTCAATACCATATTATACATTTCTGTTTGTTATTTCAGGAGTGTGTAGTATTGTATTGATTTGTTTCAGTGATGTTATTTTCCTATACTTAATCGCGTTTGTTAATTCGCGTGTGTTCATTCATGTTCGTTTGTTCATGAGAGCTTAACCCCGTTTGTTATTTCGGGAATAGGAACTTGCATCCATAGTAGCAATTATGTTGTTAGTTGTTGCTGTAACTGAAAGGGGATTAGAATCTGCTTAGGGCTTGGGATTACATTAACCAAGGATAGTTGGGAATTCTTGACAGTAGATTAATCGTTGTTTGCTAATTGATAATCTCTTTTCAACTGCCCTGTTTTTAATTGCTCTGTTATGCTTGTTTCTTATTTGCACTCCAATCCAAACCACCCCCCAAAACTGATTTTTGTGAAAGGTAACACTTTCAGAGTCATTGAGAGACGACATCTGAGTTGTCGCCCTAAACTACAGTTTTAAACCCGCTCGTCCTTTTTGGCGCGTGCGCGACAGCGCGACCAACTTGCCATTAATTGAACTAATTCCTAGGGCCGTATTGACATTGAAAAGTGCATACGCATTCCTAGAAAATGCTTCAGAAATCTTAAATGGTCCTTCCCATTTTGGTGACCATTTACCAAACTCTCGACTGTTGTTTTGGCTTCAACGACTCAAGAGAGGGGGGGTGAATTGAGTCTTCAAAAAATATTTTCCTCTTAAAACTTTTTCACAAAGATTTATAAATCAGAGTTGCGAATTAGTGTCCTTAGGATCTTTTACAAAATCGATGAAGGGTTTTTTTACAAAATCTTGAATAGAAAGTGATGAGGATAAGAAAGATTAATTTAGAAAGATTCAGAATAGGTTCGGGTTTAATAATCAGTAATAGTTCAGTTTCAGTAATCAAGAATGGTTTTGATCAATCTCAGTTTTAAACGTAGATAACACAATCTTGATTACAATCAGATTCAGGTTTCAATTCAGTTTATATAGATCAAGAAGAAAAATTATATTGAACTTTAAACATCAAAGTTGCAGGTTCTTGAACATAAACAGAAAGTAAAGGAGTTTGAGTTTAGGGATACCACACAACCAGATTTATCCTGGTTCAGTCACCTCCACTGTGACCTACATCCAGTCCCCACTCCACCTGTGGGATTTCACACACAAGCTTTACCAGGTAGCTTGAAAAACCATCACACCACAGAGCACTCCTTCACCTCGAGATACCACACTCTTGTGAAGAGCCTCAATGTTCAACCTTAGGGATACCTCACCCTAATCACTCAGAGAGACTCCCTCTCTCTTTACAATGAAATTGTAAAACAAAAGTTGATTCCAAACTCTCAATAGTCAGATAAATAAATTGAAGCACTTATGAGTATTGAAACACTCTTTTCTCAGTATGCTCAATAAAGATGATGAATGATTTTCACAATTGATTTCTCAAAACGATTTCGTAAAACTGTGATATGTTATGATATTCGTATATGTTGTTTAAGTGTTCCTTTGATCCCTCTTTATATAGAAAGCAAGTTATAGTCGTTGGGATCAATCAAAATAGATTCGGATCTGATTAACAGAATATGTTTTCTTGATTCTAGTTCTTGAAATAAGATTCTGATTGTTCTTGTAGAATTCGCGTCCATAAAATAACCGAGTCCATTTGGAAAAATATCCGCGTCTATCTTAAAAAATAACAGCGTCCATCTTAAAAAATTGCCGAGTCCATTTGAAGAAAATAGTCGCGTCCATTTGGAAAAAATAGCCGCGACTATTTGAAGACAATAGCCACATCCATTTGCCACGTCAGCAGATGGGAGTACCAACACAAAGTAATTGGACGTGCTCCAACTAGTAGACGAGCTCCATATGCCATGTCAGTGGACGGAGCTTCTCATTAAGATCTGAGCAAGTCCAAAGACTTTTGTGGACGATCACTTTTATATCTTCAGTGGACGTGCGCTTGTATCACTTTAGTGGACGTGCGCTTGTATCACTTCAGTGGACGCACGCTTGTATCACCTTAGTGGATGTGCGCTTGTATCACTTTAGTGGACGTGAGCTTCTGCCACTTTAGTAGACGTGAGCTTCTGTCACTTTAGTAGACGTGAGCTTCTTTCACATTCTTGGACACCAGCTTTTATCACTTTGTTGGACGCCAGCTTTTACTATTCCCAGTGTTGGACGAGCACTTATATTATTCCAGTGATGGACGAGGGCTTTGAAATCTTATTTCAAAAATCATTTTCATTTACGAAAACTTATTCCTTTTAATGCAGGTTATGGAAAATGATTTTCTTTCATGCATCGATCTTTTCAAATTGAGCTTATTTGTGAATAAAATATTTCATCTCTTACAAATCATCTAAGACTTAACACTAATTTCTTCATTAAGCTCTTGTCTTGATGATTCCTTGATCTTCGTCCTTGATCTTTGATTCCTCCAAGTTCTTCCTTGAATATTCTCCTTTGATTGCTCACTGAACTTGTTGAATATTGCTTGATACCTATCTTTAAAATTTGACACTAAAAACACTTGCATCCACATTAAGTTGTATTTGTCATATATCAAAATCTCTAAGTCATTGAGTTTAACAATCTCCCCCTTTTTGATTATGACAAACCTTTTAACAAATTATAAGATCAGAGTATAAGTGTAGCAGACGCTAAGTGTTTTGACAGGTTTATATCATGGTATCAAAGCAGTCAGAGCAGAAGTCTATCAGAGCAAAAAAATATTATCAGAGCAGAATTTGATTTACTCACCGTTAATCATGTAAGCTTTTAAGCTCCCCCTCAACATATGCATGTATAATTCGTTTTCTCTATATCATACTTTTTCTTCATGTATAATTTGTTATTATCCCCTTTCTTTATATCATACTTTTTCTCCCCCTTTTGGCATCATAAAAAAGATAAAGAAAATAAACATTTAAACCTATAGAAAAGGTAAGCATTTAAACATTCAAACTTAGCATATAAAATTGTTCATGATAGAGGGATAGGTGCAGGGGAAAATCAAAAAGATGCGTCCAACTCGCATAGATGTTTCCAATGCTCTATTCTGATCATTAATAGATATTCCAAATCAAATCATACAAGAATCAGAGCATATTTACTCAAAGATAAAGTCATATAATCAGTTTCTTTAGAGATTGGATATAGGATTGATCGATTATGCCCAATTCTCTTCTAATGAAAAAGAAGCTTTACTTGTTCAAGGACTTGGTAAAGATATCGGCAAGTTGTTTAGTTGTATCAACATATTCAATCTCAATTTCTCTACTTTGAATATTGTCTCTAATGAAATGATGTCTGATTTCTATGTGTTTAGTTATAGAGTGCATTATGGGATTCTTAGTTAGGTTAATTGCACTCGTATTGTCACATCTAATAGGAACTTGGTTTAGTTGCACACCATAATCAACTAATTGTTGTTTCATCCATAAAACGTGTGCACAACAGCTACCAGCTACTACATATTCAGCCTCTGCAGTGGATAAAGCCACACTAGATTGTTTCTTACTGAACCATGATACTAATGAGTTTCCTAGTAAATGGCAAGTTCCACTAGTACTCTTTCTGTCTAGTTTAAACCAGCAAAATCAGAGTCTGAATAGCTAATTAAAGTACATGTAGCTCCTTTGGGATACCATAATCCCATGTCTTTTGTTCCTAACAGATACTTAATTATCCTTTTAACTGCTGTTAAGTGTGATTATTTTGCATTTGCTTGATACCTAGCACACATGCATACACAAAACATGATATCTATCCTACTAGCAGTAAGATAAAGTAGTGAGCCTATCATACCTCTGAATTTATAAACGTCAACAGGTTTACCTTGCTCATCCTTGTCCAGATAACAGGAGGTACTCATTGGAATAGCCATCTCCTTAGCTTTTTCCATGCCAAACTTCTTGATTAACTCATTGCAGTACTTGGTTTGGCTAACAAAGATTCCATTTTCAGTTTGCTTTATTTGCAGTCCAAGGAAAAAGTTCAGCTCACTCATCATTGACATTTCAAACTCACTTTGCATAAGACTTGCAAACTCATTGCACAACTGCTTATTAGTAGCACCAAAAATTATATCATCCACATATATTTGTACAAGTAAAATGTTGTGTGCCTTTTTCTTAGTGAACAAAGTTGAGTCAACTTTACCTCTTTTAAATCTTTTTTCAATGAGAAAATTACTTAACCTTTCATACCAAGCTCTAGGAGCTTGCTTTAAGCCATATAGTGCTTTAGACAGTTTATAAACATGGTTAGGCAATTCATTATTCTCAAAACCAGGTGGTTGACCAACATACACTTCCTCTTGTATAAATCCATTTAAGAAAGCACTCTTAACATCCATTTGATACAATTCAAATCCCATTATGCAAGCATAATCACGTAGCATTCTTATAGCTTCTAATCTTGCTATCGGTGCATATGTTTCATCATAATCTATGCCTTCTTCTTGGTTATACCCTTTGGCTACCAATCTAATCTTGTTTCTTACAATTATAACATTTTCATCTAGTTTATTCCTAAAAACCCATTTTGTACCTATTACTTGACAGATCTTGGGTTTAGGCACTACTTTCCAAACTTGGTTTCTTTCAAACTGGTTTAACTCATCTTGCATAGCCAACATCCAATGTTCATCAATTATAGCATCATCTATGTTCAAAGTTAATTGTTGCATAGCAAGAAAAACCAATCATTTAAGGCTTCATTAATTTTCTTAGATTCAATTTGTGAGACAAAAGCCATATGATTATTCCAAGATAGATCAAATAACTTTGATAGAACAATGTAGACATATTATACAATGATATATAAGTCAACACAGAAAGATTCACAATCATTCATTGATAATGATAATCAGAAAACATATTCAATCAATATTCTTTCTTTATTGTTACCCATTTTGTGTTCGGTGAAGGCTCAATGTCATGATTCCAATTTTTGCTCTTGACCTTCCACCACACCTACAAAACAGAATTTCATGTTTTTGCTATAGGTACCCAAATCTGTTTGGGTTCTTTTGAGTTAGTTGCAGTAATAGTTCCTTTAGGAACCCATATATACTTAGACTCATTATAAGTAGATTTTCTGTAATGACATGTAGAAGCTGTGTGACCTTTTCTAGCACAAAAATTGCATTTAACAAATGGTGTGTTTGATGTCATAGGTGCATCAAACAATTTCTTGAAAGATTTCTCATGTATCTTAGGTTTATAGCCTATTCCAGCCTTATCATAAACACATTTTTATTGTCCTAACAATGCATCCAAATTTTCTCTGCCATTTGTGAATCTTGCTAGGTCATTTTTCAGTTTTTCAACCTCTTTAGTCAATGTACATCTAGATGCATTCCAGATTTCTTTATCACTAGTAATACTAGATAGATCACCATTCAAATGATTTATATGTTTCTCCAACTTAGGACATTTATCACATTTAGGTGCATCTAAAACAGTAGCTAGTTTTTCTTTTAAAGCACAATTTTCTGTTTTTAATTGATCTACTTCTTTGTTTAAAACATAAGTTTTCTCCTCTAAGCATATGATGGTTTTCTTAGACTTATTTAGCAATCTAGCAAGTCTAATGGATTCTTTATGAAGTTCGTCAAAAGCATTTTGCAATTCATCATAAGAAGGTTGATAATCAGAACTTACTTCACTTTCTGAATCATTGTCGTTTCTGGCCATCAAGCACAAGTTTGCCTCCTCAGATTCAGATTCTTCAGTGGAATCTAGATCATTATCATCCCAAGCAATGTAGGCATTTCTTGGCTTTCTCCAATTCTTGTCCTTTGAGTCAAATTTTTCAGTTTTGTCCTTCTTTTGCAGCTTTGGACAGTCAAGCTTCATGTGGCCAATCTTTCCACATTCAAAGCATGTGATGTTGTTGGAAGAGTTGTCACCATTGATGAAGTTTCTTTTTGGAAACGTGGATGGCTTTCTTTTGAAGTTGCCTTTCTTCTTTAGGAAGTTCTTGAACTTTCTAACTAGCAGTCCCATCTCTTCTTCAGATTCTGCCTCTTGTGATGAATCATCATCATCACTGTCTTCTGCTTCTCTGACTTGTGATTTCAGAGCCAATCCCTTCTTTCTTTTATCAGTCTCTTCACTCTCATTTAGTCTGTTCAACTCTAATTCATGTTCTTGCAATTTTCCAAACAGTGTGGCAATGGTCATTGATGAGATATCTCTGGATTATCAGATTGAAATGACTTTAGGTTGCCATTATCTGCTCAAGCATCTCATTACTTTGTTAACTTGATATTCATTTGATATTGATTTTCCAAGACCAGCAAATTGATTTACGATGTGTGTGAATCTCTTTTGCATTTCAGTCATAGGTTCTCCTCTATTCATTCTGAACAGCTCATACTCATGTGTGAGGGTGTTCATTCTTGCTCTTTTGACATCTGAGGTTCCTTCATGTGTTACTTGCAATGTATCCCACATCTCCTTTGCTGATTTGCAATTTGAAACCCTGAAAAACTCATCACGGCTTAAAGCAGATGTTATAATATTCATAGGTCGTGCATTATATTGAACTATTTTCTTATCATCCTCATTACATTCAGTTTTAGGCTTATTTCTTGGAGCACCATTAGCATCTACAGTAGAGGGGACAAATGGTCCATTTTCTACTGCATCCCATATGTCAACACCTGCTGCCTCAAGAAAGATTACCATTCTTTCCTTCCAATAGATATACTCAGATCCATTGAAGGCAGGCGGGCGTGCAAGGGAAGCCCCTTCATTTAAATAGTCATTGTAATACATGCTCTTATAGCTGTTAAGCCAAACTTAAGAGTTTAGCTCTGATACCAATTGTTGTTTTTGCTTCAACGAATCAAGGGGGGGGGGGGGGGGTGAATTGAGTCTTCAAAAAATATTTCCCTCTTAAAACTTTTTCACAAATCTTTATAAATCAGAGTTGCGGATTAGTGTCCTCAGGATCTTTTACAAAATCGATGAAAGTTTTTTTTACAAAATCTTGAATAGAAGGTGATGAGGATAAGAAGGATTAATTCAGAAAGATTCAGAATAGGTTCGGGTTTAATAATCAGTAATAGTTCAGTTTCAGTAATCAAGAATGGTTTTGATCAATTTCAGTTTTAAACGTAGATAACACAATCTTGACTACAATCAGATTCAGGTTTCAATCCAGTTTATATAGATCAAGAACAGAAATTATATTGAACTTTAAACATCAAAGTCGTAGGTTCTTGAACATAAACAGAAAGTAAAGGAATTTGAGTTTAGGGATACCACACAACCAGATTTATCCTGGTTCAACCACCTCCACTGTGACCTACATCCAGTCCCCACTCCACCTGTGGGATTTCACACACTAACACACAAGCTTTAACAGGTAGCTTGAAAAACCTTCACACCACAGATCACTCCTTCACCTCGAGATACCACATTCTTATGAATTGCCTCAATGTTCAACCTTAGGGATACCTCACCCTAATCACTCAGAGAGACACCCTCTCTCTTTATAATCAAATTGTAAAACAAAAGTTGATTCCTAACTCTCAATAGTCATATAAACAAATTGAAGCACTTATGAGTATTGAAACACTTTTTTCTCAGTAAGCTCAATAAAGATGATGAATGATTTTCACAATTGATTTCTCAAAACGATTTCGTAAAACTGTGATATGTTATGATATTCGTATATGTTGTTTAAGTGTTCCTTTTATCCCTCTTTATATAGAAAACAAGTTATAGTCATTGGGATCAATCAAGATAGATTTGGATCTGATTAACAGAATCTGTTTTCTTGATTCTAGTTCTTGAAATAAGATTCTGATTGTTCTTGTAGAATTCGCGTCCATATTATAATCGAGTCCATTTGGAAAAATAGCCGCGTCTATCTTAAAAAATAACCACGTCCATCTTAAAAAATTGCCGAGTCCATTTGAAGAAAATAGCCGTGTCCATTTGGAAAAAATAGCCGCGTCTATTTGAAGACAATAGTCGCGTCCATTTGCCACGTCAGCAGACGGGAGTACCAACACAAAGTAATTGGACGTGCTCCAACTGGTAGACGAGCTCCATATGCCGTGTCAGTGGATGGAGCTTCTCGTTAAGATCATAGCAAGTCCAAAGACTTGTGTGGATGAGCACTTTTATCACTTCAGTGGACGTGCGCTTGTATCACTTTAGTGGACGTGCGCTTGTATCACTTTAGTGGACGTGCGCTTGTATCACCTTAGTGCATGTGTACTTGTATCACTTTAGTGGACATGAGCTTCTGTCACTTTAGTAGACGTGAGCTTCTGTCAGCTTCTATCATTTTCTTGGACGCCATCTTTTATCACTTTCTTGGACGCCAACTTTTACTATTCCCAGTGTTGGACGAGCGCTTATATTATTCCAGTGATGGACGAGTGCTTTGAAATCTTATTTCAAAAATCATTTTCATTTACGAAAACTTATTCCTTTTAATGCAGGTTATGAAAAATGATTTTCTTTCATGCATCTTTTCAAATTGAGCTTATTTGTGAATAAGAGATTTCATCTCTTACAAATCATCTAAGACTTAACACTAATTTCATCATTAAGATCTTGTCTTGATGATTCCTTGATCTTCGTCCTTGCTCTTTGATTCCTCCAAGTTCTTCCTTGAATATTCTCCTTTGATTGCTCACTGAACTTGTTGAATATTGCTTAATACCTGTCTTTACAATTTGACACTAAAAACACTTGCATACACATTAAGTTGTATTTGTCATATATCAAAATCTCTAAGTCATTGAGTTTAACATCGAAAACTTTTATCCATAGGTAAAATGACTTTCCATACTAAGTCATTTACTTTGAATAATTTAAACTTCACTCGATTATTGTAGAATTTTGTAATTCTTTCTTTCTGTTGAATTAAGTTCTCCAATGCAATCAACCTTTCATCGCTTAATTTGTCTAATTCATCCAACATTGCATCCCAATATTGGTCGACAGGCAAGTCATCTTGTCTCTGAATACAAGTTGACTGAAGATTGATTTCGACAGGCAATACAGGATCATGTCCATATAATAACCTGTATGGCGAGGTTCCTGTCGATTGTTTGGGTGAATTCCTATATGCCCACAGTATTTGGTCAAGAGTGTCATGACAGTTCCTAGGTTGTCGACCCACATGCTTTTTAATAAGACCAATAATAATCTTATTTATGGCCTCAACTTGGCCAGTAGCTTGTGCATAGTACGAAGTAGATGTGAGCATCTGTATATACCTAGAATTGGCATATTCTATGATTTTATTTCCGTTAAAAACTGATCCCTGATTAGTTGTCAAGGTTTGCAGTATTCCAAACAGACAAACAATATGATTTTCAATAAAATAAATCACATCTTGTTGGGTGACTGCTTTGAGTCAAACTGCTTCCACCCACTTGGTAAAATAATCGACTCCAACTAAAATGAATTGATGTCCTTTTGATGAAGACGGGTGTATTTGGCCAATTAAATCCAAAGCCCATCCTCTGAATGGCCATGGTTTGACTATAGAGTGCAATTCACTGACCGGAACATTCTTTATGTGGCCATGTTTCTGACATTGCTCACAAGACTTGGCGAACAAAATGCAATCCCTAACCATAGTTGGCCAATAATACAAACTCCGTCGAAGGACCCATTTCATTTTCCCCCTGCTTGGTGGGATCCACATATGCCTTCATTGACCTCTGACAAAGCCAAATAAGCATCTTGCTCACTTAGGCACTTATGTAAGGTTCCATCGACATACCTTCTATATAATAGTCCACCTTGCATAGTATAAATTAATGCTCTATGTTTTATTTTTCTATCTGCATTTTGACTTGGATTTTCCAAATACTCTATTATTGGCATCCTCCAATCATTGGGCAGAATTATGTCATTGACCAATACATCTATTTCTTCTAATGGATATAATAACTCCCTAATTTCCATTAGATCCGACAAAGTCTTTTGAGATATCTTGTATCCTGAAGCTATTTGAGCTAACTCATTAGCCTCTTGATTTAGCTCCCTGGGGATATGTTTGACAATTATGTCATCGAATTTCCTCATCAATTTATTCGCTATAATACAATATTTTGTCAGATTATAACGACACATTTGTATTCTTGAGTAAGTTTCTTAATATCTAACTGAGAATCCCCAAAGATATGCATATTCCGTGCCTTCATCTCCACTAGTATCTCTAATTCGACAATTAAAGCTTCATACTCAACTTCATTGTTAGAACATGGATACTTAAGTTCAAACATGAACTTGGTGGGGGTTCCTTGTGGAGTCACAATTAAGACACCTACTCCACTACCTCCTTGATGCCTTGACCCATCAAAGTAGAGTTTCCAAGGCTGTAAACTGGCAAAGTCTACTTTTGGTACATCCAATCCTGGATGTTCTACCAAAAAGTCGGCAATTGCCTGACCTTTGACAGCTTTGGCTGGCATGTATTGTAAAGAATGTTCCGACAAAGCAATGATCCATTTACCAATACGCCCATTAAGGACTGGTTTTGACAACATATACTTTATTACATCAGTCTTAGAAATTATTAATACATTACAAGGCATCATATAATATTTGAGTTTGGTACATGAAAAATACAATGCTAGACATAATTTCTCTATAGCACTATATCTTTTTTAGCATCGTTGAGAACTCTGCTTAGATAATACACGGCCCTTTCGACATTGTCATAGTCATCCTGGGCCAATAGACATCCTATAGTATCTTCGGATGCTGATATGTACAACTTCAACTGTTGATAAGGCACAACAGGCATCATGACCGGTGGATTGACTATATATTGCTTGATCTGGTCAAGAGCTTCTTGATGACAAGATTCCCATACGAAACTTTGTTCTGCTTTCAACTTGACCAATGGTGCAAATACTCTTGTTATTCCCGACAAATTTGATATAAACCTCCACAGAAAGTTAACCTTTCCTAGGAAGGACTACAATTCCTTCTTATTTGTCCGTGCTACGGCTTCCATAATTGCTTTGGATTTATTTTTGTCCACTTCGATTCCTTTCTTATGAAATAAAAAGCCCAAGAATTTGGCAGCCGATACTACGAAGCTGCATTTCTCTAGGGTCATTTTGAGGTTGTGTCTTCTCATCCTTTCAAACCCTTGCTTCAGGTGCTCTAGGTGATCGTCTTTAGTTTTTGACTTGATAACCACATCATCAATATATACTTCTATAAATTTCCCAATCACATCATGGAAAATAGTATTCATTGCTCGCTGGTAGGTGGCTCCTGCATTCTTCAGACCGAAAGGCATGACAATCCATTCATATGTCCTTATTGCCCCTGGACACTTGAAGGTAGTCAACGTCACATCTTCTTCGGCTATAAATATTTGATTATAACCTGCATGGACATCCATACAACTTAAAATTTCATTTCCTGACGCTGAGTCGACAAGTATGTCAGCTATTGGCATCGGATATTCATCTTTAGGGGTATCAGTATTTAGATTTATAAAATCTATGCATACCCTCATTTTACCATTCTTTTTAATAACAGGAACTACGTTAGAAAGCCATTCGACATACCTGGTTGTTCGAATGAACTTTGCTTTAAGCAGTCTCTCTACTTCCTGTTTGATTTTATGCACCACCTCTGGGGAAAATCTTTTGCTCGCCTGATTCACAGGTTTGCAATCCTCCCTGAGTGGTAACCGATGTTCGACAAGATCCCTGCTTAAACCAGGCATTTCATTGTAGTCCCATGAGAAGCAATCTTTATACTCTGTAATTAGTCAGACAAGTTTTTGTTTGTAATCCTCTGACAGGAAAAGCACTCACAAAGATGGGCCTTTTCTTTTCTTCCGTCCCTAAGTTTATTTCTTCCAGGAGATCTTCCACTTCCACATTTTGCTTAACTTCAGCTCCCTTTTCAAAACCCAAAGGGCCGTCGTCAATGATACAATCCGCTAGCACACTTTCTGAAGTGTGTACTTCTTTGTCGGCCAGATAGGCCGACAATCTTCTCAGTTGTATTTCAAGACTCATTGCTGGAATTTGGCCGAGTTTTGTCGGCCTCCTCCTTTACCTTAACACCGAATTGGCTGAGAAGGCTTGCTTCCAATGCATCCTTGTCAATGACCCCTTCATTGGCAGTCATAGGTCTGACGTTTGGTGAATATACCTTGAAATCAACATGTAATTGCTGAGCATAGCAAGCACTGTCATCTACCTCCATGATTTCTACCTGATCTTGCGCATTCCATAAGATTACTTTCTGATGCACTGTTGACGGAACTGCTCCTACAACGTGAATCCAATCCATGCCGAGTAATGTTGTTTTGGCTTCAACGACTCAAAAGGGGGGGTGAATTGAGTTTTCAAAAAATTATTTCCCTCTTAAAACTTTTTCACAAATCTTTATAAATCAGAGTTGCGGATTTGTGTTCTCAGGATCTTTTATAAAACCGATGAAGGGTTTTTACAAAATCTTGAATAGAAGGTGATGAGGATAAGAAAGATTAATACCGAATAGGTTCAGGTTCAATAACTCAGTAATAACAAAATACAGTTTATACAGATCAAGAAAAAAGATTATACTTGAACTTTAAACATCAAAGTTACAGGTTCTTGAATAATAAACAGAAAGTAAAGGAGTTTGAGTTTAGAGATACTACACAACCATATTTATCCACTGTGACCTACATCCAGTCCCCACTCCACCTGTGGGATTTCACACACTAACACACAAGCTTTGCCAAGTAGCTTGAAAAACCTTTACACCACAGAGCACTCCTTCACCTCGAGATACCACACTCTTGTGAAGTGCCTCAATGTTCTTCCTTGGGGATACCTCACCATAATCACTCAAAGAGACTCCCTCTCTCTTTACAATCGAAAAGTAAAACAAAAGTTGATTCCTAACTCTCAATAGTCAGATAAACAAATTGAAGCACTTATGAGTATTGAAACACTCTTTTCACAATAAGCTCAAGGAAGATGATGAATGACTTTCACAATTGATTTCTTAAATTGATTTCGTAAAATTGTGATATGTTATGATATTCGTATCAGTTGTAAAAGTGTTCCTTTGATCCCTCTTTATATAGAAAACAAGTTATAGTCGTTGGGATCAATTAAAACAGATTTGGATCTGATTTAACAGAATCTGTTTTCTTGATTTTGGTTCTTGAAATAAGATTCTGATAGTTCTTGTTGAATTCGCGTCCATAAAATAACAAGTCCATTTTGAAAAATAGCCGCGTCCATTTTGAAAAATAGCCACGTTCATTTTGAAAAATAGCCGCGTCCATTTGCCACGTCAGCAGACGGGAGTACTAAGACTCAGTAATTGGATGTGCTCCAACTAGTAGACGAGCGCTTGTATCATTTTAGTGGACGGGCACTTCTGCCACTTTAGGGCCCGTTTGGTGGTCAGGATAAGAGAGACAAGATAGGATAAGTTATCATATCCTGTCTGAAACTGTTGTTTGTTGAGCCAGCAGGATAGGATAAGGCAATCCTGTCACTTATCCTATAATGTCCATCTAGTTAAAATTCTATCATGAAGGGAGGGCTGGGTTAGCACTCAACAGTATAGGATAATGTTTTTTTTTAGTAACAAGTTGGATATGGTGATTTAAAGTATAATAAAATTTAACATGGTTACCAAAAAAAGGTATAATAAAATATTTAAAATAATAAAAATATTAATAATTCATTTTAAAAATTATTTTTATTTTATAACAATGTTAATTTTGTTATTTTATATTATTTTAAAAACTGTAAAATATAAAAAAGTATTATAATAATTTAACTATATGTAAAGTAAAAACAAAAAATGAATATTTAAAAATATAAAAAATTAATTTTAGTTAGACAATATTTAAAAAAATTTATGTAATTTTTTCACAGGGATAATTTTGTCTTTTTATATAATTTTAAATAATGAAAATTAGAAAAAAAAAACTAAAATCTAATAAAAGATGAAAACATTTAGAATAAAAACGAAAAATTTAAAATTCATACTTAAATTATAATGTTGTCCGGTTGGTTATCTGGTGGACACCAAACGTTGGATATGATAACAATTTATTCTGCTCATATCCTATCCTACTCCTATCCCGTTCTCTTATCATATCCGCCTCTATCCTATCCTGACCACCAAACGAGCCCTTAGTAGACGTGAGCTTCTGTCACTTTAGTAGACGTTAGCTTCTGTCACTTTAGTAGACGCCATCTTTTACCATTGTTGGACGAGCGCTTCTATTATTCCCAGTGTTGGACGAGCGCTTATATTATTCTAGTGTTGGAAGAGCGCTTCTATTATTATTTCCAAAAATCATTTTCATTAACTAAAACTTATTCCTTTTAATGCAGGTTATGAAAAATGATTTTCTTCATGCATCTTTCTTAATTGAGCTATTTGTGAATAAGAGATTTCATCTCTTACAAATCATCTAAGACTTAACACTAATTTCTTCGTTTAAGCTCTTGTCTTGATGATTCCTTGATCTTCGTCCATGCTCTTTGATTCCTACAAGTTCTTCCTTGAATATTCTCCTTTGATTGCTCATTGAACTTGTTGAATATTGTTTGATACCTGTATTTACAATTTGACACTAAACACTTGCATACACATCAAGTTGTATTTGTCATATATCAAAATCACCCAGTCATTAAGTCTAACAATCTCTCCCTTTTAGAATATAAGTGTAGCAGCAGACACTTAGTGTTTTGACAAATTTATATCATGGTATCAAAGCAGTCAGAGCAAAAGTATATCAAAGCAAAAAATATTAACAGAGTATGAACAGAGCAGAATTTGATTTACTCCCTATTAATCATGTACGCTTATAAACTCCTTAGCTCCCCCTCAACATATGCATGTATAATTTGTTATTTTCTCCTTTCTCTATATTATACTTTTTCTCATGTATAATTTGTTATTCTCCCATTTCTCTATATCTTACTTTTTCCTCCCCTTTTTGGCATCATCAAAAAGGTAAAGAAAAGAAACATTCAAAGCAATAGAGAAGGTAAGCATTTTAAACATTTAAACATAGCATATAAAATTGTTCATGATAGAGGGATATGTTCAGGGACAAATCAAAGAATAAGTGCGTCATTAATTTTCCTCCCCTTTTAGATTTTCTCCTGTTTCTTTAGAGATTAGATATAGGATCGATCGATTATGCCCAATTCTCTTCTAATTAAGAAGAAGCTTTCCTTGGTCAAGGGCTTGGTAAAGATATCAGCAAGTTGCTTAGTTGTATCAACATATTCAATCTCAATTTCTCTACTTTGTATATGATCTCTAATGAAATGATGTCTGATTTCTATGTATTTAGTTCTAGAGTGCATTATGGGATTCTTAGTTAGGTTAATTGCACTTGTATTGTCACATCTAATAGGAACTTGGTTTAGTTACACACCATAATCAACTAATTGTTGTTTCATCCATAAAACTTGTGCACAACAGCTACCAGCTGCTACATATTCAGCCTCTGCAGTGGATAAAGCCACACTAGATTGTTTCTTACTGAACCATGATACTAATGAGTTTCCTAGTAAATGACAAGTTCCACCAGTACTCTTTTTGTCTAGTTTACAACCAGTAAAATCAGAGTTTGAATAGCTAATTAACGTACATGTAGCTCCCTTGGTATACCATAATCCCATGTCTTTTGTTCCTAACATATACTTAATTATCCTTTTAGCTGCTTTTAAGTGTGATTCTTTTGGATTTGCTTGATACCTAGCACACATGCATACACTAAACATGATATCTGGCCTACTAGCAGTAAGATAAAGTAGTGAGCCTATCATACCTCTGAATTTAGAAACATCAACAGGTTTACCTTGCTCATCTTTGTCCAGATAACAGGAGGTACTCATTGGAGTAGCCATCTCCTTAGCGTTTTCCATGCCAAACTTCTTGATCAACTCGTTGCAGTACTTGGTTTGGATAACAAAGATTGCATTTTCAGTTTTCTTTATTTGCAGTCCAAGGAAAAAGTTCAGCTCACCCATCATTGACATTTCAAACTCACTCTACATAAGACTTGCAAACTCTTTGCACAAATGCTCATTAGTGGCACCAAAAATTATATCATCCACATATATTTGTACAAGTAAAATGTTGTGTGCCTTTTTCTTAGTGAACAAAGTTGTGTCAACTTTACCTCTTTTAAATCCTTTTTCATTGAGAAAATTACTTAACCTTTCATACCAAGCTCTAGGAGCTTGTTTTAAGCCATATAGTGCTTTAGACAGTTTATAAACATGGTTAGGCAATTCATTATTCTCAAAACCAGGTGGTTGACCAACATACACTTCCTCTTGTATAAATCCATTCAAGAAAGCACTCTTAACATCCATTTGATACAATTTAAATCCCATTATGCAAGCATAAGCAAGTAGCATTCTTATAGCTTCTAATCTTGCTACTGGTGCATATGTTTCATCATAATCTATGCCTTCTTCTTGGTTATACCCTTTGGCTACCAATCTAGCCTTGTTTCTTACAATATACCATTTTCATCTAGTTTATTCCTAAAAACCCATTTTGTACCTATTACAAGACAGTTCTTTTGTTTAGGCACTAGTTTCCAAACTTGGTTTCTTTCAAACTGGTTTAACTCATCTTGCATAGCCATCATCCAATGTTCATCAATTATAGCATCATCTATGTTCTTAGGTTCTACTTGAGACACAAATGCCATATGATTACAAACATTTCTAAGAGATTGTCTAGTAGTTACCCCCTTTGTAATTTCACCAATGATGTTATCAATTGGATGATTTCTGACAGTCCTCCATTCCTTTGGTAGGTCAGGCTGTTTTTCTGTTTGCTCCTGCTCCAGCAATTCATTCTTTAAGCTTTCATCATCCTGTTTCTCTTCTAGGAGAGTTTCCTCAATTGAATCTACAAGATCATCAATAATAGAATCCTTGAAGCCTTTGTCACATAGTTGACTGATACTTAATAGGTTATGTTTCAGTCCCTCAACATATAGTACATCCTCAACGATTGTTGTTGAGTCACTTCCGATGTTGCCAATGCCAAGTATTCTCCTTTTATTATTGTCTCCATAGGTAACACTACCACTCGGATTAAGGGTATAGGAAATGAACTTGCTTTTGTCTCCAGTCATGTGTTTGGAACAACCACTGTCAAGATACCATTTCATATTCTTGGCTTTCCAACACATCTACAAAACAGAATCATGTTTTTGCTTTAGGTACCCAAATCTGTTTGGGTCCTTTTAAGTTAGTTGGAGCATTAGTTCCTTTAAGAACCTATATATATTTAGACTCATTATAAGCAGATTTTCTGTAATGACATGTAGAAGCCGTGTGACCTTTTCTAGCACAGAAATAACATTTAACAAATGGTGTGTTTGATGTCATAGGTGCACCAAAAATTTTCTTGAAAGATTTCTCATGTATCTTAGGTTTATAGCCTATTCCAGCCTTATCATAAACACATTTTTGCTGTCCTAACAATGCATCCAAATTATCTCTACCATTTGTGAACTTGGCTAAGTCATTTTTTCAGTTTTTCAACTTCTTTAGTCAATGTACTGCTAGATGCATTCCAGATTTCTTTATCACTAGTAACTCTAGATATATCACCATTCAAATGATTTATATGTTTCTCCAACTTAGGACATTTATCACATATAGGTGCATCTAATACAGTAGCTAGTTTTTCTTTTAAAGCACAATTTTCTGTTTTTAATTGATGTACCTCTTTGTTTAAAACAAAAGTTTTCTCCTGTAAGCATGTGATGGTTTTCTTAGACTTAGTTATCAATCTATCAAGTGTAATGGATTCTCTATGAAGTTCTTCAAAAGCATTTTGCAATTCATCATAAGAAGGTTGATAATTAGAACTTACTTCACTTTCTGAATCACTGTTATTACTGGCCATAAAGCACACGTTTACCTCCTCAGATTCAGATTCTTCAATGGAATCTAGATCATTATCATCCCAAGCAATGTAGGCCTTTCTTGGCTTTCTCCACTTCTTGTCCTTTGAGTCAAACTTTTCTGTTTTGTCCTTCTTTTGCAGTTTTGGACAGTCAATCTTCATGTGGTCAATCTTTCCACATTCATAGCATGTGATGTTGATGGAAGAGTTGTCACCTTTACTGAAATTTCTCCTTTTAAAGGTGGATGAATTTCTTTTGAAGTTTCCTTTCTTCTTTAGGAAGTTCTTGAATTTTCTAATTAGCATTTCCATCTCTTCTTCAGATTTAGCCTCTTGTTCTGAATCATCATCATCATTGTCTTCTACTTCTTTGACTTGTGATTTCAGAGCCAACCCCTTCTTTTTTTTTATCAGTTTCTTCATCACTCTCATTTTGTCTGTTCAACTCCAATTCATGTTCTTGAAATTTTCCAAACAGTGTGGCAATGGTCATTGATGAGAGATCTCTGGATTCTGAGATTGCTGTGACTTTAGGTTGCCATTCCCTGCTCAAGCATCTCATGACTTTGTTAATTTGATCCTCATTTGAGATTGTCTTTCCAAGACTAGCCAATTGATTTACAATATGTGTGAATCTCTTTTGCATTTCAATCATAGGTTCTCCTCGATTCCATCTGAACAGCTCATACTCATGTGTGAGGGTGTTCATTCTTGCTCTTTTGACATCTGAGGTTCCTTCGTGTGTTACTTGCAATGTATCCCATATCTCCTTTGCTGATTTGCAATTTGAAACCCTAGAAAACTCATCACGGCTTAAAGCAGATGTTATAATATTCTTAGCACGTGCATTATATTGAATTCTTTTCTTATCATCCTCATTCTATTCAGTTTTAGGCTTATTTATTGGAGCACCATTAGCATCTACAGTAGAGGGGACAAATGGTCCATTTTCTACTGCATCCCAAATGTCAACACATGCTGCCTCAAGAAGGATTACCATTCTTTCCTTCCAATAGATATACTCAGATCCATTGAAGGCAAGCGGGCATGCAAGGGAAGCCCCTTCATTTAAATAGTCATTGTAAGCCATGCTCTTATAGCTGTTAAGCCAAACTAAAGATTTTAGCTCTGATGCCAATTGTTGTTTTGGCTTCAACGACTCAAGAAGGGGGGGGGGGGGTCAATTGAGTTTCCAAAAAATTATTTCCCTCTAAAAACTTTTTCACAAAGCTTTATAAATCAGAGTTGTGGATTTGTGTTCTCAGTATCTTTTATAAAATTGATGAAGGGTTTTTACAAAATCTTGAATAGAAGGTGATGAGGATAAGAAAGATTAATACCGAATAGGTTCAGGTTCAATAACTCATTAATAACAAAATACAGTTTATACAGATCAAAAACAGAGATTATACTTGAACTTTAAACATCAAAGTTACAGGTTCTTGAATCATAAACAGAAAGTAAAGGAGTTTGAGTTTAGAGATACTACACAACCAGATTTATCCTGGTTCAGTCACCACCACTGTGACCTACATCCAGTCCCCACTCCACCTGTGGGATTTCACACACTAACACACAAGCTTTGCCAGGTAGCTTGAAAAACCTTTACACCACAGAGCACTCCTTCACCTCGAGATACCACACTCTTGTGAAGAGCCTCAATGTTCTTCCTTAGGGATACCTCACCCTAATCACTCAAAGAGACTCCCTCTCTCTTTACAATCGAAAAGTAAAAAAAAGTTGATTCCTAACTCTGAATAGTCGGATAAACAAATTTAAGCACTTTTGAGTATTGAAACACTCTTTTCACAATAAGCTCAAGGAAGATGATGAATCACTTTCACAGTTGATTTCTTAAATTGATTTCGTAAAATTGTGATATGTTATGATATTCGTATCAGTTGTAAAAGTGTTCCTTTGATCCCTCTTTATATAGAAAACAAGTTATAGTCATTGGGATCAATCAAAACAGATTTGGATCTGATTTAACATAATTTGTTTTCTTGATTCTGGTTCTTGAAATAAGATTCTGATAGTTCTTGTTGAATTCACGTCCATAAAATAACGAGTCCAATTGGAAAAATAGTCGCGTCCATTTTGAAAAATAGCCGCATTCATTTTGAAAAATAGCCGCGTCCATTTGCCACGTCAGTAGACGGGAGTACTAACACTAAGTAATTGGACGTGCTCCAACTAGTAGACGAGCGATTGTATTACTTTAGTAGACGAGCACTTGTATCATTTTAGTGGACGAGCACTTCTGTCACTTTAGTAGACGTGAGCTTCTATCACTTTAGTAGACGTGAGCTTCTGTCACTTTAGTAGATGCCAGCTTTTACCACATTCTTGGACGCCAGCTTTTACCACTATTGGACGAGCGCTTATATTATTCCCAGTGTTGGATGAGCGCTTATATTATTCCAGTGTTGGACGAGCGCTTCTATTATTATTTCCAAAAATCATTTTCATTAACGAAAACTTATTCCTTTTAATGCAGGTTATGAAAAATGATTTTCTTCATGCATCTTTCTTAATTGAGCTATTTGTGAATAAGAGATTTCATCTCTTACAAATCATCTAAGACTTAATACTAATTTCTTCATTTAAGCTCTTGTCTTGATGATTCCTTGATCTTCGTCCGTGCTCTTTGATTCCTCCAAGTTCTTCCTTGAATATTCTCCTTTGATTGCTCACTGAACTTGTTGAATATTGCTTGATATCTGTCTTTACAATTTGACACTAAACACTTACCCACACATTAAGTTGTATTTGTCATATATCAAAATCTCTCAGTCGTTGAGTCTAACAAGTAATATGTTGTAGCTTGACTTGGCTGGAATTATTACAAACAATGTCATCCTTTCGACGCTGCCAACCTGTATATTTAACAAAATGATGCCATCTGACGGAGAAGTTTTGCCACTAAAGTCAGTGACAACCATATCTGTCGGAATTAAATTCGGCTGATCCTTCCCTAGCTTTTTGAACATTGCTCTTGGCATCAGGTTCACAGCAGCTCCCCCGTCAATTAAAACCCTGTTGGTAGGTCTTCCATCTATTATGGCCTTTACATGTAAAGGCCTCAAATGGTTCCTTTTCTCATCGGTGGGCTTCTCCAACTGAGCTACATTGTCAAATACGGTAACCAAGTTCTCTTGAACGTACATCCAAAAATCGCCTGGGTCTCTACCATTGTTAACGACATCATCATCGTCGTCGGAGAAATCAACTTCGAGATATCCTTCATATTCTGTTGGAATGAATGAAATCAATCCTATCTTCATTTCCATCCCTAGTTCCAGTATAACTTCATTCTCTGGATCCTCATCTAAAAATGCACCTCCAACCATTCTACCATGATTTCTTTTTAAATCATTCTCATCATCTAATCCTGACCTATCTGACAGAGGTCGGGCTATTCCTGCGCCACGGTTATCCAATGCCTCGATGATATCAGCTTGATCTTCATTCTGGCTATCCATGTCCGTGTCTTTGCTGATGTTTATGTCATCATTTGGATCATTCAGGGCTTCGATGACAGCATCAAACGACAATTCTTCTTTGGTTAAATCACACTCAGGCCTGAACGTTGCCAATTGTTGTTTTCCCATTCTCGCCTCAAACTCTTTCTCGAGTCCTGCAACCTTTTCCATCTCTGCCAATCCGACAGGCCATTTGCTAGTGGATCTTATTGGTGGTGATGCCTGCTCTAGAGCCTTCTTCTTTTCTGTGAAAACCTGTGATGTAGGCTTATTCCGCCTGGCTTGATTAATGGGCCTCATCGCATCAACTTCTATGGGATGGGTCACTATCATGCTTTTCATTTTGGCATATCCACTGTTGTCAGCTTTGTTGTCAGTCACTGCTACCAGACAACCAGTATCCTGTGAAGGTATTTCCTTTATGGTGACGCCCTCTTGCTTGGTAAGCTTCCTCTTTTGTGCCTGTCGGAGCCTTTGTAGCCTCCTTTTTTGACACTTAGACATAGCTGGCTGACTTGACGGTCCTGAAAAACTAGGTCCTGTCGTCTGAGTGTTCTGAAATAGTTGCCCCCTTCGGTAATCCTCATTCCAGAAGGGTGGATTATAATTTTTAAACTTATTTTTACTGACCCATTTTTGCCTTCGTGATTCGGGGAAGCGGGCCGTAGCGGAATTTCTTACCCATCGATCCACTGTTACGTTGGACGGGGGTTTCCTGGTCCTGACAGAATTGAACCCTCCATCGACAGGCCTGTTACTTCCTACTGACTCTCTGACTAGATCTTCAAGCCAACCTCCATGTTGTTTTGTCTAGGTCCTGTCTGATACGTATGTTGCTGGCGACTACCTGTCTGCCTGTTGACAGTATGCATATCACTTCTGTGCACACTGTTAGACCCAGCATGGCTGTTCGAGTGTGAGAACCTGCCCCGAATATTACCGTCACGAGACTCAGTTCTGTTTTGTGAGTGATATGATGGCGTTTTCTGTGCCCTAGCCGTCTTGGCAGCAGCATCGTCATAAAATCCTTCACATTTTGGGTGAACTTTGATAATACCACCAGATTCTTGCGTGTCTCGAATTCGACAGGTGGTGCCCCTGGCTTCGGATAGATATCAAATGAATCCGTCAGGTCCATCTGGATAATCTGTCCAGCTCTTATATTGACAATGCCTATTCCCATAGGGACTTGGCGATCATTTTTTAACTTCAGGGCCGAACGGTTGTGTCAATCTTCATGTCTGGTTTCTTGTCTGAAAACTTTAATCTTCCCTTTGTCAAACCTTTCTGAATGATGTCCCTGAAATGCATACAGTCGTTGGTTACATGACCAAAAGTATTATGAAACTTACAATATTTCCGATATTTTATTTCATGGGCTTTCAATAGCCTATGATCCTATGACAATTTTAACTGCTTATCTTTGAGCAGTATGTCAAATATTTGGTCGACTTTGGTCACGTCAAATGTATACACTTTCTTATCGATGAAAGGAATCCTTTCTCTGGCCCTTGCAGGCCTCAAGGCTTGACATGTATAAGGGGGACCGGTTTTGAATTCAACATAGTCTACCTCATATTCTTCGGAATTATTACCCACTTCGTCGAAATCACTACATCCGACAAAATTAATGTTTTCTCTTTTGAGGAATTTCCTCTGCTTGAAAACCTTTTCGGCCTTCAGTTGTTCAATTTGTCAGACCTTGTCACCCAACTGGGCAAGATCAATTAAGTGTTGGTTGACCAATTTCTTCCTAATATAGTAATCTAATCCCCCGGTAGCGATCTTCACTATCTCTGTCTCAGGGATAGGGGTGAAGCAACGACTCCTCATTTGACGGAATAGGGCAAGATAATCGTCGATAGACTCGTTATTCATTCTTTTAATACCGAATAAGTCTGTCAACCCAATTTTTAAATCACCCCTAAAGAATTGATCATGAAAGCTCCTCTCTAATTGATGCCAGGAATGTATGGAATTAGGTCTTAGAGTTGAAAACCAAGAAAAAGCGTTCTTAGTTAATGAACTAGGAAAGAACTTCATTTTTAGTCCCTCCTCTAAAGCCAAATCTCCTAATTCGATTGTATATCGGGCAATGTGCTCGACGGTTGATTCCCCACTTTCCCCCGAGAATTTTGACAATTTGGGTATTTTGTATCCTCGAGGCATTTCTGCTTGTTGGACCCAGTCAGGAAATGCCGATGCAAAAATTGGCTGATTGGCATAACCTATGTTAAAACCAAACCTATTCAATGCTTGTTCGACAACTTGGTTAACATTCTGGTTTAGAACATTTTGACGAAGCGCTCCAAGAGCACCCTGGTTTATAACAAAGTCTTCGTCTTCCCCTGGCTGTAGAATATGTACATTTCCACGTCTCAAAGAGACTCGATGATGGGGTTGTGGCCACTCGTCATCTTGTTCGGATCCATCAAGTTGGATAACTTGTGGTTGTTCAACCTGTGGTTGGTTATTAGGATCCTGGTTGACATTCCTATTGACATTTCTATTGGTATTTCTATTGGCATATTGGTTATCGTTTGGGGCTAACACGCCCAAGGATCTATTTAACCTACGTATCTCGTTTGCCAATGTCATGCATGCATTATTTGTTTTTTCCATTAATGGCGTAATCACTGTACCCATTTTCTGAGTAAATGTATTCACCATGTCAAAGTTACGAGAGTCAATTTGTTGTCGAACATTGGCTAATGTAGCCTCTGACAGACCAACAATATTTTGTGGGGGTACTTGTGATCTTACTACTGGGTGCTCTTGTCGAGTATGGGTAATCACCACTGACCCTGTTATCCCATTCTCTCGACTGGGGATTTGTCCCCCGATCGACGGTCCTGCCTGTCCAGATGTATGGGAAACCGTCGTTGCTCCATTTGGATATGGTATGTATGCAAATGGGGTATTTGGGTTGACCGTGGTCGAGCTGTAAGGCATTCCATACAAAGGTTGTGGCAGAGGTTGCGTAGTCCCTCTTGGGTTTGAATTCACAACACTTCGTGGAGACAATCCAGTAGTTGGCGGACTTATTTGTTGTACAACTGGGGAAGTTGGTGACGGGAGTGTTCCTTGGCCAACTTCGTCAAACCTATTGACAACTTGAGCATAGGAAACGCCTCTTCTCGCCACCAAACTATTAGTGCTATTATTTCCTGCATTAGTAGCGTTAGCCATGGTTGCAAGAATGTTATCAACTGTTGCAACAGTGGTTATAGGATTAGCACCCACCTTTGACACAGCGGCGTTAGTGCTGACTACGCCTACATTACTTGCACTACTCATATTCGGAGTTTTGGGAATTAGATGACAATTGAATCACTCTCCCACTTCGTAGACGCATACAATGAATTTGTATGTGATAGTTCGTGACACTTATACGAATTACTCTGAACTTGTCCCACCGGGCGTGCCAATTTGTTAATATTGGTTTTTGGTTTCTGACCAAAATGCTTTCGTTACAAATAATTAGAGATCAAACGAGTGTGGGACCTACGAGTTATGTGGTAATCTCGTCAAGAATAGTTATAAACTATCTGCCAAGTATGAATTTGACAACATCCGTCAAATTAGGAATTACTGGCAAAGACTTAGTACTAAGACAAGTATATAAGTTTGAAAATGGTGTACATATTATTATCAGTAATGAAACTTGACAATGAAACTACTTGTATTTGATAAGATAAGTTTGGAGTTTAAAAGAAGAAAGTAGTTTCTATATTTGAAAATAACTTCCTAATTACACTGAGTAACTAATAAAAAGAACAAAAGTTTAAAAGAAAAGTTAAGTAAAGTAGAATCTAAGCAATACTACTTGCAAAAAAATGAACGAATTTAAAAGAAGAATATAACAGAAATGCTGGAAATAAATGAGAATAAATGAAGAACTTAAATAAAAGAGATGGAAATGGCATTGAATTTATTCATAGTATTGAAATACGAAGGATATGGAAGGAATACTTGAATGTAATCCGTCAATCTGCTGTGTGATCGAGATGTGTAGGAGGATGTGTATCAAGTAACCGACCTTTATTTCATTGTGATTACTAGTATTTATAGGCAAATAAAATAACTACCTAGAAATAACTCCCTATCTAAATGACTGCCGCATGTCTTTGGCAGTTATCTTAAGTTTTATACTTAAACTATTTTGTCAAGTAATTCCACTAATTGCTCAATGTCTTGAACCGCATGTCAATTTGCTTATCTTCGACGGTTTGAACTGCTTGACAACTTGTATTGGTACCTTTCGTCGGATTGGGGACTTAACCAATTTCTTCACTTTTCTATTTCTCTTGACGACTCTTCCTTCGTCTAAATCTTCCTTTATTATTTTGTCAGGAATTTGATTATCGAATTTTTTCCTCTGTCGAACTGTATTTCCTTGTCAACAAAATATTTTCAATACTTAGAAAATTTTGGTTACCACTTCGATCCCTTCATCATCCCGTCGAAAAAACATCCGTCAAAAAACTCAAAATTTCACCCTTAAGACATTGCTATTTGGTTTTTATAATGCAAATCAGAAAAAATGAAAAAAAAAAAAAAACTCAGGTTTTACATCACTACTCCTTGCACTTGTGCATTTGATTGTATTTGTCCACATTTCCAAACACTGAATTCAACTTTTTTTATATTTGCCTTCAGTAGCTTTAATTTTTCTTTGAAGAACACATCCATCCCATCCCTGCATCCATCTCCTTTCATCCCCACTTGACTTTTTGTTTTAACACCAGTCATTCATATAAAATCAATGTTCTTACAAAGATCTCTAGAAATAAAGGATGGAAAAGGGTGATTATACGAGAGCACGGAGAGACTTCAATATGACTTGTGTTTGTATCAAGTACTTCTAAGAATGTTGTGGGCTAGAAGGATTTATTATTAAAAAATTAAACAATTTATCTCGTTATGGATGTATTTGATTTGCAAAAATTCAGGACAACACAAAAATTTGTCTCCTGTTTGATTTGAAAAGTAATCAGGGGACATGACAAAAAAGGGGTGAGGAACATGATAAAACCCAAAATTTTATCCACCATCAAATCATGTGACAACTTTTTGTCTCATAGATAGACTATCAAAACACAAAATTATCCTTATCTCTCACTCTCCTCCCTCTTTCCTCTCTCTCTCTTCATCGCCCTCTCTTTCTCTCTCTCCCCCTCTCTCCTCCCTCTCTCTCCTCTCCCTCTCTCTCATAACGTGATTTTCTCTCTGTAAATGACACAACTCGCACATAACTCAAGTTTATAACTCAAGTTTATATATATATATATATATATATATATATATATATATATATATATATATATATATATATAATACAAAATTATATATTGTGTATATTTAAATGTTACATAATAAATATATTATAAAGGGTATTTCGGTAAATTTAATATTATTTTGTTTGTGCTGTCCATTATCCATCAAACAATGTACAAGACAAATAATTATCCTGTGACTCAAGGATTTGTCCTGTGTTGTCCTGTCTATCGACCTATGCTGTCCTGATACCCTTTGCAAATCAAAAGCACTATATATATATATATATATATATATATATATATATATATATATATATATATATATATATATATAGCTAAAATATAGATTGATCATATAGTGTTGGAGAATGCTAACGAGTGTCCTTAGGATACTATTTAAGGAATCAAGAAAAGAATTTTTTCACGAGGAATTGATGTATTTAATGTTTAAAAGTTGAAATAGCTAGTTTTCCAATAAAAACTTGTTTTTCTTGGTTCCTTATGACACTCGTTAGCATGACCCTTTATTGTTATATTACACTATATAAGAAACAATGGTTTTTCTATCATGTGCAACTTTGCATAGATTAAGAAACCCAAAAACAGCAATTATTTATTGGAAAACTAATCATTTCAGTTTTAAAAGTATAAAATACACAGTTCCTATATAAATTTACTCTTTTAAGATCCTTAACATATATAAAATTGCACATGTTAGAAAAACTCAAGAAACAAATGTATCTTTTGTTTTGTCTAAAATATAATAAACATGTATCAATTTTAACACATATTAAATCCTAATTTTCAATATCACCCTTATTTATAATAGGATTTATGTTTACGAGATATATCAATTTTCTATGTAAGTGAGTTGGTTCATTAAAATAAGAAGACGTATTTTTGGAAATTTATATAAGTATTAATTAAAATTAATTCATTTTAATATTAAAAAAGTATGTGTATTTTAGGATTTTGTTTCATATAATGTGGATCAAAGATAATATAATATAAATAAAAATCATATAACTCGATCGAGAATATATTCAACCTTATTGCGTCACGACTTACGAGCAGACATGTTGGACTCTACTACGTGTAAACTCCACACGATTTAGCCCCTACAACTACAAGTGGCGGGGCCAAACATATATGCTTGCACACTTAGGAATAAGAGATTGCAATGATATAACCCATGTGATAGGCGAGAACTACTATAGATTTAGTTAATAGAAGTTGTAAACTAAGTTATTTATAAACAAAGACATTATTATTTTATAATTAAATTAGTTTTTTTAATAGAGATAGTTTTTTTTTTTCACTAAAAAAAGATATTCATTCATTCAAATTGGTAAAATATATCGAAAACAATACAAATTCAACATCGCTAAGAATCGAAAATGATGAACCTACTAACAAACTCACATCACCTAGGTTAATAGCATAACACGGCAAAATGCTTACAAATGTGACAAAATCAAAGTGACCGGAATACTCATGTCTCCGGATCTGTAATGTTGACGCCCAAGTCTTGATTGAATACGTAATGGATCGAAGCTGATCTGCCAATCTAAACTAAACGTACACCGTAACAAGACGGGAAACCAAACGACGCCGCAACAAGACAACGAACAAAACACCGCTGCATGCAAACGACAAAAACAAGAAAGAAAAACTAGATCTATCTGGAAAAATCACTTATTTAGATAAAAAAAGAGAAAAAATGATGTAGAGGGATGATTGCAGGCCAAAAAATACCCAAAACCACATTTTTCCGATGGTTGGGGAAGAAGGAAAAGAGGAATATAGTGAAGATTGAGAGAGAGAGACGGCTCTGGATTTAACTGAGATAGTTATGAAGTTATTTAATGTAAAATGATAATGGGTCATATTTAATTAGGCGTACAATTTATATGTAAAATAGATTTGTACAAGAATTAATCATGATAGGCTCCTCTACAAAGGAAAAGTCTTTTTCCGAGTTTTGTTTGTGAGAAGACATGTTGGTTGACTAATTATTAAGGTTGTAATTGTTGTTATTTTTTTAGAGTAAAGGTGAAAATTGATTTCTAAAAAAAAAATGGAGAAATTTGATTTTAAAAATAAAAAATAATAATTTGATCCTCAAAAATTTTAAAAACCGATCAAATTTATTTTTGATAAAAACTAAAATATTTTTAAAATTATCCTAAAAAACAAATTTGACTAATATTTGAGATTTTTAAAAATTAAATTATTTTTTATTTTTTAAGGATCAAATATATTTTCATATATATTTTTCTAAAATCAGTTAGGGCCTTTATTCTAGTTTTAAAGGGTATTGATCCAGCCCCACCAATGGTGACTCCGTCCCCAAGAAAAATAAAGCAAGAGCAGTCAGAAAAGAAACATCAATGATTCGGTAGAACCACATATATGATGATAATAACCCTGCAAAATTATAAAAGAAGGAAATAGCTAACAGTGCTCTTAAAATAAAAATAAACATTAAAAATAATTATATTAAAAACTATAATAATATTTAATACCTATGTCTTTAGATAAGTAAAATAATTTTATAAATTATGGTAATAAAGGTCCTCGATGATAAACAATAAAGCCATCGACAGCAAGTCACAGAAAAGACACAGGAATCCTATAGTGAGATATATATTGCTAGGGCCAGTTACATATCTACCAAGTGGGGAACATGTTATTATTGAGAAAAAAAAGGACAAACGGTAAAAGGAGTTGGAACAGTATGATTTCTAAGTTTCAAATCGTGATAAAGTGAAAAAAATTAACATAATAACTAATTACTAACATTTGTTTATAAAAAAAACTTGTTTATAAAAAAAGTTCTTTAGAGTGAGTTTGAATATAAAGTGAAAAAATAAGAATATATTAATTATTAATTAATTAAAATAATTTAAGATTTTAATATATTTTAATTGATTAATGATGGATATATATTTATTTACTTACTTACACTCAAATTTATTTTAAAGAAGCTTAATGCGAAAAGAAAATTAGCGAACAGCGATGAAATTGCATGTTCTCCCTGTAGGAAAGATGCTACCATGCCTCAAATGGCAACAAGAAGAAAAAGTGAGATGAGTCATTTATGGAAGAAACAAGAAATTCGATGATGATGACCAACGTCGAAAACTTTGGATAGTGGGCAATCCCAGTATATTCCCCTCTTCATTGAGCCTTTTTGCAATATGACGATAACATATCAAAATATATCGTCATGATTCATGGACCTCAGGCCTTACGCACAGCCATCATGACAAGTGCGAAAATACTAGTAACCATCTGTACTAAGCTAAACCTAGTTTGTCTCAACTCGATGAATCTGAAAATTCGATCTAACCCGACGCATGCATTTAGTTTGGACATTACTGATGTTCAGACCTGATTTGGACCCGATCAATCTTTTTTGGTTCAGGTAATATGTTTGTTGTGTTAGCAAATTCGTGAACCCGAGACTTGACCCGTTGCTATTTAAATAAAAAGAACATAATACCTTTGCTCAATTTGCTAAACTTTGTCTCTCTATGTGACCGTTTGTCTTCAGTTAACGGTCTTTCTATGTGTTCAGTTTATAATTGTACGGGTCATCCTAATCCTGGCTACGTCGACTGTCGTCGTTGTATCTTCCTCGTCCTAGCTCTACCGACTGCTGTCGTTGTCTCGTCCCAATCCAAACTCTGTCATCTTGTCCCAGTCCGAAACTCCTAGCTTCTCAATGGTCATATTTACGTCTCAATGGTCCTCTCGTCCACCTCCCTTAGATCCGTCCTTAATTTGCATCCCACCGGTGCATCGGTGCCTCCATCTTCTCCTCGCCGCGCCACGTACCTCTGTTCCATTCATTCCAGCGACCCATCACCCAGATCCCGTGTCTCCATGTTGAAATAGGTGGCTTCGACTTAAGAGGCAAGGGGTGAATTGAGTATTAAAAAATTTCTCTTTTTGATTTTTCTAAACCTTTTTCACAACAAGAATTAACAAAAGTGTAGAAAAATAATTTAATCAAACTAAAAGCAAATCAAATAAAGGGAAGAGAGGACTTGCACACCAATTTTTATCATGGTTCAACCACCCACCTTTGGTAAGCTACGTCCAGTCCCCATAACACATTTTCAGGATTTTCCACTAATACCAAGCTTACCTAGGTGCTTGAAAGCCATTACTACTCAGTGCCCTTCTCACCTGGGACACTACAACAGATTCAGATTTAATAGCGTTTAATTTCATCATTTTTAGTGCTTTCAAGCGCTATCTAGCTTGGCGCTATTGAAAGTTGCAAACAAGATAACGCTTCAGAAGCGTTGTAGTAGATTTAACTACAATAATGCTTGTCCAACGAATCACTATATTAGTTCACACCAAAATGCGCAACTAAGAAGTAGTGCCGACGTGGATTCATAATAAAGACAGCATTGAATTAAAAATACGTTATGTTAGTTACCCCAAAACGATAGCACGATCTCACTAAAACGCTATCGTAGTTTGAACTACGATAGTGTTTTCATAAACAAACACTGTCTATTAACCAATTTTTTATTAGTATTTTAGATGCTTTTTGCATTCACTAATCATACCAGAGTTTGACCAATCAAAAACAACATTTAGCTTACAAAAAATTAGAATTGAGCATTCGATATTCAAAAAACAACATTCAGCAATCAACAACAATCATACCATTAATCACTACAACAGATTTGTGTTTTAATAGCACGTATTTTTGGAATTTCATAGCGCTTTCGGGTGCTATCTATGTCTCTGTTGTCGTAGGTCAATGACAACGATAACGCTTCTGATGCACTGTCGTATATTTAACTACAATAGCATTTGTCATTCGAAATGCTTTAATAGTAGTCAAGAAAATGTATAGCTGGAAATTTGTGACGATATGGAATCTAAATAAACATAGTGCGACTTTAAAAAAAGCGCTATCTTAGTTCCCAATAAATAACATCGCTTTTCACAAAAAGCGCTATCATATATTTAGATATCATAGCGTATTATTAATTAAGTGATGTCTATTGTGCACATTTTTAAAGAAGAATAAAAAATTCACTGCTTTCTGCACACCCCCTGAATCCAGCAATAAAAAACAACATTCAACAATCCAAAAACAACATTCACCAATAAAACAAAACAACATTCAACAATCAACACCAATAATATCCCTAATGCAATCAGCTAAATCGTTCATAATAATTTTTTTGTTCCTAAATACAAATATGATAATGCAAAAATAAAAGACACATATAGTCAATGGAATATATCAGAATTTACAGAGTACAAGATTTGAACTACTTGCATCCTTTTCAGCACTAACAACCAGATCAATCTCCCAACTTGTTGGCTGTTGCCATTTACCTACAACAGAAATAGAATACACAAGTATAAAGTATGTGGAAAATAATAAGTGAATGATATACAGACGAAAAAAATTAAAAGTACCCCTCTTTAAAATTAATTAGAAAAAAAAATATACATGTTTAAGTTGATCTTTTCCTTTTCCTTTTCCTCGTCGGGTTGATCCAAATCCCCTCATCATGATCATCCCTCATATACAGTCCATCATCTCCATTTGCATCAGTCTCAAGCGATTCGTCTGTCCTAATGAAAGGATCATCCTCCATATTAGTAGCTTCATTATTGTCGTCATCATCAATGTTATTGACATTTACTTTGTAGATCAAAAGAACAATGGACCACCTATTATTAGATGGATCGTTGACATAGAAGACTTGTTGAGCTTGAGATGCCAAAATAAAAGGCTCATCTTTAGACCCCACCCTATTGAAATCCACTCGCATGAACACCAACTCATCCATCTGAACACCGTTATTGTTGTCAGCCCACTTACATTGGAACACATGCACTCGAAATGTTGTGTAGTCCAACTCCTTTATATGCTCAATGACATCGAAGTATGACATATTCACATAAATGGGGTTCCTATCTTTGGCACTTGACACTTGCATAGCTTGCACTACAAGAGTTACACCATTATTTTACTGTGTACGACGATCATCATGCTCTTTCGTATAGAACGTGTACCTATTAAATAGATGACCAATGTAAGATATGGCATGTATACTTTGAATTTGTGCTAACCTTTTCAATATTTCTGAAACTGAATCGGGATCTACATAGCAATCTGCAAGAACCTGCTCCTTTAGCCATGTTATAAAACTCTGATTGTGTTCTTCTTTTATCCATTTCTCAAACTTATTCGAATTCAAACCCTTAAGTAAATCATTGTGTCTTTCAACATATGGATCAACCTCATCGGCGTTGTGTAGAACATATAGGTGTGCTTGTACCCATTTTGCCTTTGACATCGTGAGTATTTGAGTTCCTGTTATCCCTTCACCTTATGTTCTTCCCATGTAACGAGACTTTGAAAGCCCTATGGATCGACGTTGGATAGGTATTCAGTACAGAATTCCACAGCTTCTTCCACTATATATGTACCGTTCAACAATACAACACTCTGGTCGTGATCGATTTTTACCATGCCCTTTAAATATCTTCATGTAACGCTCGAACTCATACATCCATCTCATATACGCAGGCCCACACAATTGTGTCTCTCTAACTAGGTGAACTGCCATATGAACCATATGTCGAAGAACGAAGGTGGGAAATACATCTCAAGCTCACACAAAAGTCACAACAATTCCTCTTTGTAATGCCGACAACTTCATAGGGTCAATCACTTTGCTACAAATTGCCTTTAAGAAGTTAAATAATTTAGTTATGGACAGTCACACTTTATTGGGCAAAATGGAGCGCATCGCGACTGATAGCAAATCCTTCATGAGAACATGACAATCATGAGACTTTATACCCGTTAACTTTAGATTATCCATCGATACAAGGTTCCTAATCTTTGAAGAGTACCCATCTGGAACTTTAACTCCATGAAGAAACGTACATAAAGTCTTTTTCTCATTTCTAGATAGAGTATGAGCAGCCGGAGTTAGATATATACACTTTCCCCTCTTTTCTGGTACCAATTCTATTCTTATTCCCATACTAACCAAGTCCAGCCTTGCATTGATGCTATCTTCACTCTTTCCTTTCACATTGAGTAACGTACCGATGACACTATCACAAATATTTTTTCAACATGCATCACATCAAGGAAATGTCTAACATATAATGACTTCCAAAATGGTAACTCAAAGAAAATATAATTTTTATTCCACCCTCTCGTGACAAGCTCCCCCGCAAACGGTTTACCGAAATTAGTACACAAATCATTGACCTTTTCAAATAGCTGCTCACCTATCAACGGTGAAGGAGCTTTACTTTCTTCTGAGTTCCCGTTGAAGGCCTTTCTCCACCACCAGTAACGATTTGTTTGAGGCAAAAATCTACAGAGCACGAGGAAGATATTCTTCCTACAATGTTCCAATCACATCCAATATGTATCATCTTCACATATAGGGCATGGACACTGACCTTTGGTGCTATATCCATACAGATTGTCATACGTCGGAAAATCATTGATTGTCCCAAACAACATAGCCCTCAAAGTGAAACTTTTGTTTTTGAACCCATCGTACATCTCCACACATGTCTCCCACATTTCCTTCAAGTTTTCGATTAAAGGAGCCAAGTATATGTCTATATCATATCTTGGTTGTTTGGGCCCAGAGATTAATAGAGACAACATCATATGTTTACGCTTGATACATAACCATGGAGGTAGGTTATAAATTACCAAAATCACCGGCCATGTACTGTGAGTGCTCCTTTGAGCACCATGAGGGTTAAATTCGTCAGTAGACAACACAAGGCGTAGATTTCTTGCTTCTTGCCCAAAATCTGGATAATCGTGATTAATTTTTGCCCATCTAGGAGAATCTGCCGGGTGTCGAAGCTCGCCATCTTGAATCCTTTCATCCTCATGCCATGTCAACTGCTTTGTAACTTCTGCACTACGACACATGCGTCTAAATCTGGGTATAATGGGAAAATGCCATACAACCTTCTCTGGACTCAATTCTTTCAATGGCTTATATTGCAGGGCATTACATTTTGGATATTATCTCAATGATGCATATTCGTTCCGAAATAAAAAATAAAATGCAATCATTAGGACAAGCATGTATCCTCTCATAGGTCATGCCAAAAGAGCATAACATTCGTTTAGCATCGTATGTTCGACTAGGAAGCACCTTATCCTCTGGCAACATTGCTTTTAAAAAGTGTTAGTAACTCTTTAAAGCTCTTGTCAGTCCATCCATTGCGCTATTTAAGGTTGTATAACCTTAACACCGCTACTGTAGAAAACGTTGTTATAGTTTGACATCACAATTTTTGGCTGGAATGATACCACGCGACAGAACACAAATGCATGTGATCTCTTGATCTCTTAATCTTCTCCACCAACATTGTAACTTCTAATTACTCCACCAACATTGTAACTTCTAAGTATGGTTTCTCTTTGAAAACTCACGACTGCACATCTTCTCCACTAACTGCATCATCTACCTGTGTGTATAAATAGAACCATTCCATATTCTCAAACCATCCTACACTCTAAAACCTTTCACTCTCCTAATAAGCTTTCACTCTCTGAAATCCAAATGGCTCCCAAATGTTTTCCCATTACCATGAGGGCAATGAATCTTGAAGGACTTAAACGGGATGGATATGACGAAACTTCAGAGATTGCTTTTCAAGAATGGATTGAGTACTTCAATCTCCATAGACCAATACCTACTGTATAAATCAGGGAATTATGGTCAAATACTGATATCAACAATGACAGATCAATCACCGGGTACATAAGTGGTGGTGTACCAGTGACAATCACGCGAGCTCTTGTTGCTGAATTAATGGGAGCTCCAAACAAGGGTATGTAGAGTTTCAGAAGTCTGGAGTGGATATTGGAAAAATCCCAGGCTTTCACTGAAGAAGGTATATCAGAAACTGTTTTGGGAGAATGCTAGTCAGAAGAAGAATGAGACCTCCTGGCTGACCAACAAGGCTAAGTTCTTGCTGGAGTGTTGCCACCATTTCATTCTTCCGGTCACCGATAGGGAAGGCCGACACTCCTTGTGACACCCTCTACCCCGCATGTATTTATAAAGCAATAAAAGATAAAGATATTAATATAAAACATGCATATTCATTTAAAGATGATAAATAAGTTCCACAGGTAGAAAAGGTACCACATGAACTAGTTCAACAACGCGGAAAATCAAACAAGTTTTAAAGAAAATAAAACATAAACATCAAAAGAATCCAACCCCGATGTCACATACAGAGCTGGTATAGCGGTTCCAAAATAATCCTCGGATAACAAACTAAAACTGAAACTAAAAAAACTAAAACAGCTAGGAATCCTAGCTACAGAGTCACGGCTCGTCAGTGTCACTCCTCTCTTGGCTGCTCGTCGTCCTTTGTATAAAAGATTCATGGAAACAACAGAAACAGAGAAAACGGGGAGTAAGAAAACATATGAAACACATCGCCATGGAGATAGGAAGCAAGATGAACAAACATCATAATATGGTATATAACATTACATATACATAGGTAACAGTATAGATATCTAGATCACTATGTTAATTCAACCAACATATGCTATGTGGTGCAACACTACTCCGCTAGTCCATTATGCATGTGGATCCAATCTATCTCAGGAAGGCAACTTCATAAAAGATAGGAGTTTTCTCTGTTTCTGTTGTTGGCATGTATCTTTTATACATAGGACGACATATGAAACGCATCGGCATGTAGATAGGAAGCAAGATGAACATACATCTTAATATGGCATAGCAATATATAACATACATATATATAGGTAACAATATACATATCCAGATCAACATGCTTATTCAACCAACATATGCTATGCGGTGCAATACTACTCCGCTACTCCATTATGCATGTGGATCCAATCTATCTCAAGAAGGCAACTTCGGAGTTACATATCCACATTGGCCAATAAGCACCAACGTCGACAGTTCATCAAACCATGGGTGAACCCCTTTGATAGCCGATGAACCATATTCTAGGATGCGCCACCACGAGGGGCCAAATTCACCGAACCTTGGGTGAATCACCGCAGACGGCCAGATCATCGTACTCTAGGACGACCTCCCCTATGTTGAACTTCCCCCACAAACAAAAGGGCAACCACTTCATCCGCTTGGGACAATAAGCACCCAAGTCTCATCATCATCAACACCTTGACCCTTATGAGTCAAGGACCCCTTGGCCAAAAAGCACCAAGGTTCAACTTCAACAACACCTCGACCAAAAAGCATCGAGGCTACTTTGGCCAAAAAATACCAAAGCACATCAACTTGTGGCAATCCATTGGGCACCGGCTTAACCAACTTATTATTCTTGTTTATCTTAATTAGTCTTTAATTAAGTTATCTAACTTGTATTTATTTGATTGGTGTCTTATTTCATCTTTGGGGACGATTGGGGTGAAACGCCCCCCTTTAATTCCTTTAATTCATGTCTGTATTATTGGGGGAGCACGGGCATGCTTCCACTTAAGTGAAGCATGGTCGTGCACCCTATTATGCACGGTCGTGCTTAACGCACGACCATTTTCTATATTTAAACTGGGAACACGGGTGTGCTCCCTATTGAGGACGGTCGTGCTTCCTAGAGCATGGCCGTATTGTCTGGGCAGATTTGGTTATGTTCCTGTAGCCAAAAACTCCCTAAACACTCTTAAATCAATCCTAGGGTCTTTGACTAAACCATTTGGCATAAACCTCACCTCTAATTATTAATCCATATTTTATGAACACTTTTTGGGAAATTATTCCTTTAATCATCATATTAATAAAGAGCCCTATTTTAGTCAATTAGAGTTTTATTAATGAGATCAACATAAACCGCCATACATTCAATCATGACATAATCAACATCATCAACTAGTAACATTCATGGCATAGATAACAAACCAATTTACTCAATCAAATAATGACATAAACAACACAACTCAACCATAAGACATATGAACCAACATACATGATTTGGCATACAACATTATAAACAGTTCAACAACATAGCAATCAGGCATTCATAACTGACATACCAATAATCCAATAAACATATATTTAAATATGTAGCAGATGTCATTTAACAGTTTAACAAACAATAGGGTCATGGGAACCCTTCATCTTACATTAACCCCTTGCCTAATGTTCATACCATCCTTCTCCCCATACCTGGTATGAAGATTCCGACAACGACAACTCAAACGGTAAACCCAACGTGTTCCCTCGAGCGGCTCAACTAGCTTTCCAAGCCTTGGTCAAACAAAAGGGTTAACCAATTAGTTCCCAATTCTAAATAAAGGAAAAGGAAACATTAAGAGGGAAGAACCGTTACCTATAAGGACTAGAACAGATGAACTAAGCTTTCCCAAACATCTCCAAAACTCTAAGAATGCAATGGGTTTAGAGAAAATAGGGAAGAACAGAGGTGTATCCGCACTAGGGTGGCCAAAGCTGCCAAAATAGGGTTTAAAACGTAGCCCTCGGTTACTGTGCTGATTTTATATGCTTCAGACCCGAGCACGGCCTTGCACCTTACTAAGCATGAGCGTGCTTACATTAGCGTCTCCACGATGCTGATCCCTTGCACGGTCATGCTTCCTATTGAGCACAGCCGTTCTTGTGACTCAGACAGTCACAAGACACAAGCCTTGAGCACGGGCGTGCTGGACATGAGCACGTCCGTGCTCATGTACCATAAAGGGATTTTAAGCCTAGAAATTCCACTTAGCCCTTCTACAACATCTCTATGCTAAGTCCTAAGACTTTAACAAACAAACAAGCATATATATAACATAGAAGTGCTTAACGAAAAATGGGGTGTTACAATTCCACCCCCCCTTATAAAAAATTTCGTCCTCGAAATTTCTACTCATCTCAGTTGAAAAGGTGCGGATACGCTCCCATCATCTTACTTTCCAACTCCCATGTAGCACTTTCCTCAGTAGCCCCACTCCAAACAACTTTGACCAAAGGAATATCCTTGCCTCTCAGTTGCTTTACCTTCCGATCCTTGACTTGAAGGGGTAATACCTCAAAAGTCAAGTTCTCTTTTAACATTATCGTGTCGGGTACTATCATATGGCTAGGATCATGAATATACTTTTGAAGTTGGGACACATGAAAAACATTATGAAGGTTGGACAAGAATGGTGGTAAGGCTATTTGGTAGGAGACTTCACCGACTCTTTTCAAAATTTGGTAAGGGCCAATAAATCTAGGAGTAAGTTTCCTCGCTTTCATCACTCTACCAACCCTAGTTGTCAGGGCAACTCTCAAGAACACATGATCACCTTCCTGGAATTCGAGCGCCTTCCTTCTTTTGTCATGGTAGCTCTTTTGCCTACTTTGTGCCACTTTCATCTTTTCATGAATCATCCTCACTTTTTTCGTGGTTTCTCGCACTATTTCTGGTCCTAGCACCACATTGCCACCAGATTCATTCCAACACAATGGTGTCTTACATCTCCTCCCATAAAGAGCTTCATAAGGTGCCATCCCAATACTGGAATGTAAACTATTGTTGTAGGTGAACTCTATTAGGGGCAAAAACTTGTCCTAACTACCCGATTGCTTTAGCACACAAGCTCTAAGCAAGTACTCTAAGGACTAGATGGTTCTCTCAGACTGACCATCAGTCTGTGGGTGATAAGCTGAACTAAGTCGAAGCTTGGTCCCTAAAGCCTCATGCAAACTATTCCAGAACATAGAGGTTAATCTAGGGTCTCTATTTGACACTATGTTAGAGGGTACACCATGTAGCCTAATTATCTCTTTGATGTACAACCTGATCAACTTCTCTAAGGGATAGTCCATGTTCATAGGGATGAAATGGGCAGACTTAGTCAATCTATCCACAACAACCCATATAGCATCGCAACCAACTGGAGTCCTAGGGAGTCCAGACACAAAATCCATGGAGATACTATCCCATTTCCATTCCAGGATAATCAAAGGTTGCAATTTACCTGAAGGCTTCTGATGCTCTATCTTGGCTTTTTGGCATACTAAGCACGCATAGACAAACTCAGCTACAACCTTTTTCATCCTAGGCCACCAAAAAATTTGCTTAAGATCCTGGTACATCTTGGTGGCACCTGGGTACACACTCAAACCACTCCTATATCCTTTTTAAGACTCAATGAATTAGAGATTTTGATATATGACAAACATATCATTTAATGTGTGTGCAAGTGTTTTTGGTATCCAATTGCAAAGACAGGTATCAAGCTAACAATGTCAAGTTCAATGAGCAATTAAAAGAGCAATATCCAAAGAAGGACTTGGAGAATTCAAAGAGCAACAAGCAAGACAAGGATCAAGGAATCATCAAGACAAAGCTCAAAGGAAGATTAGATTTAAGTCTTAGATGATTTGTAAGAGAGAACCACTTTTAATCACAAATAGATCTTTAAAAGAAGTATGAAAATTATTTTCATAAATTACATTAAAAAGGAATAAGTTTTAAAGAAAATGATTTTTTTTTGAAATTAAACAAAAATTCTTTGTCAGTATAGCCATGTATTCAATGGGTGTATAACTGTTTTTGTAACTGACAAGTGAATAAAAGGTTTTTGATATTCAATACATTGATGTACTACACCTATGCATAACATGAAATCAGATTAGTTATTAAAGGATAACTAAATACAGCCCTGTACATAGTCTATGTACGCATGTATTCAAGTTTCTAAAAAAACTGATGTTCATCAATACATAGATGTACTGAATGGGTGTACATGTTGATTAACCAAGATCATTTTTTTTTTGGAAAACATGTACATCCATGTACTACACAGGTGTACAGTAACTATTAGTATGAATCTTGGCTAATACATTCCTGTACTCAACCCATGTACAAGAAACCTAAAACTGAATAACATAATCAGTTATCAGTCCCAAATATGTTTCAATCAATCCCAACGACTATAACTTGTTATCTATATATACTGGGATTGAAAGAACACTCATAACATATCAGAACAACATGAAATCAATTTGAGAGATCAATTGTGAAATTCATTCATCATCTTCATTGAGCTATATTGTGAAAAGAGTGTTCCTTCTCATAGGTGCTTCAACTTGTGTATCTGACTTTTGAGAGTTATAGATCAATCTTTTTCTTTCTATTTGATTGTAAGAGAGTGGGGAATATCTCTATGTGATTAGGGGGAGGCATCCCTAAGTTTAGAAATAACAATTGCTGAGGCTTTTCACAAGGGTGTGGTATCCCAAGGTGAAAGAGTGCTCTGTGGTGTAAAGGTTTTTCAAGCACCTGGGTAAATCTTGCCGTGTTAGTGTGTGAAAACCCACAAGTGACATGGGGACTAGATGTAGGTCACAGTGGTGGTGATTGAACCAGGACAAATCTGGTTGTGTGGTATCTCTAAACTCAAACTCCTTTAATTTCTGTTCTTGCGTGTATAACTAGGTTCTTGATGTTCTAAGTTCTTTATTGACTTCTGTTCTTTATGCATGTAAACTAAATTGAACATTGTGCAAACTGTTATTGGTTCTTAAACACTGAATTGCATTCTTAAAACCATTTTGTCTATGCTTAAATCTGAAACCTGCACAATCTGTTCTTGAATTCTAAAGGCTGAATTTGAACACTGCATGAACTGTTTTTAGTGAGTTTAGAACTTGATCTTAATTGTGTTAATTTTGATCTGCATCTTCTTATCCTCATTATTCAATTGAAGACGTTGTAAAAAGCTCTTCATTGTTTTGATTAAAGATCCTAAGGCAACAAACCTGTTTTGAAAGTTTTGTGAACAAGCTTTGAAAAGATTTTAAGGGGGGAAGTTTTTAGAAAACTCAATTCACCCCCCTTCTTGAGTGTTTGAAGCCAAACTGACATCCTTCTTCAAGGATCAACTTCCTAAGCTCTGAGACGTCTCGTATACAAATCCTATCTTTGAACCTCAAAACTCCATCACTTCCTTCCTTAAAACTAAGGTCTCTACCCTGAGCAAGCAACTCTCTCTGGTCTAAGAGAAACTTGTCCATCTTTTGGCCTTCTCTAACTTGGTCCATCTAACTGTTGGTAACCTTCAAGGTTCCAAGCCTAATGCTCTTAGGGGTAACTTCCCAAGCTAAACTCAGGTCTCTGAACTCCTCAATCAGATCCATCTCCGTAACCATCAAAGCGGAGACGTGCAAGGTTTTTCTACTTAAGGCATCGATCACTACACTGGCCTTTCCTAGGTGGTAGGTTAACTCAATCATAATCCTTAAGAAACTCCAACCACCTACGTTGCCTCATATTCAGCTCTTTCTGATCAAAGAGGTACTTCAAACTCTTATGATCACTAAAGACCTCAAACCTCGCTCCATAAAGGTAATGCCTCCAATCTTTAAGGCAAACACCACACCTCCTAACTCTAGGTCATGGGTTGGGTAGTTCTTCTCGTGGGTTTTCAACTGCCTAGAGGCATAAGCTACTACCTTACTATTCTGCATCAACACACCACCTAAACCTTGCTTAGAAGCATCACAGTAAACTACGAAAGGTTCACTAGGATCTGGCATGCATGCGAAGTGAGAACATGCTTGTTTGTGGGTGTGGCAACAATGAAATCATATTCAAGAAAGGTAACAGACAATTTAAGACTCTTGACCCTATCATGTGATATAAACGAGTGCGTAGACAGTTAAAGGAGTTCCATCAATTAAGCACATACCTTGGATCAAGTCCTCGGACTCGGAGGCCTCAGCTCCACTAAGAGTAAAGACCCTCCAGGTGGTCTTTAGTCAATTAGCCTGAGACTGCTGATTCTTGCTAGAACTTGGAGGCTCTGACTTTGCTCCTCCACAATCGCGGTTGATGTGGCCAGACTTGCCACACTTGAAATAGATGATGTCAGTCTCCTTACACTGGGTGGTGAAGTGATCCTGTGCACCACACTTGGCGCATCTCATGGGCCTATGGCCGTTAGAGCTCCAACCCCTGGACCTGTATGAAGAAAACTGTGGCTTCCTCAGTGAGCATAAAAGTAGAAAAGATAACCTTATGAATATCATTGCGATCCATAGCTCGGAAGATCTTTTCCGTCTCCCTCATCCATAACAGAGCACCTTCAGGGTCATAAGCTCCTCTGAACGATGACGGATTATTCCGCTGGAACTTGTCGAGACCCCGAAAGTCAGCTGGTCCTCCGTTGTTGTTGTTCTAAACTTACCCTATCGCATTGGCAAGGAGTACCAAGGCGTCAGCGATAGCCTGATCGTTCCTGCCTCTTCCTGCCATTAATTCTTTTAAATGTCCAGGACAACCATTAAATACAGAGAACTTAAGCAGGAAAAGCTACAGGCTTCTAGCGTTAAGCATCATTGCCTATAACAAGTATATACAATTGAAACAAGAGCACACAACAGACCCATAACAGACTCATACCATGGCCTGATAGGACATTCCTGCTCTGATATCACTAAATGTGACACCCTCTACCCCGCATGTATTTATAAAGCAATAAATGATAAAGATATTAATATAAAACATGCATATTCATTTAAATTTTATAAATAAGGTCCACATGTAGAAAAGGTGCCACATGAACTAGTTCAACAACGTGGAAAATCAAACAAGTTTTAAAGAAAATAAAACATAAACATCAAAAGAACCCAACCCCGATGTCACATACAGAGATGGTATAACCATTCCGAAATAGTCCTTGGATAACAAACTAAAACTGAAACTAAAACAACTAAGAATCCTAGCTACAGAGTTGCTGTTCCTCAGAGTCACCCCTCTCTTGGCTGCTCGCCGTCCTCTGCAAAAAAGATACATGCCAACAACAGAAACAAAGAAAACGGGGAGTAAGAAAACATATGAAACACATCGGCATGGAGATAGGAAGCAAGATGAGCATACATCATAATATGGCATAGAAATATATAACATACATATACATAGGTAACAGTATACATATCCAGATCAAAATGTTATTTCAACAACCATATGCTATGCGGTGCAACACTACTCCGCTACTCCATTATGCATGTGGATCCAATCTATCTCAAGAAGGCAACTTTGGTGTTACATATCCACATTGGCCAATAAGCACCAATGCAGGCAGTTCACCAAACCATGGGTGAACCCCTTGGATAGCCGACGCACCATACTCTAGGATGCACCACCACGGGAGGCCAGATTCACCAAACCTTGGGTGAATCACCGCGCGGACAGCCAGGTCGGCGTAATCTAGGACGACCTCCCCTATGTTTAACTTCCCCCCACTAACAACTCCAACGCGTGAATGGATGGGCACAACAACAAACAAAAGGTCAACCACCTCCTCTTCTTAGGCCAATAAGTACCCAAGTTTCATCATCATAAACTCCTTGACCCTTACCAGTCAATTCCCCCTTGGCCAAAAAGCACCAAGGTTCAAATTCAACAACACCTCAACCAAAAAGCATCGAAGTCACTTTGGCCAAAAAGCACCAAAGCATATCAACGTGCGGTAATCCATTAGGCATCGGCTTAACCAACTTATTATTCTTGTTTATCTTAATTTGTATTTAATTAAGTTATCTAACTTGTATTTATTCGATTGGTGTCTTATTTCATCTTTGGGGACAATTGGGGTGAAACACCCTCTTTAATTCCTTTAATTCATGTCTGTACTGTTTGGGGGAGCACGGGTGTGCTCACCCTCAACACGGGCGTGCTTCCACTTAAGTGAAGCACGGTCGTGCTCCCTATTATGCACGGCTGTGCTCAATGCGCGACCATTGTCTAGATTATAACTGGGAGCACACGCGTGCTCCATGTTGTGTATGGCCGTGCTTCATGGAGCGTGGCCGTACTGTCTCGGTCGATTTGGTTATGTTCCTTTAGCCAAAAACTCCCTAAACACTATTAAATCAATGCTAGGGTCTTTGACTAAACCATTTGGCATAAACCTTACCTCTAATTATTAATCCATATTTTAAGAACACTTTTGGGGAAATTATTCCTTTAATCATCATGTTAATAAAGAGCCCTATTTTAGCCAATTAGAGTTTTATTAACGAGATCAATATAAACCACCATACATTCAATCATGGCATAATCAACATCATTAACCAGTAGCATTCATGACATAGATAATATACCAATTTACTCAATCAAATCATGACATAAACAACACAACTCAACCATAAGACATATTAACCAACATACATGATTTGGCATACAACATTAAAAACAGTTCAACAACATAGCAATCAGGCATTCATAACTAACATACCAATAATCCATTAAACATATATTTAAACATGTAATAGACGTCATTTAACAGTTTAACAAATAATAGGGTCATGGGAACCCTTCATTTTACGCTACTCATTGCCTAATGTTGATACTATCCTTCTCCCCATACCTGCAATGAAGAAGGATAATATCAACATTAGGGTTAACCAACGTGTACCCTTAAGCGGATCAACTAGCTTTACAAGCCTTGGTCAAACAAAAGGGTTAACCAGTTAGTTTCCAATTCTAAATAAAGGAAAAAGAAACATTAAGAGGGAAGAACCGTTACCTACAAGGACTAGAACAGATGAACTAAGCTTTCCCAAACGTCTCCAAAACTCCAAGAGCGCAATGGGTTCAGAGAAAATAGGGAAGAACAGAGTTGTAGCCGCACTGGGGTGGCCAAAGCTGCCAAAATAGGGTTTAAAACGCAACCCTCGGTTACTGTGCTGATTTTATATGCTTCAGACCCGAGCACAGCCGTGCACCTTACTGAGCACGAGCGTGCTTACATTAGCATCTCCGCGATGCTGATCCTTTGCGCGGTCATGCTTCCTATTGAGCACGGTCGTGCTTACGATTCAGACAGTCACAAGACACAAGCCTTGAGCACGGGCGTGCTGGACATGAGCATAGCCGTGCTCATGTACCAGAAAGGGATTTTAAGCCTAGAAATCCCACTTAGCCCTTCTACAACAACTCTAAGCTAAGTCCTAAGACTTTAACAAACAAACAAGCATATATATAACATAGAAGCACTTAACGAAAAATGGGATGTTACACTCCTCCTCTCTATCAATGTTTGAAATACTGTGGTCTATCACCTCCTCACCTACTCCAAATTCAGCCTTCCATTCCTCATCATGGAATATCTAAGATACCATATTCGCAGGAATAATGGAAACAACCCCTATGGAATGCTCTTTACTAGGTTCTTCGCACATCATGAAGCCTATTGGCATGTAGCATCCTCAAAGTGTCCCAATTACCTCGATATTGCCTTCCTTAGGAGCATGGGTATTCAACCGACTCCTCTCGTGACAGATTCTCCTTCAGAATCTACTTATCAAGAACATGCTTCACCATGTCTCCATCTGAATCTGACTTGGAGGAAATTCAATCAAAAAGAAGAGGTGAGTACAGAGAGGCCTACCCCATGCTCTTACTTACACATCAGCCTAGGGAAAACTTACAATATCATAAGGAAAAGAGGAGAAGAGGGGAGTGAGGGCTATTTTTTGCATAAGTTAAATTTTTTTTTATTAACGAAATACTATATTTTCGATAAATTTTTTGTTTTTTTTGGGTATATATATGCTATCCTGATCACTATCTAATTAACTTTAACTCAAAATATCTATCAATTAATGAAACATTGAATACATTGACAAACTTAAGTTATGAAAAGTGTATGACTAACTTAGAAATTTTAAGTAAGAAGTTAAAACTATTTATCATTAACTGTGATAGAAATGACAAGAACCAAATAAAAGTAACAAAAATTATATGACTAATTTCAAAGTTTTAAGGAAATATTCAAGGCACACTTCTAAGGTTGAAGTGTGAGAGTGTAGTCATATAGAAAGGTTTCAATTTTAAAATAGGGAAATGATAGCACTTCTTCAAAGAAGGTTTTATTTAACAACTTTTTCTAAATGAAACACTATTCATTATTGACTTTTTAATAGCGCTTTGTTGAATAAGCCATATTTGAACCATTTCCTTTCATTTTTTAAATAGATTTTTTCATTCCTTTAAATTTCTAATGCAAGCAGAACATTCTGTTTGTTACATGGTGTTTTTGAGTTCCTCACACTTCATAGTGATGACAATCAAAATTTGTTATAGGGATAAGGATTGCACTTTTCATTCCTTCAAAGAATATTTAATTTCTATTTTATTTAACTTCAAATACATTGTTTAAGTTTACAGTGACAATAAAAAGTTGAATACAATATTATTGGCTATTCTTTTCAATAGCACATTGATGGCAAGAAAGAAAACAGAATGGAGTTTGGGAAGATAAAGAAGACATGTTAGTTGCAGCTTTGCTTTAGTTTGTATCTTCTGACTCCATTCAAGAGGCCACATATCCCTTCTGTTCTAATCTGCACATAGGGTCGGTGGGGTGCCCTAACTTCTCATTTCGTGTGGGCATTTAATGGCACACTCTCATATCTTTTGTCGTCTGTCATGCCAAAAGAAAGATTTGTTGCTAGAAATGCTCCTCAATCTGCTTTGTTCTAGCACCTTATGGTCGCAGGGATTTGGGAGAGACGATGACATTCACATATCTTCTTGTCGTCTGTCATGACATTTAGGGTTGACCCTCATCTGGACATTAGTCATTACACACGACAAAAATATACAAGAGTGTCGACCTTTACTATTTGATGATAAGAACACAAAGAAGAATACATGAGGATATTTTATAAAATTTGAAGTGTGGGTTAAGAACATAGAGGGGGGTTATTTATAGGAAAATTGGCTTAAGTTTAGGAGAAATTTTTCAATAGCTATTAAGGCAGAATTGATTACAGGCAGTTTTCTATGCATTAAATGTTGAATATCGGGTTTTCTGTGCAGAGAGTTTATTGTACTTCCATCAGTACAATGAACTGTGCCAACGCCCGGCTGAAATAACCAAATTAAACATAATAACGGGGTTGAATTGTGTTTATCAAACTTTTTATAAACACAAAATTCTTTGTGCACACACACAACAAGCAGACGAGTTAAAACAAATTTTTAGATGATTGACTCGTCTAATATTTTGCACAGCACACACAAGTAGAATACAATTATAGATATTTGATATTCATAGATTTAACCCCTTGTTAGAAAAACAGGTTAGTTAAACTCTTAAACAAATTAAAGAGATAGACACAGAGAGAGAGAGAATATCACTCCAAGGATTTATCCTAGTTCACCCCAAAACCAATAAGGCTACGTCCAGGCCTTGGTAGCACCAAGTTTTCTCCACTATAACCGATCAGATTATAGTACAAGTATTATTTGCACACCTAGCCTCTTCAAACTCACTTTTATACAAGTATTATTTACTCACATAGCCTCTTCAGGCTAAACAACTAAAAGAGTAGGAAAGTGTTCGTGTATTTAATACAACTTGCAAATCTTTCTGGTAAGCACTCAGAATGGAGTAAATATCAGAGTAAGAAAGATTGTGTATTAACTTCAAATGATTGAAGAGTAAAGAATGAAGAAATAAATGCGCAGAGTAAATGCTCTTTGAATTAATGCATTATATCGTTCGTCACCTTCATGGACTTCTCTATTTATAGTCTTCAATCAATTTGATCCATTAGAGACATTCTTCAGAAAGCGATTTCTTTTGATTTGAAGTAATAGAACTCCATTAATGCCAAAGAGTCATTCTGGGCAGCATTGAATGCTCGAAGACGTTGAGCTTTGACATAGCAGATGAACAGTTCACTTTAGTTCTGAAGTGCCGTAGAATCAGAGGTGCAGCAATGGAACTTTTGTATTTGCAATAGAGGGTATTTCCTTTTCTGTGTAACAGTCCATTTCAACTCTAAAAACTTCTTTTGATTTTTACTAAAAATAGTGAAAGGCATGGATGACTTGTACAGACGGTAGCGTGTAAATCTCTTAAAGTCTCAAAAGAATAATTCCTTTATTTTTCTTGCTTAATTTTTGTCTAGAGGTCCTTGCTCCTTGAAATCTTAAAAATGATTTCCTTTAATTTGAATTTCTTGACTTGGACTTTCTGTCTAGACGTTTGAAAAGTAGACGAGTGGAGTCGTAGTCTTCAGACAAGTGTGGACTTAAGCTTCAGACGGGTGTGACTCTGTGAGGCTTCTTAATACTTTGTTTGACATAGAATCTTTAGGTGCCACGTCAGTTTTGAGTGCTTAGAGATTTGATAGAGTTATCTTTCTTTGCTTAATGTTGTGTTGTCATCCATTAGACATGTGCTTCATATAAATCAAACATTTGCTAGTTTAAGGAAAACTAAACGGGTCATGAATATAGACAAGTGAAGCAACTCTCATTTGTCTGCACACTTGAACAAATTCATTAGTAATTTCACTTTGTTCAATATACTTAATATATTAGGAATCATCAAAACTTAGAGAATTAGCACATGAATATGTTTTAGACGTTTGAGGTCCTAACCTTCTCCCCTTCTTTATGATACCAAATAATTTTTTTTTTGATTTTATTGAACATCAAAAAGATATAAACCAGTGTAGACAAGTGTCGCATAGACGAGTATCCGAGTATATATCAAAGCGTATGAGATATAGACAGGTTCAGTTTTTATTACTCCCCCCGAGTTAATTATTTTCCAAGATTAGAAGATTAAGTTCAATTTTCAGACAATTGTTAATTATTGTATTTCCTCCCCCTTTTGGCATTAATCAAAAAACAAGAAACATAACTAAGATGATCCAAAAGAGACATTTCATATAATTTTTAGAAAGTCAAAAGAGAGTACACTGTATTTCAATTATAAAGGACATCATGTACAGTACATTGTAATGACTCAAAAAGAAAAACACTAAGAACTCTAAGAGGACCCAAATTTCCTCTTGATGAACTCTTCCATCATCTTCTGCATAGTTGCTTGTTGTTGCCGAAGAGTCTTCATATCAGTAGTCATTTCATCAATCCGTTGATGAGCCACTGGGTCATGGGCAATGACATGTGCAGAGGCTTCAGAGGTTGCCAAAGTTGTTGCAGGATTGGCAGTAGATAAGTCTGGTGAATCTAGGTTGGAAGGAGAAATGCTAGGAAGAGGATCAGGAGGAAGTTCCTCAACCAAAATGTCACCCTGAAGTGGATAGAAATTTTCTAGAGTTGTAACAAAATCATAGTTTGGAAAGAAAATTTTCAAAAACATTTTAATCAAGTCTTCATGCAGAGGAGATTGCACTTGAGTTAGTAGAAACTCACATGATCTTCTGATAAGATTGATGGGGGTTATTGGGTAGACTCGTGAAAGTTCGGAAGGAAGAAAGGTAAAACCACAAAGAAATGAGGAAAAGATAGATAAAGGGAGAGCAGGGATATAGAGCATAGGCTTGAACATCTATGGTAGGAATGTCTTTCTTTTCTTCCTCGGACAGCAAAGATCCTTCTATCAGTTCTTCCTCGTTGATCACCCATTTTCCAGACATGACACATTTTATGAATTTTAGCTTCACTTTCTTTGTGTTGATTAGACAAAATCTTACTTCACCTTTCAACTGAATGGGCTTGGGCTTCTCTCCTTCAACAATCACCATTGCATCTGGTTGAACCTTTATTTTTGTGGAGGTTCCCATTATTGTAGAGAAATTTGGTCTCCACTTGGCTGTATTCTTCACAGCTTCATCTTTCTATACCATAGCTATCTCAAACTCCAAAGCGGAGATGATGGAGAGAGATCAACTTCTTAGAGGGATATCCGGGAGTGATTTCAAAACGAGTTTGAGCTTGTCTAGGTTTAAAGGGAGGCAATATGGAAATGGGGATGGGGTTATGTTTGGCAGAAGAGAAAAAATCAGGGAAGATCCTTCTCAAAGGCACAAAATCTGCCTTAGGATGGGAGAGAGAAGATACCTCTGGAGAGTTAGATATCTCCATAACAAAATCAGTGTTTTGATTTTCTTGGGAAATATATGGTGTATGGGTGAAGGTGGGCGAGTAATCACATGAAGTGGAATATGATGTAGAAGGGTGTGGAGTTGATGGTTCAGACAACTGAGGTGTCTGTTCAGTAATTGGTGACAAAGGTGGTGTTGGAGCTTTAGGAGGTGAGGATGGTTGTTGTGTCTTAGACTGTGGTGATGGAGAAGGTTGTGTTGTGGTTTTTGGTGTGAGGGAGTTTCCTGGATAACCAACTTTCTGGTGTTTAGTCTTGAAGATCGTCTCAGAGACTCAATGCCTTTCTTTTAGGAGTTGTGGTCCTTCTTTTCTTAGGGATCACAGTCTCTTCAGCATGAGACTCCCCCTCAGGTGGTTCTTCCTCATCTGTCAGAAACAATTTTCTCTTCACACTCTTCTTTTTTTACCTGGTTGCAGCAATAGAAGCTTCAGCTTGAGTGGCTTGACTTTCTTGTGCAGGTTGAGTATCAGCAGGTCCTTCTTGTTGATTTTCCTCAACATCAATATCCTCAAAACTATCCAAAGGCACTTTCATCAAGGCTAGTGTCTTGGTGTTTATCTCAGTGAATAAACTGATACCAACAGCAACATTTAGTCCTACCAAACTGTTGGCCTTAAAAATCTTAGTCATCAGCATGCCATATGGATAGGAGGACTTGACAGAGGCCTTAGCAGCTTTCTTCCATGTATCTAAAGATCAAGTCAGTTATATCTATCTTAATCTTTTGGATTAAGTGATAGATGGCAAATTTTTCTATTTTACTTACATGGTCTCTAGATCCACTCCTAAGCATAACACAATTAATAAGCAAGACATGCAAGTAACAACAATACAGTTATAAAATCATGTCCTCGACAAAGATATTTGGGTCCTTAACAAAGATGTCCTCGGGCTTGAAAACAGTACTTATAATGAGATATAAAATCCCAGTAACAACAATACAGTTATAAAATGATTCGAAAATAGTATTGTTCTCAGCCGGCGCGGTAACCGGAAAAACTATCCGTGGTATCCGCTAATTTCCAATATAATATATACAAAAATACTTTTAATAACAATAATTTCATCAACTCAAAAATATATAACATAAGAACAACTCATCTCAATGCATCACATTCCACATACCAAAATAAATTCTAAATTAATCCAAGTGTCTCGATAACCTCATAATTAAATTGGTCTCTTGTCAACATGCCAAAAATCTCACACATCACATGACAACGGCATCCCATTGCCCACCCCTACTCACGAGGAGTGTTTCTATGTCACCCTCATATCGGGGACATTTCCATTTCGATACCTCCCATGTGCACATGGCGGTATTTCTCCCTTTTCGACACCCAACATGTGGCGGTGTTACTTTAGATACCCCTTTCTAGGCGGTATTGCTCAATTTCGACATCCCAAATACACGGCGATGTTACTATCGATACCTCATTATGGCGGTATTACTCTTCGATACCCCTAGCATAGGCGATATTGCGGCAAACATCAAACAACACATCATAAGTCACATATTTCATGTCTCATACATATAATAACTCATTTATCAAAAATTAAACATACAATCTTATCATGCATACCAAATAAAAACACACCATGTTATCAAATAAATTTGTAGGTACAATATGGCAATATTGAACATCAAGACATAACAACATAACCGAGCACATCATAATTTCAATTGAACAATTATCCCCATATTTATGAAAACCCCTAATTTTAGAAATTAGGTTATTAACTATAACATCCCTGGCTACTCTATGGATTGAGGACTGACCCCACAGACCAACACGAGTTTTTTCAACGTGCTTTGTTCTCACTCGGACGCTTCTTGGGAAGTCCCAGGAGGTCCCCCATCCCAGAATTGCTCCAAGTCAAGCACATTTAACTGTGGAGTTCTTAAGTGATGGGCTTCCAAAAAGAAGATGCATCTTGTTAGTATAGGTAGTACCAATCAATTCCTTTAAGCTATCCTTAATTGCATAGTCCCATACTTGTACAGTCTCGGAATCCCTTAACTATGCAGTCCCATACCTACACAGTCTCAGGCTCTTTCTCATTCTGGTGTGTTATCGGTTCATTCATGTGTCCTAGGAGCTGCTCCTTATCCGTCCTCTCTTTGCACCGACGACCACTCCCCGCCTTCGTCAGCACCCGGGTGTTACATGCCCACCAGCTTCCTCCTGGTTCGTCCCCGAACCACACTGTACTGTGAGAGGTGACGCTCTGATACCATTTGTAACATCCCTAGCTGCTCTATGGATTGACGACTGACCCCACAGACCAACACGAGTCTTTTCAGTGTGCTTTGTTCTCACTTACACGCTTCTTGGGGAAACTTCCCAGGAGATCCCCCGTCCCAGAATTGCTCCAAGTTAAGCACGCTTAACTGTGGAGTTCTTAAGTGATGGGCTTCCGAAAATAAGATGCATCTTGTTAGTATAGGTAGTAACAAGCAATTCCTTTAAGTCATCCTTAAATGTATAGTCTCATACCTGTGCAGTCTCAGAATCCCTTAACTATGTAATCCCATACCTACACAGTCTCGGGATCCCTCTTATTCTGGTGTGTTATCGGTTCATTCACGTGTCTCTCCGCCTGCAAGCCTGCCAGGAGCAGCTCCTTGTCCGTGCTCTATTTGCACTGGCGACCACTCCCTGGCCTCGTCAGGACCCGGGTGTTACATTAACAACACAAATCATTTAATTAAAATCTTCCAAAAACCAAAGGCTAAACCCCTGTCAACACAACAAACACATATATCATGGAAAGAGTTCTTAAAAGGTATTTTTGCTCACCTCTCGAAGACCTCCAAAACGCTCTAAAAATTATCTATGACAAAAGCTAGTGATTTCCTAAAAATTCTTCTTCCTATCACCGGCGTTCATGAATCTGTGTGCTGCTACGATTGCATTGCCAAAAGAAAAGAACGCCTCTACCTCGCTATACTCACTGTGTGGTGCGCAGTTTACAAATCTTCTCCCAGACGTGGTTAACTTTTTAACATTAGTATATTTATGTTTTTTTTTATAAAAAAAACATATGACTTGCTTTTGGTAAAAGCCAAAAGTCAATAAAGGTGTACTTGGGCTTAACGCCCCTGTACACTATATATAAATATTAATTTTGCATTCTTTATAATAGTTAAATAATTTCAATAAATCCTTATACTATCAATTCTTTACACTAAACCTTTTAATTATATTTTATTTGTACTATACTTTTTAATAACTTAATATTTTTTTATCAAATTAATTACATTAGAATTTTAGGATGTTACATTTTCTTCACTTCTTAAAAATTTTCGTCCTCGAAATTCATCTCATACTCACACACCTATTTTAACATATGTCATAATCAAAACATAAAGGTTATCATACCTTAGTTAATAAAATCTGGGTATTGACGCATGATGTCCTCTTCCATCTCCCAAGTAGCCTCCTCAGAAGTCAATCTTCCCATAACACTTTCACCAATAGAATTATCTTGTTTCTCAGAGTATTAGTGCTCTTGTCCAAGATTTGACTAGGTTTGGGCTTATAAATCAAATTATCTTTCAATTGTACAGACTCATGAGCTATCACATGAAAATCATTAGGCACATATTTTTGGAGTTGCGACACAAGAAAAACATCATGAAGGTTTGCCAACTGTGGCTGGAGAGCCAATTGGTAAGCAACAGGCCCCGACTCTTTTAAGAATGCAAAGGTCCCATGAAACAAGGGTTCAAATTGCAGACTTTCATTGACCTCCCTACCCTCGTCTTAGGAGTGACTCTCAAAAATACGTGCTCACTTTCCTGGAATTCTGGAGGCCTTCTCCTTTTGTCGTCATAGCTCTTTTGTCTAATTTGAGCTGTGCGCATCCTCTCCTTAATCATTTTGATTCTCTCATTGGTTACCTGGACGAATTCAAGTCATATCAAGGTTTTCTCACCTACCTCGCACCAACATAAAGGGGACCTACACTCTCTCTCATAAAGGGCCTCATAGGGTGTCATGCCTATGCTAGCGTGATAACTATTGTTATACGCAAACTCAATGAGAGGTAGGAATCTATCCAAAATCCCTCCTTAATCCAAGACACACACTCTAACCATGTCCTCAAAGGTCTGAATGGTCCGCTATGGTTGACCATCTGTTTGGGGATGATAGGTCGTGCTAAGGTTCAACTTAGTCCCAAAGGCTTGCTGGAAGGCTCTCCAAAATCTAGAGTTAAACCTCAGGCCTCTATCTGACACTATGGATGTGGGTATCCCATGAAGCTTGACTATTTCCTTGATATAGAGATCTGCCAACTTGTCTAAGCTATAAGTTGCCTTAATTGGCAGGAAGTAGGCAGACTTGGTCAACCTATCCATTATCACCCAAATGGCGTCTAAGATCAAACGCGTCTTAGGTAACCCCATCACGAAGTCCATAGAAATTCTTTCCCACTTCTACTCAGGAAGTTCCAAGGACAGTAACAGCCCCGAAGGATTTTGGTGCTCTATATTAACCTTTTGGCACACTAAACACCTAGTCACAAAGCTAGCCATGTCCTTTTTCATTCCTGGCCACCAATACATCCTCTTATGGTCTTGGTACATCTTTGTTATTACAGGATGTATGGTAAACTTTCCCTTATGAGATTCCTCTAATATCTTCTCTCTAAGGCTCCCCTCCTATTCTTAAACTTCACTAGCCCATCAGCAGACAACTCGTAACCTTCTTGTCCTAACCGAGGCTGCACCTCCTGGTTTAAAATTTGTTCGTGCCTAATCTCATCCCTAAGGTCACTATTAATTTCCAACCTGTTCAACTTCAAGCTTAAGACATTTAAGGACACATCCAACACCTCCAAATATATGTCTCTAAATTCTTCTATGGGGTTAAGCTCTTGCACCATCAAGCTCGACACGTGTAGGGACATCCTACTCAGAGCATCTGCCACTACATTGGCTTTTCTCGGATGGTACTTCAACTCGAAATCATAGTCCTTAAGGAACTCCATCCACCTTCTTTGTCTCATGTTTAACTCCTTTTGGTCAACCAGATATTTAAGGCTCTTATTGGCACTAAAAACCTCAAACTTTGCCCCATAAAGGTAATGCCTAGGGCAAAAACTACTGCTGGTAGCTCTAGGTTGTGGGTAGGGTAATTTCCCTCATGTGGCCTAAGCTACCTAGAGACATATGCTACCACCTTGCCCTCCTGTATCAAGACACATCCCAATTCATTCTTAGATGCGTCACAGTAAACCACAAAACTCACTAAGGGACCCGATATAGTTAAAACTGGTGATGACACCAACCTCCTCTTAAGCTCTTGGAACTCGTCTTCACACTCCTGGTCCCACACAAAAGGCTTCCCCTTCCTAGTCAACTAGGTCAAAGGTAAGGCTAGTCTAGAGAACACCTCAATGAACTTCCTATAGTAACCAGCTAAGCCTAAGAAACTTCCTCGTCTAGCCAATACTCATACTTCTCCGATTTGGCATAAAGACGCTCATCCCTCAAGATTTACAATACCAACCTTAGGTGTTCTCCATGCTCTTCTAATGGCCTAGCCTACTGTTTTCCTCTGTCAACATATCACACTCTTGAGATTTCCATGTATACTCATTTGAGAGCTTAACATGCTGTCTCTTGAGGGATTTGAAAGCCTTTGTCAGACAATTAGATTCTTCCTACATTTCATCATACCCATCACTCAATTTCTCAAGTTCAGATTGTACCTCAATGTCAGATTCTGAATCTGTAACAGCCATGAGACACAAATTGGGAGCCATCATCCAAGTCTTCCCATGTAGGCATTATTCCTTTCTTATTTTTGTTGAAGAAATAATTGGGAGCTTGTTTCTTCAGTTGAGGACACTCAGCTTTTATATGTCCAGGATTTTTACATTCATAGCACACTATCACATTTCTGTCAGAGGATCCAGCTTCCTTGTTGTACTTTTATTCGTTGAAACATTTGAAAGGCTTGTTTCTCTTGAAGTTTCTTTTTTTCCAGAGCTTCTTCATCTTCCTTGTGAGAAGATAAAGCTTATCATTTTCATCTTCAGAGTCATCTTCATTTGTTTCATCAGACTCGTCTGATGATTCCTCAACCTTAAAGGCTTTGGTTGTTGAAGCTTTGGATGAATTTTTCTCAACTTTGAGGGCAATGGATTTACCTTTCTTTCCATTGTTTTCTTTTAGAATCTCTTGTTCATGGATATGAAGAGTTCCAAGAAGCTCATCTAACTTCATGGTTGACAAGTCTTTTGCTTGGGACACAACAGTGACTAGAGGTCTCCATTGTTTTGGAAGACTCCTAAGAATCTTTTGAATATGATCCTTGGTCTTGTATGTCTTTCCCAGAGATTTTAACCCATTTGTTATTGTATGAAATCTCATATACATTTGGCCAAAAACCCAAAAAGGTCGTTGGTAATCGCAAATAATCGACTAACTCGAGTCGGTAGGAAAAACGAGCATCGGAAACAGTTAACGACAGATTTTGAAAATATTAGTCGGTAATTGCCCCTAGGACGTTTTTAAAAAAAATATATATTTTAATTATATAATAATCATACAAAATTATCAAATTTAATTACAAAATAACAGCAATGCCCAAATCAGCGCAAATGTAGTAACAAGGGGCCTTGATGCTTAATGGTCATTTGGGAGAGAAACCTCTCCCTTTTCCCTTCCTTTGAACCCTTTGAAATTCATGGTGTTCTTGAGTCCGTTTGGGAGAGAAGTGACGCGTTAGTGCCATTAACAGGTAACAATTTATCCTTCTATTAATCTCTTTTCCTTGTTTCCTTGGATTTGGGATTAATTGGTTGTTCTTATATGTTGACCAAGGCTTGGGGAACTCATCGAGCCGCTCGAGGGAACGTATTTAGTTTGCTTGTGTCGTCGTTGTTGGTAATCTTCATACCAAGTATGTCGAGAAGGGCTAGTATGAACATGTAGGCTTGGGGAGCGTAAGATGAGGGTTAACCTGTAACCCTGTTACATGCTAATTGCCTAATTGATGCTATCTGCTATATGTATGATGTGATTTCAATGTTATTGGCATTCTTTGATTATTGCCTTCTTTGTTGTTATGATGATGATGATGATGATGCCATTGATGATGATGTTGTCATGCTACGTATGAATGTTTGGTTCTTGTTGTGGTCAATACCCATGTTAATATTGATGAGACATCAATTAATGTGATTAACAACGTTATAAGAATTAAGGGATAAATTCCCCAATGCTCATAAGACTTGAATCATAGTAATAAAAGGTAAGGTTAATTCTCATTGACATAGTTAAGACCCAAGGCTTGAATTATGAGTGTTTTAGGGATATTAATAATGGACCAGGAATTAAAGGTTTAATTCCAAATAAATCATAAGACATGGAGATAATTAAAAGGAACAAGATTAATGCTTGATGGTTTAGTAAAAGCCAATAGGATTGACCCATGAATTACCCTAGGGAGTTTGGCAAGGGTTTCTAACCCTTTCTGCCCATAACAATACGGCCATGCTCCAATAAGTACGACCGTTCTTAAAAGGGAGCACGCCCGTGCTCCAGTTTCAAATTAAAAAAGGTCCCGTTGCATAAGCACGATCGTGCTCAACAGGTAAGAACGACCGTGTTGGGGGTAAGCACGCCCGTGCTTCCCCCAATAAAACAGGTCCGAAGCTAAAGAAAGAAGGGGTGTTTCACCCCAATTATCTTCAATAAAAGAAATAATACATCAATTGGTCAAGGTGTTGACCTTTGGTGCTTATTGGCCAGCGTGTTAAACGATGTTGTACCTTGGTGCTTATTTGCCAAGGGGGCCTTGATGCTTAAAGGTCAAGTTGTTGATCTGATGCTTATTGGCCAGAGTGTTAAATCAAAATTAAATATTTAAGGATAATGTTAAACCTTGGTGCCCATTGGGCAAAGAGGTTAAACCATAATAAATGGTGTTGATGGAGGTGGTGATCAACGGTTGTTTGCTTGTATGCATGCATTCATGCACGGAGCTGTTAGGGGAGCACTAGTGGAAAATATACATTAGACGGTAAAGGTTTACGTCAGTTAACCAAAAGCTAGACGTTAAAAAGGGGGCGGTGGTAGTTTTGTAAATATCAGACTTCCTTAATTCAATTTTAACGTCAGTTGTTTTAAGGACTGGCGTTAAAAGTGAAGTGACTGACTTTTAACGTCGGTTCAATAAACAACTGACGTTAACAGTGAACATTTTAACGTCAGTTCTTTATCGAACTGACGTTAAAAGTGAGTCACTTCACTTTTAACGCCAGTCCTTACATCAGTCACTTCACAATTGCTATGATGTTTTGTGTTTCTATTTTGAAAACTAAAATATATGTGCGAAGTATAAGTTGAATCAATAACCCAAACCGGATCTCATTCATGAAGTGTAATACAGACTGACACAAGATTGAAAGGGTTTAAAATCCTATAAAAAGTTACATTGAAAGGGTTTAAAATCCTAAACATTTGTTGAGGCTTCGTTCCCTTATCACACCCGAAACATTAAAGCTACATCCCATCATAGAGTTTTATGAAATATGCCAAAGGGAAAACTATAATCCGAAGGGTGCACTCGATCTATTTTAGCAATGGCCTTGGAACAGTCACTTGCATCCTTTAAGACCTCAGAAAACTGGGGGGCATGAGAGAGCTCAAGAGAGGCAAAAACAGGTGCACTAGATCTGTTTCAAGAAAAGGCAGTGGTTCTAGAGACTTCCATGACGGTCACTTGCTGCCAAAGCTGAGGTTTTGGAACTGTGACGCCCGAGCACCTGATTTGCCCTCCAGCAGCTGATTCTTCGGAAGGATGATAAGGTGAGCAACTCACATTACGTGATTTACACAAACTTATCACCCATGTTACGTGATTTACACAACCTCAGAAGTTGTTTGACCATTAAGACAAAGATCTTTGAGTCTAGGAATAGGAAGAAAGAGTGATGAAGTTAATCTACATGGCAGAGCCATATTGTGAAGTCGAAAATTAAAAGGATGGAAGGAAGCTATTTATAGGAGCAGGGGATGAAGTTGCTAAGCTATTCTGATTTTCTTGAAAACTTATCTATAAACTTAATGCTCATTAAGAGGATTAAGTTACAAGGTGCATGGGTAAGTAGCACAGTAGTCAAAGGAATGAATGTTTTTGCAGATATCTATACACTTTTAACGTCAGTTGTTTTAAAAAAACTGACGTTAAAAGTGTTTTTAAAATAAAAAATATTTATTGTTAACGTCAGTTTTTTATACAACTGATGTTAAAAGTGTGATTTTTACTTCAGTTAAATAAATAGCTGACGTAAATAATCCTATATATTATAAACGTGCAGAATGAATATTGGAAATAATGTAATTAATATACGGGAACTTGGCAGTCATAAATTAAGTTGACGTTAAAAATGAGGTGGTGGCAGTTTGTAAATATTAAATCACTATTTACGTCAGTTCTATAAATAACTGACGTAAATAATTATGAAACTCATTTCATTGGTTTTCATGTCCCTGTTGTCCCTCTTAACGCAGATCACTCCATATAGTGCAGTTTATTTCTAAACCTTTTTTTTTAAACAAGTTTAGTTTTAATTTTTATTAATTAGCTTGAATTAGTAAACAAATTCTTGTGCAAATTAAAATAAATAAACACTTAACATAAAACAAGTTATATGTATAATCAAATCGTATCTCATTGAAGCGATTCATAAGTTAAAATTACATGATTAAAAGATAAAAAATTTCTGCAACATAGCCCTAAAATATAAAAAAGTTTCTGCTTCAACATCATTTTCTTCTCAGTCCTGTCATCAAAAACTCCAATGGATGCATCACCTCCCTCACTTGAATTCCATGATGCAAAGTAAATCCTCAGTCACTAACAACGAAAGCAAAGTGAAATGGATCTTTGCATCTTTCTTCTTCACTGGAATTCCTTGATGCATCATCTTGAATCCACAGTCACTTGCTTCCAAAGCAAAGTGAAAGGGATGACGGGGATGAAATAAAGTGAGAGAATCACATTACGTTATTCACCCAACCTTACCATCCATGTTATGTGATTTACAGAACCTCAGAAGTTGTTTGACCATTAAGACAAATATCTTTGAGTCTAGGCATAGGAAGAAAGAGTGATGAAGTTAATCTCCATGGCAGAGCCATATCATGAAGCAGAAAAAATTAAAAGGATGGAAGGAAGCTATTTATAGGAGCAGGGGATGAAGTTACTAAGCTATTCTGATTTTCTTGAAAACTTATCTAAAAACTTAATGCTCATTAAGAGGATTAGGTTACAAGGTGAATGGGTAAGTAGCACAGTAGTCAAAGGAATGAATGTTTTTGTAGAAACTAATAAACTTTTAACGTCCGTTGTGTAATACAACTGACGTAAGAAGTGTGAGTGTTTTTAACATCAGTTTCTTAAGACAACTGACGTTAAATATATGACCTTTAACGTCAGTTTTTACTAACAACTGACGTAAGAAGTGTGAGTGTTTTTAACGTCAGTTTCTTAAGACAACTGACGTTAAATATATGACATTTAACGTCAGTTTTTACTAACAACTGACGTAAAATGTTGTTTTATTTTGATTATAACGTTTACACCCGCGCGCCTTCTGCACTTCTCTGTACGTCTCTTTTCTCTTTTCATCACGCTCAACCTTCACTCTCAACCCTCACTCTCACTCTCACTCTGCCCTAATCGCGAGTTCATCTCCACCGCAACCACCGCGAGGGCTTCTTTGCCACCACCGTGAGGTACACTCTTAACCCCCACTCTGTCTTTCCAGCTCATTCCTTGCAATAACTTGACATCTCTCTTTCCCCTTCCCGTGCACTAACTCTCCTTGTCCCTCTGCTCTCAGTAACCACATCGAACGTTGGCCACCACTCGAGCTTCGCCCCCCCCCCCCCCCCCACCACCACCACCACCACGCGAGCGCCTATTTCTGTTAAGTCTTTAGGGCACATTTTTTTATTTTTTGGTTTTGAGTGCATGTTGCTCTGCTGGTTGAAACTGTAGTCTCAGTAGTTGAAACTTGAAACTGTGAGTTTGAGTTGTTTGGAATGTCTCTATTTTTGGTTTTGAGTGTATGTTGAAACTGTAGTCTCAGTGGTTGAAACTTGAAACTTGAAACCGTGAGTTTGAGTTGTTTTTGGAATGTCTCTATTTTTGGTTTTGAGTGCATGTTGCTCTGCTGGTTGATCTGTCACGGCCGTGATGCTCATCACGGCTAGGCCGTGATCAGTTCTGCATGTGAGGGTCTGGTTCAGTTGGCACGTTACGGCCGTGATGTACATCACTTCCAGGCCGTGACCAGTGCTTGGCAATCTTCAAAAACTATAGTTTTCAATCTCCCGTATTGTCCTTATATTGGATAGATGTTTTGTATATCTACAGGACCTATCTAGTTATTTTTATTTATACTTCTGTATTTATTCTGAGTTATAACCTATGTTAATACATAAATATTGTTTCTGAACATGCATACATATGGATCAGTCGGATAGCCCACATGCACGGCAGGACACTGTGGGGGCTTCGCAAGACCCGATCACGCCTACGCCTGATTCTAGTGTAAGTTTACATGTTATATACTATCTTTAGTCCTTCTTTTTAATGTAAGTTTATAATGTTACAACCCTCTATTTTATCATTTTTTTGTCCATACAGACATCACAAGCTCATAGGAAACGGGGTAGAGGAGCCACCTCGTTGAAGAAACTAGAGAAGGACAGGCAAAGCAGACATAAGCTTGAGGTGTCCTTCGATGCTAATCTAAATGCCCAGGGACCCCGTGCTAAAGAATTTAATAAGTGGGTGTTTCTACAAGCGAAGCAGCACGTAAGCATCAACTACAACCACTGGAATGACGTTCCACAGAACGTTAAGGATCAGATTTGGGAGGCTATCGCGGTATTTTACCTTTACATTCGTTTGATTTAGATTATTAGATAATTATCCGAGTTATAATCCATCCAGTTGTTATGTATTTAATGTGTAGGCAGCTTGGATTGTGCCAAATGACGAGGATCATCGTCATAAATGTATGAAAATGGCATCAAAGAGTTGGAATGGGTTCAAGCATGATCTTACCAGGTACTATGTATCTAGGAAGAAGCGGCTTGATAAAATGTTATCGGATTATCCCTGGATTGATCAGGATACTTGGGATATGTTTGCCAGGAGTCGACAGGATGGAGAATTTCAGGTTGGTTGATTAAGTTAATTTTGTATGCTTATTATAGATCATTTAACTGTATTTAATTATGTGTTTTTGTTTGAATAGGCTAAGGAATATAAGGGTCGGCAGAATCAGGTGAAGAACGTCCACCGCCACACCATGTCTCAGGGTGGGTACTAGACTCGGATCAAGCAGATGATGGCGGATAGGCTGAGGGCGAAGCAGGAAGAGCACTCTGCTAGGATTGAAAGAGGAGAGGTGCCTGAGGGCACACCATCAAGTCCTCCGTTGGACATCGACCGCGAGGATGTCTGGTTAGCCGGCCACATGACAAAGATGGGATCTTTTAAAGTTGATGCCACTCGCGAAGTGGCAGATAAGATTGTAAGTAAATAATTAACTTGATTTCAATTGATATTTGTATAGATATTTGCAACACTTTTCACTTGCACGTTTTTTCATTTTGTTCATTGTAGATGGTTCTTAAAGCACAATCCTCCCAGGGTTCATTCGTCCCTTCTGGACGGTGGGACGTCTTGATGACTGCTCTAGGCAAGAAAGACCATCCTGGTCAGGTTCTCGGTGTTCCTGGGAACGTGACCATCAAAGAATATTATGGCAAGTCTGCTTCATGAAAGCGGGTGGTCGATGAAGCATCAATTTTGGCTGACATTACTCAGCACCTCATGTCCAACCCAACTATTACAACACATCTGATGCAAAGCTTAATATCCAACCCGGAATTCAAGCAGGTGCTTGCCAGAGAGCTTTCCTCCGTTGGTACATCCCAGGACAACGCAGGGCATGCCAACCCTTCACATGTGAGCACAAAAGAGAGTTTTAGTAGGGCACATGTGGAGGACGATGAGTTGGCAGCTAGGGAGCGGGAGTTCGAAGTCCAACGCCATGAGCATGAGTTGTAAATGAAAAGGTGTGAGCTTGAGTTGGACTCCAAACGACGTGAGCTCGAAATGTTAACAAAGGTATGTATTCATTATTAATGTCCAAATTAGTCAAATAATTACTTGTGTTTTTTTTAATTATCAACAACTTATCTATTTTATTTTTCCTAAACTGAAGGCCAAGTCGACGTCGGTGTCGCTGTCACCTATCACTCGTTTGTTCTCACTTGGTGAGGATTATGCGTTTGAGATTTTTGAAGGTCCATTGGAGCACGATGGATGGGTGGCACGCCCAGATCAACAGATGATATTTACCTTCTATGGTGACGATCTCGGGACCGCCTGCAAAAGTAACGTCTGGACGAACAGCAATGTTTTCAGTCTCTGGTGCACGTAAGTTAATTTAAATTTTATAACTTATTTATTTTTGGTATTTTTCCATTTAATAATTTATTTTAATTTCAATATATATATTATGTAATTAACATCCACACCTTTTCATATCTTAGGTATCTCAATCGTCTTCAGCTTGATAAGGGCGTTGCATCAGTTTACGGCTTCTTAGATCCGTCAGTCCTTCTGCCCCAATTATTTGATGGCGATGGATTAAGTAAATACATATGGAACTTGTTGGGATACAATCGGAAAGAATTATATATGGCTCCCTACTGTATGAAAAACCATTGGCAGTTGTTCGTACTTCACCCGTCTAGGCATACTGTCATATTCTTCTGCTCTCTCCACCAAGATCCGCCACCGAAGGTGGTGGAAGCTGTAAATAAGTAAGTAACTAATCTTAAATTTAATTTAAGTTTTAATATCAGTTGTTTTTAGTTTATTACACACATGATATATGAATTTGTTAATTGATTGACATGATTATTTGTTTATGATAGCACGCTGAAGGCGAGTAGCATAAGTTGCACCAACGCGAGAAGTAGGACTTCTAAGGCTAAAGCAAATCCTGTATGGAACATCCCCAAGGTTTGGTAGTTTATTTATCAAATAATTAATATTATAATTACTAATTTATATGTATATTCAACTGACGTTGAAATTAATTTTGTTGGTAGTCTCGATTTCAAATTGACGGGTGGTCGTGCGGCTATTATGTGATGCTTCATATGCTGAACATAGTCTCCACATCTATTACGGATGGATGGAATAAGGTAATATTTAAACAACTTGTTAAATTATATATTATAGTTTTGAAGATGACTTACATTGATGTTATTGTTATTATTTGAACGTGTGTAGGCATTTAACGACCAATCGCCTATTCAAGAAGATGAGTTAAGAGACTTGAGGACGCGCTTCGCTGAATTCTTCATCAAGTATGCGGCTGAAGAAGGAATTGACAAGATACCTCCGCAATACTTAGATAAATAGTTTTTTTGTTAGACTTTAGAAACTAATTAATAACATGTATATATATATCCTTAGATTGGTAGTTTTGTTTTTTAGACATTGGAACTAAAATTTATTTATATATATACATGGGTTTTGGTTTTAAATCCCCCCATTGTTCCATTTTTCCTTTGCAATTCTGTAATGTGTGTGATATTCTGTGTTACTGGGATATTTACTGAATGCATGGATAGCTGAGGGGAGTGATATTTTAAAACTGAATTTAAATATATATATATATATATATATATATATATATTAACGTCAGTTGTATCAAACAACTGACGTTAATAGTATTTTATAAAATATACAATACACTATTAACGTCAGTTGTAATAAACAACTGACGTTAAAATTAAACCTTTAACGTCAGTTCTTTATAACAACTGACGTTAGTTTTAACAAAATTAACGTCCGTTGTCTTAAAGAAATGACGTTAATAGTTTTATGTTTAACGTCAGTTGTTTAAAAAACTGACGTTAATTTTTAACGTCAGTTTTGTTAAAGAAATGACGTTAATAGTTTTATATTTAACGTCAGTTCTCAACTGACATTAAAATATTAACTATTAACGTCAGCTGTATTTACGTCAGTCAGTATTCTGACGTAAAACATCAATTTTAACTGACGTAAAAAGCACTTATTGCACTAGTGGAGATAGGATAAATGGGGAGGTCGCCTGAGTGTAAGGTGATCTGGCCATCCACAGTGATTCGTCCAAGAGTAGGGAATCGTGTACACCCGCGATGGTGCATCCGAGAGTAAGGTGCATCAGCTATCTTAGGGGTTCACCCATGGTTTGGTGGACTGTCGGCGTTGGTGCTTAATGTGATGTGCTTTGTAATGTATGGTATGATGATGTATGCTATTTTAGTTTTATTGTATGATCATTTTGCCAACTATCCTGTTGCCATTATGTTTTTATATATGGTTCTTACTCTCCGTTCTTCTGTTTCTTTGTTGGCATGTATCTTTTATGCAGAGGACGGGGAGCAGCCAGTTGAGGAGTGACTTTGAGGAACCACTACTCTTAGTTTAGGATTTGTTTCCAGTTTTAGTTTGTTTTTCCGTTGTAATCTTCGGAATGGTTATACCATCTCTGCATTTTTAAAACCTTTTTTTATATTTCTGCATTAAGAACTTTTTGGATAATGTGGTACCTTTTACTTGGTTTTTTTTATCATGAATAATATGCATGTGTTTATTTTATTTAAATTATATTTCTTCTATGTTATTGCTTTATAAATACATGCGGGGTAGAGGGTGTTACAGTAAGCACCCAGTTTTGTCCAGGTTTTTCTTCTTTTTAATTTTCTTAACACTAACTTTTGACCTGTTGATTTAATTAAAAATAGAAAAAAAAAACTTACAAAAGAAATTTAAAATTAAAAGATTAAAAATGAAGGAAATGATGTGCTTTTATCTCTTTAACAAATATAGTCCCACATGGCTAAACTATTCACTTGACAAGTGCCACATTGGAGAATGCAAGCTCCTTCTCCCTCCTCACCTCCTATATAAAGAGTGGATCCTCAAGTGATTGAAAGACACAAAAACCTTACACACTTGGGCTTAATACTATGTATAAGGTCCGTGGCTTTTAAATAAAAAAGTTTGGTTTCTAATGCTTGGGCTTAATATTAAATATAAAGGCTAAGAATTTTAGTAAAAAGTTTTTTTATTATTAGTTTGTTTCTTTTTTATTTATTTTAAGCATAGAGAACTCTGTGTCTTTGCGCTACTTACAATGGAGAGTACATCGGTCAAACATATAGTGTTTCTACACATCCCAGAGGTAAGTTTTTCGTTTTATTCCTTATTTTTGTTTTATAGAGCAATAAGTTTATTTACTTTTTTTAGTATTTTTAGAATTAGTATATTTGTTTTATTTTTTATGGGTTAAGATTCCGACGATGGAATACCCATAACTAGTCGGAGTACCGATGAAATTATGGCTTTCTTGAGGTGAGGAACATCCCTTAGGTTTCGCCAGGAGTGCTGACGGGCCCTAAGAGATACCAATATGATCTTAATCCAAGTGTTTTGGTGTGTTTTGCTTTAGGCCTTATTATGTCTGCTGTGAATGACTTTAAACAATTTAAATATTTGTAAATATAATATTTTTTTACTAATAATGCTGATGACAAAATAATAGGGGATGACGGTTATAAAAATTCTACCCAATCTTCTTGAGGTTATTTTATTGGATTTCGTCAGGAGTGCTGACAGAGTTCGATTTTCACAAATAATAATTACTTTTCAATAATAAAATTAAATAGATGTGAGCAATTTGCTTATTCCCAACTTTGTGATTATGGTGTATTCTTTTTCGAAACTTTTTCTTGAGGAAAATCTTTGTAAGGAAAATACCTTTTTTTTTAAATAAAATAATTTTCAAATATTTTATTTCTAATTTTCAAAATTTTGAAACACGATGATTACATTTAATAAGTTGCGGGGTTTAATTTTGTTTCGTAGAAAAATGACTTTTTAGTCACTCATTCCCTTCCATAGCCATTTATCAATTTTGATAATATGCCGACCGAATGGGACATTTTATATTAAAAAAACAAAAGTAAACTATTTTGAAAAGACAAGACCAATTCAATCCATTTAGCAGATAACTCTAGATCAAATATGTAACCGTTTAAAAGGACGGTGTAGGGTGTTAATACATTCACTATCCGTAATCAACCCCTGAACCTAATCTCTAAAACACGGACCGATTTTATTTTAGGTATCCAGTTGCACCATTCCATGTAAATGGATAAAGCGATTGGTGACGACTACTGAATCCTTCTTTTTTCCCTTTTCATTGCGGCACCCTCCGGGATGGTCGCGACAATAATAAAACAATAAAATAATGGGTTTATCTGAAGAAATAGCAATAAAATTCGAAGGAATAGAAAAAATAATGGAAGAGACTAATAAAAATATTATTCAACTAATAGAAAATACCAATAAAATTACAAATTATACTTATAATAGAATAAAAAAATGACAAAGTGAAATAAATAATATACGAGATACACTCAATAATATAAGTAAAGGTAAGGAAGTAGATGAAAACAAAGATATAAAAAAAAATTAGAGAAGTTCTTAAACAACTAGAAAATCTTCTAGAAAACGAAGAAAATAATAAATGTATAACAAGAAAAGAATTAGAAGAATTAATAAAATCAAAAGATTTGGAAAATAATAATAATAAAACAAGAATTAAGACTATAACCATCAAAATTATCCCCACTAGTAACCTCATGGAGATAATAAAAGATGACTACATGGAAATATTAAAGAAATCAAATGATATAGAAGAAATTCAACAGGTATTAGAATAATTAAAATAATTGAAGAATAAAATGAGAAAATTGAGATAGCCAAAGAAAATGATGAAAATGAAGAAATGATATTAAATTGTAGTTCTTCTTCAGAATCTGAAGAAAGCTATAATGAAATACGAATGGAAAAAGGAGAATATAGTGGAACAAAGCCTAAAAGAAAATGGGAAGAATATAAATATACTCATAGTGGAGCATGGGATAAATATGAAGAAGTGACTGTGTATAATAAAGGATTTGCAAGAAATAATAATAATAAATAGAAAAAAAATTCAAGAAGAATTTAAACCTTATTATGAATCAATGAGATCGTGAAATATATTAGATATTGATTGTGCAAAGAAGAAATATTATTACAATGGACTAATGAAATACTACTATTAGTAGTAACTGATGAACAGTTTAATAAACTAAATATAATGGATGCAAAGAATTTCTTATTATTCAAAACATCAGGAAATGTATAAAAGTTCTTAAATGGAATTAGAAATGAAACTTGGCAACAATATGCAAGACTAGTAAGTAATAATCAAGATTTTGCCAAATTAGTTATGAGTCTAATTTATCAAGAATTATTGGATATAATATGTTAGAATAAAATGAGAAAACAAATAAATTTTTACATGAAAAAGTCAAAGCACATTTAAACAAGATGAAAATTTGTGACATGTGTCAAATAAAAAGCTTTATTTGTGAATACCAAAAATATTATTATCAGCTAAACGAAGAAACAAAAGAAACATATAAGGATATTTTTATAGATAAATTACCATATCCCCCTATTTTTTTTTTAAAAGAGATTATGGGAATCAAGACAAGATGAAACAGCTAATACTTAGGAGGAATTATTCAAATTTTATATCAACAATTAAGAGAACATTGTTTGAATAGAGAAACAATAAGATAATTAAATAAAGGAATAAATGCAATCTGTTGTGATATTCCATAAATGGAAAAAACTGAAAATTATGGATGTGATAAACCAGTAAAAAAGAAGAAATTATTATAAAAAATCAAACTAAAACAAACTTATCCAAAGAGAAAAATCGATTATAAAATATATATATATATATATATATATATTTTAGAAAAAATAAATCAACACCAAGAAAATATTGTCCAAAAAGAGAAAAAGAAATGTGTATGTTGGATATGTAATGTTGAAGGTCAATATACAAACGAATCTCCTCAATGAAAAGAAAAAAGATTTTAAGGAAAAATCAAAATTAATAAAGTAGGTATACCAGATATATAAACTTGAATCATTAGAAGAAGAATTAGGTGATACCGAAGTAAGTACATATGAATATTTAGAAGATGAATTATCTTCAAAAGAAATAGAATCTGAATAGTACTTATATAAAAATGATACTAGAAAAAAGTAATAGAGATACTGATGCTTATATAGATAGTGGAGCAAGTATTTGTTTAACAACAAAGATATTGTTTGATAAATGGGAAATATTAGAAAGTCCAATAAAGATACAAATCTCAAATGGATCTATACATCCACTGTATTGGGTAGCAAAAAGGATTACTTTAATAATACAAGAGAAATTATTTGTAGTACCTACAATATATCAGCAAGATACAAGCCTAGATATGATTATATGAAACAACTTCTTACGATTATATGCACCATTGTGTCAATATTTAGATTATATTTCATTGAAAACACTATATATTTAGGGTTAAATATGTTTTTAGTTCCTCGTTTTTTACAAAAATTCGGTTTTAGTTCCTCATTTGGAAAATATATATTTTTAGTCCCCCATTTTTTAAAATGTGTCGGAAGTAGTCCCTGCACCAATATTTTCAGTCCCTCATATTTTACAAAAGTTCGGTTTTAGTCCTCAATTTTTTAAACGGAAGTGTGGTGTAGGGACCATTTGTGACACATTTTAAAAAATGGGGGACTAAAAATATATATTTTCAAACAGGGGACTAAAACCAAACTTTTGTAAAAAAATAGGGATTAAAAACAAATTTAACCCATATATTTATCAAAATTAGACTAGAGAAATAATCAAAATTCCAATTATTCATTTTTTTTTTGTTGTATTTACTCTAAACAATCAGAGCTTAGCAAGCTGAAACGTGGTGAGTTAGTTAGAGAAATATGTAGAAAAATTCGTCATGTATTAATAAATCTAGAACCAGATAGAAGAATTCCAGCTCATATAGAAGAACTTTTTGACAAAGTATGTAGCGAAAATCCTTTAGACCCAAACATCAATAATAAAAATACTGAATTAACTATATTAAAGTTAAAATATCCAACAAAAGAAATAAAATGTAAACATATGATTTATACAAAGTAAGATATGGATGGATTTGTAAAAGATATCGAAGAAATGTGTAAGAAAGAGTTAATTAGACCATAAAAAAGCAAGCACTTGGCACCAACATTTTATGTAGAAAATCACAATGAAATAAAAAAGGTAAAAGAATAATGGTGATTAATTATAAACAGATAAATGATACAATGGAAGGTGACACTTATTTTCTTCCAAGAAAGGATTTAATTATTGAAAGAGTTAGAAATATGAATTGTTTTAGTACCTTTGATTGTAAATCAGAATTTTATCAAATCCGATTATCTGAAGAATCTAAAGCGTTAACAGCATTTAGTTGTCCTCAAGGTCAATATGAATGGAATGTACTACAAATGGGAACGAAACGGTCACCAGGAATCTTTCAACGAAGAATGGATTCTATACTTAAAGATTTTAAAGATTTTTGTCTTATTTATATTAATGACATATTGGTGTTTACTAATAAAGATTTAGATGATCACTTTAATAAAGTAACATTAGTACTTAATAGATGTCTGGAGAATGGAGTAGTCTTAAGAAAAAGGTTGTATTGGCTCAAATTAAAATTACTTATTTAGGATTAGAAATTGAGAAAAAATAATAATGCATAAACATGTGTTAGAAAAATTACAAAATTTTCCAACAAAATTAAAAGATAAAAAGGAATTACAAAGGTTTCTTGGATTACTAACATATATTTCAAATGAAAGTTTTATAAAGAATCTTGCAGCATAAAGGAAGATACTTCAAAAAAAAATTAAAGAAAGATGTTTTTTTTGTCATGGACCGATGAAGACGAAGCAATTATTGAAAAGATAAAATAATATGTCAGGATCTTCCTGTGTTGTATCATACATAGAAAGATTATTTAATTATTATAGAAACCGATGCATCTAATGAATGCTGGGGAGGACTCATGAAAGCAAAGCCCCCATGGCAAAAGAAAGAATTACGTCAATTATCCAAAACATGAAAAAAGAAACTCTAGCACTAATACAAATTATGGAAAAACATTGGATCCATGTATTAGATAAAGAATTTATTGTTAGAACTGACTCTACTTATGTTGTAGGTTTTAATAATATTAATCATAAAGGAACTTATATGCAAGAAAGATTAATCAAATGACAAATGAAATTATCTGAATATAATTATTAAATTTCTCATATTAAAGGAGAACCAAATGTTCTTACACATACTTTATCAAGAGAATGGAGCGAGGCACAATAGAATTACTAAAGCAACAATACTAACTCAAAAAGGCACTAGAAAAACAAAAGCTAAGGGAATTGGAATTAACTAAAGCAGAATTGGAATTAATTAAAGCAGACTTGAAAGTATTGGCACTTCATATGAATGCAGAAGGCCTCTTAGAAGAAATAATTGCAAAGGAAGTTAAAGAAGAAGCTCGAAAAGAAACCAACAAATGATACACAATCTTCAACGGACCATTTCCAGGGATATATGATGAATGGTTTAAAGCAGCTCCTCATTGTCATAAAATACCAGGAGTTATCCATCAAGCATTTCCAACCAAAGAAGAATTAGAAAAGGCTTTGAAAAATCACCAAGAAGAAGAAAAGGCAAAGAAAGGTAAAGAAATTTATCTTGGTCCAAGAACTTATTCAGAGACAACAAAATTAGTAAGTGAAATAAACAACTATAAACACGAGAAGGGGGTTGAATTATGTTTATCATAATTTAAAAGAAAGTTAGAAACTTTTCGCACAAAGAAGCTAGAAACAGACAAGTGCTTTTGTAAAACACAGACAAGTGACTTGTCTGATTAGTTTTCAACAGAAAAACACACACACATGCAGGTTAAAACTTGTGTGATATTCACACTTAAGCCCTTTTAGTTAGTAAAAAAATAAAATAATCAAAGCAACTAAAGAATTAAGGATAGAGATAGACACACCTATTTATCCTGGTTCACCCCTTAACAACTAGGGCTACGTCTAGTCCTTGGAAGCACCAAGTTTCTTTCACTATAAGTGATCAGGTTATAGTCTCCAAGTATTGTTTGCACACCTAGCCTCTCCGGGCTCCAAGACAAGTATTGTTTGCTCACCTATCCTCTTCAGGCTCACTCAAGTTTGTTTGAGAAAAGATTGTAATAAATACAATTTGCAAGTCTTTCACTAACACTCAGAAGAGTGAATTAAATGTGGATGTTAGAAAAACTGTGTAATAACTTCAAATGATTGAAGAATACATATTGAAAGAATGAAGGAATAAATGCGCAGGGTAATGGCTCTTTAATGTTGTGTGTTCTCTATCTTCATCTTCAATGACTTCTGTATTTATAGGCTTCAATCAAATTAAATCCGTTAGAGACATTCCTTCAGATTATTTAATGCTTAGGAACCTTGGTTGTACTATAACCGAGATGAGCTGTTCTTTATGCTTTGTGTAGCTGCCAAATCAGAGTTGTGCAGTTTGCTTTTGTACTTTGCAGAGTACATTTCCCTTTTTGTGCAACTCCCAGTTGTACTAGGCAATAAAGCATATTGGAAGCACTCCTTTTCTGATTTCATTGGTTGCTTTGAGTGTTTGACCTTCTGACTTTCTTGATTCTCGTGAGAGAGAACTTCTGTAACTTCTGCTTGAAGACAGCTCCTAAAAGTTCCTTTGTCCTTGCGAGTTCCTTATCGAAGAACCATATACAGGTGAAAGCTTCATTAGACAGGTTGACAGATAGTCAACAATCCAGTCAGCAGATAGGTTGACTTTTGCTTAACAAACAGGTGATCTCCAGAGATGATCAAGTTGCTTTTTAGGGCATACATGTTATAGGTATACTTAAGGTAATAATTTGCACACTAAGTAGATAGGTCGGCAACCAATATGAAGTCCAATTAAATCATTGATATATGTTTAGTTTTCATCAAAATTTAGGGCAAATGCACATCAGACATTTAGAGACTTAACAATCTCCCCCTTTTTTATGATGACAAACATTTAGATGATTTAATGAACCTAATAGAAAATTAACAGCTAAAATGAAATTCATACAGATAGGTTAAATTTTCTGAAACAGAAGATATTATGCAGACATGTAATATAGTTATTGAAAACTTAGGCAGATAGCATCAGATAAGTCATATTAACTGAACTTTGTCAGGATCAGAGCATAAAAACCACTTTGGTTAAATCAATTGGTTAAAATAGGTTCATGCAATTTCAATATTTATTATTATTCTTCCCATTTTGGCACCAGCAAAAAGGAAATACAGAGGCAGAAAAGTAAAATAAAGAGAAATATAAAGAACTAAGTATAAGAGACAAAGTAATTTTTATTAATCATCATCAGCTTGTACATGGAAAGTTATAAGACTAGGTTGGCCTATTTAAAAGAGAAAACAAAGATTCTACTTTGGTCTCTAAAGCAGTCCTAGCATTCCTTTCTTCATCCAGTTGCCTTATAGTATATTCCAACAAAGCTTGCAACTGATTGAACCTTCTGATGTCCACATACTCAGTGCTTGCAGATTCTGAAGATGTAGTAGTAGACAGAGTAGACTGGTTTGGATGCCAGGGCAAGGCTAAGACAGGGGGTTCCTTGGGAACAGTGAGTGGTGCAGAAAGTCTAGGAAAAAGAAAGAAATGAATAGTTCTATTATAGAAAAAGGGTATAAAGATAAATTTCAACAAAGGCCTAACTCTGATAAAATCAACCTCAGGAGAAAAGAAAATTGAGGAGATTCTTTCAGACAGAGGCATGTGAGATATTTTTATTTTTTTAGGAGAAAGAGGTTTGGCAACAACAAAAGGAGGTAGGGGTAACAAAGTCTATATGGTGGAAGAAAGACTCAGGGCCAGTAACTAACATGAAGAAATACCTAGAGGGAGAAGGAAGCATTAGAAGGTGGGTAGTGACTTCTAGAAGGTGTATGAATGAAGACAATAACAAGGTTTGAAAAGAAAATTTCCCTACAAGGGTTAATTACATGAGGTGGAGGTGGAGGGATGATAGACAAGTTTAAGAAGCTTGCAGCCATAAGACTCTGCAAGTGTGACACGAACAAACTTGATGAAATACCAGTTTGTTCCTTAGGAGTATCATCCCTATGAACAATGTTGTACTGACAAACATCAGACACTACAACATAAGAAGAGGTTGGAGATTTGTGGGAAGAAACAGGTGAAAGGAGTGGAGACACGTGTGCAAAGGGATTAACAAAAAGGGCGGGAGAAGAGGAGACAGGTGGGGGTAAGAATACCTTGCCGAACAGGAGATGAAGCCGAGGGTGGAGATGAAGAGGGAAGAACAATATGGTTTTCAGACATCTTCAGCTTCTTCCTTAGATGTGTTGGATTAAAGGGATCCACCAAGGGGTAAACAAATGTCTGTGTTGCAACAGACAGGTCTTCAGCAGTTGCAGCAGCAACTTCTTCCTCTACAACTGGTGCCATAACAGCAGGTGCAGGGTAGCCTGACTTTCTCTTCTTGGGAATTAAATCCAGAAAGAGAGTCTTTTTCTCCTTGGGCTCCTCCAAGGGTCTTGTCATCTGCTTCCCCTGAGCAGCTACTTCCTCTCTACTTGGGGCAGACTCAACTTGTTTGTCCTCAGCATAGGCCTTCACCAGCCTTGTTCTCTTGTCTGTTGATAAACCTTTGGTTCATCTCATTTTATTACTAGAAAGACCTCAATTTTGATACCAATTGTGCGAGTTCATTCTCATTTTATCCCAAATTTGGCTTTAATTGTTAACAAGCGACATTTTGAGTCTTAGGAAAAATTTCTAGTAATTTCTTCTATTTCTAGACAAAATAAAGCATTTAATGCTACTTTTAATTTCTGGTTAAAAGTGAAGCTCTGGGAAACTTGGTTTAAATGAGGAAAACAAGCAAGAAGAATTTTTCAAGGTCTCGTCCTGCGAGCCAGAACTGATGCTGAGCAGGAAGCTGGAGTATTTCGGTCTCGCCCTGCGAGCCAGACACGAATTTCTGAAGACTTTTCTGTCTCGCCCCGCGAGGATTCAAACTCAGACTGGAGCCAAATTTAAGTGCTCGCCCCTCGAGCGACCGCAGACCCAGACTTCTATATAAAGCTTGTAGTGTTGCGAATTTGAAGATCCAATCCTAGTTTTTTGTGAGCTGTGTCTCGTTTAGGTTTACATACTATTTTACAGTCTGTTTCATGTTTACTTTTGGATTGATGATGTTGAAGCACTCTATGAGGAACTAATCCTCTTTTCTAAGGAAGCGATGAAGCCACTTATGACGGCATAGTGAAATTGTGATGTTTTCTACTCCCTAATTCTCTATTTTGTTTCTTAATTCTGTTTTGTATGTGTTGATCATATGAGCTCGTGATTAACTAGTCAAGTGTGTTGAGTTCGGCCAGAGATTCACTTTTTAGGACTTGAATTATGAACACAAGTTGAATATTGATAGAGATGTAATAGGAGATTTGTGCAATCATTATAGGGAACCAAGGTCTTAATGAATCTTGCATGTTTATCACCATAGGGATATAGTTGATTGTCATGTTAGGTATTTGCTTATGCGCTAGACCGAGATATTAGGATAATTTCGGGTTCCTGGTTGGCATGTAGTTAAACCTAGGGATAGAAAATAATCATTGTTGAACTTTGTTTGATTGATTTGGTGGATTCGTAATCTTAGATCTTCCCCATTCATAATTCACAAATTCTTGATAATTGCTCTTGCTTTGATTAAACTCTTGCTTGATTTTTGATAATTGGTTACAATTTGATTTCACAACAAACCTTCTCTCTTGACTTGATCAATTCTAACCATTTCCCTTAAATATTGAATACAATTGGCCACCCAATCCCTGTGTTCGATACTCGGTAATTACTTACCGTTTTAATTATTACTTGCTTCGATCCGGTACACATACCGGAGCCCATCAAGCTTTTGGCGCCGTTGCTGGGGATTGGCATAACCAATTTTTCTTTATTTAAAGAAAATAGTTAATTTGAACAAGCCAATTTTTCCTTTTTAATTTTATTTTTGAATTTATTTTATATTTCTTTGAAATTCTTTGATTTCACTTGGTCTTGCCTTGTTTTTGTTGTATGCGAGGTACCATTCCACAAGAAACTTGCTATACTACCCGAAATTACAAAGACCGAGAGGAGTTAAGGAAGGAACTAAGAGAGAAAAATAGGCTTGAATCAAACCAACTCATCAATCTTGAAGGGATGGCAGAAGGAGATCCTCCACCCTACAAGCTTTTCTATGAGTACAATCTTCCTCACTTGGATGATTGTACTTCTAGTGTTGTCAAGCCTCCCATCACAGCCAATTCTTTTGAGATGAAGCAATTTGCCCTCAATCAAGTGCAAAGAGATCAATTTGATGGGAGTGCACACCAAGATCCTCACAGACATATTGCTCACTTCTTGGAGATATGTGACATGTTCAAGGCTCCAGGAGTTTCAGATGATGCCTATCGTTTGCGACTATTCCCTTTCTCTCTTCGGGATAGAGCACACGATTGGTTAGAGTTGCATTTGGATCGTTCTAGCATCACCAATTGAGAGAAAATGGCTCATAAATTCCTCACAAAATTATTTCCTCCTCAAAAAGGTACAATTGAAGATAGCCGTCACTTCCTTCAAGCAACATGATGATGAGTCCTACAGTGAAGCTTGGGAGAGGTATAATGTTCTTTTGAGGAGATGTCCTTCTTCCTACTTTGACTTAATCTCCAAAGTGCAACACTTCTTTAATGGGTTGAAGGGTCGTTATCATATGAATTGCGATGCCGCAGCCGGTGGTTCTTTTTCTTGCAAATCAACAGAGGATGCTTGGGCTTTATTAGAGAAGATGTCAAGGAATGATTACAACCGCAACATAGGCACTTCTTCTAATGCTTCTGGAATCAGTGTGGCATCTTTAGAGGCTATTCTTGAACAGAACACACTCTTAAAGAAGCAATGTGAGGCGCTTACTAGCAAGATGAAGGTGAACGCCGTAAGAGAAGGATTGCCACCGGGTTCTGACTTTTACGATGGTGATCATCAAAGTGAAAATTGTCCGGGTAAATTTCCTCAGGAGCATATGGACTCGTGTTATAACTTCAATGACATAGTGCCACAACGCAATGACTATTAAAGGAATAGACAGAATGACTACCACAATGGGTGAAATTGGAACCTCAGGAGAGACCAACCGGGTTTTTCTTGGAGTAACACTAGTGGTGGATTAGCTGGGCAACAACAACGTTAGAATCAAAGGCAAGACTATGGGATTCAACAGCAGGATACTCAGAAAGCCCTCCCAAGAACTAATTAGCTATAGATCACCGATGGAAACAAGAAACCTTGGGAGTTGGCTATTAAGAATACTAGTGCAGCCATTGAGAAGTTAGCAGCGCAAACAGATACATCCATAGAAAAGTTGGTAACTCATACAGGGGCAGCAATACATAATCTTGAGACTCCGGTAGCAGTTCAAACAGATACATCCATAGACAAGTTGGTAACTCATACAGGGGCAGCGATACATAATCTTGAGACTCGGGTAGCACAACTTGCAAAGAAGTTGAATGAGCGTCTTCCAGGCTCTTTTCCTGGTAATACAGAGAACAATCCTAAAAACCAATGCAATGTCGTAACAACTCGAAGCGGCAAGGTGTTTTAATAAGATAAATGTGCAACGAGTTCTCCTGAAGCTATAATTCCAGAAGTACCCCCGAAGGAGACAGAGCAAGCTAATGAAGAAGAAGTGCCTAGCGAGAAGGTACCAGAGAAAGAGGGGAGGTTGAAATTAGTAGATGAAGATTACAGAAAGAAGAAGTGGATTGAAACTATGGATCTCCCTCCTTACATGACGGTACCATATCCAGAGCGATTGAAGAAGCCTTTACAAGATAAGCAATTTTCTAAGTTCCTTGATGTTTTCCATAAGCTTCAAATCAACATTCCATTTGCGGAGGCCTTGGAAAAAATGTCATCTTACGCCCAGTTTATGAAGGAGCCTCTCTCCAAGAACCGGAAGATAGTGGATGAGGAGATGGTAGCTTTAACTGAGGAGTGTAGTGCAATCCTTCAACATAAGCTACCTCCGAAGTTGAAGGATCCGAGTTCATTTAGCATACCATGCACTATTGGGGAGATAACTTTTGGGAAGGCATTATGTGATCTAGGAGCTAGCATAAATCTAATTCCCCTATCTATGATGAGGAAGCTTGGAATTCAAGAGGCCAAGGGAACTATGATGTCACTCCAACTTGTGGATCGTTCTATAAAATACCCTTATGGGATAGTTGAAGACTTGTTAGTAAAAGTGGACAAATTCATCTTTCCAGCAGATTTTGTGGTCCTAGATATGGATGAAGATGCCGAGATCCCTCTCATACTGGGAAGGCCTTTCTTGGCCCCCAGGCGAGCATTGATAGATGTGTAACCAGGGAAGCTCACACTTCGAGTGCAAGATGAGAATGTGGTCTTTAACGTTTTTGAAGCTATGAAGCATCCAATTGAGCAATCCAGTGTATATAGCATAGATGTGATAACGCCTCTTGTAGCCCATACCACACAAGAAGCACATGGTTCTTCACTTGAGAAAGTGTTGGTAAAATCCCATGTGGAGGATTATGATGGGGAATTTTTGGATGATGCTGAATTTCTCGAGTGTTTGAAAAATATGGAAGTATTACCAATTCTCCCCAAAGAAGAATGCAAAAAGGAAGAGCTCAACAAAGAAAGCGCAGGAAAAGACAACAAAAGTTCGGAATTAAATCAACTCCCATACCACTTGAGGTATGCATTTTTGAGTAAGGAGGGGCAAGATCCGGTCATTATTAGCAACACGTTGAAGAAGGATGAAGAAGAAAAGCTCTTAAGAGTTCTTAGGGAACACAAATCCACTATTGGGTGGAAGATTTTGGATTTAAAAGGTATAAGTCCTTCCTTATGCATGCATAAAATTTAGATGGAAGATGATTATAAACTTGTGGTTCAACCACGAAGACGGTTAAATCCCATCATGAAAGAAGTTGTGTGCAAGGAGGTGATTAAGCTTTTAGATGCCGGAATTATATATCCAATTTCGGATAGTAATTGGGTTAGCCCAATTCATGTGGCCCCAAAGAAGGGAGGAAAAACCGTGGTGGTGAATGAGAAGAATGAGATGATTCCAACAAGGACTATCACGGGATGGACAATGTGTGTAGACTACAGAAAGCTCAATGACGCAACAAGGAAGGACCACCTTCTCCTCCCATTCATAGATCAAATGGTTGAAAGGTTATCCAGGTATGAGTACTATTACTTCTTGGATGGTTATTCCGGATATAACCAAATTGTGGTGGATCCAGAGGACCAAGAAAAGACAGCTTTCACTTGTCCATATGGCATATTTGTATATAGAAGGATGCCCTTTGGTCTGTGTAACGCTCCTTCTACTTTCCAGAGGTGCATGTTATCTATATTCTCGGACATGGTAGAAAAGTTCATTGAGGTTTTAATGGATGACTTCTCCATTTTTGGAAACTCGTTCGACAATTGTTTGAAGAACTTGGGATGTGTGCTACAAAGGTTCCAAGAGACCAACCTAGTGCTCAATTGGGAAAAATGTCATTTCATGGTTCGTGAAGGTGTGGTTTTGGGGCATAAAATATCTCAAAAAGGGATTGAAGTAGCCAAGGAAAAAAATTTAATTGATTGAGAAGTTGCCCCCACCAACAAATGTGAAGGGATTGAGGAGTTTTCTCGGGCATGTCGGCTTTTACCGGTGCTTCATTCGATATTTCTCCAAAATAGCGAAGCCGTTACGTGACCTTCTTATGAAGGATGTATCCTTTGAGTTTAATGCTTCATGTTTAAATGTTTTTAATATTTTGAAACATAAACTTATGACCGCACCCATAATCACTGCACCTAATTGGGAATTACCTTTTGAAATCATGTGTGATGCAAGTGATTATGCGGTGGGGGCCGTGTTAGGACAAAGGGTGGAAAAGTTAGTCCATGTGATTTATTATGCAAGCAAAGTTTTAAACGATGCACAGGCTAACTATTCTACCACTGAAAAAGAACTCCCTGCTGTAGTGTTTGCACTTGATAAATTTAGATCTTATGTAGTAGGATCTAAGATTATTGTATTCACCAATCATGCGGCCATTAAACACTTGATTACAAAACAAGAGGCCAAACCTATACTAATTAAGTGGGTATTACTGTTGCAGGAGTTTGATCTTGAGATTCGGGACCGGAAAGGTTTAGAGAATGGAGTTGCGGACCACTTATCAAGAATAATCAATCCCGACCAAGAGGAGAAACTTTTAGATATCAAGGAAGAATTTCCAGATGTGCGTTTGTTCGTAATTCTTAAAAATTTCCTCCTTGGTTCACGGATATGGCTAACTACAAAGTGTCAAAAGTGGTCCCAGAAGGCTACACTAGGCAACAGAAAAAGAAATTCTTCTCAAATGCAAAGTACCAAAATTTGGGAATATCCCTTCTTGTTCAAGCAGTGCGAGGATGGATTGATGTGGAGATGCATTCCTCATGATCAAATTGGAAGCGTGTTGTGGCATTGCCATGGCTCGGACTATGGTGGACATTTTGGGGGAAAGAAAACTACAGAAAAGTCCTCCAAAGTGGTTTCTATTGGCCCACCATCTTCAAGGATACAAAAGCTTTCGCAGAGAGGTGTGATCATTACCAAAGGGTTGGCAATATCTCCAAGAGACATGAACTTCCTCTTCAAAGCATGTTGGAGGTAGAAATCATCGATGTGTGGGTCATTGACTTCATGGGACCGTTTCCTTCGTCGTTTTCATATCAATATATTTTGGTGGCGGTGGATTATGTGTCCAAATGGGTCGAGGTCATACCAACCACAACAGATGATGGGCGGGTCGTCATGGAATTCCTAAGGCGAAACATTTTCACAAGGTTTGGTGTCCCATGGGTTCTAATTAATGATGGTGGTTCACATTTTTGCAACAAACAAATGGATCACCTACTTTCAAGATACAGGGTCACACACAAGGTTGCAACTCCTTACCATCCCAAACAAGTGGGCAAGTGGAAGTGTCCAACCATGAGTTGAAGCGAATCCTTGAGAAGACAGTAAACTCATCACAAAAGGATTGGTCACGGAAGGTAGATGATGCACTATGGGCATATAGGACTTCTTTCAAAACACCCATTGGTAGATCTCCATATAAATTGGTGTTTGGAAAGGCATGTCACTTACCGGTGGAATTTGAGCATAAATCCTATCGGGCACCTTCAATTATGACTCGACTAAAGCCGGTGAGAAGCACCTACTGGACTTGAATGAATTAGCTGAGATCCGTATGCAAACATATGAAAATGCACGGATTTACAAGGAGAGGACGAAGGCTTGGCATGATAAGCATATTTTGCCTAGAAGGTTTGAACCGGGGTAATGGGTCTTACTGTACAACTCCAGGCTAAGGTTATTTTCGGGTAAGCTGAAATCCCGGTGGTCCGGGCCTTTTAAGGTTCACAAGGTATTCCCATATGGAGCAGTGGAGTTAGAGGGCAATGAACCAGGTGACATCTTCAAGGTGGATGGCCAAAGACTCAAGCACTATTATGGGGAGGACTTTGAAAGAAACCACAAAAGCTTCAATCTAGACTAGCCTTCGTGGGCGACTTGAGTCAGGCTCAGGACTTTAAACAAGCACTACTTGGGAGGCAACCCAAGCTTTCATATCCTTTTTATGCATTATTAGAGTCCAAAAATAATAAAAAGTGTCTCATGTAGGGTCCTTAGTTAGAAAAATTGCATTTAGGAAGCATATAGGACTTAGTTGCATTTAGAAATAGGGGGACTAAATTTTGTCTCTGGCTCGCCCCGCGAGCCAGATGGGGAACAGGAACCATGTGTCTGGCTGGCATCGCGAAGCAGGTTTCACCTCTTGAGACCGCGGGAATGGGAAAGGTTGAATTTCCAAGAATCGCCACGCGAGAACTTGCTCTCCCCACGAATCTGGGCAGCAAATGAACAATTTGAAATTCCCAGATTCGCTCGCAAGCACTCTCTCGCCCCGTGAACCCTGAAATTAGGGTTCCATAAATGGGAAAATTTTAAGTTCTTGTCCCGTGAGAACACTCTCACCCCGTGAGTGAGAGAAGACATAACACCCCACGAGCCCTTCGCTGGATCACTTGAGCATTTAACAAAAAACAAAAAAGTTCAACTTCTCCTCTTCTCTCTCTCGGGCACGACTAATCAAGGAGGAACATTCACCTCCATCATCAACTATTCACTCTTGCACCATCACTAATTCACACAAGGTAAATTCTTAAGATTTTAGAGTGATTTACAATACTTTTCTCTTGTTGTTCTGGAAATCTTGAGTGCATTATAATAGGAGGGATAAACATGGCTTATGAGAGTTAGATTTACATGTTCATCTCCCTAAATGTTGTTTCTTGATAAATACTATGATATGAACAAATGAGAGGGGTAAGCAATATGACGAGTCTGTTTACATTATGATATATGGGTGAGTGAAGAATTATTTAATGAAGACCATGAGGATGCAGTGATTATTGGATACTGTTTTGACTGCTAAGTTGGGGTCTTCCTAGGAATTTTTAGAGATGACTAAGCGGGTTTTGGAAAAAAAATTACTGAAAATTATAGAACCAATTTGTGTTCTAAATTGATGATTGGACTGCCTGAGATTTAACTGTTAATAGCTTAGGATGAAATTCTGTGTTCTTGGCTATACTGTGATATTGTTATAAACTGTACTAGGAACTCTTCTGATTTTCAGGTATGGCTCCTCCAAAGAACCCTACTGAGAAACAACAAGTGAAGCACAATAAGTTCCAGGCTACTCAGGGGGAGGAGCAGGTGTTCCCTGAGGGACTCGAGACCTCTTCTCGGAGCACTACTCCTTCCACCCGCTTCCGATCTCTTGTTCACCAGGAGCATTATGAGTTGGTGCATAAGAAGGACATAGTACTTGAGAGGAGGATGGTTCTCGCGGGGAACAACTAATCCTTCGTCTCTGATGCTATTAAGGAACGGGACTGGAGTTACTTGGCTGATCTTCCTAGGCGAGTTGATGTTAAACTCGTCAAGGAATTTTATGCCAATGCTTATAGCCTTGACCCTACTGAGCCAGGCTGCATTAGCATGGTGAGGGGTGTAGGAGTTACATTCCACCACGATGACATTAACCAGTGATTGGGCATTCCCAACACTTGGGGAGAGAGGAGCCAGCACTCTCTGATGCCGACAGTCCAGGCACTTGCCCAACCCATTTTAGAGACCTGCTGCAAACCTGGAGCGCAGTGGGAAACAGGGACCTCCGGGAACTTACTGAGGCTGAGGAGGAGGGATCTTAATCCCGCGGCCCGGGTTTGGCATGCTTTCATACATGGCAACCTGATGTGCAGCTCTCACGAGTCTGATATCACAGCTGCACGGGCCCACCTCCTCTATGCCATTATGGAGGGGAAGACTATTGATGTGGGCACGGTCATAGCCCAGGACATCCAGCAGAAAGTTAACTCCTGGAACGCCAAGGAGGTGTTGGCTCATGGATTTTTGATCACAGAGATGATGGCGAGGGCGGGGATTGATGTTTCTGGGGAGAACGAGAAGGTTCCCCGATAGTCTATCGACGGAGATTATATTCGCCGCCACTGCTATGGTGAGCCAGCACCACCAAGGAGGCCCAGCAGGACAGGCCCCTCAGAGGCCATTATCAGCGGAGATGATTTTTCTCTTTCAAAACCAACAGGCAGAGAGGAGGTCACACGAGGTACTCCGAGACTTCTTCCGAGAGATGTCCCTAGCTCAGCAGGAGGGACGGGTACCCATCTACCCCTCCGAGGAGGATTTGGCACCTCGGCTAGGGTGGCAGGACTATCCTGGGGACCAGGAATCCCAGTCACGGGGGAGTGCCCGAGGTCCTAGTAGATGATGAGGCGACTATTCAGGGTAACCAGGATGATGATATGTTCGAGCAGATCGACTTCATCTGAGCCAGAGGTGCCCATTTTTATTTTCCTTTAAGTTCTAGCTATACATTCGATATGGTTGCGTATGTTTATTAGCTAGAAACTCATATTATCTTGATACCTTATGCACTTTTCCTGAATATATACATGTTTTGTAGTGCATCTTTTTAATTTTGCTCTTTTCTTTTTAAATTTTTGATTATTTTTATTTACCATTAGTTGACTTGTGAATTAGATGACAATTGATTGGAGTTTCTTACGCAAGGAAATACAACCAATTGAAGAGAGAATAATCACTCCGGACCACCCCGATTATGAGTACACCAGTATGTGCGTACGAGAGAGACATATCCCCTACCCTCACTTAGAAAAATTGACAAAAGCACAAGAGGATGAGGAGGATCCGTTTTACTTGAGCTTTGATAGGGGTGCGAATGACTCATTCCGGAGGGTAATTGAGCGTGGAATTGAAGAAAGGCAAAAGGATTTCCCAGTTTGCATAAACACTGAGCATGCCTTATATGAGAAAGTCAAGAAGGCGGTGGAAAGAGGAGAGATTCCATTCCAGGATGTGGAGAGCTTAACTAAGGATGAAATAGGACAAGTGGGATCTAAAATGGATTATAACCTTCAAGGGAGCCAATGATATCGCATGTGTGGAATTGGAAATGATCCGGCATGCAAGGGAAGGAATTCCGAGAGGAAAAACAAAAATTGAAAAAGGAATTAGAAGAAAAACAAAGGTGTGAAATGTTCATGCTCTCTTGATTCCTAGGGGCTTAAAGTCGAGTACGTTTGTATATCCTACCTTTAGCCAGGCCCCATTACAACCTTTAAAAGACCTTTTGATATTGCAAACATGTTTTTGTGGGGACTTTGTTTAGATGAAGATAAAATCCATGGAAGGTGCACTTGAAATGTGAATTTGAGTGAAAAGTTGAAACCTTGACAAATTGAGCGAATGAGTGAATTACTAAATGCCCTTGCGAGGAAGGCAATTGTTTGAATTTGGTGATCTCCCTTTTGTGTGTAAGCTTGGATGCTTTGCTTAGATTAATGATTGCATGATTGATTGAATTCTCATTGTTTGAAAGTAGATGAAGTTGGGGATTGATTAATTAAAGTAAAGAAAGGGAAGGAATTGATTGAAATTGAATTGATAGGATTGCATGAAATTTGGGGCAAGGGTGATTAAGTCCATTGAGCTTACCTAGTTTTGAGTTTTTCAAATTGTTAGTTTGCTTGGGGACAAGCAAAGTTTAAGTTTGGGGTATTTTGATAAACATTTGGTTCATCTAGTTTTATGACTAGAAAGACCTCAATTTTGATACCAATTGTGCGAGTTCATTCTCGTTTTAGCCCAAATTTGGCGTTAATTATTCACAAGCGACATTTTGAGTATTAGGAATAATTTCTAGTAATTTCTTCTATTCTCTAGTCAAAATAAGCATTTAATGCTACTTTTAATTTCAGGTTAAAAGTGAAGCTCTGAGAAACTTGGATTAAATGAGGAAAACAAGCAAAAAAGAATTTTTAAAGGTCTCACCCCGCAAGACAGTGCTCGCCCCTCTGGCCAGAACTGATGCTGAGCAGGAAGCTGGAGTATTTCGGTCTCGCCCCGCGAGCCAGACACATATTTCTAAACACTTTTCAGTCTCGCCCTGCGAGGATTCCAACTCAAACTTGGGCCAAATTTAAGTGCTCGCCCCGCGAGCGACCGCAGACCCAGACTTCTATATAAAACTTGCGGTGTTGCGAATTTGAAGACCCAATTCTAGTTTTTTGTGAGCTGCGTCTCGTTTAGGTTTACATACTCTTTTACAATTTATTTCATGTTTACTTTTGGATTGATGATGTTGAAGTACTCTATGAGGAACTAATCCTCTATTCTAAGGAAGCGATGAAGCTGATCATAGAAGTTTTATATGAGCATTTAATGCTACTAATCCTCTTTTGTCA